>CM047431.1:51295238-51960153 GCA_026168455.1 Theocolax elegans
TTATTATACTATATATTTTTTTTTCATTTATTATTTCAAGTTGCATCCCCTTTGTAAGGTATTAACGGCAATTACATTCACATGATTATACTTACAATTATTATTGACATTGTACGTATACATATTTACATGCAGTTTGTTCACATCTTATTATATAATATATTTATACTTTATAATATTTCATACGTTGTATGTTATTATTATATACATGATGTTTGTGAATGTTTAATTCTTCGCTTCAGGTTTATACGCTTTCTAGTAACTTGATGATTTTTTCACATTGACTCTTGTCATTTTCGGTTCAAATCTTTGCGTAATCAAATTTTTTTTTATTTTTATTATATTTTTATTTTATAATTCGCATTTCCGTAAACGATAATTATATTTACATATATTACGATATTACAAGCTTAAGATACAACTGAATTTACCAATGCCGTTAGGCTAGAAATATTCGCTGTGAGGAATATGAAAAATAATAAAGCGTTTCCTCTTCTTCGATTGATATGGGCCTAAACCGATTATCCTGAAGCATCTTATATACACAAAATTGTAAAGCGTATCGTGGAAATTAATTGGCATTTTCTCAAACACTTCTCGTGATTGCCCGCGATAATAAAAACCAAATGAAACGTTTCATCACGTTTTCTCGTTCGTGTTCCCTTTATTTACATACTCATAAAAACGACTATACTGTAAAGATGTTGCGATTCAACTGAAGAAAATATAATTAATATGGTATGAGAAAGTAATATGCATTTAGCGCGATATTGACACGCAAAGTGAATGTCGAGGTTTAATTTTTAACGAATTATTTGTTTGGTACGCTTCCTTGACACTAACGTAACTATAATTATAGATATAATATATGTGAGTAGGTAACAATCGTACGAATAGGTAAAGCGCATGAAAAATTCAATTTGCGTGTTTTGCGCTGTATATTACTATCGTATTAAAAACGTAAGGGGATGTCGGACTCAGAAAATGATCATTTTGTACTTTTTTTTATAAACAAATGAATAAAGTTTTTAAAAAACGCTAAACGTCAAGCCCTTAGGTATATTTTAAGTAATACACCCAAATTTTTCCAGATTTTTAAATCCATAATTTGATCACGATGTTTGGGTTGAAAGATTATGCTGTTTTAGACTAATAATTACCGACCAAACATTGTTTACTCAATTATTATTTAAAAAATGCTTTTTCATTAAAAAATCAAAACGTCAAGCCCTTCCTTATGTTTTCAGTTATCCGTATGAATTTTGTTCAGATTTTTAATGCAATATTTTAGATATAATTTTTGGGTTGAAAGGTGCAGTTCCTGTAATTTAGGTCCGACATCCCGTTAACCAAAAATTGATGAAAAAAATTAATTTTGCATGTTTTGAAACAGGATTCTATCGACACACAGATTTTCATTGAAATAAATTGATATTTTTGTGTAAATGGTTGCACGGGCTATACAACTCACTAAAATGTTAAATTTAGTCATATGATAAATATTAGACAAATACCCAAAAATTATTAAATAAAACGCATAACGGCAATTTTTTCTTGTTTCTTAGTTGCGACTGAACCAGTGTTTGAACAGTTGTCTAATAAACATTCAAATTGTCATATCTATTTAAGTAGGATATTTTCTGATCGATTAATTAAATAAAAACTTTATAATTTACCAGTTATAATACATTGAAATGCACTTTTTTATGGATTTGAAGAAAATTTTTTTAAAAAGAACAATCATATTACAGTAAAAACGAACTTATTGCAGTCCAAATGTATTTTAAATACGCGTGATCATTCGCTAACTTCTCTGTTCATTTACTATATTTGAATTGTATTTTTACCTTTTATATAATTTTTAAATGAATAATAACATTAAATCGATATATAATTTATGGAATAACTAATACAATTTTATAAACATTAATAGTATTTAAGTTTTCTTCTCCGAGTACTATTTTATATGCATAGAACATTAGAAAATTTTTAATTTTCCTTATTCGTTCATTCAGTAGGTAAGTCGCTTTAAAAGAAAATTAACACAGAAGCGTAAGTAACAAAGTGGTCGCACATAGATGAATATAAAGTGAACACCAACGTAGAATGAGTACTTCGTTATATTTACTTAATCTTTCTTTTTTTGATCCACGGCAATTAAACTGTAATTAATCTTAATCTAATTACACTGTAAAAGTTTTTCGCGGATCTTAATCAAACTTAATCAAAAATTTGAGGAAAGCCAGATTTTTAGATTCTGACGCGTTAATTTACCCAAGTTATGGATAGTTAAAGCAAATTTTGTAAAAAAAAATACTTCCTCTTTGATTGTTTATAAGTCGGAAACAAATAGAGATAAATACTCAATCTGAAATTCAGAAAAAAACTGGAGATCAAATAGAGATGATTTGAAAAAAAGCTCAAATCAGTAAATGTAGAGTAAAGTTATAGAGAAAGTAAGAAATTCATGAAATTTTAACTAAAAAAATATTGACGTTTTTGGCAAGAATGTGATCAACTTTTATTTTTTTTATAACTTTGCACTAAATTCACCGATTTGAGCTTTTTTTCAAATCATATCTATTTGATCTCCAGCTTTCTTCTGAATTTCAGATTGAGTATCTATCTCTATTTGTTTCCGAGTTATAAGCAATCAAAGTGGAAGTATTTTTTTTTTACAAAATTTGCTTTAACTATCCATAACTTGGGTAAATTAACGCGTTAGGGTCTCAAAATCTGGGTTTCCTCAAATGTTTATATTACAAAACATATCCTAGAGTTTGGTTAAGATCCATGATCCGAATGCCATGGCCTCACCTTGATAGTCCTACTTTAGTCCAACTTTACGTTCTTTGCCAATTTACAAGATTGAGGTCGAACATATTCATTTAAGATAAAATGGTATATCAAAATGTATATGAAAATATCGGTGTGCTTTTTATACCACTAAACGGGATATATTCGCTTTATGGTTGTCTAACTTTGACAGTCTGTACTGAAGTTTTTCTACTCAAAAATTTCATCGAGTTAAAAATGACTTACTTCGAATAAGATTTTTAGTCTAACGAAATTAAATATTGAACTTACTTATTTTAAATAAAAAATGTATAGTTGATACCAAACTTATATAACGAGGATATACTTTTGCTTTATCTTAATTGTCATGTTGAGTGTTTAAAATCATTGTTTAAATATACCACCTATACTATGTTTTCTCTCTCACCGTGTGTTTACTTTATTATAAATTATTCTTATTCGATAAAATTGTATTATTAAAATATATAACATGTAATAAAGCAAATTAAACAATTCATTAACTTAGCATTATCGGATTTATCATAAAATGTGACTAAATAATATAATAATTTACCTTAAAATCTGTCAGAATTTCTAGGAGATTATCGATAAAAATTATGATTTATAGCAAAAATTCATATTGAGCCATCCATGTATAATTATAAAAATAATTGAATACAGACCGGTGGTTTGACTGAGGAATGGAGCACAGATCCCGTAACAATCATTCAAACGATCCTAGGTATTGGTTATACTGTAAACGCGTTCTTGATATGCACATTCATTTACATACAACGAAACAAGGTGATACACCTAGCGAACAAATTTTTAATTTCCGTATTTAACATCAACACCTTTTGTACTATCGTAATGTTATTTACCACGGTAGGTACAACAGCTTTTTGGAGCAATGATGCTGGACTGGAAATATATGCTGGACGAAGAAGAGAACCAAATATTAAAATCGTTCACTCGGGATGGACTGATGATATCTGTCGTATTTTTGTGTAACATTTTTATACTTGGGATTGCATTAATTTAAATAAACAATTGTATTTTTAAGTAATCTTTACAGTATTTGCAGGACACATATTTGCCTTTTTCGGAGCCGTCACGTTCTTACCAACGATTATCAGTTCTAAGAATCTTAACGAATATTCTCACTTGTTCCCGTATTATTTGAGATGCATGATTATTAACGACGATATGTATTATTATCAAGCTTCAATGCATACCGCTTTCTCGTTTGCATACAGTAGCTTTCTCTACGTTGCTGTCCTCGCCAATTTTATCAGGAGCGTCAAACACGTATCTGGGATATACGCCATTGTCATGTTAGAGTTTATATAATTTATATTTTTTTATGTTCCCGTTTGAAGGGTCTAGTCATTTTTTGGACACAGATTACTGGCCAATTGTTGGTGAAAAATAATAGTTACGGATTTGCTTTCATTTTCACCGAGGTTACCCAGATAGAAATTATTAAGAAAAATTATTCTTTCTGTATTATAAGAGTAAAAAATCAGTTGATAATACTAGCATAAACGAATCATTACACTGAAAAACATAATTTGTTCATTTAAGGGAACAAGCCTTGGTTAAAATTGGAAAAAAGATATTCAATTTTAACAATTAATTTTTTTTTTATAACAACTGAAAACATTTCTTAATTTTTAAAACAAATTACATTATTATTAACTTTTATTTTAAATTTTTTGGCCACTTTATATGTCACATAACTATTTTAAATAATTATAAGACTCCGTACTCTGATTTTTTTGCATAATGGACCTACCGCAGGATATCGCAGGAATCTCTTCATCGAATAGGCTGAAATTTTAGTAGTAGCTTTTAAATGTTTTTAATCGACTGGACTGGAACAGACTGTGTTAAAATTGTAGTAAAAAATTATTCTTACTAAATTATTCTAAAAATGCGAGAATTGTGTAATAAAACAGCTAAATCATTTTTCTAAATAAATATTTAAACATTTATTGAAATTCTGTTCCACTCAAGTGGAATAAAATCATAGTTAAAAGTTACTGTTAAAATTTCAGCCTATTCGATGAAATGGTTCCTGAGATACCCTGCGGTAAGGATCCACTATGGAAAAAAGTCAGAGAACACAGAGTCTCATAATTATTTAATATAGTTGTTTGACATAAATAAAAAAATTGTAAATAACAGTTAATAATAATATAATTTGTTCAAAAAATTAAGGAACTGTTTCCCATTGTTTAAAAGAAAATTTTTAATTGTTAAAATTGAATATTGTTTTTACAATTTTAACCCAGATTGTCCCCTTAATAAAATATTTTGTTAAATCAATGACACTTTTTTTCAGCATACATATCGTTGAGTTGAGTTTCGCTCGAAAAAAATTTTAGGTCATGACCATAATTATAAGTCGATCATTATTTTTTAAGGGGATGTCGTAGTCCTATACCCTAGACTCGTGTAACAACATTATCGTATTTTCTTATTATGCAGTCAATTATTGTTCAAAACAAATAGAGTAACCAGACAGTGAAATTTAAACGAAATTTTATTGAGTTTGTACTGATGTTTAAATTTTTTTTAAATAATTTTCTGCATCAATCATCAAACAAAACTTTGCACAATTATAGATTAGTGATTCTCTAAATATTAGTAAATATAGAATATTAATTTTTGTAATACAGTACATTCTACGAATTTACATTGTTACGCGGACAAAGTATATGTGATTTTAGATCAGAGGTTGCCTTCGACTTTAAAAGGGCAGATTTCGCTAAGTATCGTGCTGAGTTAAATTTAGTTAACTGGAATGATATATTAGATAATTATGGTAGTGTTGATAGCTATCTTGATACATTTTATGAAGTTATATTTGAAATTATTAGTTGCAATATTCCATATACTCAGCATTTCACTTTGAAATATCCTAAATGGTTGAACAAGGACATTAGGAAGGCTGTACAAGTATAAAAGATATTGCATAAAGAATATAAGTTGCTGAGATCTGAAATGGCTTATAGTAGATTTCGGGTGCAGAGATCAGTCTGTAAAGCGTTAATTAACAGGGAGTATAAAAAGTATATTGCTTCTCAAGAAGAAAATATTTCATTGGGTCCGAATAAATATTGGAAATTCGCTAATAATAAGAATTCTGGTTACAGTATTCCAGACTCTGTTTTTTTTAAATAATTTTATAGCTAATGGGGGACAGAATATTGCTGAATTATTTGCAGTTCATTTTAAGTCAGTTTACAATGAGCACATGTTGGATCTCGGCAATGATAGTTATTGTTCAGCGCTTTTTTTGAATAATATACAAGTAACAGAAGGTGATATATTGACCAAATTACGTGGATTGAGGGATACATTGGGTATGGGTCCGGATAAGTTATCTGTTGTCTTTCTTAAGAGTTCTGCGGATAAGTTGATATATCCGTTGTTTTTAATTTTTAATAAGTCGTTGGATACGGGAGTGTTCCCCAGAGAATGGAAACAATCTTTTGTGACGCCAATTCTTAAGAGAGGTGACAACTCTAATGTAAAAAATTATAGACCAATAGCGAAACTCAGTATTCTAGCCAAAATATTTGATTGTATTGTAGAGGAAAAGATCTCATTAATTTTAAGAAATATTATAATCGAAGAGCAACATGGTTTTATGCCACGAAGATCGGTTACTATGAATCTGATTATTTACGATGAAAATATTACAGCTGCTTTGCAGTCCGACCTTCAGATTGACTCTATTTACACCGATTTGAACGCCGCTTTTGATTCAGTGAATCATGTAATGTTAGTTGATAAGTTATCTAGGTGTGGGATAGGAGGTAGTTTGTTGTGCTGGATTTGGTCATACTTGTCGAACAGGAAACTTGCTGTGAGTATTAAGGGCTTTGTTTCGGAGGAGTTTACAGCAACATCTGGAGTCCCTCAGGGCTCACATTGCGGTCCTTTATTTTTTAATATTTATATGAACGATGTAAAAAAGGTGGTAAAGTCGTCGAAATGTCTGCTATTTGCGGACGATCTAAAAATTTATAATTTTATTAAAACTATTGAGGATGCAATTGATCTTCAGTATGATTTGAATAGAGTGGATGAATGGTGTAGCGCAAATGGACTATCGTTCAATACTACTAAATGTAATTTTATTTCTTTTTACAAGAAGTCTCTTTTGAGTTTCAACTACTCGATATCGGGATTTATGTTAGAAAGAGTTTCAGAGGTGAAATATTTGGGGGTTTATTTTGATAGTAAATTTACCTTTAATAGTCATGTCAATTTTATTTATAATAAAGCATCGAGGGTATTATCGTTTATATTGAGATTCTCTAGAGACTTTAAAAACTCACACACTTATTTAACCTTGTATAACTCTCTTGTTAGACCTATTTTGTGTTATGCTTCGGTAGTTTGGTCACCTATATTTGATATGTATTTCGATAGGATTGAATCTGTCCAGCATAGATTTTTACGTACTCTCTCTTATAAGGCCGGAGTACCCATGCCGAAATTTTCTCATGAATATGGAGACATTGCACAGCGTTATTGTGTTGCGTCGTTGCAATCCATAAGGAGTTATCAGGACTTATTGTTTTTATTTAAAATTTTAAGAGGGTTAGTGGATTCTCCGTCATTATTATCATTAGTTGGATTGCGAGTTCCTGGTAGAGTGTTGCGTGGAAAGAATACTACGTTTGTCGTAAATGTTAATCCGTCAAAGTATTCATCGAGGTCTTATGTTGCCAGATCATGTAAATCGGCAAATGATTTAAGTTTGAATGTGGAGTGGCTTGATTGCTCGATTGGTTCGTTTAAAATGAGGGTTAGGGAGGAACTATATAAATATAATTGAATTTGCTGCCGCTTATTATGTACACCTATTATATAATTTTATTAAGATTTTGTACAGAGGGTTTAATCCCGTAAATATAGTAAATAAATAAATAAATAAATGATGTATTCTATAAATACCTTCGACTAAGAATCTTCCGAATATTCGCGAATTGAACGAAAAATAAATGAAACCGCCTCTTCTTTTATTTTTCCACTTAGTCTTTTGTTCTTTTATTAATTAATTAACAACAATTGAGTATGACCCTTAAACAAATATTTAACTTCGACTATGCAAACGAATATTTTGATTAATTTACTTTATTTTTTTCAGAGTAAATACAATTTTTATAGCATTAAGTAACATATAAAATATAATGAAATAATAATTACTATAATTCATTTATCCAATCGAAAAGTATTTTTAGCTTATTATTTTACCCATTCATCAATTATGTTCAAATCAATTGCACAGATAATACGTTCAATTATATTAAGAAATAAATCATAGTTTCATTGATTCGAAAAGCATGAGTTTTTAAGAGAAAAAAATTCATCTTGTGAAATTAATTTATAAACAAACTGCCCTAGAAGATATCTGACCATAAATGCAACGTTATTTGACCCAAAACTAGCCAAGTGATATAAAATACTCAATTAATGCCCAATTAATGGCAAAGATAGAGTTTTACTTTACCTTCATTTTTTAAGTAAATAAAATATAATCAATGGTATTTAATTTTTAGAAATAAATTCACCACCTTCGTTTGCATTATTATTATTTATTAATATTACTTTCTTTGTGCTGTCAATATAACAGCAGCGATCGACCACGAGGTTTTTATAATCTAGAAAAATTAAAATAAATATTACGTGTAATGTTATAATTATCTGCGAATATATTTATATAATATTAACAAGTAAATTTTAAATTATTACCGAACTAAAACTTTCCAATGATGATATGACGATGGATCCACCGGTGAGCACATCAACTTTTCTGCTTCTGATTAAAATCATTTGCAACATTTTTTGAGCTTTTATTGGCAATCTGTACCAGCAAATAGAGCATCTAATTGTTAAAAGGTAAATATATATTATAAATTTAATAGTGATAAGAAAAATTACTTGCTATTTGGTAAAAATAAAAAATTAATTTTTCTTTTGTTCTTCAACTATGTTTACTTTTCTATGTAGATTAATTATTTTTAAAATTGTGTAATAACTTTCCAGGTTATAATTGCTTTAAAATATTAATCTAATACATAAATTAATAATTCAAACTTAAAATATATTAATATGACATTCTACAATAATCACTAGGACTAGTTTTATTATATGTTGATACCGAGCATTTTGGTTAATATATTATATTTTGGTCCTTTTTATGAAAATAAAAATCAAAAAATTGAATGAGCGGAAAATGAAATTTTTTAGCGTTCTAGACATTTATCGTACAACAATCTTTCAAAATACAACTTACGCGGTCGATTGAATGTTAGTCGAAGCTTCTATCAGCTCCTCGCCAGTGTAATTCATAATGAATAAAAATATCAAGAACATTATGGCTAATAAATATACGAAGACGTTTTCGTTTGCGGTCTTATTATCATTCTCACCCGTCACGGATACCTGAAAATGAATAATGCAATTAACAATAATTAATAAGTAACGTATAAAAAATAAAGGAGAATGCCCACGGATAATGTATTTCGGCCTAAAAAAAACGAACCTTTGAAAGTAATACTAGAGATATTGAAGGTCAAAGTTAAGGGTTGCTAATAGGCAGATTAATAAGAAAACATACAAAAAGGCAACTTTGCACGTTTTTTATGTAACCGAACTAATATCCTTATAAAGATAATTCCATGCAGAATCAAATCAATTAAATTTTAATTCAGCGCAACTCTTAATAGACGAATTTTGGGGATAAATATGATTGCCGTAAAAGCAACACCTAACGTTCTGAGCTAATAAAAAATCGTTTGCACGTTTTTTCCGAATCCAGATGGACGTAAAAGTGTTAACCAACTGAATTAAGATCTTTTAAGGTTGATTTTAATTCAGTGCAGGGGTGTTTTTTTATTATAAAGTGCCTAATGTACATGCCACAATTATTGCACATAACCGTATTATTGGATAATACAATCTTTGCACGTTTTCTCACAGGCCCAAAGGACATTAGTAGAAACGAAAAATGAATACTAATCCAGGTGAATTGTTTTTAATTCAGCGCCAGCCTTAATTGACAATTTTTGGGGGTAAATGTGAGTACGGTCAAAGCAACCCCTAAGGTTCTCACCTTATAAAACATCTTTTGTACGTTTTAAGGGCGGCGCTGAAAAATTTGTATAATACAACATAATACAAAATTTGTATAATTCAATAATACCGTTATATGCAATAATTGTGGCATGTACATTAGGCACTTTATAATAAAAAAAACACCCCTGCGCTGAATTAAAATTAATCCTAAAAGATGTTAATTCAGTTGGTTAACAGTTTTACGTCCATCTGGATTCGAAAAAACGTGCAAACGATTTTTATTAGCTCAGAACGTTAGGGTTTGCTTTTACGGCACTCATATTTACCCCCAAAATTCGTCTATTAAGGGTTGCGCTGAATTAAAAGTTAATTGATTTGATTCTGCATAAAATTATCTTTATAAGGATATTAGTTCGGTTACATAAAAACGTGCAAAGTTGCCTTTTTGTATGTTTTCTTATTAATCTGCCTATTAACAACCCTTAACTTTGACATTCAATATCTCGGCTTCCCCTCAAGTGACGGTACTAATTATTTTTTTTAAATTCGTGTGTTTTTGTCTAGAATATGATAGTATAACTTTCAGAGGGCATTCTCCATTTATCGGTTTGATAGTTTTGGATGTTAAATATTACTAATGTTATAGCTATCGCTATGTTGATCAACGACATTACTTCTAATAAGAGAAACGTCGGACTAAACGCTTGTTCAATAAGCTTGAGTCCCCTAAAACAATAGAAATTTCGTTTTGTTATTATTGCTACGCAAGTAATTCTATACACGTAATTGTTTTGTTTCTATATTTAAATTATGTAACTCTATTGCCTCGCGATGCTTGACAACGACGTCAATTAAATTTTGGATTATCGACTTTTTGATGAATTCTAGATCGATCGGTTCGATCTCATCTAGTGGATCGATGGTCTTTAGTTTGTGACTAAAAAAATATATAGTATAAGATTTATAGTATATTTATTACATTTGATAATAATAAAGTGTATCGATACCACACGATCGTGTAAACTCCACAAACGTGCTTGACACTGACGACGTAATTTGACATGAAGCCAATGTAAAGTATACCACTGAAAACTAGTCCAATAGTATTGTGGACAGACATCTGATAACAATGCATCTCCTCGTCGATAATCATCCGGTTAAAATAATAAGGAATCACGTACGAATATTCAGTTTTGTTCGAGTGGTTTATCACTGTTGGTATCACTATGGTACATCCAACGTATAACTGACAAAGCAATCCGTACACTAAAAACAATTTTCCCACATTATGTAATTAAACATTTATTTTCTGGTTTTGACAGTATATCAAAAATCTCTTACAAATACACGCGCAAGATACGATTACTCCTTGACGAGTATAGGTATCGAGTATCTTCTTTTCTGTTTCGTTGCTTAACTTTTCCCAGTCCGAGGCTATTTTTTGATACAATACTTTGATCTGAGAACGGTAAAAGGGTGCAAAACCGATGGTTACTACGGTGCGTTACTATAAGGGAGAACATCTAAGCTAGAATATTATATATGATAGTAGTTGTACCACGTTGTCCTGAAAATATATCAAACTGCCCATGAGAGAAGCCAAAAAAATGTAAATACTGGTCGCAATTGTCACGATGATCGTTACAGTGTTTGAACTCCATTTGTCTGTAAGACCTCCTACCTGTTTCAATTAACGTCACGAAAAATTATTTGTTTACCGACATTACAGTTTACGATTTTTGTGTATATAAAATAAATATTAAGTAGAATGTAAAAGTCAAATCGATATACCAACTGAGCCAAAAACTCTATTTAAATGAAATTATTCTAACTAAGTAATTATAGTAAATTATGGTAAATCAAGACATATCACTGCTTAATTCCGTACAAAAATATCAATGCATTCCAAATCGACATTGAAAGGAAATTTAACTGTTATAAAAAATCTAACAGAAAATTAAGAGCCAATTACCTTCCGCGAGGCTATTTTTAAAAGTATATATAAGAAATTAAAAATTATTAGGCCATAAAAAACAATAATTTTTCATATTAAATTTTGGTTAAAATTTCTTCAATTTTTTATTTTCTTTATAACTTTGCTCCAAATTAAGCATTTTGAGCTTCTTTTTTTTAAACCATATCTACTTGAACTCAACTTTCTTCTGGTTTTTGGTTTGAGTGCCTATCTTTATTTGTTTCCGAGTTGTAAGCGATCTAATTGCAAGTAATTTTACTGATATTATTATTAGATATCGAATAACTCCCGTATAAGTGGCCATTGGCAAAAGATAACTTCGCTTTCTTCACATTTTCATATTATAAAAGACATACAAAAGTTAGGATAAGATTCGTATCCCGGAGGTCAAGTACTCCCCTTGTGAGTAAAATAAGGACATTTTTGTATTAATTGAATTTGTTATGTATGTTTATGCAAAATCCACATACAGAAGCACTAGATAATGATATGATATGCCTTTATGCAAAGTTTCAAGTCAGTACGTAATGGACACCTTTAAAAGAGTTTACACCGGAAAACTATTCATATTTACATTTCGTATAGATATAATTAATTTAAACTTTATAGAAGGAATATATCATTATTTAGTGCTTATGTATTTGGGTTTTGCATAAAAATGCATAATATGTACAAATAAATACAAAATTGTCCTTATTTTGCTCAATCGGCAACAATTAGGTACGTGTCATTTCCTGTACACACACATATACCGACAACATCGATTTTTTGTATTATTCAATCATTTTTTGTTCATGTGCAATTTTACTAACGTACTTATATTATAATATAATACATAATTTATTGATACGATATTGAAAATTGCTAACTTGACGTGATTATCGAACCTCAGCGTCCATCGCAGAAGAGGAAGAAGGAGTCAAAGCAACCCACTAAGAAAAGTGGGCCAATATATGCTTCGACATCCGTTCCTGACACCGGTGGAAACCAGTCAAAAGTCCTTGACTAAGCTACGGTAGTGCGTAAGGGCAAATGAATGGGGCTCAACAGAATATGCAGCTGAAGTAGGTCAAGGATGTCGGAGGGCCACCTAAGGTGTCCAAAAAACATAAAGCGATCCTGAAACCAGCTCGTCCCGAGGCCATTAAAATCAAAGTGTCAGGAGGGGAAGCTCGCGCCAACATTTTTTGGCAATTTTGGGCCGCACTAAACCACAAGCCGCTGAGATAAAGAGTGTTTTCCGCAACCTGCGTACCGGAGGAGCAGAGCTGCCCATTGAGCTCGAGAGACCTGGTGTAAGGACTTTAGATCTCAAGGCAGCGATCTTGTCCACGCTACGTGGGTTAGCAGATATCCAGATGCTGACCCACAAAGAGTCCATTACTATAAAGGACATGAACGAGGCCACAACGGCGGAAGAAAAGGTGGAGACAATCTCTGCGGTGATCAGACCAAATATGAACCCACCACGTCATCCCAGATGTCGCCAAGTGGACGAGTAGGAAACTCGGAATCGTACCGGTCAAGACCAATGGCAGGGTGGTTTTTTTTTAGTGGGTTTAGGTCATACTGACCGAGTTCCTCCATGTAAAAAGGGCACTTGTACGGCCTCCTCTAAAAAAATACACATCTATACTGACATTTTTTAAAAACACGTGATTTCGATTCCTGACATGTTAAACGTACTTATAACAAAGCGAATTTTTAACAAGTCGAAAAATTTTACCTTTACAAATTAGGTAGTAAATTCAATTAACCATTGATGCAGAATTTTGAAATTTTTGTTTTTTTAGGTACCACTGTACCTAGGCTGTTGAGTCATGGATATGTTTTGTGAATATATGATTGTTTATAATTATTATAAATATACAATAGTCAAAAAACATTTGTTTTTGAGAATTTAATACGTTAGCGGTGAAATTAAATGAGTAACATATGCTTTTAATGATTGGAATTCTTTGATTGATGAACAAAGATTATGGAATCGCCATTAGGATTCGGTTTTAGCGTTAAAAAATACGTCAGGAACCTATATTTACACTTTTGAACCAATTTACCTAAATTACGTAACTGAAAGGGTTAATTGTTTGAATTATCGACTGAGATATACTGTTCTCACACAAATTACATGAATAGAAAAAATGAATAAAAATGGAAGTTTTATCCGAAATTGTGATAAAAATTAAGAAATAGTCAGATAGTATTATTTTCTAACAAAAGGGTTATTTTGTTTAAAAATTGTTGACCATATTGGCACTACAATTTTTATCCAAAATTTAAATACTTGTTACAATAAACTTTGACCTATTAGTGCAGTAGTTTACGAGATTAAAATTTTTTGAAACATTAAATCTTGTAAACCAATCAGCGTGAAACTTTTGGAAACAAGATTGCATCGTATAAATGTTAACGTTCTGGTCGTTCCGGTTAAATATTAATATTAATTATTAGTTTACCCGAAAAAGTATGCCTCGGTTGGTAATTGACTCGAATGATAACTAACACGACGAGTTTGACATCCTGCCACTGGATTAACATAAAAATATTAATTGTAACATAAGACACACATAAAAGATACAACTGAATTTACCAATGCCGTTAGGCTAGAAATATTCGCTGTGAGGAATATGAAAAATAATAAGCGTTTCCTCTTCTTCGATTGATATGGGCCTAAACCGATTATCCTGAAGCATCTTTTATACAAAAAATTGTAAAGCGTATCGTGGAAATTAATTGGCATTTTCTCAAACACTTCTCGTGATTGCCCGCGATAATAAAAACTCAAATGAAACGTTTCATCACGTTTTCTCATTCGTGTTCCCTTTATTTACATACTCATAAAAACGACTATACTGTAAAGATGTTGCGATTCAACTGAAGAAAATATAATTAATATTGTATGAGAAAGTAATATGCATTTAGCGCGATATTGACACGCGAAGTGAATGTCGAGGTTTAATTTTTAACGAATTATTTGTTTGGTACGCTTCCTTGACACTAACGTAACTATAATTATAGATATAATATATGTGAGTAGGTAACAATCGTACGTATAGGTAAAGCGCATGAAAAATTCAATTTGCGTGTTTTGCGCTGTATATTACTATCGTATTAAAAACGTAAGGGGATGTCGGACTCAGAAAATGATCATTTTGTACTTTTTTTTATAAACAAATGAATAAAGTTTTTAAAAAACGCTAAACGTCAAGCCCTTAGGTATATTTTAAGTAATACACCCAAATTTTTCCAGATTTTTAAATCCATAATTTGATTACGATGTTTGGGTTGAAAGATTATGCTGTTTTGGACTAATAATTACCGACCAAACATTGTTTACTCAATTATTATTTAAAAAATGCTTTTTCATTAAAAAATCAAAACGTCAAGCCCTTCCTTATGTTTTCAGTTATCCGTATGAATTTTGTTCAGATTTTTAATGCAATATTTTAGATATAATTTTTGGGTTGAAAGGTGCAGATTCCTGTAATTTAGGTCCGACATCCCGTTAACCAAAAATTGATGAACAAAATTGATTTTGCATTTTTTGAAACAGGATTCTATCGACACACAGATTTTCATTGAAATAAATTGATATATTTGTGTAAATGGTTGCACGGGCTATACAACTCACTAAAATGTTAAATTTAGTCATATGATAAATATTAGACAAATACCCAAAAATTATTAAATAAAACGCATAACGGCAATTTTTTCTTGTTTCTTAGTTGCGACTGAACCAGTGTTTGAACAGTTGTCTAATAAACATTCAAATTGTCATATCTATTTAAGTAGGATATCTTCTGATCGATTAATTAAATAAAAACTTTATAATTTACCAGTTATAATACATTGAAATGCACTTTTTTATGGATTTGAAGAAAATTTTTTTAAAAAGAACAATCATATTACAGTAAAAACGAACTTATTGCAGTCCAAATGTATTTTAAATACGCGTGATCATTCGCTAACTTCTCTGTTCATTTACTATATTTGAATTGTATTTTTACCTCTTATATAATTTTTAAATGAATAATAACATTAAATCGATATATAATTTATGGAATAATTAATACAATTTTATAAATATTAATAGTATTTAAGTTTTCTTCTCCGAGTACTATTTTATATGCATAGAACATTAGAAAATTTTTAATTTTCCTTATTCGTTCATTCAGTAGGTAAGTCGCTTTAAAAGAAAATTAACACAGAAGCGTAAGTAACAAAGTGGTCGCACATAGATGAATATAAAGTGAACACCAACGTAGAATGAGTACTTCGTTATATTTACTTAATCTTTCTTTTTTTGATCCACGGCAATTAAACTGTAATTAATCTTAATCTAATTACACTGTAAAAGTTTTCGCGGATCTTAATCAAACTTAATCAAAAATTTGAGGAAAGCCAGATTTTTAGATTCTGACGCGTTAATTTACCCAAGTTATGGATAGTTAAAGCAAATTTTGTAAAAAAAAATACTTCCTCTTTGATTGTTTATAAGTCGGAAACAAATAGAGATAAATACTCAATCTGAAATTCAGAAAAAAACTGGAGATCAAATAAGATGATTTGAAAAAAAAGCTCAAATCAGTAAATGTAGAGTAAAGTTATAGAGAAAGTAAGAAATTCATGAAATTTTAACTAAAAAAATATTGACGTTTTTGGCCAGAATGTGATCAACTTTTTATTTTTTTTATAACTTTGCACTAAATTCACCGATTTGAGCTTTTTTTCAAATCATATCTATTTGATCTCCAGCTTTCTTCTGAATTTCAGATTGAGTATCTATCTCTATTTGTTTCCGAGTTATAAGCAATCAAAGTGGAAGTATTTTTTTTTTACAAAATTTGCTTTAACTATCCATAACTTGGGTAAATTAACGCGTTAGGGTCTCAAAATCTGGGTTTCCTCAAATGTTTATATTACAAAACATATCCTAGAGTTTGGTTAAGATCCATGATCCGAATGCCATGGCCTCACCTTGATAGTCCTACTTTAGTCCAACTTTACGTTCTTTGCCAATTTACAAGATTGAGGTCGAACATATTCATTTAAGATAAAATGGTATATCAAATGTATATGAAAATATCGGTGTGCTTTTTATACCACTAAACGGGATATATTCGCTTTATGGTTGTCTAACTTTGACAGTCTGTACTGAAGTTTTTCTACTCAAAAATTTCATCGAGTTAAAAATGACTTACTTCGAATAAGATTTTTAGTCTAACGAAATTAAATATTGAACTTACTTATTTTAAATAAAAAATGTATAGTTGATACCAAACTTATATAACGAGGATATACTTTTGCTTTATCTTAATTGTCATGTTGAGTGTTTAAAATCATTGTTTAAATATACCACCTATACTATGTTTTCTCTCTCACCGTGTGTTTACTTTATTATAAATTATTCTTATTCGATAAAATTGTATTATTAAAATATATAACATGTAATAAAGCAAATTAAACAATTCATTAACTTAGCATTATCGGATTTATCATAAAATGTGACTAAATAATATAATAATTTACATTAAAATCTGTCAGAATTTCTAGGAGATTATCGATAAAAATTATGATTTATAGCAAAAATTCAAATTGAGCCATCCATGTATAATTATAAAAATAATTGAATACAGACCGGTGGTTTGACTGAGGAATGGAGCACAGATCCCGTAACAATCATTCAAACGATCCTAGGTATTGGTTATACTGTAAACGCGTTCTTGATATGCACATTCATTTACATACAACGAAACAAGGTGATACACCTAGCGAACAAATTTTTAATTTCCGTATTTAACATCAACACCTTTTGTACTATCGTAATGTTATTTACCACGGTAGGTACAACAGCTTTTTGGAGCAATGATGCTGGACTGGAAATATATGCTGGACGAAGAAGAGAACCAAATATTAAAATCGTTCACTCGGGATGGACTGATGATATCTGTCGTATTTTTGTGTAACATTTTTATACTTGGGATTGCATTAATTTAAATAAACAATTGTATTTTTAAGTAATCTTTACAGTATTTGCAGGACACATATTTGCCTTTTTCGGAGCCGTCACGTTCTTACCAACGATTATCAGTTCTAAGAATCTTAACGAATATTCTCACTTGTTCCGTATTATTTGAGATGCATGATTATTAACGACGATATGTATTATTATCAAGCTTCAATGCATACCGCTTTCCTCGTTTGCATACAGTAGCTTGCTCTACGTTGCTGTCCTCGCCAATTTTATCAGGAGCGTCAAACACGTATCTGGGATATACGCCATTGTCAGGTTAGAGTTTATATAATTTATATTTTTTTATGTTCCCGTTTGAAGGGTCTAGTCATTTTTTGGACACAGATTACTGGCCAATTGTTGGTGAAAAATAATAGTTACGGATTTGCTTTCATTTTCACCGAGGTTACCCAGATAGAAATTATTAAGAAAAATTATTCTTTCTGTATTTAAGAGTAAAAAATCAGTTGATAATACTAGCATAAACGAATCATTACACTGAAAAACATAATTTGTTCATTTAAGGGAACAAGCCTTGGTTAAAATTGAAAAAAAGATATTTATTTATTTATTTATTCATCCAGAGTAACATATACATTACATAATTTTATACAATGAACTGTACGCAATTATTCAGCAGAGAAAAAAATGTTTTTCTGTACGCTGATCCGGACTTAAAACTAAAGTAACTAAAACTAAGTTAGAGTTGGTCAATGAGACAATCAAAAACCAACTCTTTACTATAAACTAACTTAACCTAAATTATGAAAATAAATAACCGTTTATAGAATTTAAATTTTACAACTGTATATATTTAATATAATAACGTATAAAAATTAAATTAGACTGTATCAGTCTGTTACTAAAATAACAGGAGCAAGTCCTTAATTTACTACATTTATTTGAAATATGAATTGAATAACTTAATATTTCTATCAATATCTAACAAGCATTGATCTTGCCGTAGTGAAGGTCTGTGTAGTCGCATTTCTGTCTCTCGCGTATAATAATCTTTCCATATTGTTCAATCTGGCTGGCAAGTTAATCCAACTGCGCACGTGACTCTATAGTGTGGGAACATTTCTTTATGCTGGTTCGATGAATCACATTTACACGAGGATGTGAAGACAATATCATCTATGACTACTAGGTCCTTATGTTTGGGTTGTTGTTTTAACGGATACATGGAATTAGTAAAAGTTTGAGTGCCACGAATACCTCTATAAAAATAAAATATTGCCTTATTCGATCCAAGATAATTAAGATCTCCATATGTCATACGATAACTGTTTGATTGCATTATTGCGCTTCTTGGATTTTCCACTATTTTACTATTCATTGCTTTAATATTATTCTTTTCAGCCATGTTATCAATCCTAGCGAAAACAGTCTCAATTGGTGCATATTTGTTTATTACCGGTTCACTCTTATGTTCCATTGTATTATTATTCCCTTTTACAAAATGTGTGCGTTTGAGCCCTTTAGTCGCGCATTAATACAATAATCACAATTCGCTACAATTTCGTGTAGATTTTTGTTTTTTTCTACAAATATACCAGGTGTACTATGATTTTCCATTTCGCTTTGATTTATTAGTACATTTGCAAAGTGCAATTTTAACAATTAATTTTTTTTTTATAACAACTGAAAACATTTCTTAATTTTAAAACAAATTACATTATATTAAACTTTTATTTTAAATTTTTGGCCACTTTATATGTCACATAACTATTTTAAATAATTATAAGACTCCGTACTCTGATTTTTTTGCATAATGGACCTACCGCAGGATATCGCAGGAATCTCTTCATCGAATAGGCTGAAATTTTAGCAGTAGCTTTTAAATGTTTTTAATCGACTGGACTGGAACAGACTGTGTTAAAATTGTAGTAAAAAATTATTCTTACTAAATTATTCTAAAATGCGAGAATTGTGTAATAAAACAGCTAAATCATTTTTCTAAATAAATATTTAAACATTTATTGAAATTCTGTTCCACTCAAGTGGAATAAATCATAGTTAAAAGTTACTGTTAAAATTTCAGCCTATTCGATGAAATGGTTCCTGAGATACCCTGCGGTAAGGATCCACTATGGAAAAAAGTCAGAGAACACAGAGTCTCATAATTATTTAATATAGTTGTGTGACATAAATAAAAAAATTGTAAATAACAGTTAATAATAATATAATTTGTTCAAAAAATTAAGGAACGTTTCCCATTGTTTAAAAGAAAATTTTTAATTGTTAAAATTGAATATTGTTTTTACAATTTTAACCCAGATTTGTCCCCTTAATAAAATATTTTGTTAAATCAATGACACTTTTTTCAGCATACATATCGTTGAGTTGAGTTTGCTCGAAAAAATTTTAGGTCATGACCATAATTATAAGTCGATCATTATTTTTAAGGGGATGTCGTAGTCCTATACCCTAGACTCGTGTAACAACATTATCGTATTTTCTTATTATGCCGTCAATTATTGTTCAAAACAAATAGAGTAACCAGACAGTGAGATTTAAACGAAATTTTATTGAGTTTGTACTGATGTTTAAATTTTTTTAAAATAATTTACTGCATCAATCATCAAACAAAACTTTGCACAATTATAGATTAGTGATTCTCTAAATATTAGTAAGTATAGAATATTAATTTTTGTAATACAGTACATTCTACGAATTTACATTGTTACGCGGACAAAGTATATGTGATTTTAGATCAGAGGTTGCCTTCGACTTTAAAAGGGCAGATTTCGCTAAGTGTCGTGCTGAGTTAAATTTAGTTAACTGGAATGATATATTAGATAAGTATGGTAGTGTTGATAGCTATCTTGATACATTTTATGAAGTTATATTTGAAATTATTAGTTGCAATACTCCATATACTCAGCATTTCACTTCGAAATATCCTAAATGGTTTAACAAGGACATTAGGAAGGCTGTACAAGTATAAAAAGATATTGCATAAAGAATATAAGTTGCTGAGATCTGAAATGGCTTATAGTAGATTTCGGGTGCAGAGATCAGTCTGTAAAGCGTTAATTAACAGGGAGTATAAAAAGTATATTGCTTCTCAAGAAGAAAATATTTCATTGGATCCAAATAAATTTTGGAAATTCGCTAATAATAAGAATTCTGGTTACAGTATTCCAGACTCTGTTTTTTTAAATAATTTTATAGCTAATGGGGGACAGAATATTGCTGAATTATTTGCAGTTCATTTTAAGTCAGTTTACAATGAGCACATGTTGGATCTCGGCAATGATAGTTATTGTTCAGCGCTTTTTTTGAATAATATACAAGTAACAGAAGGTGATATATTGACCAAATTACGTGGATTGAGGGATACATTGGGTATGGGTCCGGATAAGTTACCTGTTGTCTTTCTTAAGAGTTCTGCGGATAAGTTGATATATCCGTTGTTTTTAATTTTTAATAAGTCGTTGGATACGGGAGTGTTCCCCAGAGTATGGAAACAATCTTTTGTGACGCCAATTCTTAAGAGAGGTGACAACTCTAATGTAAAAAATTATAGACCAATAGCGAAACTCAGTATTCTAGCCAAAATATTTGATTGTATTGTAGAGGAAAAGATCTCATTAATTTTAAGAAATATTATAATCGAAGAGCAACATGGTTTTATGCCACGAAGATCGGTTACTATGAATCTGATTATTTACGATGAAAATATTACAGCTGCTTTGCAGTCCGACCTTCAGATTGACTCTATTTACACCGATTTGAACGCCGCTTTTGATTCAGTGAATCATGTAATGTTAGTTGATAAGTTATCTAGGTGTGGGATAGGAGGTAGTTTGTTGTGCTGGATTTGGTCATACTTGTCGAACAGGAAACTTGCTGTGAGTATTAAGGGCTTTGTTTCGGAGGAGTTTACAGCAACATCTGGAGTCCCTCAGGGCTCACATTGCGGTCCTTTATTTTTTAATATTTATATGAACGATGTAAAAAAGGTGGTAAAGTCGTCGAAATGTCTGCTATTTGCGGACGATCTAAAAATTTATAATTTTATTAAAACTATTGAGGATGCAATTGATCTTCAGTATGATTTGAATAGAGTGGATGAATGGTGTAGCGCAAATGGACTATCGTTCAATACTACTAAATGTAATTTTATTTCTTTTTACAAGAAGTCTCTTTTGAGTTTCAACTACTCGATATCGGGATTTATGTTAGAAAGAGTTTCAGACTTGAAATATTTGGGGGTTTATTTTGATAGTAAATTTACCTTTAATAGTCATGTCAATTTTATCTATAATGAAGCATCGAGGGTATTATCGTTTATATTGAGATTCTCTAGAGACTTTAAAAACTCACACACTTATTTAACCTTGTATAACTCTCTTGTTAGACCTATTTTATGTTATGCTTCGGTAGTTTGGTCACCTATATTTGATATGTATTTCGATAGGATTGAATCTGTCCAGCATAGATTTTTACGTACTCTTTCTTATAAGGCCGGATTACCCATGCCGAAATTTTCTCATGAATATGGAGACATTGCACAGCGTTATTGTGTTGCGTCGTTGCAATCCATAAGGAGTTATCAGGACTTATTGTTTTTATTTAAAATTTTAAGAGGGTTAGTGGATTCTCCGTCATTATTATCATTAGTTGAATTGCGAGTTCCTGGTAGAGTGTTGCGTGGAAAGAATACTACGTTTGTCGTAAATGTTAATCCGTCAAAGTATTCATCGAGGTCTTATGTTGCCAGATCATGTAAATCGGCAAATGATTTAAGTTTGAATGTGGAGTGGCTTGATTGCTCGATTGGTTCGTTTAAAATGAGGGTTAGGGAGGAACTATATAAATATAATTGAATTTGCTGCCGCTTATTATGTACACCTATTATATAATTTTATTAAGATTTTGTACAGAGGGTTTAATCCCGTAAATATAGTAAATAAATAAATAAATAAATGATGTATTCTATAAATACCTTCGACTAAGAATCTTCCGAATATTCGCGAATTGAACGAAAAATAAATGAAACCGCCTCTTCTTTTATTTTTCCACTTAGTCTTTTGTTCTTTTATTAATTAATTAACAACAATTGAGTATGACCCTTAAACAAATATTTAACTTCGACTATGCAAACGAATATTTTGATTAATTTACTTTATTTTTTTCAGAGTAAATACAATTTTTATAGCATTAAGTAACATATAAAATATAATGAAATAATAATTACTATAATTCATTTATCCAATCGAAAAGTATTTTTAGCTTATTATTTTAACCATTCATCAATTATGTTCAAATCAATTGCACAGATAATACGTTCAATTATATTAAGAAATAAATCATAGTTTCATTGATTCGAAAAGCATGAGTTTTTAAGAGAAAAAAATTCATCTTGTGAAATTAATTTATAAACAAACTGCCCTAGAAGATATCTGACCATAAATGCAACGTTATTTAACCCAAAACTAGCCAAGTGATATAAAATACTCAATTAATGCCCAATTAATGGCAAAGATAGAGTTTTACTTTACCTTCATTTTTAAGTAAATAAAATATAATCAATGGTATTTAATTTTTAGAAATAAATTCACCACCTTCGTTTGCATTATTATTATTTATTAATATTACTTTCTTTGTGCTGTCAATATAACAGCAGCGGTCGACCACGAGGTTTTTATAATCTAGAAAAATTAAAATAAATATTACGTGTAATGTTATAATTTTCTGCGCATATATTTATATAATATTAATAAGTAAATTTTAAATTATTACCGAACTAAAACTTTCCAATGATGATATGACGATGGATCCACCGGTGAGCACATCAACTTTTCTGCTTCTGATTAAAATCATTTGCAACATTTTTTGAGCTTTTATTGGCAATCTGTACCAGCAAATAGAGCATCTAATTGTTAAAAGGTAAATATATATTATAAATTTAATAGTGATAAGAAAAATTACTTGCTATTTGGTAAAAATAAAAAATAAATTTTTCTTTTGTTCTTCAACTATGTTTACTTTTCTATGTAAAAAAATTATTTTTAAAATTATGTGTGATAACTTTCCAGGTTATAATTGCTTTAAAATATTAATCTAATACATAAATTAATAATTCAAACTTAAAATATATTAATATGACATTCTACAATAATCACTAGGACTAGTTTTATTATATGATGATACCGTGTATTTTGGTTAATATATTATATTTTGGTCCTTTTTATGAAAATAAAAATCAAAAAATTGAATGAGCGGAAAATGAAATTTTTTAGCGTTCTAGACATTTATCGTACAACAATCTTTCAAAATACAACTTACGCGGTCGATTGAATGTTAGTCGAAGCTTCTATCAGCTCCTCGCCAGTGTAATTCATAATGAATAAAAATATCAAGAACATTATGGCTAATAAATATACGAAGACGTTTTCGTTTGCGGTCTTATTATTATTCTCACCCGTCACGGATACCTGAAAATGAATAATGCAATTAACAATAATTAATAAGTAACGTATAAAAAATAAAGGAGAATGCCCACGGATAATGTATTTCGGCCTAAAAAAAACGAACCTTTGAAAGTAATACTAGAGATATTGAATGTCAAAGTTAAGGGTTGCTAATAGGCAGATTAATAAGAAAACATACAAAAAGGCAACTTTGCACGTTTTTATGTAACCGAACTAATATCCTTATAAAGATAATTCCATGCAGAATCAAATCAATTAACTTTTAATTCAGCGCAACTCTTAATAGACGAATTTTGGGGATAAATATGATTGCCGTAAAAGCAACACCTAACGTTCTGAGCTAATACAAAATCGTTTGCACGTTTTTTCCGAATCCAGATGGACGTAAAAGTGTTAACCAACTGAATTAAGATCTTTTAAGGTTGATTTTAATTCAGTGCAGGGGTGTTTTTTTATTATAAAGTGCCTAATGTACATGCCACAATTATTGCACATAACCGTATTATTGGATAATACAATCTTTGCACGTTTTCTCACAGGCCCAAAGGACATTAGTAGAAACGAAAAATGAATACTAATCCAGGTGAATTGTTTTTAATTCAGCGCCAGCCTTAATTGACAATTTTTGGGGGTAAATGTGAGTACGGTCAAAGCAACCCCTAAGGTTCTCACCTTATAAAACATCTTTTGTACGTTTTAAGGGCGGCGCTGAAAAATTTGTATAATACAACATAATACAAAATTTGTATAATTCAATAATACCGTTATATGCAATAATTGTGGCATGTACATTAGGCACTTTATAATAAAAAAACACCCCTGCGCTGAATTAAAATTAATCCTAAAAGATGTTAATTCAGTTGGTTAACAGTTTTACGTCCATCTGGATTCGGAAAAAACGTGCAAACGATTTTTTATTAGCTCAGAACGTTAGGGTTTGCTTTTACGGCACTCATATTTACCCCCAAAATTCGTCTATTAAGGGTTGCGCTGAATTAAAAGTTAATTGATTTGATTCTGCATAAAATTATCTTTATAAGGATATTAGTTCGGTTACATAAAAAACGTGCAAAGTTGCCTTTTTGTATGTTTTCTTATTAATCTGCCTATTAACAACCCTTAACTTTGACATTCAATATCTCGGCTTCCCCTCAAGTGACGGTACTAATTTTTTTTTTAAATTCGTGTGTTTTTGTCTAGAATATGATAGTATAACTTTCAGAGGGCATTCTCCATTTATCGGTTTGATAGTTTTGGATGTTAAATATTACTAGTGTTATAGCTACCGCTATGTTGATCAACGACATTACTTCTATTAAGAGAAACGTCGGACTAAACGCTTGTTCGATAAGCTTGAGTCCCCTAAAACAATAGAAATTTCGTTTTGTTATTATTGCTACGCAATTAATTCTATACGCGTAATTGTTTTGTTTCTATATTTAAATTATGTAACTCTATTGCCTCGCGATGCTTGACAACGACGTCAATTAAATTTTGGATTATCGACTTTTTGATGAATTCTAGATCGATCGGTTCGATCTCATCTAGTGGATCGATGGTCTTTAGTTTGTGACTAAAAAAATATACAGTAATATTATACACGTTTGAAGGTATATTTATTATATTTGATAATAATAAAGTGTATCGATACCATGCGATCGTGTAAACTCCACAAACGTGCTTGACACTGACGACGTAATTTGACATGCAGCCAGTGTAAAATATACCAGTGTAAACTAGTCCAATAGTATTGTGGACAGACATCTGATAACAATGCATCTCCTCGTCGATAATCATCCGGTTAAAATAATAAGGAATCACGTACGAATATTCAGTTTTGTTCAAGTGGTTTATCACTGTTGGTATCACTATGGTACATCCAACGTATAACTGACAAAGCAATCCGTACACTAAAAACAATTTTCCCATATTATGTAATTAAACATTTATTTTCTGGTTTTGATAGTATCTCAAAAATCTCTTACAAATACACGCGCAAGATACGATTACTCCTTGACGAGTGTAGGTATCGAGTATCTTCTTTTCTGTTTCGTTGATTAACTTTTCCCAATCCGAGGCTATTTGTTGGTACAATTCTTTGATCTGAGAACGGTAAAAGGGTGCAAAACCGATGGTTACTACGGTGCGTTACTATAAAGGGAGAACTTCTAAGCTAGAATATTATATATGATAGTAGTTGTACCACGTTGTCCTGAAAATATATCAAACTGCCCATGAGAGAAGCCGAAAAAATGTAAATACTGGTCGAAATTGTAACGATGATCGTTACAGTGTTTGAACTCCATTTGTCAGTAAGACCTCCTACCTGTTTCAATTAACGTCACGAAAAATTATTTGTTTACCGATATTACAGTTTACGATTTTTGTGTATATAAAATAAATATTAAGTAGAATGTAAAAGTCAAATCGATATACCAACTGAGCCAAAAACTCTATTTAAATGAAATTATTCTAAGTAATTATAGTAAATTATGGTAAATCAAGACATATCACTGCTTAATTCCGTACAAAAATATCAATGCATTCCAAATCGACATTGAAAGGAAATTTAACTGTTATAAAAAATCTAACAGAAAATTAAGAGCCAATTACCTTCCGCGAGGCTATTTTTAAAAGTATATATAAGAAATTAAAAATTATTAGGCCATAAAAAACAATAATTTTTCATATTAAATTTTGGTTAAAATTTCTTCAATTTTTTATTTTCTTTATAACTTTGCTCCAAATTAAGCATTTTGAGCTTCTTTTTTTTAAACCTTATCTACTTGAACTCAACTTTCTTCTGGTTTTTGGTTTGAGTGCCTATCTTTATTTGTTTCCGAGTTGTAAGCGATCTAATTGCAAGTAATTTTTACTGATATTATTATTAGATATCGAATAACTCCCGTATAAGTGGCCATTGGCAAAAGATAACTTGGCTTTCTTCACATTTTCATATTATAAAAGACATACAAAAGTTAGGATAAGATTCGTATCCCGGAGGTCAAGTACTCCCCTTGTGAGTAAAATAAGGACATTTTTGTATTAATTGAATTTGTTATGTATGTTTATGCAAAATCCACATACAGAAGCACTAGATAATGATATGATATGCCTTTATGCAAAGTTTCAAGTCAGTACGTAATGGACACCTTTAAAAGAGTTTACACCGGAAAACTATTCATATTTACATTTCGTATAGATATAATTAATTTAAACTTTGTAGAAGGAATATATCATTATTTAGTGCTTATGTATTTGGGTTTTGCATAAAAATGCATAATATGTACAAATAAATACAAAATTGTCCTTATTTTGCTCAATCGGCAACAATTAGGTACGTGTCTTCCTGTACACACACATATACCGACAACATCGATTTTTTGTATTATTCAATCATTTTTTGTTCATGTGCAATTTTACTAACGTACTTATATTATAATATAATACATAATTTATTGATACGATATTGAAAATTGCTAACTTGACGTGATTATCGAACCTCAGCGTCCATCGTAGAAGAGGAAGAAGGAGTCAAAGCAACCCACTAAGAAAAGTGGGCCAATATATGCTTCGACATCCGTTCCTGACACCGGTGGAAACCAGTCAAAAGTCCTTGACTAAGCTACGGTAGTGCGTAAGGGCAAATGAATGGGGCTCAACAGAATATGCAGCTGAAGTAGGTCAAGGATGTCGGAGGGCCACCTAAGGTGTCCAAAAAACATAAAGCGATCCTGAAACCAGCTCGTCCCGAGGCCATTAAAATCAAAGTGTCAGGAGGGGAAGCTCGCGCCAACATTTTTTGGCAAATTTAGGCCGCACTAAACCACAAGCCGCTGAGATAAAGAGTGTTTTCCGCAACCTGCGTACCGGAGGAGCAGAGCTGCTCATTGAGCTCGAGAGACCTGGTGTAAGGACTTTAGATCTCAAGGCAGCGATCTTGTCCACGCTACGTGGGTTAGCAGATATCCAGATGCTGACCCACAAAGAGTCCATTACTATAAAGGACATGAACGAGGCCACAACGGCGGAAGAAAAGGTGGAGACAATCTCTGCGGTGATCAGACCAAATATGAACCCACCACGTCATCCCAGATGTCGCCAAGTGGACGAGTAGGAAACTCGGAATCGTACCGGTCAAGACCAATGGCAGGGTGGTTTTTTTTAGTGGGTTTAGGTCATACTGACCGAGTCCCTCCGTGTAAAAAGGGCACTTGTACGGCCTCCTCTAAAAAAATACACATCTATACTGACATTTTTTAAAAACACGTGATTTCGATTCCTGACATGTTAAAACGTACTTATAACAAAGCGAATTTTTAACAAGTCGAAAAATTTTACCTTTACAAATTAGGTAGTAAATTCAATTAACCATTGATGCAGAATTTTGAAATTTTTTGTTTTTTTAGGTACCACTGTACCTAGGCTGTTGAGTCATGGATATGTTTTGTGAATATATGATTGTTTATAATTATTATAAATATACAATAGTCAAAAAACATTTGTTTTTGAGAATTTAATACGTTAGCGGTGAAATTAAATGAGTAACATATGCTTTTAATGATTGGAATTCTTTGATTGATGAACAAAGATTATGGAATCGCCATTAGGATTCGGTTTTAGCGTTAAAAAATACGTCAGGAACCTATATTTACACTTTTGAACCAATTTACCTAAATTACGTAACTGAAAGGGTTAATTGTTTGAATTATCGACTGAGATATACTGTTCTCACACAAATTACATGAATAGAAATGGAAGTTTTATCCGAAATTGTGATAAAAATTAAGAAATAGTCAGATAGTATTATTTTCTCACAAAAGGGTTATTTCGTTTAAAAATTGTTGACCATATTGGCACTACAATTTTTATCCAAAATTTAAATACTTGTTACAATAAATTTTGACCTATTAGTGCAGTAGTTTACGAGATTAAAATGTTTTGAAACATTAAATCTTGTAAACCAATCAGCGTGAAACTTTTGGAAACAAGATTGCATCGTATAAATGTTAACGTTCTGGTCGTTCCGGTTAAATATTAATATTAATTATTAGTTTACTCGAAAAAGTATGCCTCGGTTGGTAATTGACTCGACTGATAACTAACACGACGAGTTTGACATCATGCCACTGGATTAACATAAAAATATTAATTGTAACATAAGACACACATAAAAGGTACAACTGAATTTACCAATGCCGTTATGCTAGAAATATTCGCTGTGAGGAATATGAAAAATAATAAGCGTTTCCTCTTCTTCGATTGATATGGGCCTAAACCGATTATCCTGAAGCATCTTATATACAAAAAATTGTAAAGCGTATCGTGGAAATTAATTAGCATTTTCTCAATCACTTCTCGTGATTGTCCGCGATAATAAAAATCAAATGAAACGTTTCATCACGTTTTCTCATCCGTGTTCCCTTTATTTACATACTCATAAAAACGACTATACTGTAAAGATGTTGCGATTCAACTGAAAAAAAGTAAAAGTCGACTACTAATCAATTACAAAGTATAATTAATATGGTATGAGAAAGTAATATGCATTTAGCGCGATATTGACACGCGAAGTGAATGTCGAGGTTTAATTTTTAACGAATTATTTGTTAGGTACGCTTCCTTGACACTAACGTAACTATAATTATAGATATAATATATGTGAATAGGTAACAATCGTACGTATAGGTAAAGCGCATGAAAAATTCAATTTGCGTGTTTTGCGCTGTATATTACTATCGTATTAAAAACGTAAGGGGATGTCTTTTTTTTATAAATAAATGAATAAAGTTTTTAAAAAACGCTAAACGTCAAGCCCTTAGGTATGTTTTAAGTAATACACTCAAATTTTTCCAGATTTTTAAATCCATAATTTGATCACGATGTTTGGGTTGAAAGATTATGCTGTTTTAGACTAATAATTACCGACCAAACATTGTTTACTCAATTATTATTTAAAAAATGTTTTTTCATTAAAAAATCAAAACGTCAAGCCCTAGCTTATGTTTTCAGTTATCCGTATGAATTTTGTTCAGATTTTTAATGCAATATTTTAGATATAATTTTTGGGTTGAAAGGTGCAGATTCCTGTAATTTAGGTCCGACATCCCGTTAACCAAAAATTGATGAACAAAATTGATTTTGCATTTTTTGAAACAGGATTCTATCGACACACAGATTTTCATTGAAATAAATTGATATTTTTGTGTAAATGGTTGCACGGGCTATACAACTCACTAAAATGTTAAATTTAGTCATATGATAAATATTAGACAAATACCCAAAAATTACTAAATAAAACGCATAACGGCAATTTTTTCTTGTTTCTTAGTTGCGACTGAACCAGTGTCCGAACAGTTGTCTAATAAACATTCAAATTGTCATATCTATTTAGTAGGATATTTTCTGATCGATTAATTAAATAAAAACTTTATAATTTACCAGTTATAATATATTGAAATGCACTTTTTTATCGATTTGAAGAAAATTTTTTTAAAAAGAACAATCATATTACAGTAAAAACGAACTTATTGTTCATTTACTATATTTGAATTGTATTTTTACCTTTTATATAATTTTTAAATGAATAATAACATTAAATCGATATATATTTTATGGAATAATTAATACAATATTATAAATATTAATAGTATTTAAGTTTTTTTTCTCCGAGTACTATTTTATATGCATAGAACTTTAGAAAATTTTTAATTTTCCTTATTCGTTCATTCAGTAGGTAAGTCGCTTTAAAAGAAAATTAACACATAAGCGCAAGTAACAAAGTGGCTCGCACATAATAAAGTGAACACCAACGTAGAATGAGTACTTCGTTATATTTACTTAATCTTTCTTTTTTTGATCCACGGCAATTAAACTGTAATTAATCTTAATCTAATTACACTGTAAAAGTTTTTCGGTAAAAACCCGTACATTTGTACAAGAAACTCGAAAGTGTACACAACTACTAAGTAATCGATAAATATCCTTCTTCAGCTTACGATAAGTTCGACGCGTTTTATATCGTACGCGCGTAAGTATACGCGTACACTGCATAACGTAAAGTGCGTTGTAAATTCGATTACCAAATACCTGTTAGAATGAAATTGTTAACAATTAAAATATATTTGTTAGATGTGTTCGATAAAAAAACGTATAAATTCCTTTTAAAATCTATAGGATTGTGGCCATATCAGTCAACGATCGAGAGAACCCTTACTTTTGGATTCTTCGGATTCGTATCTATTTCACTTATAATAGCATTGGTAAATGAGTATACGTAAAATGAGTATATATAAAAATTTCATCGAGTTAAAAATGACTTACTTCGAATAAGATTTTTAGTCGAACGAAATTAAATATTGAACTTACTTATTTTAAATAAAAAATGTATAGTTGATACCAAACTTATATAACGAGGATATACTTTTGCTTTATCGTAATTGTCATGTTGAATGTTTAAAATCATTGTTTAAATATACCACCTGCACTATGTTTTCTCTCTCACCGTGTGTTTACTTTATTATAAATTATTCTTATTCGATAAAATTGTATTATTAAAATATATAACATGTAATAAAGCAAATTAAACAATTCATTAACATAACATTATCGGATTTATCATAAAATGTGACTAAATAATATAATAATTTACCTTAAAATCTGTCAGAATTTCTAGGAGATTATCGATAAAAATTATGATTTATAGCAAAAATTCAAATTGAGCCATCCATGTATAATTATAAAAATAATTGAATACAGACCGGTGGTTTGACTGAGGAATGGAGCACAGATCCCGTAACAATCATTCAAACGATCCTAGGTATTGGTTATACTGTAAACGCGTTCTTGATATGCACATTCATTTACATACAACGAAACAAGGTGATACACCTAGCGAACAAATTTTTAATTTCCGTATTTAACATCAACACCTTTTGTACTATCGTAATGTTATTTACCACGGTAGGTACAACAGCTTTTTGGAGCAATGATGCTGGACTGGAAATATATGCTGGACGAAGAAGAGAACCAAATATTAAAATCGTTCACTCGGGATGGACTGATGATATCTGTCGTATTTTTGTGTAACATTTTTATACTTGGGATTGCATTAATTTAAATAAACAATTGTATTTTTAAGTAATCTTTACAGTATTTGCAGGACACATATTTGCCTTTTTCGGAGCCGTCACGTTCTTACCAACGATTATCAGTTCTAAGAATCTTAACGAATATTCTCACTTGTTCCCGTATTATTTGAGATGCATGATTATTAACGACGATATGTATTATTATCAAGCTTCAATGCATACCGCTTTCTCGTTTGCATACAGTAGCTTGCTCTACGTTGCTGTCCTCGCCAATTTTATCAGGAGCGTCAAACACGTATCTGGGATATACGCCATTGTCAGGTTAGAGTTTATATAATTTATATTTTTTTATGTTCCCGTTTGAAGGGTCTAGTCATTTTTTGGACACAGATTACTGGCCAATTGTTGGTGAAAAATAATAGTTACGGATTTGCTTTCATTTTCACCGAGGTTACCCAGATAGAAATTATTAAGAAAAATTATTCTTTCTGTATTTTAAGAGTAAAAAATCAGTTGATAATACTAGCATAAACGAATCATTACACTGAAAAACATAATTTGTTCATTTAAGGGAACAAGCCTTGGTTAAAATTGAAAAAAAGATATTTATTTATTTATTTATTCATCCAGAGTAACATATACATTACATAATTTTATACAATGAACTGTACGCAATTATTCAGCAGAGAAAAAAATGTTTTTCTGTACGCTGATCCGGACTTAAAACTAAAGTAACTAAAACTAAGTTAGAGTTGGTCAATGAGACAATCAAAAACCAACTCTTTACTATAAACTAACTTAACCTAAATTATGAAAATAAATAACCGTTTATAGAATTTAAATTTTACAACTGTATATATTTAATATAATAACGTATAAAAATTAAATTAGACTTGTATCAGTCTGTTACTAAAATAACAGGATCAAGTCCTTAATTTACTACATTTATTTGAAATATGAATTGAATAACTTTAATATTTCTACCAATATCTAACAAGCATTGATCTTGCCGTAGTGAAGGTCTGTGTAGTCGCATTTCTGTCTCTCGCGTATAATAATCTTTCCATATTGTTCAATCTGGCTGGGCAAGTTAATCCAACTGCGCACGTGACTCTATAGTGTGGGAACATTTCTTTATGCTGGTTCGATGAATCACATTTACACGAGGATGTGAAGACAATATCATCTATGACTACTAGGTCCTTATGTTTGGGTTGTTGTTTTAACGGATACATGGAATTAGTAAAAGTTTGAGTGCCACGAATACCTCTATAAAAATAAAATATTGCCTTATTCGATCCAAGATAATTAAGATCTCCATATGTCATACGATAACTGTTTGATTGCATTATTGCGCTTCTTGGATTTTCCACTATTTTACTATTCATTGCTTTAATATTATTCTTTTCAGCCATGTTATCAATCCTAGCGAAAACAGTCTCAATTGGTGCATATTTGTTTATTACCGGTTCACTCTTATGTTCCATTGTATTATTATTCCCTTTTACAAAATGTGTGTGTTTGAGCCCTTTTAGTCGCGCATTAATACAATAATCACAATTCGCTACAATTTCGTGTAGATTTTTGTTTTTTTCTACAAATATACCAGGTGTACTATGATTTTCCATTTCGCTTTGATTTATTAGTACATTTGCAAAGTGAGTAATTATCAGACTGATTTTTGTCGGTAAGTTTTTCATTTTTTTCCAGTTACATTCCGATATACGTCGATGCGATCGTTTATAATGAAGTATACAATTTCCCTTTGCGCATGTAAGAGTTCTAATATCCATTATTATTTTGTCAAGTAAGGCATTAACACCCTCATGGACCTCCAATGTAGGATATGCCTCCCTGATAATTTTATTATTTAACTTACGTATTGTATCATGTATACCTATTAAATTCTTCTCTTGTAATAGTTGTTTTATTTGTTGGCAATCAATTTTTTTAACATATTCAATTTTAACAATTAATATTTTTTTTGTAACAGCTGAAAACATTTCTAAATTTTTTAAACAAATTACATTATTATTAACTTTTATTTAAAATTTTTTGGCCATTTTATATGTCACATAATTATGTTAAATAATTATGAGACTCGGTGTTCTCTGACTTTTTTCCATAATGGATCCTTACCGCAGGATATCGCAGGAATCTCTTCATCGAATAGGCTGAAATTTTAGCAGTAGCTTTTAAACATGTTTTTAATCGACTGGACTGGAACAGACTGTGTTAAAATTGTAATAAAAAATTATTCTTACCAAATTATTTTAAAAATGCGAGAATTGTGTAAAAAACAGATAAATCATTTTTCTAAATAAATATTTAAACTTTTATTGAAATTCTATTCCATTCAAGTGGACTAAAACATATTTAAAAGTTACTGTTAAAATTTCAGCCTATTCGATGAAATGGTTCCTGAAATATCCTGCGGTAAGGATCCATTATGGAAAAAAGAATCTCGTAATTAATTAATACAGTTATGTGACATATAAATTCTCCAAAAATTTTAAATAATAATTAATAATAATATAATTTGTTCAAAAAAATAAGGAATGTTTCCCATTGTTTAAAAGAAAATTTTTAATTGTTAAAATTGAATATTGTTTTTACAATTTTAACCCAGGCTTGCCCCCTTAATAAAATATTTTGTTAAATCAAGGACACTTTTTTTCAGCATATATATCGTTAAGTTGAGTTCGCTCGAAAAAAATTTAGGTCATGACCATAATTATAAGTCGATCATTATTTTTTAAGGGGATGTCGTAGTCCTATACCCTAGACTCGTGTAACAACATTATCGTATTTTCTTATTATGCCGTCAATTATTGTTCAAAACAAATAGAGTAACCAGACAGTGAGATTTAAACGAAATTTTATTGAGTTTGTACTGATGTTTAAATTTTTTTTAAATAATTTACTGCATCAATCATCAAACAAAACTTTGCACAATTATAGATTAGTGGTTCTCTAAATATTAGTAAAGAATATTAATTTTTGTAAAACAGTACATTCTAGCAGGTAAATAACTTTGGGGTGGTAAAACAAGGAATTTGACATCCCAACAAGTGATTCGATGCGAATCTTGATTAAAATAAAATTCTTGAATTTTATCTCTTTTTTTGTTTCCTTCCCCTTCTCAATAAATAAATTTTTCTTGAGACAATCGAAGAGTGGCATAATATACATTTATCGATCGTTATCGGCTTATTGTTTGAATATAACCCAATATCTATTTGCTCCTCCCAAAAAATGTTAATTAAAAAAAAATAATACATAAAATATAAATGTTATTACAAATTTCGATGAACATATATACCAATCTTCAAATTACCTATAATAAGATCCTGTCATAAAAAGTCTATTATATTAATCATCTACTTCAAAAGTTATTTATTTTCTTTGTTTTATACACATAATATATATGGGTAATTGGCTTTAATGTGTTTTAAAAGAAAATTTCCCATAAAAAAATCATTGACCTCCAAGAAACAAACATTGATAATCCTATTTTTCATTGTCATTTTTCATCGATTGATCGAGGAAATATTTAATTTTTTTGGGAGTCAAATAACTTACAAGATTGACATTCTCAATCGATGGAAATTCACTCGGGCATCTCTCTGTGAAGGAATAATTTTTCACTCGAAGATATTTAGATAGTAGGCGCTAACCCTAATTTAAAGTATAAATTCACATGACACAATTTTTCCGAAGACAAATTCTGAGATCATCGGTAAAAAAATGTAATTAATCTATTAAAATTTAGTAGAATTTTGTTGATAACAATGTGGATCTTTCAGTCACAGATTAAGGAATGTACTCCGATTCGCAGACGCACCGTTCATCGGCCAAGTTACAAGAGAAAAATTGATGTTACACAATTTAATCGGCGTAGTAAAACAACATCAAGACGCTATACAGTTAAGGAAAAATTATAAATATTGTCAGAAAAAGAAGTCAGATAGAAATGAAGAAACAGAATAAATAACCCAAAATTGTTATTATTTCAGAGGTCTCAATTTAATTAAGGAAATCTACAGCAATACATTTCTCGCAGTTCAGCTGATGGGGTTGTGTTTAACTACGTTGTTTATAGTCGATGTAAATAAATCTAAATTACTCTGTAATTAAAAACATTGAACTCTGGTGCAAAACGTACATAATTATTTTTTTTTCTTCGTTTTAGCTAACGTGGAATCGTCACAGCAGTATACAACTTATACGAATATTTTTAGTATTTTTGATAATTACCGCTTATATATTTTACATCAATTACATTAGCCAACAAGTGATATACGTGTCGAACGACATTCACACAACTGCGTAAGTGATTGTTCGTAACGAACGAAAAAAATATGATATTATTTCATACCATATTGCTCGGTCGAGAAGTAAACGATATGTTTCTATTGTCGGTATACAGATATTCCATCAATTGGTACCAAATGCCAACCAAAGTTAAAAAATTGTTAATCATGATCCTGATGAGAAGTGGTAAAACTGACGTTATAAGAGGTGGTTCGTTCAATACACTGTCAGTCAAGAATTACGGATTGGTAATTACCTAACTATCGTTTGTCTTTTATTAATTTATTAGATATTCACTTTATATATACGTTTTAAGATATTAAAAACTTCGTGGTCGATCGCCGCTGTTTTGATAAGCATAACGAAAAATTGATAGTTATGTGAAATTCCACGTCCTCGATCGATTGTACAAGAAAGTAAGGATTACTCGGATGTGGACATTTTCACCACCTTAAAATGGCAATTTGTCGGTTCATGGTGGTGTTTTATTACATATAATTATTTATTATTAAGTATAATTAAAATTGTATATAAAAAATTGTGATTGCGAATCAGCATGCATTTATGATATTATCGTAAAGTTTATTACAATTAACATCGATTTTTTTTTATTACACCTATACCTCCATATGGACAAAAAATAATTGAAGAAGCATGCCCATAAATATTTAGATTTCCGCTCATTTCGCGGGGCCTGCAAAACGAATTCTCCTTTAAAAAAAACAAAAAGTAAATTAAAAAAAATATTCGATTTTCTTCGTTTCTAGGAATTTAAAAATATAATCCTTTGAAATACAAATATTGTGTAATATTAACGCAAAAAGGTGAAGTTAGAGCCTACATTTACTTACGCACAAACTGAAGTTTAAAAAAATATTTTTAATTCTAAGCCGCCTATATATAAGCTATAATAATTAAAAAATTATTAATAGCATAAATATACATATCTTCGTAGTACTTTATATTTTAAAATACATCTTGGCAGACGTTTTGCAAATTTGTAACCAAAATGTATGATACAATGCACTCCTGATCGAGAGCCACCCTTTTTACTTTTAAAGCTGTTAGCATTAGGTTAAATTCTACTTTCTATTGAAATCGACGATTCGTGTTTTCCCAAAATGCACTGGCACTACCTTAATACAGTTTATCGAGGTTCACTCAAAAACTTAAGGGGGTGGCTCACCCGATGGATTACCGACCGAGCCAAAAAAGTAACAGAAGCACTAAATCATTAAATAATAAGTAATTGTACAAATTTCAAGTCAATACAACATAGACACCCTAAAAAATTTCTGCACCAAAGAATCTCGGAGAATCGTACATTTTCGGTGCAGAAATTTGTTAGGGTGTCTTTGTTGTATTGAGTTAGAACTCTGTAGAATGAGTTATTATTTAATTATCTAGTGTCTCTGTATTCAGGATTTTACATAAAATTGCGCATTTTTTTTTAATAAATAGAATAATTATCTTTTTTTGCTCAGTCGGTAACCTACCGGGTATGCCACCCCTTAAGAGGATTACGTGATATCCATATTGCAGATAATTACCTACTGACAGTTCCTTTTTCCGTATTTTTCCACAAATACTGTTTAAAATAAATAAAATACATGACAGAGAGATTTTTACAAAATAATTAATTATTAATTAATTATACGTTATTAACTATTATTGGTCGTTAATCTATAGCTTTAAAATAATAAATCACGGCTGCCTAAAAATCTCCCTAATTTATGAATAAAAAAAATTCGAAAAAATTCACTTAAATATTACCTTTGGTATTATACTCATAATGAAATACGAGCTTTATAAATTTTCATTAATTATACAGGTTAAACTTCGGAACAAATTCACATATTTGAGCATTATAATTTATAGCAAAGTAAAATATATAATTAATTTTTAGCGAAGGTCCCATTGTACCAAGTGTAGGAAAATATACTCTAAACGAAGTTTCAAATCTCTCGGTAGGTAAGTAAATCAAGCAGGTTTTCACTTTATCGAACGAACTACATCTATAATCGTGGTCGGCTCGTCGGCTGTCGGATGTAAAAAATTTTCACGGCGCTGTTTACTTTGGATTATGTATATTATTGAAAAATGTAATAAATAAAATACTGAATGTATATTTAGAGTTAATTATTTAAATAATTATATTTAAATCATACCTGTATTTAATTATCACAACTTAATATTTACTTATTTTATTATTTAATTTAATATTTTCATATCGTATAGGTTAACATAAGCAAAACAGATATTTCGCAAACACCGGTATATTGTTTCAAACAATGTTAAAATGCTTATCCACATATATAAAACTAGGCGAAAAATTGTATAAAAATTTAGAATATAAACAAGTATATAATCATAGCAGATGTTATTCTGATAAATATGTAAATAATAAACCATGGAGTGTCTTATTCTTTGGAACGGACGAATTTGCTTTGAGGAGTCTTAAAGCTCTTAATAATTCATAGTAAGTATTAATAATTTTATAGTAAATGGTTCTTCACTATAAAGAGAATTTATTTAATATATTTTATGTTTAAATACAATTCAACCATTTCAAATTTTCTTATAATTTTGTTTAGTAAAAATGAAAACTTGCTTCGTCGATTGGAAATAGTTACAAATTACAAAGGAGAAGAAAATGCTGTCATAAAATATGCACGTAAACATAAACTTATTATTCACAGTTGGCCACCTAAAATCAGTGATAAAGAATTTGAGATTGGTATTGTTGTTTCTTTTGGACATTTAATTCCAACAAAAATTATCAAATTATTTCCTTTGTAAGAATAATTTAAGTATATTATAAAATTGTTAAATATATAATTAAAATTAAAAAACAAAAAAAAATGTACTGTGGGCATATAAAGTATTTAACTATAATTTAGTATTTTAAATTTTGACTCTAAATAATTTAGTATTGTTTATTCAGTAAGTTAAAATATACAATTTTATAAACTGTCTTTGAATACTATTTATTTTTCAAATATTGTAATATGTTGATTGAAAATGAATTTATTTTATTCAATAAATAAAAACTTGCATTCAATTATTATATTATAAAAAAGCTACTTTAATTTTTGTAATTTTTGAATTTTTACTAAAGAGTCAAGTATATAATGTTTTTATGCTTCATATGTTATCTACTTTTAATGAAATTGTTTTTAACTAAAAGTTAAACTTATTATATCAAATAATTTACAGAGGAATGATTAATGTCCATGGTAGCTTACTTCCAAAATGGCGAGGTGCTGCTCCAATATGTCACTGTTTAATGAATGGTGATACTCGTACTGGGATTACTATTATGACAATTATGCCAAAAAGGTAAGAAGATAAAGAAAATAGAGATAAATAAGATAAAGAAATTTTTATTTCAATTTAAATAATAAAAATAAAATAAACATTTTTTGTGCACATTTTAGATTTGATGTAGGATCAGTGATATTACAAAAAGAAATTGATATCCATCCTGATGAAACATACATTGATTTGTATAATAAATTAGCAGTTATTGGTGCAGATGTTTTAATTGAAACTATTAACAAATTACCAAACATACTGAAGAAAGCACTTCCTCAAGATGAAAAAAATGTTACATACGGTAGATAAAATACATAAAATAATATGTTTTACACATTAAAATAATTTTTTTAATGCATATTACAGCACCAAAAATTACTATGGAAATGTCATTTGTAAGATGGAAGGAAATGACAGCTACTAATATATATAATCTACAAAGAGCTCTTACTGGAATTGAACCATTAAGAGCTTATTTTAATAATATTGTTGTTAAACTATTTAATGTTAAAGTAGAGAATGACATTTCAGTAATTAATTGCAAAGAAAATACAGTACCAGGTAAATAAAATAATTTGCAAATAAAAATAATATAAATTATGTAGTTAATATTTTTACAGGGCTTGCTGTTTATAATAAGATACATAAAAAGCTGTACATTTCTTGTAAAGATAACAGTTGGATTTCTGTTGAGAAGGTGATAATTCCCAATCGAAAACCTCAATCAGCTTCTGATTTTGGTTGTGGTTTTATTTTAAATAGAAAAGAAAAATTCTGTTTATTTAATTAAAGAATATAAAATATTATTTAATTATAAATAGTAATTTTAAATTGTAAAAAATAAATTGTTGAAAAAAGGTTTATTAAGAAAACTCTTTCAATATTTTATTTCAAATGAATAATTTTATTTGCATAAAATACAATTTATTTTTAAGAAATCATGTATAAAATTTTTCTCACAATTCTGACTGAATAAATCAATTCGCTGCTATTGATTTTGCACGAGAATATATTTTTTTTAATTTAATAGTACTACACATAATTTACCAAAGCACGATGATAAATTAAGTTACACTTAAAAATACCTTGCAATTAAGTCACAATAAACTAAATATACAAATTTCATTTCTAATATCTCTCGGTGTTCCACATACGGCAGTCAAAAAAAACAAAATTTAAGAAGAGCCTATAAAAAACAATAAACTCCATTTTTAAATCAGTATTTTTTACAAGTATGTCTTTACACTTTTTACAAGTGCATAAAAATCACATTACTAATTGTTAGAATCAAAAATTATAAATTAAAATCAATCATAATCTTATTTCTGTTTAAAAGAAACTGAATATATTGTACTTTATAAACAGAAAAAAATTCGGTACAAAAACTATGTACAAAATATCTTATAAAAATTTTTTAAAAAATATGTAAAATTTAATAATTTTAATTGTATTAATAGACTCTTCCTAAAACAAACCTAACTAAGAAAAATATTAAAAAAAATTAGAACATTACAATCCATAGCTAAAAAAGGATTTACGGGATTCATCACCGAGGGGGATTAATAGGTCTTGTGACAATCGCCTTGCAAGGCTACAATTTATTTTAAATATCTATCGTCAAATACAATACTATCAAGAAACGAAGAAACCATACGCTCTTTCTTTTGAGTTCAACATGATTGGTTCCAAACTTTTACATTATTGTTCTCTCCTAATGGTGACATAATCATATAATTACAAAATGTTCATTTTTGTAATCACAAAATAACCATGCACATAAATAATATGTGCAGCTGAGTTTGTCACTAGCAACGGAAGTGTGTATTATCAGTAATTACAACGTCGCAGTCAACATGGACTTTAGGAGAGAGAAAAGTAAAATGTTGATTGAAGCAAACTTCCTCCCATCTTCTTATATGATTTGTATATTTTACGTACCTTACACGTAGTCGATACTCTTTTTAGTCAATGTACAAAATTATACAGTTCGGTTTATGTGCTGAATGTGCTCAGTTCAATTGGTGCTAGTTCTCTGGCTCGGAGGCCTAAAAAATAATATAATACCTATTATTAACTAGACTAAAAAATGATAAAAATAACTTTTTATATTATTTTATGATTTAGTACATACACTGGGATCGCAATCTGCACAATGCCAAGAATAACCTCGTCTCTTTGGGGATTTTTTCACTGGAGGCTCGAGACACGTAAAATGATAGCACTTTTTACATTCATCGCACCTACAAGATTAAAATTAGAAATAGTTTAATCGTTTTTTTATTTATACTACTTTATTCATTTTTATTGAAGTGCAAAAGTCAATTTTTATCCTTTCTACCTTCATCAATGATGTAACATAACAAAAAATTGAATTATAATTTATAAAACGTAATAGTCCTTGAAAAAGTAGTAAAAAACGCGTCTTTGTTTATAAGCATTTATTCCTGTAAAAAATTTCATTCCAAGACGATTATGTTTTTGAGGTACCAAAAATATGAATAAACATTTTTTGGAAAGGAATTTCTCTAAAACCTAATTGTATTTTAGTCTCAAAATTTGTATAAGGATTAATTATCAATAAAGACGCGTCTCTTCTACTTATTCAAATATTATCATGATAATTATAAATTACAATTGAATTCTTGGTTTCAGCTCGTTTGTTAAGGTAGAAAAGATTAAAATTGTCTTTGATGGCCTACCTGATAGTTACCGACCGAGCAAAAATTGTTAATTATTACATTTATTTACGATATATTGTATTTAATTCAAACCCCACAATAGAAGCACTTTATAAAATACTTTATAAAATGAAAAATTGCAAGTCTACAAATAATAAGACACTTTTAAAAAAGTTTGCACGGAGAATTAAATATTTTTGGTACTAATATTTTTAAAGGTGTAGATGATATACATTTGGAACTTTGTAGAGTAATAAATTATTGAACAATTTAGTATTGTGTATTTTAGTGTTGCATTATATACTATATATCGTTAGGTCGTAATAATTAACATTTCCCGCTCGATCGGTAACACTCAGGTATGCCACCCCCTTAAGGTAAACCCAAAAAAAGGTAATTATTCTATTTATTCAAAAAAATACGCACTCTTATGCAAAACCCGAATACAGAAGCACTATATAATTAAATAATAAATAATTCTAAAAAGTTCCAGGTCAATACGACAAAGACACGTATGATGATTAGAATGTATGATGTTTCGTGATTTTTCGGTGCAGAAATTTTTTAGGGTGTCTTTGTTCGGGTTTTGCATAAAAGTGCGTATTTTTTTAAATAAATGTAATAATTACTTTTTTTGGCTCGGTCGATAATCCACCGGGTAAGCTACCCCTTAAGGAGATGTGATAGTCAATTACAGGAATCTACTTTTAAAAACTCAAAAATTTTCTGCAATTATCGTACTAAAAATCTGGAAAAATACATACGTAACACTTGAGTAATATAGAAGAAGCTGACAGAGATTTTTTTTAAATAATTAATTTGAAATTCATTAAAAATTAATAAACACTTTCCTACGGTAACGCTTAGGTGAAAAATTGATCCTTGCGACTGCACAAAAATCTTGATCATTAGTGATAAAAAATTTTTGAAAAAAATCATACGAGAGAGATTTTTTGGAAAAGTCAACCTATTGTTAATTAAAAAATAAATAATGATTCCAATTTTTTTAGTCTCACATCTCCTTTAATAATTTAATTCACCTACCTTATCAACCGATTTAAACAAAAAATTCAATTGTAATTTATAAAATCCAATCAAGTTTTTGAGAAATCTCTTACCAAAAATATGAAGCTAACGTAACATAATGAACATTTTTTGGTAGGAATTTCTCAAAAATTGCATTTTAGAAATTTTGCTCAGAGGTCAATGATTTTAAAGTCACATATTCACATACCTTTACAAATACTATTATAATATATAAATTATAATTGAATTCTTTGTTTAACTCGGATGATAAGATAAGGATGATAAAAGTTGACTTTGGCACCCGTCAATGAAAGAAGTTTATGAAAATGGAAAAATTGTATACTAACATAACGAGATTTTGATTAGTGCCGATTGTACTGCAAACCGTGCACTGGGATACTAAATCGGCGTCCTTGGTTTTCTTGTTTCCGGTGGAGAGTCTACTGTTAACGCTCGAATTTGGCGGTGTATTTCCAAGTTGTATAGATGGCTGCTGGGAAGTCGAGGGCGTTGGTGGCGGTGGCGGTAATGGTTGAAGTTTCGATTTAGGCGGCGTCATCTCGGTGCTCGTCGATGATGCCACGAACAATTGAGGATTCGTTTCCGAAGCAACTTCACCTTCGGGCAACGGTATTGGTTTGATCTAAATTTAATAAATATTAAGTATTATTAGTAGTAGTAGTTTTTACGCTAAAATACGTGAATAAAAAATCTACTTCAAATTTTGGTAATTTACTTTAATAGTTATTCGACGATGAACCTCTGGTGGGCCATGATTTTCTGGATTCTCGATGTCTAAGCTCTTTCGTTTGTGCTTCCGTTTTCTTTGTTTAACTCCTGTTATTGGATCAGGAGTGTATCTCTTGTGCTTTTCTCTGTAAATAAGATATTGCAAATTAAATCAAAAAGAAAAAGTCGCAAAAGATTTTGTTGATTGCATTTTTTTGTTCAAATTTTTTTGCGTATCTAATGTTATCTATGGACACTGTGAAATTAGCGAGTTCTGAAAAAATCAATGTGACGTGGAGTGAATCGATTAATAATCTAAATTGAATAATAAAATAATAAAAAAATTAAAATATTCTTTTCCAAGGTTATAATTAACATTATTACCGTCTTCGTTTCTTTCCGCTTCTGCTCGAACTGTATTCGGTGACACCGTCAAGAGGAGCCATTCGATATTCGGGTGTACCTTCTCTCATCGGCACCACCGAATTATTAACACCGTGATGATTATAATTGACTTCGTCCACTTGCATCGGCTCGGGTTCTTTAGGTTGTGGTCCCATTGGTTTAATCGTTAACTGCAATACGAACGAAGTAAACGAAACATTAGCGTTCCGAAATAAATGAACGCAACACGAAGTACAAGTGAATTTGAAGTCACCTTAGGGGTATGAGGAATCGCATTTGCATTAGCCGGTAATGAATTTTCAGTACTGTTATTCAAAGTACCAGGAGGAGGAGTAGATGCAGGAATAGCATTAGCAGCAGCGGTACTATTAGGAGTAGTACTCGTTGTACTCGAAGTCGTGGCGTTAGCTTGTTTTTTATTTGGCGAACTCTTGGAAGGTGGTTTGTGAACTTGGACCTCCTCGATCTGGGTAGGGATGAAATTCGAGTCCTCCTTGAAATGCCTCAGTCTTCGAGGTGCTGAAGTATCGACGCGCTCGACGTCCGATCCCGATGTCTCCTTGTCGCATTCCGAACATTGCCTATAATATCACAACGTTTTTAATAAATTATCGTCAAGCTGTATAAACTAGAATTTTACAAAATTATTTTTAATGCCCTTTGTAATCAAATTGTTATTGTTATTATTATTATTATTATTATTTAGTAATATTTTAATTTATTATTATCATTACAAAAATTCAAGGTCACGAAATATGCAACGATAAGCATTTTCCCATAACTTGAACGCACGCGTTGCAAATAAAAATTGCTGTTTTTTTTATTTTGAAATAAACTTATCAGCCTTTCTCCAATTGATTTTTTAATGTTAAGTAAAGTGTATATTTTATCGCGAACTAATATTATCAGATGTTCGTATTGACACGTGATACAATACGGATAAGTCCCCACAAAAGTAGTCGGTAAATTCAAGCGAAAATTGCAATACACTTGAAATCTTCGTTAAAATTTTATCGATTAGATTAAATGACATACACTCCAAATCAATTCGAATTTATTGTATCGGAATTATTTAATTTTCTTTCTAAAATCTATCAGATACTTATTAATCTTTTGGAAATCGAAAAATTGTGTAACATTTCGGTCATTTCACATTTATTTTCTAAAGATCGAAAATTATTATCATCCTTATATGTGACATTACGTTTACCGTAGAAAAATGAATTAATCGAGTAAGAGCTATTATGCAAATATCTTGAATTATTTCAATAAATATATATAAACGTATATTTTTTATGAACGACGGTTACTTTATGTGACGGTGTGTCGGTAAAATATTCTAAATAAATTAAACATAAAATTAAATTAAATCTACTTAGAAACAATTAATATTTCAACTATTTTAATTTTTGATACCGAGCGGTAAATTTTATTTGAACTAGGCGGAGATAATGTGGGAATAAAATTTACCGTGACAATTTGCATCAGCTGTTCGAGAAAAATTAATTTATAAGTCATAATTATTTGAAATGAAATCGTAACCGAGCGTCATGGTAATTTATATTTAATTTTTCAGGTCACTGATCAAATATCCCAAGTTTATTACGTTTTTACAGCTTAATTTTGTACAAAGAAATTTATCAACGTGTGCATAATAATATACAACAATTGACAAATTAGTAAAAAGTATTTTTAATTTGAAAATGAAATATTTTAAATAATTATACAACACTGAGAAATGGTATACTTAAACGAGTTTGTCATATATTTATTAACAACCATAATAATCGATTAAGTAAGTAATTATTCTTTGTAAAATCGTCCATTCATAAAAACAAAGCATATCAATATTTTCTACGTTTAAGACAATTCTGAGTGAGAAACACACATACACAAACAGTTACAAAAGAAAATTGATATAGTAAATACACGTAAAAAAAAACAAATAGTTAACACAGCTGATCGGTAAAAAAGAAAGATCGTTCCTTGCTCCAATTACAATGAATCACACTCCGTCGGCGAATACATCAAATATACATATATATATATGTATGTATGTATGTATGTATGTGTGTATACGAGTTAATTAAAGAAATATGGCATTTTCCAAGTACACTCGAGTAAACATATTAAACAACGATATCAATTTTATTATCAAATAAGTAGTTAGTTACAATACCAAATGCCATCACAGGTAATCAATTTTCCTGGTGAGGCTATTAATACCAGTGAGTAGTACACTGGGTATACCTTTATCATACTTGAAAAATCACTTTTAATTCACAAACCGAGCCTCGAAACCGATAAGAAATGATAATGCTATAAAAGTAAGTGGTTTAATATTCGATCACCAGTTAACTCTACGCTATTTCTTAAGCTATAGCTCGAGTGGTTCACGTAAACCCCATACCAAGGTAACACACTTTTCTTCTTTATTATTTTTTTGGTACATTTCGCGATGAAGTTTAACATCTTTTTTTTTCTAACTACAAGTACAAACTGTTTGCGTGACTTTCATTAGTTTTTTTTTTATTTCTTAAGCTAATAAAATATTTATCGCGTGGTATTGTTTATATAGGTAGCGAGATTAATAAACGTTGTTCGTGTAGTCACGCGACAAAAAGTAATGTTTCGTTACTGTTTATGCATACATAACTCTAGCCTTTTAACGTGTAGCTATACATTCCGAAATTGTAAATGATTTACACAGTGTGGTTACTGCACTTGTTTTTATCGAAGTTAATTACAATTGTCAATATAACTGACATAATAAAATTTCGAATAATATTTAATTAATATAATAATTCTCTGTTAAATAAAATTAAAACCGCGTCGTCTTCGAATCCTGTCGACTGGTTAAAATTTGTGCAAGATGATAAGTGTACATTTGTTCGACATAAAATTCTTAGTGCTTTCTACAATTTACATCCGATAATTTGCGATTTACTTTTTACATCATTACCGTTTTGCTTCCCAACATTTGTATTCTTGTGAGTACTTCCTAAATTCTCAAGCTACAAGATCTTTATGGAACAATTGCTTATTTATAATTAGTTACAAACAATTCAACGCGAAAAATTCGCTTTTTTAAGAAATTCAATTGTGTTTAAATAAAGTGTCGAATCGTTTTAGAAATCTTATCAACACGTGTACTTCGTATCTAGTACTAAAATTTATAAGTGATATGACAATCCAAACGAAAAAACCGCAGTCAACCCGTAATAGTCGCCATGTTGATTCCACCATCTTAAATTTTGGAATTTTTATGCTAAAATCATAATAAGCGATACTAAAAACTTTAGATCACCTATATGATATTAAAATTTCGTTCAATAAACAGAAATGTAAATTTCAATTTTCCATACAGTTGTATTTTCAAATAACTTAACTGTTGGTATAACTTATAAAAGCGAGCGTATCAAAAATACCCTATGGCAAAAAAGTTCAGGTGGAATTCCTCGTGATTTTTTTCGGATGTTCGGAAAAATACTTTATTCCTTATGATAGTCTTGTTTGAAAAAAGTTAATGATAATTTCCATATGCAATTTTATATTTAATTCCACATGTTGATGTTCATCTACTTTTATACATAGTCCAAAAAAAGACTATATTAAAATAAATAAAGTATTTTTCCGAAAGATCAAAAAAACCACATCTATCTCTACATTCACTTTTTTTAGGGTATAATTATATAATCTTTAATGGAATAATAAACGATATAATTTCAGTTCATGATTCAAATAGAATTACTATTTACTGTGTACACGTCTAACGGACGAAAATAATTTAATTTCATAAAAAAAATATAGCTATATATAATTCTAATGGAATACTTTATCGAGTACATATCTATAACTGATGATTTATTTAATATTTTCAGAGAGAAGAAAAAATGGCATCCCGTCTAGTACTAATTTTCCTGTTGGCCACCGTAGCCACGGTTTTGTGCGCGTCTCCACCTAACGACGTAATCGTTGGATCTAGAATACCCGGAGATCACCTTCTTCAGCGTGAATTCCTTAAGGTTCCTTCCAAGATCCTTCAGGTCGTAAAGGACAGGAAAACTTATTCCGGTGACAATTACAGCAAAATCACTCAAGTTCGATTGCTCGATCAGAACAAAAAGGGCAATGGTGCTAAAGCTAACATTGTCAACGGTGGACCTGGACTTAGCTACGTTACCGTTGATTTTAAGAGCGCGAGAGGTCACAGCATCGACTTTATCATTGAAATTTATGGCAGATAGAACGATCGCTTTATTTATTTTTTCTCGAAAGGACTTGTATATCTATCTACATCGCATGCTCAGTTGTAAATTGTACATTTTTTTCAATATATTTTTATTTATCTAAGTATTGCCTTTATTTGATTTATTTTGTAACAACCCTTTTTTTTGACTTGTGCTAACTTCTTTGTCGATGGTATCAATTAAAAGCCAATTGCAATTGCTTGATATTTTCGTATTTATACTTAAAATATCTTGAAGTTCTTATTAAGCACACCGGATATCATAGCGGGAAAACGTCAATGTAACGATAAATACAATATGTCTTTTAAGTTTATCTGTTAAAATGTTTAGTTTTTTAAAAATTATAAAATACCGTCTTTTTATTCTTACATAGTAGTATTATAGTATTATTTACTAATATTAAAGATAGTCGAAAACCACGACTATTAAGCGAATACGTGCAGATTCAATCATTATTAAATTTTATCAATTCAATTTCCCGATACACCGCGTACACTTGGGAATACTAATGTCATGTACAAATATTTTAAGTTATTATAATTTATTGTTTTTGAAAAAACACTTATCGAAATTCATTATTCTCTTTTTCCTACGAAAAGCACGATAATAAACTATGCATAGATAAAAAAAATGTAGGACCCATGGGACAAAGTTTCGTAGATTCTTAAATTTAAGTAAACAATAGGTATAATATTTTTGATATTTTGTTTTTCAATTTTTAACTAAATTATACCTTACGTGCAAACATTTTCTTAATGCGTAAGATAAAGCTGATATCTATCAAGAGTGCGCACTCATTGGAAAAACGTTATTATTATTAATGTAAATATTTGTCAGACGTAAACATCATTTATAATTGAATATTCTAGAAAACTTTTTTACTAGGCAAATTATAAATTTACGTGTTACTTCTATTTTAAACGGAGTACTAAGTTATAAATTATAATGTTAAGTTTAAACATTGTGATAAATATATTGAACACTGAATAATTATACTAATTGGCAAACTAACATTACTAATTTAAAAATGAGTTTATACAGGTTTTGATGATACACTTTACAAAACGAGTTTAGTTTAAAAATTCCCCAAGTGTAATAACTACAATTTTTTATCTTTGTCTATATTATGTAAGCAATCTCCTTAATCTTATTAGATCACAATGTTACTTAACATATTATCTACAATTTTGTATTACATGTAATTATATTATATCTGTATCCATATAATTTAATCTTAATTGTAAGCTCATTAGTGATATTGTGAGATTTCGTTGTATTTGTGAAAGATAGATATGTAAAATTCTTGAAACGACACTATCACGGATATACGATAAAATTATGAATTCTGTAACGTCTTAATTTCTAATATATAACCTTCAATTCCAAATTACTCTTCATTAAATTACATTCAATGGTACAAATTATATAAAATTGACTAAAAATTATTATTTATATCCTTATTATAATTTTTAAAGTTATTTAAAGTATAGATAAAGTATAGTTATAAGCTAGAAGTATTTATAAAATATCTTTAAAAATCATTCATGAAGATTAAAAAAAATTACACCGTAAAAGTAGCTTCATTCATAATAACTTACCATCCCATTAGCTTCGTTTTCTTCGGCATGCGCGTCAGTGGGGGTGTTAAGCACGACAGATGATAATGTAGATGACAGGTATCACATTTGGCCAATAGATGTTGATTCGTCGATCGCCTGCATATACCACATTGATGCCTCAATTGTAGTTCAACTTTGTGATTTTGCTCTGGCACTTGATTATTTGCTACTTTAGTATCGCATTTCAAATCGCCAGTTTTACCCGCTGCTTGCGTAACTCCTGCTTTTATTGGAGGTACCGACTGACTTCCGGGAGCAGGTCCTAATTTAAATTAAATTTTTAAGTCTAATTAGTAAAGCAACTTATTTAAGTCTTACTTTAAATACTATAAGACCAGTAGCATATGAATAAAAAAACTTCAAATGCATTTAATAAGTGAAAGAAATAAAGATTCTAACCAGAATTAGAAACCATTTTGGGTTTGGCAATATCAGCAACCGAGGGTAACGGTTTGGCGTAATTCGCAGCCCTTAGTACCCGATGATACATTTCAATTCGCTCTTTATGTTCCTCATATGCTTTAACTTGCTCTTCATTGAGCCTCATGGCTTCATCGTATTTCTTATCGAGCTCTTGTTGCTCGCTCAATAGACGCGCATTAGTTTCTAACAGTTCGTCGAGCCGTGCCTTCATCGAAGAGGTTCGCGCATGCCTGTCGAGGTAGTAGCTTATGAACTCTACACTAAAAGCTGGAGGTATATGCCACTTCTTGCGAATATCTACTAGCGAGGCCATTTGTTCCTCTTGTGTTTCCAGAGCGGCAGTATCAACTCCCATAAGTTCGGCTTTTCGCTGTAAACTCCGGCATGCTGAGGCCGAGGTTGTTAACAGTCTGGGCATCTTTTGAGTAGGAACTATATAAAAGGTACATTATTTAAAATGTAAATCTATGTAAAATAATTAAACGGTTTATAAATGTTTAATACTAGTATATTTTGAAGTTAAAATTTAGAAAAATTATGTATTTTTAATAATTAATAAAGAAGTTGTTAGTTGAGTGTGAGAAGATAATTGCTTTTCACACGTAATTTAACTAAATCAAACGAAAAAATTGGTACTCTGTTTTTCACTTTTGTGTTCTTACAAAATATTTTACACAATGTTTTAATGTTATACCGAATTAATTAATAAAATCATTAATTAAAAATAATACCCCAAGGTGGTGGTTTTGTTGCTTTGTGAGCCAAGTACTTATGCCGATGCTTGGCTAATTTCCGTTGAATCCTAATAAACTCTTCCGTTTCTCTGTATTCGGGCTTCTTTAAAATTTGTTGGCGTAACGATGCCCGCAACTGTAAAGTAAGCCAATTGCGTTTACGTTTTCGAACCAACGTTTTGTCGGAATGCAATTTACAATGTGCGTAAAATGGATCTGCCTGATCGACTTCTTCGCTATGCGCCTCGGAAAGCAAGCCTTCTCTCTGAGCACTGAAAAGCAATTGCATACGTTAATATTATACGAACAATATATTTTGAATGTCGATAAAAGCATTATATATTATTTTAATAGTTTTAATTTACTTTTGATTCAAAATAAAAAATAATGCAAATTAGAAAATATACATACCAAGTAACGTGAAAGTACGTGTGACACATACCAGCGTCACATTCTATACAAACGCCAGTTCTGGAATATCTTACATCTTCACACAAGGAACATGGTTTGGCTCCCCATTTACTGTACGCCATTTCAAAAAGCGTTACACTCGTTAGTCGATCCACCTAGTTCGCAAAATCTTACATTAATATCTTTGTTGACCATATGTTATAAAAAAAATACAAGAATTAATGATTCTTACTTCTCCAAACGCTACGCCAGGTACGTAAAGAGCGCATACTAAATGAACCCATTTTCCCACGTCTGTTTCTTTAAAAATACCCCCTTTGTTAGGACAAAGCTCACAGCAAGGATCGTCGACTCCTGCGCTACAAGCCTCGCAAAACCAGGGTGCCGATTGTGACAGCGAATCTGTACTTGAAAAACTTTCTACGTCTGAAACTCCATAACAACCTAAAAGAAAAATATTTACATTTATTCAATACTTAAATAATGCAATTTTTAATATGTTTACATTTAATTTTACGTTAATAAGAAAATAATATACCTTCATGTACAGTAACCCCACAACCATCGCATTCAACTATTTCATTGACATCGTCACTTCTATCCCCTAAGCACCCACAACATATTAGCATTTTTGATATTTTGTCCTCTATAGATTCTCCTCCCTGTTCAGCTTGTTGCCTAGCTTTTTCAATTAAATCACCTACAGTTGATGCTGTTCCATTCTTTTTCCCAAGTAGTGGATCATCCACTGAATTGTCAGATTCGCTATCATCATCATCTGCTATAAACAAATTTATTATAAATTTATCTATCTAACTTTAATATTATAAATAACTCTGTAAACTATTTAATAACCTTACTAGTTATAAATTACTTTACTAACCTTTATCATTATCATTTGAATCTACAGAATCATCATCAGATTCCTCACAGTGATCTTCTATCCGAAAATCACTGTCATCTGAACTTTCTCCCAAATCAAAGTCAAGCAGAGATGTTTGTGCTGACTCTACTGGTTTAACTCTTCTCTTTTTTGGGTCCCTTTCAACTATAAAAAAGAAAATATATGTAATGAAAATAAATATAAATATTTCTTACTTGTTCTATTATTTATTTTCTAAAATTGCTATTTTCATTTAAAAGAAGCTATAATAATAAAAATATTTTTAAAGAAATATTAATTTACATGTACATAATAATAAACTTATTATTTATATATAGAATATAATTAAATTTATTTAAAAAATATGGACTTAAATTTGTTTATAATTATACAAATATGTTATATTTCATAAAATTAAAAGAATAAAATTCAGATATTGATTTTCTAGTCTTGATTGCTTTTCAATTACTGTAAATCCAATAGTTTTAGACAAGGTTAATGTCACAAATCCAGCTAACTCATTCTTGATAATTAAAATTTAAATAATACAATGGGCAAAGAAATGGTATGTACTGTTGAGAAAATTTTAAATGCATCTACTTATATTTAATTTATTATTCGCAGTATAGAATATTTAAACTAAATGCAGTAATTAAAATTATTTAAACATAAATTTGACAATTCAATTAAATAACAAACTAGATAAGTACTAGATTATTTATGAATAAATTCAACTTTAAGAAGTGTACTAAACTATACTCAACATTGTAAGATACAAGCAAGCAATGTATTATTGTGAAATACCAAAACAAGTTTGAAAATGAAACTAAAAAAAGAATGCTTGTGAGAAGAGATCCATGAAAAAATAAAGAATTATTTGGACGTATGGTAAAGGATGGTCCAATGTTAAGATTTGATGGTCGATCAATAAAAAAGGAAAAGAGAGAGAAAAAGTAAGTGAGTCGATAAGGAAATAATTAATTTGAAGGGTATGGAGGAAAATGAAGTAAATGAAGTGGAGTGAAAAGTGAGGAAAAGAAAAAGCTAAAGTGAAAACTCACTGATGGTTTTGTATAAAAATCCCACGTCGTCCTCCTGCGACATCCTGGCGAAGATAATCGAGTACCCAAAAGGGTAACGAGTATACGTATGTACAACGAGTCCCGTAGGGACGATATTTAGTAAAAGTAAATCTCCTCCGGACAGCTGGTGAGTTTCAAGAGTAGCGAGAGCCTCCGCCCGGCATCTCACGATGAAAGCCACGGGCACGCGGGTGTCTTCGATGTATGGGGGCGTGCGACGCCGGCCCTCGCGTCCTCTCGCTCTCGTGGGTGGAAGCCGCCGTGGTCGTGGTGTGTGTCCGGGCCTACATAACCAACGTGCCGCTGCGGCGCATCCTTCACGAGAGTCGAGAATCCGGGAGGGGGCGAGACGCGCTTTTCTGCTTGGGGAGTGTAAGCTACCTATCCTAGTCTATATATACATAGATATAATATAGATATAGCTATATATATACATCTGACTGAGCGCCAGCGGTGCACCGCACCGTATATCGCTTATTACACACTAAACCTATATAGTATATAGTATATACTCTCGCTCGCTCTTCTATATGTATCGTATCGTATCGCTCATGGCGGACATGTTTAATTTTTCTATTTCATTTCGACAGCTTACGGAGAGATCCTACCCGCGAGTTTTTAAATTGATCGTATTTTTATTTTTATTTTTATATTTATATTAAAACCACAAGTAAACAATACTCCAATTAAATAAATTGGTCAAAAATTATTGAGTTATACTGCTATACTTATTTATTAAAATTAAATTTATTTTAAAGAATATTCGTAAAAACATTGTATGTACTTATAAACGATAAATCGTAAATAGGAATAAAATTCACGCTTCCTGATGATAAAAAATACACCAGTAATTAATTAGTCATTATTTTATGATATTTTATTGCATAAAATCCTAATTAATAATTAAATAATTATAATAATTTTTCTCAACAATTTTATAAAAAATGTTCCAATAATAAAATGAAATTTATAATCTTATAAACTTTAAATCAAAATAATAAATTAATAGATATACACAATACTTATTTTTTAATGTAGAAGTAGAAAAGTATGTAATGTAAACTACAACTACTAATAATAAAATGAGGGAATGTAACTTAATTATTTTGTTTTTATATATATATATAAATTAAGAAAACATTGAATTGTGTAATGTTTCTAAATCTTTTTCTCGTTCCACAGCTCTCTTTTTTTCCTTCCTATAGTCTTCGTAATCTTCGTCATCTGTAGGCAGTTCGTGTCTACACAATGGACAAGAATTTGTCTGTAACATAAAGATAGAAAAATTAAAAAAGTGTTGTAAATAATTTGTTTTTTATTTAATTATAACATACTTTTTCCAACCAAGGTAGTATGCATTCTTTATGGAAAGAATGATTGCACGGTAAAGATTTAGTAACAGTGCCTGTTTCGAAATCTCTTATACAAACTGGACATTGCTCTTTCTTTCCTAAAAATATGTTAAATAATTAATAAAATAATTATTAAATAAAATACATGTCACATACCAGGAATTTCAATGAATTCAGTTTCTTTGAGGGTTGCAATTGCTTCTCTAGATGCGGGAGGAGGTAATTTATCATGCTCTCCTAAAAGTTCCCACATTCCAGAATCTCTTAAAAACCTTGCCATTTGCATTAAATGATTTGGAGCTTCTGCATTACCCAAAGGAGTCCATCCCATTTCTTGAAAATAATCTGCCATCTTTTAAATCTGTAACTATATTATTTAAAATGAATATACATACATATATTATATTTGTTACAGGTGTTCACATATATGTAAATAAATATAAATAGATAATTATTCTTATAATTACAAAATAAAAAACAGATTGAGGTTCTTTAATTAACTTGATTTTGCAATATATAAAGTAGATAATCAGAAATATTTACAAATTTGTTAATAATATTTTGTGGTTAAAGTATTCTGCTCCACTTTTGAGGAGAGAGTAATGCTAAAAATACATTGTAACAAAATGTAAACAAAGAAATGTGATTCACTGATTTGTTGTCATTAAACTCTTAAACAAATACAATAATTTTTTTTAATTTACAAAACTTACGGAGTATATATTTCTTGAGTAGCAGATACAGGTACTACAATTTACAGACACCAAAATAAAACTGTCATCATGTCATTCGCACTGGAACACACATACACATACTCAAAAAGTAGAAAATCATGATTTATAAACATAACCTAACACGCATTTTTTGATGAAAATGCACTTTTATGTTTGTACATAAGTATATCATATACAACATAGAAAACAGGCTTTAGGTTAGGCGTGACGATCAAGTCAGCTGATTTCTACTCGTCGATCACAAGATCTAGTCTGGAGTCTAAGAAAACTCTTCATTTCATTGTAGCTCAAAAAAATTCATTATTAAAGAGAAATGTCGCTCCATTCTGCAGGAAAAGGAAAGCTTTTGGCTGTAATTGGCGACGAGGTAAATTATCTTATGCTATTTATAATTAAATGTCTATTTTATATTTACATTTATTCATTTTTACTTATGTTTGAACAATTGTTTGTTGCAGGATACATGTGTTGGATTTCTATTAGGGGGTGTAGGAGAAATCAATAAACATCGTCACCCAAATTTTATGGTAGTTGACAAAAGTGAGTTTAATTAATGAACTTAATGTAAAGTTCAATATTGTAACAAAATCATTAATCTTATAAATTAATTATCAGTCTGTCTTTCATTTGATATCCACTGTCTAATTCTAATATGTATTTTAGATACAGCGGTTGGGGATATTGAAGAAACTTTTAAGAGATTTATTAAACGAGATGATATTGATATTATCCTCATTAATCAAAATGTAAGCATTGGTTTATCATTAATACTTACATTTTCAATACTTATTACCTCTATTTATTAGTTTTGTAATCTGCTTTTAACATATTTCAATATATTTCATATTTAGATTAAAAATGAATTATTGAAAATATTATTTTTAAATTTAAATTGTTAGATTGCCGAAATGATTCGACATGTCATCGATAGCCATACACAACCTATTCCAGCAGTATTAGAAATACCAAGCAAAGATCATCCTTATGATGCAAGTAAAGATTCAATACTTCGACGAGCTAAGGTAATTCACATTTAATATATTACATTTTTAAAAATTTTAAACTTGAACTTTATTATGGTCAGACATTCATGCATTTGTGAATTAAATTATTGTGTAATAAGTATAAATCAAAAACAAGATATAATATTATTTATAATTTATTATTAATTGAAGTCTATTTATATGTTCTTCTGATTATAATAAATTTCATAAATGCAAATTATATAGCTAAAAATTTGTTTTTTACTTTTATGATATTATTACTATGCTAATTATATTACTTTTGTATTTAAAGTTTGAAATTTTTTTAGGGAATGTTTAATCCGGAAGATATTCACTAATTACTGTTTCTACTAATAATGTATTCTCGCAATATGAAGTTCTCTTGTAAATTAAGATAATACACAAATGAAATATTTATTAATTTAATCATTGTATCTCGTTGTTGTATTATTGTACAGTATTGTTGAAATATATATATATGTATACAACATTCCACCATACATGTTTGGTAACAACAAAATTATCAAATCAACATCTGTTTTAATTATTCAAATGTACAACAAACAAAAAGTTATGTGGAATTGTGAAAAAAAATAAAAAAGTTCGTGATGTAGATAGTTTTATTTGTGTACATTAAGGCATTACATTGTAATCAAGACCAGTCATTTTATTTCAAAAGTTCTTAATTGTAATATATTATATCAGACTTAGTGCTTGGGTACTCCTGAAATAAATGTATTAAATAAATAATAAATAAAAAATAAATATATTTTATAAATAAATTGAATTTTAGACTTTGTGGATTACAATACATGTATTTTTCGCAACACAAATTTGAAGTTATAATATTTCAACTAATAATATGTTGTAGAATATTAAAGCTTCAAAATTGTTTTACATCTATAATTTAATATACATAATTGGAGACTAAAATTGTATTGAACATAAATATATTCACTTGTAAACAGTTACAGTAGAATCTAGAATATCTATGCAAAATTTATACGAGTTAATTTCCAAATTATGTCATTTTATCCAATACAAAATATCTGTCCAGATCTGTATAAACTTATATACTTTTATAGATACTATTGATTTTAGTCTATAACAGTATTAACTATCACAGTCCAGCATCTGTAAATAAATAGCTAGATGTGCATAGATTAATAATTTATAAAATTAGTAATTGCAAGTACAATACAAATAATTTAGTGTAAATTGATCAATCAAAGTTAATATCAATAAATTTCTACTTATGCAAATGGTAACTATAAATGTAAATATAATTATAAAGTTATAATAATTATATTTGTTTTAAAAGTGTAATATTTAAAACCAAAAAAATTTATTGATACAAAGAACACACAATACATATAGAATAAATACGTTTAAGAAATTGATGTTAGACACAATTTTACAAAAATATTTAAATCCAATTAGTTCTCGAAAAAGCAGCATGTAGAAAAGCGAATTATTTGTATAAAATGCGCCGCTTATATTAAAATGATGTGAGATTCATAGTTTACATATAAATTACTATAGATATTTTCATATAAAATAGTAGTGAGCGAACAGTAATTTGCAAATATTATTTATAATTTTAATAATTTTAGTTAGTAGATATATATATATACAATTTTAATTTAGTGTTGAACAATAAATAACAAACTACATCTTGATAATGTTTTACACAGTACTTTCAATAGATATCAATAGGTATCTTGTAAACATTTTTTGCAATAGAATTACTGTTCATTCTTTACATATTTTACAATTTACAGTAATAACACTTGATGTACAAATACTTTTCACGCAACCTATATTTCTTTTTCAATTTCAATAATTGATCTCGGACATTTTTACAATTTAAATTTGTATACAAACTCAATCGCATAGCAATATTTTAAAAAAAGATATCTTGTACACAATAGTAAACAATATTCATAATCAATCAAATAAATAAATTAAGTAAGTGAACTTATCACATAAAAAAAACTGCTGTCGACACTATATAAGTCATATAGTTAACGAAAGAATTATTTTCTAATTTCACTCTTTAAAGACAACGCAAATATTAATATAAGAGGAAAAGAGTTGACTACAAATACCCATTACCAAAAAGGTAACACTGGAATAAGACATTAAGATTTCCTTGGTTTCTTATAAAATTTATAAATATCAATCTATTGTTTATACTTACATTAATTTACACTTAGACAAATTATTTTAAATAATTAATAATTTGCAAGTGTATTACGTTAGTGTAAATTAAAATTTGCTGCATTTCATAAATTATTTGTGAATTTACTGGTAAATTCTTCGAATCACTCTATTAGCACATTCAAATAATGAATGTAAACAAAATTTAAATATCAAGTCAATATAAAGTAGCAATTACTATCATCATAGGTAAACTTAGTTAGAATGAGTTTATTTCTTTCAATAATAAAAATACAACTTGAACATTATTTCACTCTGATGTTTAATGCTATATTCTTTCATAGTTTATACAACTATTTTGAAGTAAAAATATTGTAAAAAAAATTGATCACATTGTGCTTCATGCAAGGAAATAATTAGATAATATTATAAGTACTTAAAACAACTGTTTTTATAATTCTAAATAATGAAGTAATAGGTAATTATTAAAATATTCTTAATATAGCATTCAACATTCTTCCACTATAACAAAATTAATTGTGAATAACCATAAATGTGTAACTTTATATTGACTTAGATTTTTTAAATTGTGAAAATAAATATATGAAAAATCATCGAAATATTTATTAGTGAAACTCTGATCTAGTATTAAAATAAACTAGATTATAAAAAATGTTCCACCAATAAAATATTTTAGGATGACTTTTACCAATGCACTGGGCTTTTACCAATTAAAATATGATCTTATTGCCTAACCAGTTAAGAATAACGCAGTGTGATGTTTCAATTTGATTCTGAAGATCAATTTGTTAATAGTCTTCCCTTTCTTCTTTAGCTGACATAAATAGTTTTTGAATATAATGTGTTAATTTAGCTAAAACAAAAATATATTAATTTTAAATCCATCAAAATATGATACTATTTAATTTATTTAAAAAGTTTGTGGTAAAATGAAATATTATTTACCATTGACTTCTTGGAATTTTAAAGGTTTCTTTTTCCAGGCAACTCCAATTAAATATGCAGGTACTCCAGTTAATGTAATAAGAATACCCATTCCTACTTCATAAGGTCTTTCATAACACGGTACTAGTACTAGAAAGGCGCATACCAAAACAAAAGTAATCGGAACCCAAAGTGATACCTGAAATTATAAAGAAATTTTATAATACATAATTATATGTTTCAAATACATATATAATCAACTTCAATTTACTTTAATTGGGCGTTCCATTCTTGGTTGCTTGTACCTTAACCACAAAATTCCAGCTACAGAAAGCATTATAAATGTAGATTCCACTATACTGCAGTAAGTAATTAAAACAAAAATATCACTTGTACATAGCATAATCAACGATAAAATACACTGTAAAAAATATTATGTATTAATTATAATGTACAGGTATAATAATTTCAAATACGTTTAAATATTTAATATATACAAATAGATAATTACCAAAAATACCAAAGCTGGAGTTGGAGTATATCTTTTAATATTTATATGACTAAGCATAGAAGGGAAATGCCCATTTCTAGCTCCAACAAAACACATTCTTGAAGATGTCATTATATGAACGCTTAATCCTCCAAATGCTGAAATTGCAACCATCAATGGAATAACCCATGACATATATCCAAGAAGTTTATCTCCAAAAGTCTGTTTAGAAAAATTGAAATAGTTTAATCATTTTACTATAGGTCATAATGACAGTAATGTGATCTACACTTACAACAGCTATTGCTTCTGATGCTATCATTTCATTTGGTGTTAAAACTGCTAAGTAAGCAACATTCGCCAAAACGTAAATTAACGTTACTAAAGGCAGTGAAATATAAATAGCACGTGGTAGATTTCTGGAAAAAAATTAATAAAATAATAATAATTAAATAAATCTGTAACTGCTGAATATATATCTTACTTATAAGGGTCTTTCAATTCTTCAGTCATGAAGTTCAAGTAATTCCAACCAGAGTACGAAAATATACCAGAATAAACTGCTACAGCAACTTTTCCAGGATTAGTGTTTGTATTTTCAAATGCGTTTTCAAAATTATGAGTATGCCCTGTAAAACATTCCAATAATAAAATGTATATAAAACTTTTAATAAAATATTATTAAATAAATTTTTAATTCATTTGAACATACCAATAAATAGCCAAGACAATCCTGCTAAAATAATAACTACTAAAGCACCTACTTTTGCAAACATAAAAATATTTTGCATTTTTGTTGTTTCTTTGACATCATAACAATTAACAAATGTTAGGAAACCTAAAAATAAAAATAACCATTTATGTTAATTTTAGAGTAAAAATGTATTCTTTTGTAAATCTTACATATTGTAACTGCTGCTAATAACCTAACAGCATCATCTGGTATGGCACAATTGGGAAAGAACGGTTGTAGAACATATTGTGAAAAAGTCAAAGCCATAATTGCATTAGTAGTTGGCCTAGGATAAACATTAATAAAATAAAAAATACTTATTAGTTTTGATAAATTATTAACTACAAAATGAATCATATATGTATAAAAATAAAGTTCCACAAAGTAAACCATTGAATTGTCGAAACTTACACAAATATTAAATTAGCAGCCCAAAGGTATAAGAAGGCAGCTAAATCGCCAAATGCTTCGTGTATATAAGCATAGTCTCCTCCACTACGAGGAATACTAGTACCCAATTCGGCATAACATAAGGCACCAACCATTGACAATAAACCACATAGTACCCAAATAATTAAAGATAGACCAACGCTATGAACTTCTTGTATTACACCTTTTGGAGAAATGAAAATTCCTAAAAGTACAAATGATGCGTAAAAAATTAATTGAAATCAATTAGGAATAAATTAATTAGCTTGCATTTTTATTGTACCTGAGCCAAATATAATTCCTAAAATAATAGCAACTCCTTCCAATAATCCAAGTTGTTTTTTCATTCGTACTTTATCTTCTCCTTGTTTTATAGTTTCCATAACTGTTCCTTTTGCCATTTTGATTTTGTATTAATGATACTTTATATTATATGTACAAGTATAAAACTAAAAACAGACAAAATTATTAATCACAGACTGCTTTTATTAAATAAAAAAAATTAATTATAAATAAATATATAAAATTAATAATTGTGATGTCTTTCATAAATATTTAAAATATTAATTTAAGAAATTTGACCTTTCAAGTAGATCTATCATAAATGTAAATAATAAACAATATTCTGTCTTTACAAACTGACACCAGAATTAAATGTCAGCTTATATTTCATAGAGAGTTGTAAATGATGCTCAACAGTTTTCAAATAAACAGAAAACATGATACACATTTGTATGATCGTTGCACAAGACTAAATTTTTCAAAATATACTAAATAATGTTAAGCTTGATTTTTAAAAAGGATAAACAACACCATTTCTTAATAAAAATTAATGAATGCATAACATTATGATAAAATTCTTATAAATAAAAAGGCTTTATTTACATCAATTTACATACTAACGCAAGTAACAATATGCTATTATTTTCTTAATATATTTTACTCTATGTAAGATAAAGTTTCAAAATAAGAAGCTATGGAAAATGAATGATTAATATTTATATTTACATGTAAACTGTTTACCACAATAGTTTCATTCAAAACAATTCAAATTTAAGAATATGTATACAGGAGATACGCATAAACAAGGGTGTTCAACTTTGCTTCGAAAGTATATTTATATTTAAACTATTAAAATAACGTATGCGTACTAGACGAATATAGTTAAATTATACGAAACGTTAATGTAAATAAAAATAGTATGCTTACATACGGGAAATGCTTATAATAGGGATAGGTAATAAATTATTACCATAAACACGTGCAGGCACTGCCGGACTCGCGCTGCTGCTGGCCATGTGTAGGCAACAAAGCCAAGCCAACCCGAATACGAAATAAGGGTATCACGGTATTTTTTTTTTAGATACGATGCCAGCGCCATCTAAATGTGTGATTAACGTCTTTTCTTTGGAAATACATTATTTCGAATCGATTAAATTGGGATTTAAAAATTCAACGTTGTTTTACAAATAATTCATAATATTTGTTGAATGTTATTTGATTGAAGTTCACACAAGATAAGGATAATAAAATTAATTTAAAATTTGAAATGACCGCGAATTTACTTCGAGGTAAACTTCAAGTTCCAGATATTATCATCATGATTTTCGCGCATTCGCGACTTGAGGACTAGCCGCCGGGTAGCTCTGCGTCTTTTTTTGAGAGGTTTTTGCGTGTATGTGTGTGTGTGTACTGGCGCCCTGTGCCCCTTGCGGTCTGTCTGAGTCTGAGACACAGTGTCTCCAGTCTCCGTCTGTTAGTTTAGCACATAATTTTGTTAAATTATCAAAATTTTTAGCAAAAATGGCGTCAGCTATGGATGTTGAGGAAGAAGAAATTGATATGCCTACGTCGAGCAGTGGTAAAGGAGAAAAGAAACGTTTTGAAGTTAAAAAGGTAAAAATATGTATTATTGTTTCGATACAATTTGTTTACAATGGTATATATTACTGATTTATTTTTTCATCCTAACCTTAATATTGCATTGTCACGCTTTAATTTTACTTTATTTGTTTATTACGATTGTTTAACATTTTATTTTCAATTACAGTGGAATGCCGTAGCACTGTGGGCATGGGGTAAGTTTGCAATACATTTTTTTCAACTGTTTTTCCGAAATGTAATACATTTTAATTTTTTGATAACATAATTTTTGTTTTTGTAGACATTGTTGTTGATAATTGTGCTATTTGTCGAAACCACATTATGGATCTCTGCATCGAATGCCAAGCTAACCAAGCATCAGCAACGAGTGAAGAATGTAATGTCGCTTGGGGTGTTTGTAATGTAAGTATATATTTTAATTAATTCTTTTATTTTTATATTATATCAACTTTTATTTCATAATATTTATATTTTGATACATATTTTTACACAATCGATATTATGTACAATAAATTTTAAATTCATGCATTTAAATAATTTTAAAATTACAATAATTTGATTGCATAATTGATATTTATCGTACAATAATTATTTTTAATTTCTTAACAATTATATTTTTTAATATAGCATGCATTCCACTTTCACTGTATTTCGCGTTGGCTGAAAACAAGACAAGTCTGTCCCTTGGATAATCGTGAATGGGAATTCCAAAAGTAAATATAATGAATTTGTTAATAAATTAATATTTTATTAAACATTTACTAATTTATTTGTATTTTCTTTGCAGATATGGACACTAGAAACAAATTTTTTTCTTTTATCTAAATTGTTTTTAATAGTAACTTAAGAAATTGAACAGAAATGATACAAATTGTTACATATATTTAATCAATCAATGTAATTGTAAAATAAGTATTAAATCTTAAATAACTTATTTTCACTTCTGATTATTAAAACTGCGCGAAGTTCACAAATGCTGTATTTTTACTTATAGTTATAAGATTCTTAATAAAAAACTAATTGTAATTATAATTTTGTACCTATATATTAAAATATATGATATACTAAAATAATAATATAGCTTTCACTTTATAAGTTTACTATTAATATATATTTTTCATTTTTAATTCTAAACTTTAGGCAAATATGTAATTCATTATTTCATTTTTTTATATTCTCAATAATAAAAATGAATGCTAGGAATAAGAAATTAAATAATTAAACTAATTGCATATAATATAAAAATATTACCGTATATTTTAAATAAATACAAATTTATATATATAGTACTGAAAAAAAACATTTCTTGAAGTAAAAGGATTCCAATTAAGCAGAAATACTTCTTAATATAGCGACTATGAGATTTCATCAGGGATAACGAAGATAATCTTCTATGTGTGAATCTAATTTATATAATATACTTTTTATTTACTGTCGAAAAAAATTTTAATTTATAATATGACGATGCTAAAATTTGGATAGAATACTGTTAATAAAAATTTATTTTGCTTCCTCATAGAGGAAGCTTTGTAATAGTAACATTTTTCGACTCGTTAAAAACGTATAAGTATATTTTAACATGTCAAGAGTCGAAGTCACACGTTTTTAGAAAATGTTCATGTGGATATGTGTGCGTGTGAATGCATTTTTGTGTATGTGTACCGCCGTATTTTCGAAACTACTCTTGGTCAATATCGCCCGTGTGTAGCATGCTTTTCAGTTTCCCTATTCCGGAAAAGATTTTGGCTATTTATCTCCCAATTCATTTTTTTAAAGACAATTTTCGATTTTGAAAAAATTAATTTTCAAAAATATTGATAATATTATTAATTTTTTTATTTCGACCAAATATACTTTATTGACAACAAAAAAATTGTAACAGTTTCAATTCCGATTACTAAGTAAAATCGAATGTTACGATATAAAACCTCTGGAGTGGGGTTAATAAGGCGGTGACCAAAAGGAAATTGCGAGGAACAAGTGGTAATCGCTAATGAGTCGTCGAAGGTGCTAGTTCGGCTACCTAAAGTTTTGGTACTCTTTGAAGAGTGACAGTAAAAATATCAACCATGACGACCGAATAAAAGTTATATAAATAAAAAAGCTACATAACAAAGTTCCTCGCAAAAGTATGAATACGCCATCATCAACTACACCGATGAAGAAATACGAGTCCGACTGTTCGTCAAGATTGCGCCTTTTCTTTTAAAATGAATAGGTATATAAATTAGATAAATTTGTTTATAACGTATTTTGTTGAAAATAGTTTTGGATTATTTTGTATTAATTGATTTCACTTATCAAATTTATTGTAAAACCAAAATCATTAAAGATATAAAATTAAAAGATTATAATGTGTCTTCTAATGTAAAGTTAAAATAAAATTAACACAATGGCGCCCAACGTGGGGCAAAGGTTGATTTTAGAATTTTGAAGTAGTTATAATTTCAAATTTTTATAAATAACTTTGCTACGAATCTTTTCAATATTTGTTTGATTGTTTTGGCTATGCATGGAAGATACATATAAACACGCCTACGTAACAAAATCAGGTAGACTTTCAAAGCAAACTTATTCTGTTTTTAATTTTTCGACTGTTAAACGTAAACAAAAAATTAAAATGCCATTAATGGAGCGTGATGGTGGACATTCGACTGATACTTCAAATAATCAAATGGAGCATACTATAAACGAGGAACGATTACAATTGGAGAGAATGAGACAGCAAGTTGAAAATGAACGGGCCGAACTTGAAAAAATGAGAATGACATTGGAGGCGGAACAACGAAAATTACACAATGCGACTGTACGACAAGAAAATTCGAACCAACATCCTATTCCGCATCAACAAAATCAAATTGCCGAAGGCAGAAACCAAAATCAAAATGCGCCTCTACAAGAACAACGACAGACTGTCGGCAACACTGCACAAGAGATTTGCTCATTTATAGGTAACTTAAATTCGAGTAATATAGATATTAAAATTCCAAAATTTTCAAATGAAAATAGTATTAATCCTCGCGAATTCTTAGAGCGTTTGGAAAGATATTTTGCATTAAAAAATATTAGTGAGGATAGAAAAATGTTATTAATTGAATTAGCTTTTGAAGGTAAAGCGAAACTATGGATAGAATTACAAGAAAATTTTATCAATTACGAACAATTTAAAACTAGATTTTTACAAGAATTTTATTCAATCCCAATTAAAGCAAAAATAAAAAGTAATTGGATGTTAAAAAAATACGATAATGAAATTAATTTACAAACATTTTATTATTCTCAAATTAAAGAAGCTAAATATTTTGATCCACCAATGCATATTTACGAAATAAATCATAATATATCTTTACAATTTCCACCATGGGTGCAAAAGGCTTTAGCAACCGTCGATTTTCGAGACAATCAAGCTATCGCAGAAGCGCTTGCTCGTTTGGATAGTGTAAATATAAATGATAAGCAGAGAGACTTTTCACGTAAACAAAATAGTAATTCGCAATTTGTACAGCCCGTTAGAGTAAGACAAATATCTGCGCAAGAGAGTAACCAATATAAATATGAAAATCGGAATTATAATAATCGAGAAATAAACGTACAGAGATATAATAAACATTTTTACAATACAAGACCTTATAATTATAATAATCAATATAAACATCAAAAAAGAGAACAACAAAATAATAATTTTTTTTATAATAATAGGCAACATAATAATTTTAATAGACATCAAAATAGTAATTTTCCTTATACAAATACTCAACAAAATAATCAATTTTATAATGCAGATCCGCACCAGAATCATAATTTTATATATACAAATACGCAACAAAATCGTAATTTTACATATCCAAATATTCAGCAAAATCGTAATGTATCATATCCGTATAATTCTTCGAATCAAAGTAGAGAGCAACATGGATATATAAATCAACCTGATACACAAATAATACAAGCGTCTAATACACAACAAACATCACTTAGTAGTAATGAAAATCAAAGTATAAATCAAAATACAAATAATCAAGCTTTAAACTCGCCTTTGACACGTTGAATTGCGATCCGTCGGCGTGTCACAAATTTTTTGATTTCGTGGATGATCTTTCTTATGATGTTAATAGACAAAGTAGTGAATTAGAAAATAAATCGAATAATACAATTTATCAAAGTCCGCATTTATTTCTGAAAATAAAGGATCGTATTGTTAAAGCGCTTATTGATACAGGGAGTCAAATAACAGCGGTGTCTAGAGAATTTTATGAAAAAATTAATATTGATAAAGATATTCAAGAATTACCCGTATCTAATGTTGTGGTCTCGACAGCGATAGGTAAAAAAGCAACGACAGTAAACAATCAAATTTTATTAGAATTTGAAATAAATAATATGAATTATAATAATACACATTGCTTTTTAGTTATACCGTTTTTGTCTAACGAAATTATTTTGGGTAACGATTGGTGTATAAAAAATAGTATAAATTTAAATTATGAAAACTATAAAATCAAAGTAAAAAATAAAGATATACCTTCTTCATCAATGTTATTCGAGTGTGCCCCATCAGACAAATTAATTGTATCGAAAAATGATAACATAATGTACATTTATTTAGTACATTATAAAGAAATAAGAAATCATTTTAATAATTTAAATAAAAAAGAAAGTGATTTGAATACAAGTAGAAAAAATAAAATTTTGATAGAGAATGAAAATTCAGAGAAAGAAAATAATAAGTTAACGAGTAGTGAAAATAATAAAAGTTTAAAAATTACTAGTGATGATAATATAAATGATGTAAATATAGTAAATTTAAGTAATAATGAACATAAGATAAATAATAGATTAAACGTAAATATTGATGAAATTGAAAATGAAGTGATTTATGGGGCTAATATATTTAATATTAATCAGACTCAAAAAATTTTAAATAAAAATGTAAATGATAATAAGATTAATAATGATTTGTCTGATGAGATACGATCGATTGCGTCTTCACTAGTAACAATTGATGAAGTACAAAAGAAGCAATTTATGGATTTTTTATTTGAATTTAAAGATTTATTTATTGATAAACCCGGCGGTGTTCTAGGATACAAACATGACCCGCGTAAAAATATAAACTATTGCCACTATATTGCAGAGCTATGGGCAATAGTTATTGCAAACATATTGCCAATATGTTGCCGCGACAATTGGCAATGTATTGCCAACATACCGCCAAAAAGCACTCTCCCATATCTTTGCCAAATATTGGCAATAGTTACTATTTTATCATTTGTAAACTATTGCCAATATGTTGGCCATACCTCATAAATTACAAAAAAAAAATAAAAAAAAAAAATATTAGCTTGCCGCGGGATTCGAACCTTCGATCTTTAGATCCGAATGCTGGCTCTTTACCACTGAGCCATTTTGCTATTTTGTTATTAAGAGTTAATTTCAGGCTATAAAGAACAGTTGAAAGTGTGGTTAAAAAATTTCTAAGTCCAAAATTTTATGAATTCAACTGTTCTTTATAGCCTGAAATTAACTCTTAATAACAAAATAGCAAAATGGCTCAGTAGCCCGAGTAGAAATTCTATCCAGGCCGCCTGAATTAGAAAACAGGGCCTGTAAAGGCCGCCTGTTAAGGGCCGGGATACGAATGTAATGGAATTTAAGTCAGGGCCTAATTTTATTAGTTCGGATGTGACGTTGTAGTAAAAGTCAATTTTGTTAGTTCGAATGTGAGGTTAGTAATAGTATCTACAAATTATATAGTATTGTATATAAATTTTCAGGTTAGAATTTTATCAAGAGTTTTTATAATATAAAATGAGTAAAAAAATTGATTATAAGTTATCAGAAGCTTAATTTACTAAGAGTTCGAAGGTACCGATTGAAAAGGAAAATACAATATATAAATAGTGAAAGTTTAAAAAAACACTTTAATAATATACAAGTTTATGCAGTATTATATGCTTTAAATATGTGAAAAGATTTATTTTATTGTATAAAAAAAAGTGCAAAGTTATTAATATTATATATATTAAGATTGTTGTAATTATTGGAAATATATTAAACATTATTTTAAAATATTAAACCAAATTTCATTTTATTACAAAACCTATACATTACCTACACATAGTCGCAGTCACTAATAACCTTATTTAAACTAATATAATTTGGGTCAAATTACAAGCTGTACACGGCAAATAACGTTTTTTTTTAACGTTGAATTGCGATCCGTCGGCGTGTCACAAATTTTTTGATTTCGTGGATGATCTTTCTTATGATGTTAATAGACAAAGTAGTGAATTAGAAAATAAATCGAATAATACAATTTATCAAAGTCCGCATTTATTTCTGAAAATAAAGGATCGTATTGTTAAAGCGCTTATTGATACAGGGAGTCAAATAACAGCGGTGTCTAGAGAATTTTATGAAAAAATTAATATTGATAAAGATATTCAAGAATTACCCGTATCTAATGTTGTGGTCTCGACAGCGATAGGTAAAAAAGCAACGACAGTAAACAATCAAATTTTATTAGAATTTGAAATAAATAATATGAATTATAATAATACACATTGCTTTTTAGTTATACCGTTTTTGTCTAACGAAATTATTTTGGGTAACGATTGGTGTATAAAAAATAGTATAAATTTAAATTATGAAAACTATAAAATCAAAGTAAAAAATAAAGATATACCTTCTTCATCAATGTTATTCGAGTGTGCCCCATCAGACAAATTAATTGTATCGAAAAATGATAACATAATGTACATTTATTTAGTACATTATAAAGAAATAAGAAATCATTTTAATAATTTAAATAAAAAAGAAAGTGATTTGAATACAAGTAGAAAAAATAAAATTTTGATAGAGAATGAAAATTCAGAGAAAGAAAATAATAAGTTAACGAGTAGTGAAAATAATAAAAGTTTAAAAATTACTAGTGATGATAATATAAATGATGTAAATATAGTAAATTTAAGTAATAATGAACATAAGATAAATAATAGATTAAACGTAAATATTGATGAAATTGAAAATGAAGTGATTTATGGGGCTAATATATTTAATATTAATCAGACTCAAAAAATTTTAAATAAAAATGTAAATGATAATAAGATTAATAATGATTTGTCTGATGAGATACGATCGATTGCGTCTTCACTAGTAACAATTGATGAAGTACAAAAGAAGCAATTTATGGATTTTTTATTTGAATTTAAAGATTTATTTATTGATAAACCCGGCGGTGTTCTAGGATACAAACATGAGTTAAAATTAACAACAAAGGCTCCCGTTATAAATAAAAATTATCCAGTTCCGATGGCGCTTAGAAGTGACGTTGAAATTGCAATCAAAGATATGCTAAACGTAGGTATAATAGAAAGAGCTATAAGTCCATTTTGCAACCCGCTCCGTATCGTAAGAAAGAATGATGGTAGCATAAGAATTTGCCTTGATGCGCGACATGTAAATAAATATATCGAAGACGATCATGAAACGACACCTTTAATTCTGGAGATTTTGCAAAAATATCCATTTTCATCGCTATTTTCGAAGCTCGATGTAAAAAATGGATATTGGCAAATATTACTTGAAGAAAAATCACGACCTTTAACCGCTTTTTTATTTAATGGTAAAATGTACCAATTTAGAGTTTGTCCTTTTGGAATTAAAACTGCTGGAAGTGGTTTTATTCGTGCTGTTAATAATGCCTTAGAAAATAATTTTTCAAAAGAATTATCCGTGTATATTGATGATTTCTTAATCGGTACAAATAGTTTTGATCGTCATTTACAAGTATTAAGAAAATTATTCTCTAATTTATTAAAAAATAATTTTACATTAAAACTTTCAAAATGTGAATTTTTTAAGCGCGAAATAACTTTTTTAGGTTTTATTATATCTTCGAAAGGTGTCTCTTCTAATCCAAGTAAAGTAGAACGAATACTTAATTTCGAAGAACCCAAGAACCAAAGACAATTACAAAAATTTATAGGGGTTTGTAATTATTATAGAATTCTTAGTATTAAATATAGTAATTTTATTGAACCATTTAGAGATTTACTGCGAAAGGGTGCAAAATGGAATTGGACACTACAACATTCTCAGGCCTTTAAGAAATTAAAACAGAATTTTTTAAATACCGTTTGTTTAAGTCATATTCTTCCTAATAAAATATTTAAATTACAGACTGATGCAAGTAATTCTGGAATAAGTGGCGTTTTGTATCAAATCGATGATAATGGTAATCATCGAATAGTTGCACTCGTGAGTAGATGCCTTTCTATCGCCGAATCTGCTTACACAACTTGTGAAAAAGAATTACTTGCAATCATATATTCAGTTTCTAAATTACGAGATTATTTAATAGCAAATCATTTTGAAATCATAACGGATCATAAAGGCTTATTATTTTTATCATCAACAATGTTTCACAATAGTCGGCTCATAAGATGGAATCTATTACTTCAACAGTATAATTATACAATCAAGTTCTGTAAGGGTTCTGATAATATAGTTGCAGACTTCTTTAGCAGAAATCCAGAGAGTAAGTTTTTAGAAGATAGGTCAAATGAAACATTAACAATAACAACTTTACAACAATATTTTTCACCCGAAATAAATAATAAAGAAAATATATTAAAGATAATGAATGTATTAATGAAAGATAAGTCTTTACATGACGATATAAAGAATCTATCTAGATTGCAACATGAAGATGTTGTAATAAAAAAATTAATTGAGGCGCGTAAAAATAATGAAGAATTATCTCAACTTAAAATTTATAATAATATTATTTTCCAATGCGAAAAGGGCAGTAATATTTGGCGAATTATTATACCGGAAATAATGAAACAAAAATTAATTAATCAGATTCACGAAAAGCTTGGACATCCCGGAGTATACAAAACATTCAATTACATAAAAAAATTTTATTATTGGCGCGCAATGCACAAGGACATTAAAAGATACATTATCACTTGTGACATATGTCAACGTGTAAAATATTTGTCAATTCCTATGGAAGGAGAATTTCAAATAATTACAGCATCTGCTCCATCTGAGATGGTCACTGTTGATTTTTATGGTCCTTTGCCTCGCGCTAAGGGGGGAGTAGAATACCTGTTCGTTGTACTCGATGTATTCTCAAAGTATGTTACCTTATATACAATGAAAAAGGCTACAACACGTGCTTGTTTAAATCGCATATTTAATGAATATATCAGTAAATGTGGTCAACCTAAAAAAATATTAAGTGACCATGGCTCGCAATTTACGTCACCGGTTTGGAAAAACACTCTCGAAAAAGCGGGAATTAAAGTACTTTACAGCTCGATACGCCACCCCCAATCTAATCCTACCGAACGAGTAATGCGCGAAATCGGTAGGTTGTTCAGGACCTTTTGCAGTCAGAAACATACAACGTGGGTTGAATATGTACCAAAAATACAAAATTTATTGAATATTACTACCCATTTTACAACGGAATTAACCCCACAAGAACTTCATTTTGGTAAGCCTATTTATGATGAAATAAAAAAAATTGTATCATTTCCGCAGCTTCCTGAAATAAACAGAGAATATCTTATAACGTTAGCACACAAAAATATAATCAAAAATTATAATAGACGCATTAAAAATCAAAAGAGTATATCCAAAGTGGACCTTAAACCTGGAGATTTAGTTTTGCTTCGTGTAAAGCATCTTTCAAACGCTTTAGACAAGGTAACCCATAAATTCTTTAATTTATTTGAAGGGCCTTACAAAATTTCTCGTACGATCGGAAGAAACGCGTTTGCTTTAATCGAAATAAACGATTCAAATAAAGAAATAGGAACCTATAACAGAGCAAATCTTAGAAAATATTATTCGCGTACGCTTTGAAAGTCGCATATGTTTATTAATTAAAAATAAGTAAATAAAGCAAAAAATAAGTGTAATAGAAAAAATATATATAAATTATATAAAACATTAATTTCTATATAATGAATATGAAATTTATAAAATATTATAAAGTAATAGATATAACGTTTTAAAATATGACGTGATTAAGAATCTGAAATAATAATAATATAGTGATTAGTCTAGTTTTCTGTAAATAAAATAGATATTAAGATAATGTAGTTATTAAATATAATGATATTATATTCAATACTTTAGCGATGTACAGACAATAAATTAATTGTGTATTAAGATTTCAAAATAATATTATTTTGAATTGCGCTGAGAAAGTAATTTATGATTGTCTTATGCGATTAATTTTAATAGTATGAATAATTATAGAAATGCGAATTTTAGTAGAATGAATTTTGATATCAAACGTTTTAATAAAAGTTTATATATAGTCTACGGCGAACATATGAGTACTCCTATGATCGATTATTTAGATGTTATGTAAATAGTGTTAAAATTATAAAAATGTAAAAGTTAATCAATTAATACAAAAAACCGTTTGAGTAAAACGAATAAATAATAATTGAAACGCTTGATCGTAAAAGGTAATATCAATAATAGTCGGCTCTGTATCATTTTTGCTTATAATTACAAATTAAGCAAAAAAGGGGGGGAATCTATCCTAGCTTGATTTTGGATTGACTAATTATCTCTATTAATTTTTTTGTTACTAAATGAATGATTTTTTTTCAAATATTTTATATTTTGGCAAGTAATCAGTCAAGTGTGCTGAAAAAATGTATGATGAAGGAACCTTCTAATGGTCATATATTGTAAAAACTTCAAAATCTTTCATGTATTAGTTTTTGAAAACAAATTGTAATCTAAAATGTAATTTTATTAAAATTTTATTCACTTATAAAGTAGTCTAATGTGTCACTAACCATATTTTTGAAAAAAATGTGTTTAAAAAATCTAAAGAAAAGTAAGAAAGATAATTTTTTATAATTTTAATTGATGCCATCTAAAATTTTCTATGCCAGTCAATGAGAAATTCAATTTGATTGTACAAATACATTAATTTTTCTAGCTAGCTATAACTAGCTATATAAGTTTCAATCATAAAAGAGTAATATTTTTCGAAATGTTATAACATTTTGTTTTAAATATTTAAATAATACTATATTTGAGTAATATATTACATATAGGATTGACATGTTAATTTGGGGAAGCTACGTCCCAATTAATTGGCAGCGGTTTTTTTGTCAATCAAAGAAAAAAGAAATTCTTTTTAAGTAGATAGAGAGTATAAATAATATAATTTTTTTCGTTTTATAGAGATTTAAATATTCTTATGTTCATAATTATTTTTTAAAGTATCGTAGCAAGAACCTCATGATAAAATTTAGATATCTTCAAGATCTTTTAATTCTCTTTGGGATACTTACCTATTATTTATAATACTAAAACTGCAGATGATTAAATTATTTATAAATTTTAAAAAAATTCGTTATTTTTTTTTATTAAAACAATGTGAAAAATATATTATAGACCCAAAAAACTTTTCGAAACAGCAAGTTGTAGTTATAATAAGTCTCAGCTTATTATTTTTATTCCCAAGATCAAAAGAATTCATAATATAATTTATAAAGAAAAATCTTTTTATCGAACAATTTTAGAAAATTTTTGGCCCACTATGATCGTATAATGATTTACAAGACCAATTAAATGCAAATATTATTTCAATCGATATGAATTTGGATTCTTGCGGATCAATAATCGGTTCTGAAATTGTATATCCGATCGGTCAGTTATGAGTATAAGTCATCATATATATATATATATTTAATAAATCGATACATTTGACGAAAATGCTTAATATATACAGGAGCGTGTATAACATTCAAACGAGTCCCCTTGAGATTGATTAAAATAATTACACAAATTTTAGTGAGGATAGTCGCTATTTTAAATATGAAGTTATTTTTAATTTATTGAATCGTAGGTAAGCTTATAGCGCGCAGGTATAAGGTCATTAACTAAATACAAGGAGCGCGACGAGGTTCAAGTATATATCTTATATACCGAAACATTTTTGTCGAATCGGTCGAAGTGTAAAGACGCATTGTTAAGGGTAGCACACGAATAATTTCCTTCTTGAATAAGTAGAGATTTAACAAACAAAGGTAAAAAAAATATCGTTTATTTCGTATATGTATATAGTTTCAAAACCCATCTGAAAGTCAATAATTCGTACACTGAGATAAATGTATATTATTTATTTAACAATATTAATTCACAAAGTATTTTTTTTCTTATACAAGAAATTGATTACATCTCTAATAAGAGTTATACATTATGATTCGTTAGCGCAGTTAATATTCGTGTAACAAACGTTTCTTATTTATCTCAGTGTATAAATTTTATTTTAACAATCTTTCGTGTTTGGATTACAATTATATATTACTCGACAAGTACTTTTCATCATCCGCATATGGTTTGTAAATCGTCGTGTATAGAAAAAAGAATCTTACTTAACTGTTAAGAAATATAACTATAATATACTGCAAATAATAAAGTTTTCTATTACTTGACATGACAAGATGCACGTAATATTTAGAGATTTCAGTGGATTAATCAGTTATCGCAATTGACATGTATCACGTTTAAATTAAGCATGATTATATTAAAGAAAATGAATAAGAATAAATAAATTATGATTAAATTTTGACATATCTGTAAATAATCATTTATTTATTATATTATAATTCATATCAAATAAGAGTTTTCCTTGCAATTATAAATTTTCTAAAAATTATTATTTTCTTCGTGTCTTATTCTCTAACTATTAAGAATAATGTACTTTATACAAGATAATAGATATATTTTTTTATAAAAAAAAGTTTGTAATATTTCTTAACTATTAAGAAATCTTAATAAATAAATTTAGAAAATAAATAAATAAATTTTACGCTACGAAATATATGATTTCATTGAATGAAACGATCGTTTTTCTCAGTGTTTCTATACAATAATCTTTTGAGTCAAACAATCTATAATATATAATGTTAAAACTACTCGTTTATAGATTTTCGGGTCTAGTGAACATCAGTAGATAAAAAAATGGATCGTTGGGAAGGTAAAGTGGCCGTTATTACTGGCGCATCAGCTGGAATAGGATTAGCCATAGCTAAAGCTTTCGTTCAAAAGGGTTTGATAGTCGTTGGTCTTGCGCGACGAAAATCAAAGATGTTAGTAAGTAAAACGAGAAATAAGCAATTATATATATACAATATCTTAATTAAATTACGAGAGATTATTTATTTTATTCGACAAATAAATAATATATCAATATTGAAAAATGTATTAGTTATAAAAGTTCTAAAAATAATCCTATTAAATATTATAACATGTTTTCACCTGATCTCAAAATATTGAATAATAGTAAAAATTGTATTAAATAAAAAATAAGTTGTTACTTGAGAAATAATTTAAATTGTTTTGTTTCATAGATATATATATATATATATATATAGTAATGATATAATAACACATAATTTTATGTAAAAAAACAATGAATTTAATTATAGATAAATATTAATTAGTTTTAAGAAGTGTTTTTTTATATCCAGACCTATATACAGGTACTGTATTGTATCTCTATATGATGTGTGTTATGTCAGATATATATATGTATATTTAGATTTTAATTGCATATTTGTAATTCTGATATATACTTCCTGTAGTCGGAGATGAGGAGCGTCGAGGGTCCAGGAAAATTCTACGCGATACAATGTGACGTTACCAAAGAACCAAATATAAATGCCGTGTTCGAGTGGATTAAGAAAACGCTTACGACCATTCATATCCTGATAAATAATGCCGGTACAATTTTACAAAAACGAATAGAAGGTATATATAAATATATTATTTTTCGGAGCCAACTGTATAATTTCGTGATCAACGATATAATTAATTAAATTATGTTACTTCCAGATTGCGAAATGGAAGAGCTCATGTTCATTCTTAATGTTAATTTTACGGGTTTGTTGTACTGCAGCAAGCAAGCTATAGAACTTATGAAAGAAAATGGCGAGGAATGTCACATTATAAACATGAACAGGCATGTATTATATATGAATAATTAAGCTAAATTAACGATATATAAATTTATAATATTGGTATAAATATGTATAAAAACGTTTTTGATTTACAACAGTATCGCGGGTCTCGAAGTTACACCGATACCCGAGAAACATTTCAATATATATTCTCCAACGAAATTTGCCGTGCGGTCTTTAACCGAAACCCTTGCTCACGAGTTGAGCGACTCTAAAATAAGAATTTGCGTAAGAGTATATATTTTACGTTAAATATATATATTACCGAACATTCTGATGTATTTTACACGTGAATCGTAAATATACCTTTTTATTCATGTAGAACATCAGCCCAGGAGCTGTAAAGTCGGAAATACTCGATTACTTGCAAGATGATAATCCCGTTCTCAACGACTTTCCATCATTAGAAGCGGAAGACGTCGCCAATACAGTTATGCACGTTATCGGTGCACCGCCTCGTGTTCAAATAACCGAAGTAACTATTAGACCTTTTGGTGGTTTTCTCTAATTGCATATAACTATTGTACGTATCGTACTTTTATTTTATAATCCATTTGTTCGCAAAACCTTCGATAATCAATCTTATAAATTTTTAAACCTTATATATATATATATATACGCATAACGACAATATTTCTAGAATCAATTACATCACGTACTAATATTGATATTGAATATATTTACATATTATATTATATACTATTGTTACAATAAAAATTCATTCATTTAATTTTCAATTTGTATAACCGTCTCACAATAATGTGTATATCTAATAAATAATTATACGTTTTAATTTGTTTTATTATTCAATCCTGATTTATGTAACTTATTATATAAAAGATTGTTACAATTCCACTATACCTTTTTTTACTACATTTTAGAGATACATATATGCGAAGCGTAAAAATTAAATCGAGACAACTTAATAAATAAGAATATATAAGAAATAAGTATTTATTATAAATAGGGGAGACTGGGGCATTTTTGAACTTTTCTTTATTTATTTTTTTTTATTGAAAACGATATTATTTTATACTTGGGACCATGGCAACTTCAAGTACTCGCCTCTAGCTATTAAGTCAAATTTTTTTACCCACGATATTTATTGATAGAACGGTTTATTTTACGGTTGGAGAAAAAGGCATTTTGTTCAAAAATGCCCCAACCCTGGGGTAATTTTGAACATACTCTGGCGTATTTTTCAACTTATTTGCGATTTATTTTTTTTCGGTGCAAAATATTAATATTTTACAATCTAAACTAACGGAACTTTAAATCCATACTTTCTAGCAACTCGTAGAATTTTTTTAGCCACCAAATTTATCGCAATGTAACATTTTACTTTCACACTAAAACAAAAGTTATTTTTGTGAATTTCAACTTCTCCGTGTGGAAAATTTGTACGTGTATTTTAAATGGAGGAAAATAATTGTTAAAGTCTTCCTGCTTTATGATAAATAACTTTGATTTTTAAATACAAAATTTACTACTTATTAAGTAAAATTGAGTAGTATTAAAATTACAATAAAATTTGTATAAAATGTATATACAACAATTAACATATTTATAAAACGTAAATTTATTCAATGATATAATTTAATATCTTCTTTCAGAGATTTCAATATTAACTGCATTATAACTACTTTTTGTTTTTGTAATCATTATTCTCACCTAGCTCTGGAATGTTTTTATTTAACAATATTGTTATACTCTTTTTAGATTTCGTTTCTTTTAGATTGGACACATGATGAATATACTATAAAATCACCGTGCACCCATTTACTTAACACGTTTAAATTTACCCCAGGGTTCGTGTTCTAAATTAGCCCATAATAGGAAAAAACTTTAGATACTCGGTGTGCAGCAGTAAATTAATATTTTTCAACGTAATTACGCTCAAAAGAAAGCTAGTATGAATACTTTTAACATGTGAGATTTTCATTTTGGCAGGTCTCGAGTAAACATAAACAATTGATTCGGAATAGCTCGTAACTATGGGTGATTTGAGAGATAATATCATTTATTTAAAGAAACCGTCCTATTATAGCATTAATATTACGATATAAAAGAGATATTCAAAAGGTTCAAAAATGCCCCTGTACAAAATACCCCAGTCTCCCCTTTGTTTAATAATTTATTATGCAATAACCCAGCAAATATATCGTAAAAACAAATTCTAGTTTTTATTCTACACACAATATAGAGATATTGTAATTTTCTCTTAATATCTATATTATAACCGCAGAACATCTTGGTGGCATCACAATCCATCTTACGACAGGCGTCTAAGTCAAGGTAAAATCTCCGCAGTTCTTTTTGAGGTCTCCAAAAACTGAAGATCGCAGGATGAAACGCCTAGAAATTATTAATAAGTCTCTGACAAACTCTATCAATCATATTGAACGAAGAGTAAAAAAAAATCTTTTCCGATTTAAAACGAATATCGGCAAGTATTCGACCGCATTTTTTCTACGAATACTTAATTTATGTAAATTTTGTGTAAAACAATTAAAAATAAAAAAAGCGATATACGAATGAATGATTGATGTCTGCATAAGATAAGAGCATACTCCGCATATTCGAAGAGAATATTCGACGAGTATTATGTATATAATATAATTTCGAGTACTTTTTAAAAATGCTTTTATCTTACTCAGGCGTTGATCATTCTCGCTTTTTTTCATTTTTAATCGTTTTATACGACATTCGAAAAGAGTATTTTTAAATTAAAAAGTATGCAAAAATGGGGTCGAATACTTGTCGATCTCTGATTTTAAATTTAGTTCGGAATACACTCGAAAAGTTATAATTTTAAATTATATTGTTATTTACTTGTAACCAAATTTTTTTCAGTTAATTTATTTATAACATAATTTTTTTCGTCGATTATCATATTTTGAATGTTAAAAATTTTTAAATCAATATAGGTATATATAGTTTTTCTAATTTGTTTTGATAGATATGAGAATCGTATTTTATTGTTACTCTTCAAATTTTGTTTTCAAAAAAATTAGGGTGAATAAAGTTTTTCGTATGTGCCTGAAATCGCATTTTACGCATTGTAACGAAAAATGTCTGTCCGACTCCGCCGAACCTCGTCCTTTTTTACCACACGCGGATGGAATTTTTATGCACTTGTTACGAAATATACTATTATATTAACCTTGGGAGTAATAGACGGTTATCTCTTTATAAAAGAATCACTATACAAAATTTATCTGCGGAGATAAACATCTATTTTCTCCTGTTGATATTTTTTTCTATTGTTTTCTAAAATATCCGTATTCTAAAAACAATTATAGATAATAATTAACAAATTTTAAATAATTAATTTTATACATATTTTCTTTATCAATAACATATTTTTCCAACATTCAAACATTAAAAAACTTCCCGCCAATGGCGCCAATAAATATATAATATACACGCGTTGCCATGCAACGGTAAAACTACACAAATAATAAAAACACGTATAACCTTCAAGTTCAATATAAGTTTTTATTTTTTTTACTGTTTTCCATAAAATACATAACATGTATAGGAATGATTTTTCGTAATAATCTTACTCTCGGATTAGGTCTGCGTTCAATTATTCAATCTTTTCAATCACAATTAAAGTCGTGCTTTATGATCGTTAATCATTTTCACGAAGTCCATCATAGTCCACGAAAGCGAATTTTCTTCGTTACGTTCAACAACTCTGACAGTTTGTTATTAATTTAATATCCTTTTATTACACGTATATTATTAGTAAAATGAAGCAAATTAGTTACAAACCGGTATGTTTAAAGTTTACAATTTATGACATTTTAACAAAACGATTTGTGTTACTATATACTAAAAATTAAAATACTGTAAATTAAGGATTTTTATATTATTTAATTGGCTTTTCTTCTAGAACAAGCTACACTCTACTATAGAATTAATGAAAAAATTATGGATCTACGGGCTATTTATGTTCCTGATAAATTTAAAGGACGTGGTATAGCAAGAATATTAACGGAAGTGAGTAGTTTTATCAAACCTTACATCATTTTTATATGTATATTTGAAATTATTAATACTATCTTAATTTTTGTTTCAGTCTGCATTTACTTATGCAATAACTAATAGATATAATTTATATTTAACGTGCACTTATACTCAAAAGTATTACCTAGCTAATAAAAATAGAGAATTGAAAAAATTAGTTGTTGGACCAACAGAGGTTGTAGATTCCCCTCTTTTATTGGATCATGAAATCTTTGATCAAATACCTGATCCTCAAGACGTTGAGCAAAAATAAGAATATCCTTTAATAAATTTGACTAAGTGGTAAATTATTTAATTTACTTATTATTTTATTTTTTATCTTTAATAATATTTTGTTAAAATAAATCAGAACGATTTTTAGCATTTATTTTTCATACATACAAATATACAGTAAATACCAAAATGGAGGAAATAGAGTATGAAAGTATTGTTCAATGGTGTTGTCAAAAACAATATTATAATGATATGTTGTCTTATGCAAAACAAGCTGTTGATGTGCATTCGTCCAATGAAAGATTAAGAATTTTACAGACTTTAGCATTTGCTATGAAAAATTATTATAAAGAATCTTTGAAAGAAGCAACTGCTATGGTATTATTGATTTATAATAATTTTAATTAAATTCAATTAAATTAACTTCAAACTTTAAAATAATTTTTATTAATTGTGTAAATATAGAGTTCTTCTAATGAATATGCAGAAGCATCATTATCTGCATTATTGATTCAAAGCTATGTGCATAAAAATCAAAGAAATACCGATAGAATGTCTGTAGCTCAAATTGATGCAAAAATTCGAGAAGATTCCAGAAAATCTTCACCTACAGCTCTTTCCCTTGCAGCAATGATTTTACTATTAATAAAAAAAGCAGATAAAGCAAAGGAATTTGCTGATCGAGCTTATAAGCTTAATCCATTGGATACTTTTGTTCTTTTAGCCAAAGGATGGTGCTCTATATCTCCAGATGAACAGTTACAAAATCCTGGTTAGAAATTATTACAAATGTTTTAAATAAAAATTTAAAGAGTAAATATATTAACATTAATATATAAATACTTCACTTAGCAGGTAACTATTTTGAGACAGTGCTGAAGGAAAACAATAAGCATTTCAATGCATTACTAGGTTCTGCAAAATGCAGAGAATTAAAGGGTGATCACTCAGGAGCAATGCTTATACTAAATCCTCTTATAGTACGATTTCCAAAATTAGCTATTCCTTTAGTAGAAAAAATGAACAATTTATTAGCTTTGAAAGAATGGGATCAAGTTATTGAAACATCCAATAGGATTTTGTCATTTGAAAGTACCAATATTGATGCATTTAAGATGAATTCTATTGTTGTATTATGTAGAGATGGAGATTATAGTGAAGCAATTAAGCATGTTCAAATATTCTTCAGAAATCTTATAGTAGCAGAGCCAAAGAACATAGACCTATTTATAGACAATGTACAACTTTTTTCAAGAATTGCTGTAAAAAATCAAATTATTCTTTCAGAACTTTTTAAAGTAACTGATAAAATGACTCAACAAAATGTAAGCAGTTAATTTTATATTTTAATCATATATAAACTAGAAAACATTGTGAATTTGTTAAAATTAGTTTAAAAAAAGTATTAATCTGTAAATAATAAATTAATATTTTTTCTTGAATTCTCAGTCAGGTAGTGGCCAAGTAATGGTAGAATTGGGTAATCTTTGTACTCGAATGGGCAAGTATAAAGATGCAGAGCACTGGTATCGAAGTACTGTGCGTATTGATGAATCATCTTTTGCTGCTCTGTTAGGTCTAGCCCATTGTCAATTAAATGAACCTTCATCCGCTGCTGAAGACCTTGCAAAACAACAAATTGACTTTCTTATAGAAATGCAGTCATCCAGCGTTCTTAATCCTGAGCTTCTTTATATGTCTGCCAAACTGTCTCGCTCCGAACCTGTTAAAGCATTAGAGTCACTTAATAAAGCAGCTAGTATTCTGATTAAGGTATGATTTCCATAAATATTTAATTAAAATTTGTCATTACAGTACATTATCTTTCTATTTAATTTATTAAATAATTTTCAATATGTCATTTTCAGAGTTGCAATGAATTTTACTATGGAAGTAAATACTTAAAATGTTTAAATCCTGACTTGAGTATGGATATTTTGCATGAATATTTAATACATTTACCCAGTTCAAGCACTATTATGACGGAAGATGAAATGGACATAAATAAATCTCCTTGTGTGAAGTTACTCGAAATAGTTACAGAAGCTTGTCCTGGACTAAGTACTGCCTTGTTACTTATGGGAAGAGTTAAAATGCAAATTGGCGATTTAAATGGTTAGTTAACTATTTTTATTTGTTCTAGGATTAAATATAGCTTCACGATATATGGAATTAATAATTTTAATTATTAACTTTAATTTAAAATTTTTTTAATACTTATTCCAATTAATTTATGAAACAAATTTTTGGTTTAAGTGACTGTAGTTTCTGAAATGAATTAATCTTTTAAGTGATCGTTTAATTTTACATAATTTAAATTTACAGGTGCCTCAATTGCTTTAAGAAAATTATTAGACACTGTTGATCGAACAAATGCGGCAGGTCATTTATTAATGGCTCGAATTTTAGTTAAACAAGGTCACTACGAAAGTGCCTCGCAAACATTGGAAGTAGGCTTAAGTCACAATTTTAAAGTAAGAGATGATCCATTATATCACATGATAATAGGTACAGTAGCAAAAGAAAGTGGAGATCTAGAAGGTAATTATAATATTTTTTTTGTATCATTTTATTTCAGAAAATATTTATAATACTTATTTTATCAATAAAATCGTAGGTGCTATAAAACACTTCCAGACTGCAATGTCCTGTGCAGGCTTGGTGCCGGGTCAAGAAAAATCAAATAATGCACCTGAAATGCCAAGTTCAGATAAAGCAACCCTTTGTCTCGAGTTAATGTCAACATATGCAAAACTACGGAAATTTTCGGAAGCCATACAATTGATGGATGAAACGACTGCTCAAGTCGCGGGTACACCAGAAGAAAGCAGAGCTGTTATTGGCAATGCCGAACTTTCTCTTGAAATGGATGAAATTGATCGAGCGATCGAGCTCCTTAATAGAATTCAACCAGGAGAATCTTATTACGTGCAAGCTCATACAAAACTTGCAGAAATCTATTTAAATCGTAGGAAGGATCGGCATTTGTTTGCCAAATGTTTTAGGTTCGTTAAGTATTCGAAAATTTCAGAAAATAAAACTACCAAAATATAAATTTTTTCAAAGCATAATTATTAAGCAAAATATAATTATTTAATTGAATTTAATGAATAATGAATAACTCATTTTAAAGAGATTTAGTGGAAAATTGCCCAGGACCAGAAACATACAGTATGCTAGGTGATGCATATCTGGCAATTCAAGAGCCTGAACGAGCTATCGAGGCGTACGAACTTTCTCTAAAGAGCAATCCAAAGGACAAGAATTTAGCACGAAAAATGAGCAGAGCATTGGTAAAGACACATCAGTATTCTAAAGCCATAAGCTATTACAAAGACATTGTAAAGCAGGAAAGCTGCAGAGACCTTAAATTAGATATGGCTGAGTTATACATGAAACTTAAACAATTTGATAAAGCTGAAGAAATTCTCTTAGAAGAATTAAATGGTACAATTTACATTTATTTGTGTATTTATTATATTATTTAATTTAATGAAGTCAAATATATATCATTTTAGAAGCCCGTGGAGCTAATGATATTTCTGCTTTGGAAATACGGGGAAAGCAATTGTTACTATTAGCCCAAGTACGAGAGAGATCCGGAAATTTAAAAGGCGCATTATCTACATTAAACGAAGCTAAAGAAAATCAACTTAGATATGTCCAGAGAGCAACTATGCTACCGAATCTTTTAGATCAAAAAACTGTGCTTGCTGATATTTGCTTTACTATGGCCGAACATTCGTCTTCTATTAGGGATTTTAATCAAGCTGTTAATCATTACAGAGAAGCATTAAATTATAAACCTAATGACGTGAAAGCTTTACTGTCGTTAGCAAAGTTATATATGCAGGTACATAGTAGAAAAAAATTAAATAATTCGTGTTGTTTCAACATTAGATTTTTATATGTACGTCTTATTTATTTATAGATGAATGAATTGGATAAGTGCACTCAATATTGTCAAAGCCTACTCAATGCAGATCCCAATAATGAAGCTGCTTGTGTAATGATGGCTGACTTAGCTTTTAGAAAAGTTGATTTTGACACAGCTGCATTTCATTTTCGTCAATTGTTATTACAAAAACCAACATACTGGACGGCATTAGCTCGACTCATCGAAGTTTCTCGAAGAACTGGTTAAAACACTCATAATATGATTATGTTATAATAAAAATCAATGTATGTATAATAATATAATATTTTTTGTATAGGTAATATCGACGATCTTAATGAATGGCTTACAAGAGCTGAAAACTCAATGGATCTAGCAAAACCTGAAGCCGGATTTTTTTACTGTTCGGGTCTTTTGGACTGGCGCACAGGTAAACTAAGCTCTGCATTACGAAATTTCAATGCAGCTAGACGAGATCCTGAATGGGGTCAGCAGGCTATATATAATATGATTGAAATATGTCTTGATCCTGACGACGAGACTTCGCTGTCTAGTGAAATATTTAGCGACGACGATGCAGATTTTGAAGATTCTAGAAGCATGGCTTTGAAAACAGCGCAAAGATTACTCCATGTAATATATTTTTATTTTATTACTTTATCAAATATCGACCCATATAATCTATTATTAATTTTATAAACAGGAATTAAATCCTAAGGGTAATCCACAAGAGATGTTAACTCATCGACTGCTGGGAAATTTCTTTTTACTCGCAACTAAACAAAAGCATAACATAGAACAAGCACTGTCAGATTGCACTTCTCTTGCTAGCCAAGAAACTCTTCGAGATCACGTTGGACCAGCTTTAGGTCTTGCCACTGCTCACATCCTATTGAAACAAACTCCACGAGCTAGAAATCATTTGAAACGGGTAAGCAAAAACACATGGACTTTCGAAGACGCCGAATATTTAGAACGCTGCTGGTTACTTTTAGGTAAGAAACACAAAGATAAAGATTAATCGAAGATCATGCTTTATTTTATACAACCTATAAACATATTTTATCTTTTTTTCGTTCAGCTGATATTTATGTGCAATCTAGCAAGTACGACCTTGCCTCGGAGCTTTTGAAACGCGTGCTCGAACATAACGCAACCTGTGTTAGGGCACATGAACTTTCAGGTTACGTAGCAGAAAAAGAACAAAATTACAGGGAAGCAGCACTGAGATATAGTCAAGCATGGAAATATGGTGGAAAATATAAACTAACCGTCGGTTACAAGTTAGCATACTGTTGCTTTAAGAGCAAACAATTTGCAGACGCAATTGAAGCGTGTAACGAGGTGTTGAAATTAAGCCCGGATTATCCGAGAATAAGAAAAGATATTTTGGAAAAAAGTATTAATAATTTGAGAACGTGAATAGGAATATTGTATTAAATAAACTTATTCAATATTAATTTTTCATATAAACGAGAAGAGTTGAATTTTAATTAAAAAATGGTTGCAATGTATATTTTAAATATTCATAATGTAAAATGTAAGAAAATGTATGATTTCAATATATTAGAATTTCAAAACGTTTTATTGTTACGTATTACATGTTGAAAATGTATAATGTTAAATAAGGATCTACTTTTATAACTGTTAATGTTATTAACACACTAAAGTCCGTCCATAAATTGTCATCTACTTATAAATTATAAAAAATGATCTCATTATATATACATTGTACAATATTGTTTTGTGGCACATTCAAATGAAATAAAAATAATTTTTTATGCACAAATTGTAATTTATATATTTTTTTCACCCCGATCATCTAAAAAGTCTACTTTATTAACCTCTACAAGTGGAGTAAAATTGCATTTTATTTCTTCGATCACTTTATTCCCCATAGACTTACTTTTTTTGAACACTTAGTTTAGCCTTTTTATATAAATACAACATTAAATTTATTATTTTAAATTAAGTATATCAAAAAATTTTACAATAATGAAAAATTTTAGAAACTAAAAAAAAATTGTTATTGCAAAAAGTGACTTTTAAAAGACGAGTTTTTAAAGTTATAAAGAATGATTTAAATTAAATTGCGTTAAATTCTAATTTAACAAATATGAAATACATAATGTGCAATTAAATTTTGCAGATACGTTTACAAACATTATTTAATATTTTTAAACTAAATAAACATGTATATACTGTTTTAACTTTTTCATTCCTCAAAGATGACATGTATATATTGTTCTTATTTAAAAATTAATACCGAATAAATTTTAATTACAAGTAACAATAATTCTATGAGATCCTTGTAAATTTTTACCTTTAAACATCTACAATACTCATATAATAAGATAATTGCAACGTCTGTAGTAAAAACCGTACCAAAACAACTTAAAAAAACAACGCGTTTAATATTTCTTGTAAAATCACCTACACGATATTGTATCGCATTCCGTTTTTTCAATTATATTTTTATACATGAATATCATCATATATTGTGATATACATTAATAAGCTATTCGATAAAAGATTGTACAACAGTTACATTGTATGTAATTCGAAAATTTCAGAATATAACTTGTAAATTAGCATATCTTATAACTGTTCTATAAATTAGTAATATCTTTGTAACATACGATACTCCTCAAGTGGCTAAAAATTAGATATAATTAAGTGACATAAGCTTTATTATACAATTATAATTTCACGCGCATTACGATAAGCTGACTTGATATTTATAATTTTTTGTGGATTTTTGAATAAGCAAAAATAATTTCCCACACTGAGGGTGTTTTTTTCACTCAAATTTCAAAATATTTTGCTTCCTCATAGAGGAAGGTTTGTAATAGTAAAATTTTTCAACTCGCTAAAAACTTGTTATAAGTATATTTTAACATGTTAAGAGTCGAAATCACCTGTTTTTTTTTTAAATATATGCATGGATACATGTATGTGTGTGTGTACCTAATATCGCCCAGCTAACGATGTATATAGTTTGCATTTTATTTTCCGAAATCCGGAAAAGACTTTGGTTATTTATCCCTCATATAGTTTTTTTTAAAGACAATTTATGATTTTTGAAAAATTAATTTTTCAAAAATTTTGATAATATTATTAATTTTTTTATTTGGACCAAATATACTTTATAGACAATAAAAAAATCTATCCTAGCTTGATTAACTAATTATCTCTATTAATTTTTTTGTTACTAAATGAATGATTTTTTTAAAATATTTTATATTTTGGCAAGTAATCAGTCAAGTGTGCTGAAAAAATGTATGATGAAGGAACCTTCTAATGGTCATATACTATAAAAATTTCAAGTAATTATATTAAATAGTTTTGTTTTAAAAAATTAAAATATGAAAAAGATTGGGGGTTTTATGTCGAACGTTTTCAGGAATAAAAAGCATTTAATCCACTTGAAATTTCGGGAAAGAATAGTCTTTTTGGTAGTTTCAATTTCTATGGATTTCAGCTCAAAATATCTATAAGTTATTAAGCATTATATATTTTTGTACAAAATGTTTAATTGCTCATATCTCTGAAAATAATTCACCAAATATGTGTAAAAATAGTGGTAATAGAACATAATAATAGAATTATGCTGTAAAAATTTCAAAATCTTTCATGTATTAGTTTTTGAGAAAAAAATTATAATCTAAAGTGTAATTTTTATTAAAATTTTGTTTACTTATAAAGTAGGCTAAACGTGGAACAAACCATATTTTTGGGAGAATACGTTTATAGAAAATCCAAAGGAAAGCAAAAAAAGATAATTTTATATATTATTAATTGATAGCATCAAAAGTTTTTTATATCAGTTAATGAAAATATTTTTTCAAATTTAATTTAGAATTAATAACGCAAATTACTTGGTGTATAAATTTCAATCATAAAAGAGTGATATTTTTCGAAATATTATAACATTTTGTTTTAAATAATTAAATAATACTGTATATATAAGTAAGATATATTACATATACGATCGACATGTTAATTTGAGGAAGCTACGTCCCAATCAATTGGCAGCGGTTTTTTAATATATTTTTCTGTTATTGTTGTACGTATGAAAAAGTTTCACAAATATAGGGATGTCGGTTATAATTGAAAAAAATAATTACAATTTGACACGCGATACGTGGGTATATTGATTTTTAACGATTCGTTTACGTAACGTTCAATAAATTAATAAATATTACTTTATAATCTTGATTTCAACCAACCAAAATATTTAACATTTTGATATTATAATGGCTTTCCTTTAATACTTGGTAGAAAAAAAAGTAATATATAGTGGACAGGTTTAACTTGTTTGTCGGGAACGGTATATAACTAGACGGTAGTATTCCAAGATTGGTTGTACATAAACATCCGTTGGAATATGCTATAAATATAATTATTTGTATTACTATGTTAATAACAAATTGTTTAATCAATATACGTATATTTCATATTTATAAATTTTAAGGCTTTCTTATATACATATACACCTTAATGTCTGTTTATATAAATAAATGTATATAATAATACTTAATATAATGTAAGAGACTAAAGAATAATCTTTAATAAACACCAACTTTTTGAGATCAGCTCGGAAAAGTTTGGAAAAATATCGTTGAAAAAATATTAATCTATAGACGAGGATATGATACATATATAAATGAAATTATTTTGACTCATTCAACACATGGAAGCGATTGCATTTTAACATTTTCAATTGAAAGTAAACAACTTATTACATACGAAATACACGCGGTTACCAGCCATGAAAAATGCATAATAGATAAAAATAACATTAACGCGTTATTACTTTCTTTAATAACGCTGAGGTGATTAAAATTACGAGTATATAGTTAATTGATCGTTCGCTTCACACATTTAACAGCTATATTTGTCCAGCTTCGTAATAGTAATAATACGATAATCGCCAATTTTTCGTTCTACTTATATACTTGTTGCATTTTACTCTGTATACATATGTATGTGTATAAAGATAATGTATAACTTTTTATAAAATTAATCATTCCACGCGCAAAGATAACCAAAACTATACACATCGAGTTAATGAAATACAGAAGGTCGTAGTTATAAAATCTATGAAAAAAAGAAAAAAAAATTTCCGACTCTATTGGAATATAGGCATACGATTTAAATAACTAAACAGAGAAGAAGTCATAGAAAGAAAAAAAATAACTCGGTGGTATGCTCTCAATAAGTTAAATTGGCGTAAATCGAGCTCTATCAGTGCGAATCTATTGTATAAATTGATTTCTATCCCGATTTTTATAGGGTTAAAAAATACGTTTTATTTTGTTTGCATATATCCTTCGTGTAATTTGTCTGGATACACGCACACAGGCATTTAAAGGCCAATCAAAAGTTTATACGTAGTCGACCCTGAACTCTTTCATCTTGTCTGGGATGGTATAAACCTGATCGTTTATCGTGTATTAACGATCCTTGGGCTCCGTCGAAAGTAGCCCGTCAAAAAGAAGCATTAATTTTTATTTAATTATTAACACTACTATATGTCTGATTTATTAATCAACTATTTTCCTATTTCGACGTGTACACTGAAAAATGAGTGAATCGAATGAAACGTTCTATCGAACAGTCGTAATTACCAAATCATTGTTGGAAAAAGTAGTGAATATTTAGTAGTTATTGCCGCAAATGTGTAAACGATACATATATCTAGATATCTTTCAATTAAAATTTTATTCGATCCTAATAAATGTTACTTTGTTTCAAACGGATATATTTGTTACTATACTACTACTACTGTTTTAACAAACATTTTTATTGAATTCACCTATATACATCTTTTTTTTACAGTGTCAATTGGAAAAAGTATCAGATATATTTATGTATATTTATTTACAGGTGCAGGTTCAACGAATTTGCAAACAATAATAAAAGATCTACTTAACAGTTGGATAATTGACAATTAACTCCGTATTAATTATAAACACACATATATACAGAAACAATTTAACAATACAAATCGGTTCGGCATCTGTATATAGCAGTGATCGCTGATTTAAAACCGAGTGGTATATAATAACACTGATAATCAACATTTTATTTGCCAATAAATTTTTTCCTTACGCTTGATATAATCAAACGTCCAATTCGAAAAATTGTTAAATATATATATAATATAATTCAATCGCGAAGAGTATCGTCTCCGTGAAACATAGTATATATGCGTGCAACAACACCGAATTAAAAATCAAGACCCCACCGCGATTTTATCCGAGAAAAGGCGTGTGTGGATGTTCAACCAAGCTCGTAAATATACGCGTGTGTATAATACGATCGCTTAGCATTGAATCGGTATCACCAGTCGGCTCGTGAGCGTTTGCCCGTGCGAATCGTTATATTGCAGCGTGGACACGTCAAAATATACACACGGTAAGTCGAACAAATCATATATTTTCACATAATTGTTTGCACTCGTTTCGTACACAATTCTATTTAGAATTTCGTTTAAAAAAAATAGATACACACACACATATATATATATAGGCAATAACACTTGGGAATATTTTTAGTGAAAATAAAATAAAGAAGTGTAGGAAATTGTGTAATAATGATAATTCGATAAAACTATCTAGTAATACTTTTTTATTTCTTCGGTCTCACATTTTTATGTCTGGGAATGAAAAAGAATATATATTGTATAACGAACTATAAAATGAAATGAGACTGATTTCGTAATAAATGTCATTTATTTAATAATAGTGTAGTGCAACCGGTAATTTAAATAAATAATTAATATATAATAAACATATGGACTTGCGAGACGTTAAAGTTAAATTGAGAAACTATATGTGTTACAATTACAAATGGTTGTATACCGAAAAATCAGTGATATCGAGTGAAAAATTATTGGTAACGTATAATTTAGTCTATAATGGTTGTTTGTGCGCAATGTCGTGCTCAATGTTTTTCCTTAAGAATATACAAGGAACATACAAATTGGTTACGTAACTATGGCAAATATGTATCATCTCGTTATTAAGAATTTTGAAGGTAGTATATATTCAAGTTTAAAAGTAAAATATTAAGACCATATTCGATATAGACTTGAATAATCTAATCATCGTAAATAATATTATAATTTCATTTTATTTTAACGTAAAAACGCGTATAATTAAATTATATAAATTTTAATTCTCTACGCGTATATATAGACGATTTGTGATTTCATGGTGAATATGCGTGGAGAATACGTGTATGTATATATTCGATCGAAATAAACCTAAAATTTGAATATTTTAAGTGATTGCGCAACGATGCAGCGAGAGAAAAGAAATTGTAAAAAATTAGAAATTTTGAAAAAATGTAAAACCAATGAATAATGAGATTGTAATGTGTTAAGTACAGATACTGCATCTGCCGAAAGAGAAAGGATATAACTTCATAACACTTGATAAGATAACATACTTATTATAATTTTTGATCGATCGAGCCCCCCCAAGTGCGAAAAACATGTGTATTAATATACGATATTTGTTTATTGATTAGAGTACATATCACAATTCATGGATAAATGTTATTTTATAAAAAGAAAGCAGCGTCATTGATAATTTAACGTCATTCTTCTTTTTTTCAACATACAATATATAATATATATGTACACTGCATGTTCAATATTAAAAAAAAAAATCGTTTTTATATAGATTTTGGATTCTACAAAATATTAATCGATCGTCCCCAACATTTTAATGAAAATTTTAAATTCAACCTAATAATATAATAGTATTTTTTTAAATAAATAAATAAATACACGAAAAATATTGTATATTAATGTTATACATTATTCGCGTTTAATTTAAAATGTTTATTAAAAGACGAGTGATCGCTCAATATTTTATTGAGTATCAAAATTTTAATTATATTGTTGATAAAATTGATGTTTAAATATAATAAAAAAATGGTAAAAGGGAATTGTTCATGTGCCTTTGTCTGTACATATATTGACTATTATACATCTTCCTATAAAGTAGATTATTCAACGATGACGCAAATGATATTGAAAAGTGCTGATTATTTTCTTAAGTTACATTCAATTTGAAAATATTTACTCGATCTATTGCGAGAAGCCTTCAAAACATATGTTTATTAATTTATTTCTATACCATATATATACATTTATAATATATTATATTAAATTTTACATTGATTTTTTAATTACCTAATTAACAACCTGCATATGTATATTTCGATTTGATAAATAAAAAAGACATGTGTACTTACAATGTTTTACGTAAAATATAATGACCGAAATGTAACAGACGAACAATAATAATTGGTTATTAAATTGTAAAGCCTAATTTCGGAGTGAAGTGTCATAATATACATATATATATATTTAACATTTGCATATACACAGTATCAGGAATAACATGCCGATAGTGCCACGTAATAAAATTGATAACTCGTAGCATATGTATACGTAATTTATCGTCCTACACTCTGTAAGATATATCGCAACGTATATATATCCCAATAAATACGAAATTTGAAACGATTCGCGGATAAAAGAATTTTTTCGTTAAAATTTCAAGTAAACAACGACAATCTGTAACTTAAGAAGATGTGCAATACCAATTAATATATAATACAAATTTTAGGTAATCAGGATGAATTCGATGCGAACGATCGCGCGTACGGTTCACCGAAAACTTATCGGTGGCCGGGAATTACACGCCACATCGAGTATTTCTCAAGCTCATTTGCCCTTAACTTTCCTCACCGAGGACGAGCAAATAATGAAAGAGACCGTCGCCAAATTGGCTAAGGAGGAGATTCTTCCGGTCGTTAGGAAACAAGAGAAAGAAGGGAAAATTTGCTCAGATTTGTTGAAGAAACTTTTTGATAATGGATTAATGGGATTGGAAGTCCCGGTTGAGTACGGTGGTACTGGGTGTAATTTCCTCACCACGATTTTGGCCGTCGAGGAATTGTCTAAGGTTGACGGATCCGTTGGCGCTTTGGTCGATATTCACAATACACTTGTCAATTCGCTAATTAAGAAGGTATCTTTATAATTCTCTCATTTTTTTTTGTTGATTAAGTAGTTCGATATATTTATAAGGTTTATAGTGAAATTTATCATTATACGCGTTGTTGGAATAAAGTTTTAATAATTATTATATTATACACTGAAAAGTTATTTTTAAGTAATATTTAACAAAGGATATTTTGAAGATATTATTTTTGTGTCATAGAAAAAAAAATAGAATACAATATCTTGTATAATAAATGTATATGTGGGCGTTTACGATAGACGATTGAGAACAGATGTAACTGCATGGCCGAATGTATTATCGAATGTATACTCATCAGAAAATGGGCATTTCTTATATTTTTTATAAACAAAAAAATTAATTTTTGGAAAAATCCTTTATACGTCAGATCGTCATACATTGCTTTAAACGATGTATCCATAAATATTTTTAAGATTTTTAAATCGTATGCGCATAATGTTTTATTTAAATTCTATACCTTTTTTACTCAAAATTACCGAGCAACCGACAATTCGTTTATTCAATTATTATTAGAAAATAATTTTTTTTAAAAAAGTCAGATGTAACGTATTTCCTTATGTTCTACACTAACCGTATAAATTTTGTTCAAGTTTGTAGATTAGTTTGAGTCGAACATATATGTAACGATACTATATAAAATAATTGATAAATCTTCCGATTGGTCGTATATACATATATATTATCTTCATTAGGTAGGGAACGAAGAACAAAAGCAGAATTACTTGCCAAAATTAGCGGGGGAATACGCAGGTAGTTTTTGTTTAACGGAGCCTAATTCGGGTTCGGACGCGTTTTCGCTCCGAACGGTCGCGAAAAGGGATGGCTCGGACTTTGTGTTGAATGGCTCGAAAATGTGGATCTCAAATTCAGACATCGCCGGTGTATTCCTGGTGTTCGCGAATGCTGATCCGACTGCTGGATACAGAGGTATCACTACGTTCTTCGTTGATCGTGACACACCGGGACTCAGCGTCGCTAAACCCGAAGATAAATTAGGTGAGTTTACCTCTAAATTGGTTGAGGGATATATCTGTATGCAAATTTGGTAAATCTGCATTTTTAATAAATTATCGAACTATAGTTTTGAAAAGAAGAAAACGCAACACTCGAACGATGTGGAAGAAAGTTTAATGCGAATAAAAAATTAATAATAATAACGTTATAATAATAATATAATATATAGTAAATAAAATAATAATACAATGTATATAGTAATAAGGATTGAGTTTTCGATTGCAAACCGGTTTGTCAAAGCTTCTTTTTTCATTAAAAATGTTGTACAAAATAATTTTCGAAATAATTTGTCACTCACTTTCCAATAGTAAATATAGTCTCTATGAAAAAGTCGAGTTAATGTATATCAGCGATAGATAATATTTCGAATATATTTATAATAATTATATTTATTTATAATAATTATATTTCGAAATAATTTTTTATTTAATCACTTTAAAATAGCACATTTCTCTATATGGCAATTACGAATTGACGCGCGCAAGAGAAAAAAACGTGTGATATGAAATATCAAACAAAAACTTTAATATATATAGCAAATAATTGTGTTTTATCGTTACCTAAAAATATCGAATAATCGGAATAATCTGCAACGATAAACATTTTTAAATATTTTTTAATTATATATTCCGATCAAATAGAAGAGTATTACAGAGAGATCGATTGAATGTAAATAATTGAATAAAATTGCGTAGCTATATAAAAGTTAACTATAACATTCGAAATATTATTTGGAACATTAAGGTATCAAGGCATCCGGTACGTGCATGGTACACTTTGAAAATGTAAGAATACCAGAGAGCAACATCCTTGGAGAATTCGGCAAAGGTTACAAGTACGCAGCTGGTTTCCTGAACGAGGGCCGAGTTGGTATCGGAGCTCAAATGATCGGTATAGCACAGGGTGCTCTCGACGCTACGATACCTTATACCTTGGAAAGGAAACAATTCGGCAAAAATATTTTTGAGTTCCAATCGCTACAGCATCAAATTGCTCAGGTACGAAATAATGAAAAATTGATAAATTTTAAATTATCTAAAGATTCGATGTAAATCGAACACAGCGACATTATATGTATATGTACATAGGTGCGTATAGTCAAACATATTTTACGGTATAGTGTCTCACCTGTGTAAATTAAAACGCGTATATAAATGCTTGTTTGATCGTTTTATAAGATATCCTATATATTCCGCTTACTCAAAATTCAACAGTAAAATAATAAAAAAATACTCTCTTTTTAATAGTATATACCTATAGAATGTTCTTAAAATATTAATAAGAAAAATATGTTAATTCGCAGGTGGTAACAGAATTGGAAAGTGCGAGGTTGCTCGTTTACAACGCAGCCAGGCTAGTAGACGCGAAAAAAGATGTGATGAAAGAAGCTGCGATGGCTAAATATTACGCCTCCGAGATCGCTCAAAAAGTCACATCGAAGTGTATCGATTTTATGGGGGGTGTCGGGTTCACCACCGATTTCCCCCAAGAAAAATTCTTCAGGGATAGTAAAATCGGTACCATCTACGAAGGCACGAGCAACATGCAATTGTCGACCATAGCAAAAGCAATAAAGAAGGAATATTCTTAAATGAATCCAATAAGCAAAAATCGTGATGATTATGATAATAAACGTGAATCGTTACCCACCTGATCTAATATTACAACAAAAAAATCTTCATTTTTTTTTCTTTTTCTATTAATCATTTCAGAATTGTCTGCGAAAGTATTGTATATTATTTAGTAAGAGAATACCAATACTCAATATTGTATTTTTTTTTGTTTATTCTATTAAGGGTAACAATTAATACATCCGATATAGATGATCGCGTATACTTTAATGTGATATATGTAAATATTAACAACACATATATAATCTGAACTTTTTCTTACAAAATGATTTCTGCTCGTTTCGGTACGGAAAAAAATGGTCAAATGAAACTTATAAGAAATTGATATTGTACAATTGATTTTAACATCGGTCGAGTCTTGTTTTTGCCATACTATGTAGAATAGTATATATTTTTTACACGCGCAAACTTCCTAGGTTTTATATATATATATAGTTTAAATGTGGAAAAAGTATTTGTCAGTTTATTCCTTCTTTATATTTTGCGTACGGTATATCGATAACAATATAATTAAACACACGCACACACACACACTTATACACACACACACTCAACATTATTTTGTTTAAAGCCGAAATAATAACGCAATCAAGTATAGTAATATTTTTGTACTTCAAGATACAATTATAAAATATTTTTTACATAAATCACGTTTTTTCATTACTACCTTTATTTTTTGATTATACAGTAGTGTTTCAAAAGTATATAGACACCTATAAATATCTCTGAAAAAAAGCGCTAGAAAAACTTTAAATACAAAAATTGTGGGGGAACTTTACAGGTCATTTGGGGGTCAACATGATTTATTTAAATTCTGAAAGAGCGAGAACCATCAAAATTTTGAATTTCCCATTCTCTCAAAATCCAATGTCAAAAATATAGGGGTAAAAAATGCTGTGTAAACAAATCATGTTAACGTATACCTTCGAATGGCTTTTCCCAAAACTTTTGTATTTAGTTTTTTCTCTAGCGCCTTAATTTTCCATACTTTCGGGACACCCTGACTATTATTAGTATTTATAATTCTATGGAAAAATAATTGTAAGGAAGAAATTAAACACTTTTTACATATTTAACAGGTTTTTTATTTATATAAAAATACTATTTACAAACAATTAATTGATTAAATAAACTTAAGGTATTATCAACCAACTGAACAGATATCGATATATAAATTAATTTATTGTTTTTTTTTTCTTTATATATAGTCATAGAATATATTTATTCCTTAACACCTTACGAATTACAAATTATTTTAATATACTTATGAATAATATCTCACAATATAATTAACAATATCTTACAACTTATATAACAAACATTAAAGAAATATTTTTAAAATGTTTCATTTAAACATTACATAAATTATCCTACAATTTCTATCAAATATATGCAAATAATATGCATAATTAGTAATTACAAAAATGTACACATAAAAAAATATATTACAAAGTAAATTACAAATTAGTAATATTTGTACCTTTTGTTGAACTTAGTCATCTTCCATTTGTAACTCATGATCATTAATAAAAGAACCAAGATTTATTTCAATATTTGGTTCATTTACATCAATAAAATTTATGCATTGATTTTGTAATTTAGTAACACAAATTTTCCATAAATTGTATAAAGGATCATTTGAAGGTAAGTTTTTACCTCTTATCTTAAGAAATTCTTGCAATTTTTGTTCTTTAAGATAATGTTCGAAAAACTTGTATGTTGACAAATAATCATTATAAGTAAGATTTGTCGGTTGATTTCCTATTTCATTTATACAATCATTAGCCATTAATGGTAAATTATCATTACTAAGAATAATTGTAATCATCTATTGTAGCATCCATTGAATCACACAATACAATTGGTTTTGTAGAATTTGATTCTTTAGATTCAACAGTTTTACATTTTTGATAGTCTACAACATTTGCATCAAATGGATACAATCCACATAATCTAAATGCATCTTGCACTATTACATTTTCTAAAGAGCTGAAAGGTTTTATATGTGCTGGTGGTTCACAAGGTTTACGCATTAATTGTTTATCAGTTCTTACAGCGTTCAATATTTGTTTCTTCCATTTTGCTTTTATAGCTTTAAATATTATATTACAAGGTTGTGTCATTTCATTTGAATGTGGAAACAGTGAATAAATAATAATATTATGTTGAGTACAAAATTCACTAAGATCTAACGTTAAATTAAATTTTTGACCATCAAGAAAAAATATTACAGGAAATTCTACTCCAGTATCTAGGCACCATGGATAAAAAGTGTTAGTAATATATTCATAAAAAGTACTTGATGATGTCCACTTTGTGTCTAGTTGCCCAATATGATAAGCATCTGCTATCACATCATCTAAATATTCAGGAATTTTTTTATCGGGACACAAGATCATTGGTTGCACAACATCACCTTCAGCAGAAAATGTACACATGGCTTTAATTGTTTCATTTGTATTCCATGGATAGTTTTGTTTGCATTTTGTCTGCATGGATTCATTTCCATGTGGAAGAGATAGTATAATTTCATCTCCATTGAAAATACTCTTTGGTTTGTGTAACATACTATCCAATCCATTTTTAATTAAGAAAATGTTTACATTTTCATACCAATTTCTTAAATTTGCTTCGGTGAGTAATGTTTTCGTTTTTAAAGGTAACAATTCAGGGTATCGTTTTAAAAATAGTCGTAACCATTTCTCTCCTGGCCTATTTTTATTAAATATCGTTTTTTGCAATGATTTTTCAAGTAACTGTTGTACAGTATCTTTCACTACAACATGATTCATGAAGAAGCCCAATTTTTGATTATTTAAAATCCATAATTTAATACGATTTTCTTCTGCACCATTTAAAATAGGTTTTGGACCTTTCCTGCATTTCTCTGGGACTTTTCCTGATATTTTTGAATGCAAGGTAGACTTTGGAATTTTAAACTCTTTTGCTACTTTTCTTAAAGATCTTCCTTTTTTTATTTCACCCAGAGCTATTTCTAAATCAGTTTCCGAATATTTATTATATATTCTCTTAGCAATCTCCATTTTGAAAATAAAAAAACATAATTTATATCAATGTTTTTTTAAATTTCTGAAATGTATAAAATATGCTCATTAATAAATATAAAAAATCTTGTATTCTTGTAAATACTATGTACTTATCACTCTTACAAAAGTAAAAGTTAATATTTTTTTTCAATAGATAGAAAAGAGATTATACATAAGCAAATAAAAAATACAAAAATACAAGGCTTAACACGTGTATTTAGTTAAAAAGCAAAATAATTATATAAAACACGTACTTATTTATTAAGGTTAGGTTGAAACGTCAAAATATAAAGTAATCGTTCTATTAAAAATCACGTCGTTTACATTAAAATTGTTTTCGCGTTCAAGTATAATTACGTAAACAATATAAATTTTTGATAAAAAAGTGTACTACATACCCTTCTTTTTAAGAGAAATACTTTTTCATAAATACGAACATAATCGCGTGCGTGCTGTTTTACGTTAAAACTTTTTTGTTTACATGCGATACGATATCGATATGCAGTATGTGTAGGCGTATGTCATGTACTAAATACTATAATAGGAAAATTTGTATATTTATGACACGAAAAATTCTGATAGAATAATTTAGACAAATGTAAATATTAATTAATAAAAATAAAAACTTAATTAAACTGACTCAATGACAACTTAAAATTTTTTTTTAAATTCTTAAAACTGTATTATTCAGGTAAACGTTATTTTAATAAATTTTCTTCCTCGATTAATTATATTTACATAAAATATTAACAAAATATTATACATTGTCATAAGTACAATACTGATAAAATTTTGTTTAATTTTCCACAGGTACATTCTTAAAATCTTCAGATGTTTCAGAATGTTCAATTGTCTCTTTTGTTACTTCATCACTAACTGATTCCATTTTTGTTGTTGCATTCTTATCAGTTATTCGTTTAAGTTTATATATATTCAAAGTTTTCATAGTTTTTGCATATCCAATGCCTTTTCTAACTATTTTAAACTTTCCTTTTTCTGTTAAGTCTACTATAGTTGAGCCAGATCTCCATGATCTCTTTAAGTTAGTTGTACTCATTTTTTCATAAAATATTCCACCAAGATGTGGCCACAATTCAGTGAATTCACTAGGATGTAAGGTACTTCTCTGATTACTAATATTAGCACTAGTAAGTGCAAGTGGTTGATTAACCATTTTTACAACAGTACGTATAAACTTAAATTGTGGAATTCTAATGCCAACATTTGGAATTCCTAAGTTTAGTAATGGATTTAAAGTTCCTTTACGTTTTAAAATAACTGTTGTTGGACCTGGTAGTAAATTTTCTATTAATCCATTTGGTAAATCATCTACATGTGCCCATTTCTCAATGTCTTCAACTTCACCAAGACTGTAAAATAATAAATATATTTATTTAATTATTTATTTATTTTTTTTTATTTTAACGTCGCTCGTTTTATCCTCCCAACTTGTTGAAAATACATTCCCCAGTGGTGCTTGTCTCAATTAGCATATACCAGGAATTAATCCTGCAACTTTTGAATACAAGTCCACCACTCTACCAACCAAGCCATTACAGGCTTCACTATAATTAATATGTATTGAATTTGTTTTAATAAATTCTATGAATTTCTTTAAATGCGCAATAAACCAATACAAACTTGAAATAGTAATAAGTAAAAGATATTTAAATAATGTTTAAATTCTAATTATTAGTACTTATTGTGATAAATGACAATTTAGTAATTGTAAATATATTATATGAAATGTCATTAAGAATAACAATAATTAAAATGGAATGTATACACTACCAAACAGCAAGTGGTTTGCTTAAATCTCTATTTTTAATGGAATATAACTTTGAAATTGATTCATTATTTTGAGATAAACCGGCTAAACCATAAATTGTATCTGTTGGTACAGCTATTATTTTTCCTTTTTTAAGTAATTCTGCTGCAACAGCTGCACTACGAATGCCTCCACAAAACCATTCTCTTGTACCTGGCAAACTTTTGATGGTATTTTTAGCATCATTCAAGTGCCTCTTTACAGGACCCATCATTAACCTTTCTAATTGTGATTTATGTGTACATACTTTTAAAATAAGCGTAATTTTCATACCTAAAATTATTCAAACAATTAGATATGTTATATTGATAAAAAAATACAAGTATAGTATGTTGATAATTTACTTAATAAATTGTAGCTATACACTTTTATTCTCGCCAATTATGACTACACTGTGGATTGCAGCATTTGTAAAATGTTGTCATAGGTTCATCAGCAGACCGTGTTTGAATTTGCATGAAAAATGCTCGATTGTGAGAACATTTAGGGCATCGTTCTTCAGTAGAATCAACGTTTTCCCATGCAGCAGCACCACCAAGAACGTCATCCACTTCTTTAAGTTTAGGATATGTTCGAGTGCTTACTCGACGATTAATATTGCATATGTATGGGCATGTATTGCATGCAAAACGCAATGAAACGTTTCCTTCTTCTACATGTAAAACGTTACCACAAGTTGGGCAAAAAAGAAGCATTTTTTAATCATTGGACAATTAAATAATGTTACAAATTGAAGCTGAAAAATACATTATATTTATTATTATAATAGATAAGGTTATATTCATTTGTGATCTACTATTAAGTAACAATAAATAAGTGACAGCATATGATTAATATATAAATATGCATTTCGATATCTTACCAAATAATTCATGACAAAATAAAGTTTAAAACATTGTTAATTTGCATCAAAACATAATACGAAAATGACTCACTCACGTGGTATATACGTACTTTTGCTTTAAAAAATGTGACTACAGCAAAGCTAAAAAGCCGACAAAAATGATCGTCACGACTCACGATCACGATTAAGGATAGTGACCGTAAGAGTTGAGAAACTGACATAATTATGGTCAATATTCGTTACGTTGTACGCATGCGTCTTTCCACAAAAATGTGACAACTTAGGTATGTGTAAAACTAACCTTCGTATTCGCAATTCATGTTTTTGTTATGGAAAAAGCAACACAAAAGAAAGATATTTACGCTGTGTGTGTGGATTTGAGGTTATATGTGATTAAATTTGCTAATAATTAATAATCTCACTAGTAAGTTATATCGTCAGATTATATTTTTTATTTTTCAAACGTAATTTAATTAGTTTGATGTAAAAACAAATTTTTTTAATTTTAGATATGTCACAAGAAATGTCTAATCCTCAAAATAGTACCCCAGCACCAGATATGCCAGGGACATTAGGAACTCTACCATCAATAAGTTCTGTTCATCAAAATACTTCAATTAATACCGCTCCACAAACAAATGTGACAACATCTACTTTGCAAACTCAATCACAATCACCTTCTCAACAAACACAGTTTACAACTACTCAAACAATAAAATCTCAACCACAACAGTCTCAACCTAGTGTTCAAAATACTTTGTTGGATTATCCACAGGTAAAATTAAATAAGATTTCTTATATACCTGCATTTTCTTAAAAATAAGATATAAACTTTTATGATTTCATTTAACGATATTATTTAAATAATAATTCTGTTTAAATATTAATATTATAATGAAATAAGGTACCTTATATTTAATTGAAATTTTATTTTCAGTTCCTAACAAAAACAAGACTGCAAGATTTAGTTAAGGAAGTTGATCCTACTGAACAACTAGACGAAGAAGTAGAAGAAATGCTTCTACAATTAGCAGATGATTTTGTGGAAACTACAATAAATGCTGCATGTTTGTTAGCAAAACACAGACATGCAAATACAGTTGAAGTCAAAGATGTACAATTACATTTAGGTACTATATTAAAAATTTTTTTAATAATTTGTAAATAAACATTTCTATACTTATACAATATTCTTTAAAATGTTTTTCTTTTAGAAAAAAATTGGAATATGTGGATTCCTGGTTTTGGTACTGATGAAATACGTCCTTATAAGAGAGCAACCGTAACAGAAGCGCATAAACAGAGATTAGCCTTAATTCGCAAGTCCATTAAGAAATATTAATAATTCTTAATGTATAACAAAACCTCATACTTTTTATATTATTTTCATAAGAATTGAAATGAATTTATATAATTTGAAGATAACTAAGCAATTAATGCAGGTAATTGTTTTTACCAAAAGACTGTTTACAAAAGAAATATAAATTGTTAGTAATTTTATAATATCTACTAACAAATTGTAATTTCTGCTTATTGTAGAGTGTGCTTAAAAAGTACTGAAACTTTTTTTAAATTTGAACAAGTAAATAATTAGAAAGTGTAATTAATTTATGATATAAAATGCGATTGTACAGTTATTTTATGTTTCAACATCTTACCATTTTCAAATAATTATTTGATTTTATCTGATATTTTGCTTAATGTAAATTTAAAATATTACATAATTATTTCAATTTATTTCATTTATACAAATGGAGATAGTATAATTTAATTATTAATTGTAGCTCAATATTAATATTATTTTTTCAATCCTGATAAACCATTACGAAAAAATATTTGGATAAATCTACAATGTTGATAAGAGTTATATTTTTATCCTTTTATTAAATGAAAACAGTTTTAAGAACAAAGTAATATAATAACTTAACCGAATGAAATTTTGTGTAAATAAGGACGTCATAGTATCATATCTTTGAGATAAGTCATTAACATTTCACGCAGATACCTTTTCTAACGTACACAGACTAATTCCTTCATATTTTTCAATCTTATACTTTTAGTAAAACAATGTAAATATTATTGTATTAATTGAAAATATTCTTATGTAAATTAAACGTATAACAAAAAAATTTATTTTGTGTTTATGATTATTTTTAATTTTATAAAATAACGTGTATACACAGAAATTAATTTTTATACTGTATATACCATACTGCAAGTACCATTAACAAAAAAGTGCCAACATTTATCTCTGAAAGTTTCACCTATAAAGTACGTGTATGCAACGATTGTGCAAATAAACATGTTAAAAAAAAAGAGAACAAGAAATAATCATCGACTGCGTTTCAATTGTGCAATTGTACGTGGTGCAACCTAAAAATGTGATATTCGCTTCTAGAAGCAAAATACTAATTAATAAAATAAGAAATAAATATCAGTAAGACAGCAAAATCTGTAATTATAAAAAATAATAATGTCCTCCAACATTTGACCAATACAAACCGTATTTTCGAAAACATTCACGATCGGTAAAATATAAATCAAGCTTTTCAATATTGACAATTAAAACTTGAATATCAAAACATTGAACTTGATGATAATGCAAGGGATAAGGGTGAGTACTTCAAGTCTGGATTATCCGCATCGACCGAGTCTACCGTTCTTGAGGATTAATATGTTCCTGACGAGACCTTGACTACAATCAGTTGGCGTATAATATTATAATAAAAATTAAAGTTACTGATACATATGTAGTTTTTAAAAATAAAATACAAAATATGTTCGAGAAATATTGATAATATTTATTTATATGTACATTCTACAAGAGTTTGCGAACTTAATTGTCTCTCCTTTGTATATACGATTACGACCAATACCATTTTAACGAGGACGTGTTTATATCGACAACATTTTGCTTCAAAGTATATTGCGTTCGTCGTACGTAAACTTTTCGGTTACCTATATCCTGCGTAAATCTAAAATTATCAGCAAGTACGCTCTTGCCATTCGAGAGCGATCGGAATTTGCTCATCTGCAAATCATTGAAATATAATTGTAGATATTTAATAAAGTGGGTATTCGCTCGTGTGAAACAATGAAAAATACATGCCTGTTTAAAAGAAATGGGTACTGCGGTGGCAAATACGATCCACGTGACAACTTCGTTACATGGTGGAGTCGTTAACGATCCTCTGTAAGTGTAGTACGTTTCGAGGTCTTTGGGCATCAGCCACGACAGCATTAATGAATTATTCAGCTTCACTTCGGTGTTTGGCCACTTGATGTCCGCCAAGTGAGATAGTAGTGGCTTCAACAGTTCATTTTCTTCTTCATCTAGCTGTAACATTACGCGTATTATATAGCGTTCTTTTTTTTATTCTATTTTATTATTCAGTGTATACGATATGTATATATTTTATGTATTTTACAATGAAAAATACTCCTAAAACGGCAAGTCCATCGGCATTTTTAAGGGCTGTTTCTAACGTCGTGTACTTCATATTTCTATGAATTAAATGCAGTTCCAGTGGGTACCTACATTCGTACAATAATTGATCGTTACAACGAAAAATATGTATATCTCTATAAATTTTTGTTATACATATATATATATATATATATATATATATATATACCGTATCATACCCAATTTTATGATCAGTATCCAATCAGTGATCATTTTCTTCATATAAATGATAATTGTAAATAATTATGAATACAAAAATCGTTTGATAACTTTATATAAAGTAGTAGATCAACTTATAAAAAATATATATCCTGATGATACATATGATTATTTTATATTTATAGCTGTGATTGTATATATATAAATTGAACATGATACAGTACGCATCGGAAAATATAATTTATGTAAAACATCGTACCTTATACCGTGCAATAAATGTTCGGAACCTCTACTATTTCGAATACCCCAATGAAAGTGAAAACTTTCTAGCTCGTATTCTTGATTGGCATTGAGTAAAGCACCAAAAATATAAGGATTCCTTCGTCTTGCAGGATCGTTCCTTACAGTCATTGAAACTAAATGGATATTAAAAGTATATATATTTTCAAATATCAAGACGATTTTTAATGTATTTTGATTTAATCGTCCGAGTCATATAATCGACTATACACAGAATTATGCTGTTTCTTCAATAATCGATATTTTACATTAAAATTTAAGGGGGTATCATACTCAATTAAAAATTCAAATTTCGCGCCACAAAATAGCAGGTGAAAAAGCAACTAATTTACTTATAATAATTAATTTCATGTTGAAATTTTGATTTTTTTTTATTTACGTTCCCGGTTTGCATCATATTCAGAGATGTACTAATCAAAATTAATAAATTTTACACAGTCTGAAGAGGGTATAGCATTGTCATACCGAAACGTTACAAAAAAAGAAATATGTGTTAAAATTTTCTATTTTTACCATCACCTCTGACTTGGGAAGATCGATAAATTCTAATCATATTGATATATAATAATTAATAAAAATCAATTTACGCAAAACCAAGAGTTAGTTGCCCTTCGTTATGTAAGTATATCTATCATTTTACTAATTTTAAAGTTAATATAACAATATGTCGCCGAGAAAACCTTGAAAAATATAAGAAAATTGCATTTTTCAAAGTGATACCCCCTTAAGCGAAATCACGAAAACATTACCCGTTGTTTGTTAAACTAATTTAAATATATGATTGTGCAAAATTTTCAAGGCGATTGATACGTTACAATTAATGAGATTATTTTCAGTTTAGGAAGTACTTGTTACGTGATTGTCATATTATACAATGCAATTAATTTCCTTAATTTACGCACAAATCACCTTAAATCTAGAATTTCATAACGTTCTCAAAATATTAATTAATTGTAAAAAAAAAAACACTTGCTATACGATAAACCGCACTCATCTGCGTTTGACGTCCCCTTTGCGACGACGAGTTAAAAAAAAATCTATATTAATTTTACCGTACAAATATATGCATATAATAGTTAAAAATGAATGAAACAAAGTTGAGTAAGAAATAATTAAATTTAAAAGTAGCTTCTTTTTAAGAAAAAAAAAACGAAAAAATGCAGGTCTACATATATGATATATATATAAGATAAACAGTAGGATGGCGTAAACTATATGATTAATTTAAATATATACCTGTATATCCATTATTTTTAAAAACAAGCGGAGGATGCAGATAATCACGATATCCAATTAATTCTAAAGCGGGTAGAGGTAGAGCGACCGATCTACTAGCCGCTATGACGATTGGCGATTGCCAATATCCGGCGCACTGTGGATAATCTTTAGCCCACAAATGTTGTCCTGTTTAACAATATGTAATGTTGCAATGTCGTATTGTGGTTAATAAAATGTATTATTTTTTATACTGTATTTTGTATACATCTATATACAGAAGCGTTAATTAATTTATTGTAATGTCGTACCTGTTTGCGAATAGTCATAGCACAGACCTACTGTCGAAAGGAAATGTCATTAAAACACTTAATCACAATAAATCTATACATTATAACCAAGATTATTATTCGATCCTTTTTTTTCTAAAAAATAAAATTAACACAAGTATCCACGTTGACGAGTGTAATTAATTATAATCCACCTATATATAAGTATACCTGCGACGTATATATCGTGTATATATATATATATAATTATATCAAAAATACATATAATTTAGTGTCTTACTTAACGTTACAATTCCAGTATGAAGTAAATAAACTAATATATCACATTGAAGCTAATGAAAAGAACAAAACAATTTATTTATTCGATCAATTGATTATTAATTTAATGAGATTGCAGGTTTTGAATTTTTTAAAGTATCTATGTGTACCGTTTATGTTGAAAATATTTACTAATAATCATTTTATTATTCATTTTATTATTGCGTTTACATACCTGGTAATATAACAATCCAAACTATAAGCAAAGATTCTTTTAGCATATTTATTTTCAGATTACTTTCGAATTAAAAATCTCCAGGGTATTAAATTATTCTAAAAAGAAACGAATAAAAAATTAATTAACTTAATTTCCCTTAATTTATTTTATTTAATTTGATTTTATATTATATTATTTCTGCAAAACTTCTATGGTAAATATGACATTTTTTAACGGGATATGTAGGGCTCAAATTATAGGAATCTACATCTTTCAATCCTAAAATTACATTTAAAATATTAAATTGAAAAATCTTAACGAAATTCACACCGATAGTTTAAAATATAAAGGAGGGTCTGCCTTTGAATTAACAAATTTAAGGTCGGTGGTGAATTTTAAGTAAAAAAAATGTACACAAACATTATACGGTAATTGCGATTTAAAAATCCGAAAAAATTTGGGTATATTGTTCGAAGCATGATGAATTTAACGAGTCCGATATTCTCATAATTAAAATTCAATTTGATTTTTGATGTTTCGAGTGCAAGATGCACAGTTATCGATAATTATAACGTAATGTGTACCAAAAGATTAAAGGGTTTCGAGTGAAAATCGGTCGTTTTATTGAAAAATATACCTTGAATTATAGTATGATTCATTACAGATACACTCTTTTATTATGTAATTACCAAATAGAATATGTGTTTATTTATAATAAATCAAATTATATGCTTATTCACTTATTATTTTCTCCGATATATTTAAATACAAAAACATGATATATGATTAAGTAAATGTAAATTATTAATCCACCTATTGACTAATGTATAAAATTTTGTTTATATTTTTATTTTTGAAATTGTTATCTTACTTACGTAAAATTTGTTTGTGATCAAACATCTCCATATCCCGCTACACTGTTACCACGATCTGAGAGTAAAAAATGCGACTAATAATTACTAATAATCGATCCTCTTATCAAAATGAAATAAAATTCATCTCTATAAATCTCAAGAGAACGTTGTACCAACGCGACGTGTAATGTACTACACATTATTTACTTATTTATTTGTTATTTTAATTTATTTCTGTATATCTCTTGATTCTGAAACGAACAAGAAAACAGTACTGACAGGTGCAAAATGATCGAGCTCTCCTTCCTGTGGGTTGGGGACTTGGTGAATCAATCACTAGTCATTAATTAACGGGGATCGATCATTGCTACTTCCGTGCAATGATATTTCTTTTATAATACATAGGTATTTTGTAAAAAATTGCGTGACAAAGGTTTCAGTTCGTTATATTACCTAACGGGCACATCGATATAACTCTATACACAATATTTAATTACGAATAATTTTACCTTTGTCAGTTTCATATAAATATACATATATGTATATATACATATATGGACCATTTCACGTTAACTGGTTGGATCAAATTTTAAAAAGGCACCAAATTTTGGGTATAGGCTTGAAGTGTTATTCAGAAAACAGAAAAAAATAATTTGTTTAAAAGTTATTTTAACCTCTACAATTGTGTTACTTCATTTTTTTCAACAATAGCAGACTTTACAACCATTTATCTCAAAATCTATCAACTTTTATACTATATAACATTATACTATAAACATTGATTGCTATAATTATGTCTAGAATTTATCCTTTCGGGTTAGAATTTTTGATTTCAATGTCAATGACTCATAAAGTACAAGTCGACATTGATGTTTAAAATAAGGTGACCAGGTCACAATCAAAAGTCTAAAAAATAGCTTGAAGCAATACCTTTCTAATGGTCTGCAGCTTGTTATTGGCCTGTAAACCTGTTAAAATAGTTATGGTATTTTAAAAAATTACAAAAAATTATCAAAAATTTACGTATTAAATTCGATTTAAATTTTCGATAACTGTTTGTAATTTTTAAAATACCATAACTATTTTGACAGGTTTACAGGCCAATTACAAGCTACAAACCACTAGAAAGGTACTGCTTTAAACTAATTTTTAGATTTTTGGATAAAAAATTCGATTGTGGCCTGGTCACCTTATTTTAAACATCAATGTCGACTTGCACTTTATAAGTCATCGACATTGAGATTAATAATTCTAACCCGAAAGGATGAATTCCAGAGACAATTAGCAACGTATAATGTTATGTTGATAGATTTTGAGATAGCTGTAAAGTCAGCTATTGTTGAAAAATAACGTGAAATAACTCATTTTTAGTGGTTAGAATAACTTTTAATAAATTGTTTTTAGTACCTAAAAATTTTTTTCTGCTTTTTGGATAACATTTCCAGCCTGTACCCAAAATTAGTTTTTATTTATTAGTTTTTATTTTTACTATTTGATCATACCTTCTAATAAAACTATACTTATAAATATTTTTTCCATTTTCTTTTTACACATAATTTTTAAAATTTATCTGAATTTTATCCGTAGTTTTGTAAAATTATAAATAAATCCGTCCGGAATATTTTCGCGCGCGGTTTTAAACAAGCACTCGGTGCAACTACCAACTTGATAAGTATAAGGTGGGTTGCTGGAAAATGGCTGTTACTGGAGGTATGTTTTTTAATATTACTGATATAAATATAAATATTTATCGTACAGGTACACTATTGGAATTAAAATAATTTTTCGAAATATTCAATTATTCCGTTATTTTATTATTCAATTAAAGTCGATTCGAAACGCTCGGTTCTTCAGTAATGTCAAATTGTTTTACATGATCTAACCTCGAATTAAGAATACATGTTATTATGAAATCACTTCTGCTCTTATTGTTTATAATAACATGATTAAACTTCAGTTTTTATACAAAGATAAGTATAGATCGTTGAAATAAAATTATTACATTTTAAATTGTAAATTTTTGTCTTGTATCCTACTATTTCAATAATGTACAAATTTATAGTTTGATAATATTTCTTTAATTATTTAGTTCTCAAGTATATTTTACAGGGATTGTATTTAATGCTTTGAGTACCGTTCACAAATTTGCTGTAAATTCTGGTATTTTTCCTGGTGTATTATCTCAAGTACGTCATTATGCTGCTAGGAAAGGCACAAGAGAGAAAGCAAAAAAGAAGAAAACTGCCAAAATAATTAAAAAGTTGACATTTGCAGAAAAAGTTACCAGATCAAAGAAAATGTAAGTTATATTTACATAAAATATTTTTGTATAAATAATAATAATAATAATAATAATAATAATAATAATTTTATTTTAAGTCACATTATCAAACCTGATGCATTACTCTATCCACAAGATAACAAAATAGAATCAGTAGATGATGTTTACAATGAAAAATTTGTCAAGTGGAAACGATATTCATTTGAAGAAGCAATTCAATGTCATAGGGAAACATATCATCCAACTATATTCGATGCTCCAGAATCTATTGTTAGTATTCTGGTAGAATTAAATATGCAGGTAATTACTTAGTATACAGAAAGAATATTTTTATCGTTTTGTGATTAATGAGATATTAAAGGAATATTAATTATAAAATAATTAAAATAACCAATTATATTTATTATAGGGAGTAAAAAAGAAGCCAGTAGAACAATTTAACAAACTTATTACTGTAAAACATCCATTTGATCATGGTGAAAACAGAACTGTATTAGTATTTGCTAAAGAAGATAGCGATATAAAAATAGCTTTAGATAATGGAGCTACACTTGCTGGTGGATCGGACACAATAAAATCAATAATGGTAAAGAACAATAAAAGTTTTTATTAATTATAAATTTAAAAAATTCCAATTGACGCCTGTTGTGTTTGTTTTGTTTAATGTAACTTCCTAAAAGAAAGGTGTAAAATTATAATTTTTTAATACAGTTCTTATAAATACATCACGAATTTCTATTAGTTATTAGTATTAGTGAAAACTTGAAGTAATTAAGTTTGTAATAAAAATTAGTATAATTTATAATAAAAGTGAAAAAGAAATTACAATTTAATGAATATGTACTTCTTTTTAAGGATGGAAATATATCGTTGAACGAATACGATATAGTAATTGCACATCCACAAATGATGCCTGAAATTTTAACGATTCGAGGTTTACTGAAAAAGAAGCATCCAAATATTAAATCTGGTTAGAATTTATTATTTTAATAACTTGTACTATTCTTAACATTATAGCTTTACCAACATGGATAAAAATAAAACTAATATAAATTAATTTTAATGGCTTACTAAATATTCTAGGAACTTTGGGAGTGGACATAAAGAGTATGCTTTATTCTCAACTTTACGGTATCAAATATTCTGCTATACCTTATAAACATTTTCCAGAATATGGTCTTACTACTATACCTATAGGAAAGGTAATTTGTTTCACTACTAACTTACTACTTTATGCGATGAAAAACCAATCAAAACAGTCAAAATATTTAAATTATTATTGAATACTATATTTGAAGTATTAATATAGTTAATAATTTTAAAATGGTATCATTACATTCAGCTGGTTATAACTAATTAAAGAAAATATTTTTCAGTTGAATATGGAAATTAAACATTTAGAGGATAATATGCAAGCAGCATTAGATTCTATCATGTCAGCTAAACCAAAGAGACCCGGCAGTTTTATTACAAGGTATGCATAAAATGGTATATTACATAGTTTTATTATTAACTTAATGTTCTTTAATACATAGGGTTCGTATCGTGTGTCCACCTATAAATGAAAAATTTACAATTGACCATACCTTATACATCGAGGATAAAGAACCGGTATCTAAAAAGAATGATAAACAAGACGAATTAGTAGAAGATGAAACGGAATATGCGGTTCCTATACCTAATTGTTAAAATGTACAGTTTTTATAATGGCTTATGTAAAATTTCATAAAATAAATTTGATAAATAAATTTATCTTGTTGACTAAAACAAATAATATTTTTTTTATTTTAAATTTTGACTCTAAATCGCCCGTGCATGTGTTTATTAGAAAGTATATATTAATCGGTATTTCCGAGCTAATTTGTGTTACTCAATATTTTTTCAAATACTGCACAAAACCCTCTTTTTAGCAACTTACTTGCATATCGCTAAGTCTTAAATATTAATATAATAATAATGTTAATAAGTCTTAATTAATTTTCTAATACCTCTGGCAACATTTTTTGAAAAAATATTGAGTAACACACAAATTATCTCGGGAATACCGATTAATATTTACTTTCAAATAATATTTTTATTTCGTTTTTGCATTTTATGAAAATAATAATTGAGAGGATATAATATTAAGTATATTTATTTTTAAAAATAGAATTAGACAATTTTACTAGTATATAAATTTATTATATTAAGTTAGTATATAATTTTTTTTTCAAATATATAGATTTTTTCTTTTATTAGTGTGAATTAGATCTGTACACATATGTATGTAAGGTGAAAATCGTGATTCAACTGATCCGAAATCGATGAAATTGTTAGCACAAGTATATAAATATATTTAATATCGTTAAAGAATTCACCAAAATAGATATTTTTGTTTTTCGCTTAAAATACAAAATATCAAAACATTTAAACATCTTATATTGTTAAAAAATAATTATATATTACTTTACAACGATAAATATTACGAATGTGAATGAAAAGGTATAATCCAATTGATGATTTGGTTGATATAAATAATAATAAAAAAATAAATAATTATCGATAATAAAAACAGTTGGAGTATACTTTAAATGCAATAGTTATCAAAATAAAAATCGAGGGACTAGTTAGCTTTTGATACTATATATAAAACGATAGAAAAAAATCCAAATATTTAGAAAATAATAAATAAATTATTCACTTTTAAATATTTACAGCTGCGATCGAAAATTGGGATACGATATACCTGTTGTATTTTAAATTTTGGTAAAGAGCGATAGGTGAATATATATATATACGTTCAGGCGCAAAGAAAGCCGCCGCAAAGGCACGCGGCGTCAGGGCCCAGAAGAAAGAAGAGAGGTGCGTTAGCTCCCCTCTTGGAGAGAGGGAAACCTCTGTTACTCTCTCTCTCTCTCTCTCTCGCTCTCGAGTGTGTTAGTCCCCGAGCGAGGCTACCTGCCGGTCGGCCGTTCGCCTGTCCCGCCAGTCGTTCGGCGTGTTCGCCAGGTTCTCGTGCGGTGATACCGAGTCAGACTCGCACGTTCAATTTCTTTTTATTTTTTTTTTTGAGTTTTGGTTCGTTCGACCCTCTCTTTCTCTTTCTCTATATATATACGCTGTATACGTCGAAAGTAAATTTGGTGCACCTGTTGCGCCCAACTGTGTTAATACACCGATACGTACGTGTGTATATATATTTATATATATGAGAAAATTGTGATGTACATATATATGTATATATTTAAAGTATGTATTCGCGTGATATATGTATAGATATATATACGTATCGCGAATGTATTATCGACGAGTGAAGCATGTGTAGAGGTGTTTTGTTTGTTATTACATGTTAGATTGGTTTATTTATCATCTTTACCGAGGGTGAAGAAGGAAGCTTTACAATATAGGGTGAAGAAGACACACGCGTTAGACGTATTAAAAAAAAATATATCTATAATTGCATATACATGGAGCGCCGTTGACTCTTCTCTCTCTACGTGCTTATTCTTACCTGTGTATTCTGGATATGCCGGTTTCTCCGATCGACCCACGCTAAGGTGCATCGGACGGCTGCTGCTGCTCCTGCTGCTTCTGCTCCTGCTCCTCCTGCTGCTGCTCCTATGGTACGTCTTTTCTCTTTTTTAAACGATCCTATCCACTTTTTAATCAGCTGCTAGTCATTTTACGCATTTTCGTTCTTACGAGTTTATCTACGTAAATTTTATTCGGTAAACGATTAAAAAAAAAAGAGTAAAAACACGATTGTTCCGTGTGAATTTTACGATTTATTACATTTTTTATTTGTAATAATGTTAGAGCGTATAGTGTGTTAGAAAAATAAAAATAAAAACTTAGACGATATTTGAAATTGTTCTATCACATCTATATAAACGAGTTGTAAGATGAAAGCAAAAATGGGATAAATTATTCTTCAAATATTTTCTTTAGGTAAACACGAGTAAAATCATCGTTCGCCAATATTTTAGTGATATAAAAATGATATTCAATGTACCTATATACCTATCCATTACGCGTGCATTACCAACGAAACGCGCGATGCGAACATCTCCATTAAAATAACACATCCAAAAAATGAACATAGTTAACGCGAAAAAAAAATAAATAAACGATTAAGTAATCTATATAAAAAGGGAAATATAATAATAAAATAAAATAAATAAGGTAGTGGGACTGAGAAGATGTGCGCGTGCAGTGTGTATGCACTATCGTAATAGTACTTAATGTACACAAGCACGTGGACGCGATCGAGGAGAAGAAGATGACGTAGACCGATTTTTCCTATTATCCCGTCGGTCTTATACGTTTAAGTATGTGTCTTGTTTGCGCACCGGAACATTCGCTCGATCAAAAATGCCTTTTCACGTTTGCTTAGCTGGTTACCTCGGTTCGTATATGTGTATATATGTGTATAAAAGTGTATAGCTGCGGTTTTATTATTCAAAAACAGGAAGATATGCATTGTCCATTGATCAAGGAAAGTAGGTTACGGATGAATTTCTTTAATCTTCTTATAACGCACGATTATATATAGATATATATATGTACACGCACATACATACATACGTGCGAGATGGCGTTCTTCCTTTTTTTTTTATTATTAATTATAACTCGTGCAATTTTATTTTTGCAACGTAAGAAGGATCTCCATCTCTCGTCTTAAATTATATTTTCGAATTTTAGGTGTTATGTCAAAAGACGCGACAATACTGGTGCTGTACGTGATACAGCTATAACTAGCCCCTCGATTTTTACTTTTATTATAAATATATACTTACTATTAATTCGTTTGTATAGAGAAGCGATCGACGATATGGATGTGCATATTTACGCACATAACCGTGAAAGCAACGTGTTTGTGTTAATAAAAAAAATGTATATATAATTTTCACTCTCTTATATACCGCGCGGGTGGAAATGTATAATATATATACGGAATGTTAAAATCCGGTTTAAACAAAGTGCTACTTTTTACGTTTGGGTAAACAACGGAGGCATTGAAATCACTCCGGTAGCAACGTATATATTAAACGTTAGAAATCGACATTTTATAACCGGAAGTATCCGATACATTTTTAATATAGATCGTTTAGATAATCCATTATAAGATACATCCTAACAATTATTCGTTAATTTTCTCAACAATATTTTACGAAACGGTTTTACACTCGTTCTACATATATATATACACACACACCTTCATATAAGTGGGATCGTTAATTCGAAGAGAAATTTAATTTCCATTGACACTGGCGAATCAACGAACGATACATAAATATATATATATATATAATTGTTGCGATATTTTCTATTATCATACAGTTATTACATACATATATGTATAATGTACCTATATAGGAAAAGAAAAATCGTGTTAATTGAAGCACCGACGGTCGACCAGTGAGTAAAAGTCTGGTAATTTCGCACGCGATAAACAAATGCACATAATGTATATACATACGCAAAATAGGTATCGAGGATAAATTGTCGGCGGTGTATCAATATAAACGTATAGCGGCGGTAAAGAAATTAAAAAAAAAATGACGAAAGCCGTTATACAGGAGATATAAAGTTCCGTGGCCGGATCGGAGATCGTCATCCGCGCGATCGCGTCACCGCGTAGTCGATCGAGCATATTAGTATGGATACTTTATACACGTAACGCCCAAACGACATTCCCGGAGCAAAACATCATCCGAGAGAAGTCTAAACCGCATATACCTTTATACCTATACGTTTATACACGAACGCATACAGATAGATAGATAGATAGAGAGAGTGTATACATTGCCGAAGAATTTTAGTAGGATCGGAGGGAATTCCCAATGGGTTGGGTGAATTAAGGGTGAAGATACCTCGGGATACCAATAAATATTGAAACTTTATGTAGAATTTTTATAGGTAGATGTGTGCGTGTACGTATGTGCACCTGCCCTCAGTGTGCGTGTGTGTGTGTGTATTCTTTCGGATAAAATAGTATACTAATCAAATGTTATTTAGCGTTGAGTTATTATACTTTAGACAGAACGCGAGATATATTTAAGAATTCATTAAAATTCGAGTTAACGACCTCCGGATGGGCAATAACGACGGATATGATTTTCTTTTTCAATTCGAATAGCCAACTAAAATTCAATGTTTAATCGCATATTGTCTCGAATGCGCGCGGAGAGAATAAACTTATTAAAATAAGATTTATTGTTGAATTGTATGGATATTATTTATATTTAAATTCAGTTGTGCGTAATTGTACTTAAAACGAATAACTAAATCCTATATAAAGAGTAAAAATTTGACGCTAGATCGATATGTTTAAAATATACTTAAGATATTTTGTAAAAGTAAACCTAATAATTTTAAAAAATTGTAACATTTAATGTTTTTATATGAATTTGAATTTCTATATTTATTACATAAACATTTTAATCAACATTATAGCCCTTTAATGTTTAGGACAGCTAAATATCTTGCATGTGCGTTTTACACGTTTCACGATGTAAACGTTTAATCTTTTAAAGTTAACATACGTTTCGTATTAAAAAAAAATTACTTTTAAAATTTAAAATATTTTATCAAAAAAATGAATATCTTTTATGATATATTAAAATTACTCTTCGAAATTATACTCTTCTCAAAAGTGTAATACTTACATTTTACGTATTATACATATCGTCAATTTTTACACTTTAGGGTTTAAAGTGCAAATATTAATAATAAATCGAGAAGGAGAGCAGTGACGTGTATAAAACAAAAGGCGAATGCGGGAAACGTGTGTATATATATAGTTATAATGTGGATGTATTTGTTGTGTGCACGCAATAGCGAAAGAAAATAAAAGAGATCGGTAGTATGACGCGGAAGCCAAAGGATTACGCGTGGGCTGGCTCGGTATTAGAAAGACGAACACCACACGTGAAAAGATAAGGAGAGAAAAAGAAAGGAAGGCTAATAGAATGAGAGATAGAAACGAGGAGTACGAGGAGGTTAACTAACCTAACAAGAATAAGAAGAATAAAAAGAAAGATAAGAATAAGAAGAAGATTAAGATTTAGATCGAGATTATTCATAACCTTCTGGACACCGTGTCTCCTTTTCGAGCATTTTGTACCATATCTAGCTGTTTCATGTATTATTCACGAGTGCTACTATAATCCACCAACGTGAGTTGAAAATAGTATCGCACTATTCTATTATGTCTATCGAACGAAACGTTATTTATTATTTTTTTTTCTTCTTCTTCTTCTTGAATTATATTAAATTCAATCAGATTTAATTCGAGAGATTTAAATATATTTAACGTTATTATCGCATTGTGTTAATGCATAAGATCCTTATTACCGTTGCGAGATTGTTCAACGTTATTGATCACTTTGTTATATACTCAAGAATTTATCATCGATGTATATAGTAAACCCAAGTATTTCTCATTGTCGTATGTGCGAATACGATAAATAACGTGTACATTACACTTTCTATTGTACACCTGTAGATATATACGGATTTATGATTTTTAGTCAATTATCCGAGTGTTATACTTTAATACGCGTCCACCGGTGTACGAGCCAACAACCTATATATCAACTTTATGTTAAAAGTTTTGAAAATCAAAAAATCATTGATTCATTTGTATTCGTCTAATTTGGGTATATAAGTAAAATTGATGGTTCTATCTCTAAGGTAATCAAAACAACGTGTTGTATTATTTTATAAACTTCCTATACATTTAAATTTTATAATATTTCAGTGACTTACGTAACGAATATATTTTCTAGTAATAAGCGTAAAAGAATAAAATCTTATATTTTTTTCTCATAATGCAATGTAATAAAGTGTCGTGCAAGCACATTACATTAATTAGATGTAGGATAAGTGTCGAACAAGCAGTATATATATATATATATATATATATATACACACGATATTAGACAATTACGAGCGATGTATCACATCGTGAGCGGTAGCCTCTCAACTGGTTACAGCACAGACACTTCGTGCCGTAAGAAATTCGGATCCTATTTTTTAAAATTATTTTTAGGTCTTACCTCACCTTTCATATATATATATACGTAACAATATACACGGAGCAATATTATGCGGAGGGTTTCAGGGCGAATCTAAAGTTATTAAAATCCTTGTTGACAATTTGTAGCGTACTGCGGCACGTCGTGTATAATACACAGCTGGTTAAATTTACCGATCTACGCAGCTTTTAACTCGAATTTCACGTATTTTCCAGATATATCACCCATTGTACATAAACTGTTGGCCGCAAACACGCGTCCTCTCGTTTATGCGGTATTAAACTCTCATACGTTTACGTCTGAGCTTTAAACCCTTTGTAATAACGCTCGCGGGCGAGAGCAGCCGCCTTTGTAACTCGCGCAGAGCCAAGAATTTTGCGGGCATACCGCGTATAAACGTGTAGCACCGCGCTTTTGGCGCCAGTTGCAAAGTGGTTTTCCTACGTCACTTTCGGCCGTGCTAAATCGTTGGCGACCTCCGGTGAAAGGTATTACTTTGGATGAACTTTATGTATATATAGGGGGCACGCTCTTTCTTATATATATATATATATATGTGTGTGTACAACAACACCAACGAAAAAAGATATTTCTATCGAGATATTATCTTTGGAACAATTTATTCGATTGTTATTGTTGGAAATTTCACTTTATAACGTTCATCGGTATACGATGAAATGCATTTATGCGTTGAGTTATATGGTTGGTTTTTTTTTTCATCATTTTTAGAGAACGTTGATTTCTTTCTCCGATTACTTTTCATTTTGAACGAAATTGATCTCGATCTCAAATCGATTCGTCTCAAACGAACGATGGTGTGTATAATGGTAAACTGTAATTCCGTTTTGAAGAATTGATAAATATAATTATACAATTTATCAGTTACGATTCGCTGATTTAATTAACAGCGGGAGGATATGAGATTCGGATCATCGGCTCTTTTTCATACTTTAAGAAAAAGCTATAGTCAAATTTTTAGAATCTAATACTTCATGAATAATGTTCTATATTAATTATTAATGTTGTATAAATTTAGATTTTACCGACAAAATTTTATTATTTTTTTTTATAAATTAATCAAAAACAAATATATAAATATATGGTATATAGTAATAATTATTATGTCAATTTTAAGTATACTTACTTATATGAAGAGGATCGCAAGATAATTTAGCCTTGACAGTACTGTAAAACTGCAACATGACAGTACGCTGACTTTTCCAGCGTTTTCAAGACATATATAAAATATTTATCTTGGATTTTTCATCACTTTTCGTACTTTATTGTTGGGATTAGAATAGCCAAAAAATTTACAAAACATAAATATGATACAAAACATAATCTTTTAAATTATGTTAGGTTGGTGTAAATAATATTAAAACTGCATAATATATACTTTTTTATTTTAATTTTATATAATATACTTGTCTGCTATTTATATATATTCTTTAAGTTATTCATATTGAAAACTCTTTGTTTTTGTTTCAATTATTACTATTTTTCATTTAAAAATACCAATTAAAATACATTAATTTAATACATTAATTTTCAGAGCGCGGTAATCGAAGATAAAATACCTTGCATACCTTTTTATATAAATAAATAATTATAATTTATATATTTTAATTTTATATATTTGTTTTCAATTAATTTATAAGAAATAAATTATAAAAGATCTATGATTGTTCGGTCGAGAGAGTGGTGTACTCGTACCCGGAGGTGTCCCGGATTTGATTCCCGATCTATCCCGATTGCTACAAACACCACTTGGGAATTTATTTTCATTTACTGCGTTTTCTTCACAAGCACATCGAATGCTGCCTCCCTCAATGATTAGCAATAATTTGGGAGCACAAAAAAACAACGTTAAAATAATATAAAAAAAATAATAAAAACTTGCCGGTATATAATTTAAATGCAAAACATTTAATCAGTTTCGTAAAGAAAGATGTTAAGAAGTATTTAATCGAAGAAGTATTAGAGTCTGAAAATTTGACTAGATATTTCTTAAAGCATGAGAAAGAATCTCTCCAAGTTTGATTAACATTCATGTCCCGAATCTCATAACCTCTTCTTGTATAAGTAGAATTATTAAATTATTTTTTTGACGATTACTTTTTCTGTAATTTAAGCAATTTGAATCTCTATATGCAAAATTATTTAGTCGATAATGAGTTTGTAACTCACAACAGTTTCGAAATTCACCAATTACGGTAAGCAGAGCAGATAAAATACATATACTTGTGACACACGAGCGCTAATAGCAAATGCACACGTTAAATATATACACGTACATTTTGTCAATTGCACGTATAAAAAACAATTTATTACGATCGCTAGCTAATATATTTAATGGGATTGAACAAGTATGTATAGCAAAAAAAAACGAACGCAGTGTCGTTGATATTTTATAATTGAATATTTAACTCTATATATAAATATTCATGCAGATCGCAAAATACTGATAATAAGGAAATACCATTAACCAAGATTCGTAGGTGCAATAAAGTTCGAGATATGGTTTAAAGATAAATTATATATTTTTTTGCTTTTTAATGCTTTTTAACATAAAAATCAAAATGTAGAAAATTCGGATTTTCTTGTTCGTCTTCATTTTAAAACTGCACTTCAACCAAACATCGGAAAATAATTTTATAAAAAAAATTAAAAAGCTTGAATCAAGAGCTTTCGAACGCACTATATTAACATTGTTTTAAAGTCCTTTTTACGTTTTGACTGGTGGTTTTCTTTTTAAACACGTCTTTTCTTCAACTTTATGTATCTCGGAAGGATTAAATTTAAAAAAAAAATGTCTAGGAGAAAAAATGTTTGATTTTATCATAAGATTATGTACAAATTTTTTCAGATTATTTAGAATTTTTTTTTTTAATATGATAAATGAATTGATTATAAAGAATTTTCTAAACTATATATAACTATATAAATTAAAAAAAAAAAATTCTAAATAATCTGAAAAAATTTGTACATAATCTTATGATAAAATCAAACATTTTTTCTCCTAGACATTTTTTTTTTAAATTATATATATACCCACCGATTTGCCCATTAAAAATAGAAAAGAAAAATTGGGTACTCTCTACAATATCGTCGTAACGCGCATTTGTGAATCTAAATCACTTGGTTTTTCTCTTCTCCGTGTCAAAGTAATATTTTTACACTTGTCTAAATTACGCTCTCAAAGCGTGTAGGTATACCAACAAAAAATAGTCAACCCGCAAGAAAAACTATAAATACAATTTTTGCTCACTTACATTCAATTTAAACGTACCGAATGTTATACAGCAAGTACGAACATTACGCGTCACTGTGTTGAGCAGACATAATCATATCAACTTGTTTCTTTTAAACGAACAATCCACTAATAATTTTCATTTATTCTTATATACGTGCATATATATATATACACACACACACACACGTGCGCACGGGCACACGTACAGATTACATGTACATCCACATCATATTGCATTTAAACGTTTCCTCCCTTATTGCAATGACTTTCATATTCCGTTTAATAGTGCCACCACGTTCATTGTGGTTCGCCAACTTTCCTCTTGAGCGTAACCGAGGGAACGGCAACAACAACGTTAAATTGTACATAACCAAACGAAAGTTCTTTTACCAAAATAACAAACAAAATTTAATCGAATTCTCGTTAAAATTAACTTTTCGCAGAGAGAGAGAGAGAGAGAGAGAGGGAGAGAGGGAGCAATGGGGTGGGGAGAGGAAATTGAAACTCAAAGTAAGTCTAATTAAGCGACAGTTTAATGCTAAATACACGTTCGATTCAAGCGAACCATCGGCGTGAATGTTTTAATCGAATAAATTTTACACTTCACCGCTCACAATCGCGGCGAACGCGCGACCCTACTGCTCATGTTTCATGTACGTATGTATGTTCGTATATGTATATATACACGTATATCTAGGTAGCTTCGTGCGCATATTTTAATTGAATCCCACTGTACTCCGGTTATAAATCACTAAGATTTTTTGTTTATAATACACATCTTTGCTACTACCGATACGCATCTTTTAACAAAAAAAAAAGGGTGTACGCGCGCCCCCTACCGGTTTTCCAATGGGGAGGGCGCATGCGCGATAGATCGATCGTCGCGCGCGCACATACAGCTCGCTTCTATTTCCTTTTCAACTGTATTTCGCTGCACACACAAGCGCGCATAAAGGTATACACGCGTATATATATGCGAGCAGATTGGACTTTTCTCTTTCACGGCCCACTCGCTCCGGTAAGATTAGTCATGCGTACACACGAGACGGCCAGAAGCTTTTGCAGAAAGTACACTATCGGCTCTCTCGAAACCCAGCCAAGCTGACTGCATCGCTAATGCTAACTCGAGAGAAATATTCACCTACTCATCCTTTTTCGAGTTTCGCATTGCAGGAATTATCGCTTCGGGAGATATTCTCCTCTCTCCTTTCTTTTCGTATTTTTTTTTTTTTTTTCTTTTTTTTCGTGTAATTGTACCTGCGAACGTTGTTGCAGGTACCGAAGCCTTAGCCTTGGATACGAGAAACATCATTTTTCTTCTCAGGTTGGATACATTAAGCTATAATATTTCGAATGAATTATCGCGAAACGTCTTAAAATGTGATCTACTTTTCTTTTGTATATAAGGATATTATATATACATTTCAACGGTTGCTCGAGAATTCGATCGACGTCGCGATACTTTATTATTTTATATACTCGGAGTAGCAAGAACGCGAAAAGTAGGTAGTGGATATCAGATTATTCCGTGTAGATCTTTTTTACGTATCCGCGCGATTGTAGCGAAAATTTTATCCAATTATATTAAATACAGGTTGTACGTTTAGCGATTAACTTCACTATATATACTGATCGGATCGAGCTATAAAAAGTAAACAATGCGTATTAAAAAGAGAAGATTTAATCGTGCACTTGAAACGATCCGAGGACTTCGGATGAGATTTTAAATGTATAAAAATTGTAGCAAGAATTGGGTTATGCAAAACAAAATTTATACATCAATATCAATTAAAATAATTCGGATAATAAATTGCTCATCGACGCAACTAACGAAGAAATTGTATATATTTTTTTTGTGCGTTGTAAAGAAAGAAATGTATGCAAAGTGTATGCACTTTCATTCATCAGAATGTTATAAATGCCGCTATAACGAGTCATAATTTATATCCTTTTCTTTCGTTTCTCCTTCTCTCTTGAGTGAAAGCTCAAAATTGAATTACCTTTTAAGCTCGATAGAATCAATTATGCACGCCACCTACTCGACAAACTCGAGGATACGTACTCAAAAGGTGTAGATCGTATAGCATTGTAGATCTATACATTATATACGTATACGCATGTTGTTTTTTTTAACTTCCGGCTTTTCCGTAACTGTAACGATGCATGTTGCGCACGTACGGCAGTTGAAAACCGAGCCGACAGATTTCAAACAGCTATATATATATAGTGATCGAAGTTGCAAGTTTTGCAATTAGTCATTTATGTGTATTATATATATATATATATATATATATATATTTATATACACACCGGTTCGCAAAGGTGTCAGATTGCAATTGGCGCGACGATCCGATATATATATACATATATAGATCGGTTATACAATCCACCAGGTATATAGGAAAACTTGGATTTTCCGGCGAGTGTGTACGCGAACGTGACGGGTTTCGCTAATCCCAAGTATATACATACAAGATCATTGGTTCTTCTTCTTCTCGTATATGTATATATATATAGTATATAGTATATAGTATATATAAGGTAAAACCGTTCGCGACAAATCGATCAGCTCAATCGATCAATTATACAACTCCACCTCGCCTTTTTCTCGATCTGTAACGTTGCGTAATCCGCGTTGCTGTTCAGACCCTGTATATGTACGTATTATACATTATGTACGGGCAAATTCTATGAATATATTCTGATTGTCAGTGGAGTCTGCCCAAGGAAAAAATGGTGACAGCCGCGCTACGGAATTTGTCGATCGCTATCGGCGTACGCCATACGTCTGAATGGGGCTATCTCTCTCTCTCTCTCTCTCTCTTTCTCTCTATTTTTTATTTCCCCCGTGTAACTCTCCTGTAAAGCTTGCGTGAATTATTATCCTCGAGAGCGCGAGTCGCATTACAGCGAAAAAGGCTAATTTTTACCGAACTGCCTTACTTTCTCTCTTTCTTTCCTTCTTTACCGACGATCTCATTGAGGGGAGCACAAAAATTTAATGGATTCTCTCATCGGTAAGACGCACTGGCTCGCTTCGTAATTTTTTAACACACGCGTGTGAATAATACCTATCGCCGTTGTTCCTTGTTTTCCTCTTAGGTTCGACATAATATAAGTTAGATTGTATTTTACACGGGCGCAATGTACACAAAAATTACTTTTTCTTTGTTTTATAGATGCTGGGGTTATGTTTTATAGGTGCAAGTTATCTTACGACAGTTGGTCATTTTCGTTCGATTTAGGTCATTAATAAATTGTTTTATATACGCTCATTCACTCTCTTTTCTACTTATTTATCGTTTGATATAAGTAGGGCTGTCAGAGACACATTTTCTCCAAATTAACAAAACAATATATATATTTAAAGACAATTTTTCGCACTGGATTATTTATCGATTTTTGATTGAAATATCGATAACGCTTTATATATTTATTCTAATACAACATTGCGCAACTGCATATATTTTCAATCGATCTATCGCGGGGGCGTATAGTGGTCAATTAAATGGATATATTAAATTAATTTTTTGTTTATTTTTGCAACGTAACTTTTGTATATATACGATCGCGCTGTAAATTGTTAATTTACGCAGTAATAATTTATATAATATTAATATTTATGATAAATTTATTATAATGCACATTGGCAATCGAGACACTTGAATTTACTTATGTAAATGCGGGAAAGTTTCGTATTAATCTTCGTGTCATCTGTATATACGTACTCCAATTTTAAATTCCCCGAGTTTGCATAAATTTCCAATACAAAAAGCTCAGGGAAAAAGTCGTGCACGAAAAATTAATCTACTAGTGCATTTGTTAACTTTTATCAGTAGTCATAAATTTGGTGTGTAGTAATAATAATAATAACAATATTGTATTCGATATCCCATCCCAAAATAAATTAATCTTTTCTTTCTGCATTCTTCTAGATTGGCGTATTTTTTCTTGTTTACACACAGCGTATTTCGTGCTAATTGAATAAATCGAATATAATACACCTGCAGTAACATTCGAACCGATCGTTAATAGTATTAACGAAGCGCGAAATGCAATTACCGGACGACCATTCGGACGTACAGTATGTTTCTGAATGCTTCTAAGGTGTGAGCAGGCGAGGGAGAGAGAGAGAGAGAGAGAGAGAGAGGTAATTATTGCAAAGGAAAGTGGTATACAGCGATCGAATCTCGTGGAAGGTAGAGAGAGGGAAAATCGACGACGTGTCCGTTGAATAACCCTCCCGAGCTTGAGTGAGCAAACGAATGTCCTTATTGACATTGGTGCTCCGGCACGTCAAGGAATCATGAATAATGGCCATGACAATGTTGGAACGCGTTCCTTTTCCCTTTCCTTCACATTTTCGAATATCGTCGTTTTGTAAGTTACATTTGAGTTGGGCCAACTTGGTGTACGCGAGCCTCGACATTATATTTGGGATGCGAAACCTACCGGAAATAAATGATTCGTATCGGTCGATTTTTCACTCTCCCTTTCTCGGCGATGTCGCACGTTCCGTCGCTTGTCATCCAGTCGAAAAGTCTCTAGTCATTCCTGTAGATACACGCGCTGGACCGGTGAATTTTGAAACTCCCGCGTTAATATATATGTACGGTTTAAAGGATTCGAAACTGGTGACCGAAAGCATATTGTTTCGACAGTTGTCGGTCTCACTATAAATATTTTTCGACACTCCATGCGCGAAGAACTAGATTTACGCACGCAGATTATAAATTAACGTATGCGTAAATCGAATTATCGCACTAGTATCGAAATAGTACATTACGATACGTCACCCGCGTAAAAAAATACCTTTCTCAAAAGTTTGGGTAAAGTTTCTTTAGTAAACTTCATATTAACGTGTCCAACGAGACATTCCTGAACTTGAAAAACTTACATTTTTTATGGTGTAAATGCATATGAAGTTTGTAGAAAGTTTATTCAAAGTTTCAAATTGTAACATTTTCAAAGTACTTTAGATTAACTTGAGAAAAACTTGATTTAATGTTATGATGCAGTTCAACTCACCTTGCGGTAAACTTCTAATCAACTTTATAAAAACTTTATCAAACAATTTTTTAATCATTCATAAAACTTTGAATAAACTTTCTACGAACTTTATGTGCATTTACACCATAGAAACTATACGTTTTTCAAGTTCAGGAATGTCTCGTTGGACACGTCCATATGAAGTTGATTGAAGAAACTTTACGCAAATTTTTGAGAAAGATATTTTTTTTTACGCGAGGAGTGCGCAAAACAGGCTATTCACATGCACAAGTCGAGTTTGTTATGTCGCCCGATCGAAGCGAGTTGATCATCTGAGCGCACTCGGATCGTATACTATTTTTCGTAACCCTGTCTACGATACGCCATTTTTAATAACTTCAAAGCCATAGAAATTAGTTAACCATTCGCTTAAGGAGGTGGCATACCCAATGGATTACCGACCGAGCCAAAAAAGGTAATTATTACATTTATTTAAAAAAATGCGCATTTTTATGTAAAATACGAATACAGATCTGCACTAAATCATTCAATAATAAGTCATTCTACATAGTTTCAAGTCAATACAACAAAAACACCCTAAAAAATTTCGGTACCGAAAATGTACGATTCTCCGGAATTCTTCGGTGCAGAAATTTTTTTGGGTGTCTTTGTTGTATTGACCTGGAACATTGTACAATTACTTATTATTGAATGATTTAGTGCATTTCTGTATTCGGGTTTTGCATAAAATTGCGTATTTTTTAAAATAAATGTAATAATTACCTTTTTTGACTCGGTCGGTAATCCATCGGGTAAGCCACCCCCTTAAACACGAGGAAAGGAAAAAGGGGATCGGCTTTTTTATGTTTACATGAACATTATACACGGAGAAAAATTTGTTATAATTTTTACTCTGTAAGGTTAGTAAACATGAGACGAACGGTCTTTTCTGGATTAAATTACTCTGTTGGATACTAAAATTTATCCTAAGTTCTTGTAATTTTTAACCGAAAACCGGGTAAATTTTTCCAGAAAAGGCAGTTTGTTAAAAATTATCAGGAATTTTTCTCCGTGTACGCATGATATTTCGCGCACGCAGCTGTACAGGCATTAAAAATGGCATTTATTGGCAAACAGTATTCAGATCGCAACTCTTCTTATTCATTTTTATTTGACAAATTAATTACCTTTTTAGTTTCAATGTACAGACTCGTTGATTCCGTTTTAAACTTCGTATCGCTATATCCACCGGTTTTACGATGTAGACGTGTGAAACGTGACAACTGTAAGGAGGAGGATAATACATTTTATCCCGTATTTACTACACAAAACGTAACGTTTGAATTAATACACGTGTACATAAAAAAAAACGTTGTGCGTTAACTGACTGTTATAGACGTAAAAAGTAATTGCAGTGAATCCTATTGTAAAGGAAACCGGCAAGGTATGCAAATGATTTTGTTTCAAAGAAAGTTTCGCGTCTCTCGGAAAACAAAACTACACGTGTCGTTGTCTTCTTCTCGTTTCTCCTTTTAAAACAATCGTTCGACCGCTACCACTGTATACCTACACTGAGAAGTTGCATCGGAGCAAACTGATACCTCCGTTCCTCTCCCTCTCTCCCTTAGTTTTTTGCGTGTCAGGGCTTTTGTAATTATTGCACGTATATAGAAGGACCAGTTACTCCCCTCGTGCCTCTGTCTCTCTCTCTCTCTCTCTCACTCTCTTTCTCTTTAATTCCAAAGTCAAACGTAAACGGAAATATCGAGCAAGTCTCGATTCTCTCCTGGAAATTAAGAGTCGGTTTTAATTAATTGTCTTCCGAAAAACCGTCGCTCAATCAGTCCATTATTCTTTCATCGATGGATTGCTTTATTCCTGTTTCCTTGCATATATATACTCGGAAAGTTAGACTTTTTGCTCGAAAAATAAACGGATGCTGAATATTAAAACGACCGAGATAAACGAGGAATACGCGTATTATACTGATGTTGTGTCTGTATTTCGATCGCTTACGCCGTAATAATCATATACTATTTGTGTAATATATCTGTGAAATAAAAGTACTTATACATTTTTTAAGAGTTACTACAAGTTGTAGTAAGATTTCAAAGATTAAAAAATAATAGTCATATTTTGTAAAATAGTTTGACGACTGTTTTTACAAAATATATTGTCTATTTAAATTTTTAATCCTAATATCCCCTGAAAATGTTTAGTTTTTCGGGTAAATAAAATAATATTTTCCCATTGCAAACATTAATATAATAGTTCTTCATCAATTATCATATCAAGGTGAATTTTTTTTTATTTTCATTGTAGCGCATAATTGAGTTTAAATTCACGATCGATAGAATATTGTTCAATAAATTTAATTTACGATGCAATCCAATAAATAAATTAATTAAAATTATAACGGACAACGGACGGGAATAATAAATCGCAATGTAAAAAATGTGTAGCAGTAGTGTCCAAAACGAAAAAGTTATATGCGAATTCTAACGTCTGGTTTCGCGTCTTAATAATATCTTATCAACGTATAGATCAATGCAATAAAAGTACTAAATACGCGAGAGCGACGAATAAATGGTGCGACGAAAGCATTTGAACTTCTTGCGGCCTGCAGGCACATAGCGACATACCCATAGAGAATTTCACCTCGTACCGTCCTATTTTCTCGTTCCGTGAAGTCTGCTGTTTGAGTTGAAACTTATCGGCAAATTTTACCTCGCTCCGAGTACAGTTAGACTTCCGCTCACCTGTGTGTGTCTCTCTCTCTCTCTCTCTCTCTCTCTGTGTGGTTTTGTGTGCGCACGCGTGCGGGAGATGCGATCCCTAAGGTTTTCGAGGTTAAAATACTGCGTTTTTAATCGATTCGTAATCGATCCTACGTGTTCCCCTGTATATTTATGTACATATACATATTGTGATGTTTCACGTTTTATTTCTTTATCTATACAATGCAATTCTTTGGGATATATATGTACATACGCGTGTTCGTTGCAAGAAGATTTTTTTCTTTGAACTTTTCTATTCTTTTGGGGTTATATGGAAGTTTTAATTAACCAATAGATTTATATCAGAGACGCGGACACTACGATTAATGTTACCGGTAAATTAACTTTGACTCTTTGCGGTAAGGATAGCGAAAGATATTCGATGGAGATTTATGAATTTTCAAATGAAATAATATTTACGATCGGTATTAGACGTATTTTAAATTTTACGCCGATTATATTTTAGAGCCGATTTATAATCACAATTGCGCTTACGGTAATTGTTACGTCAAATTTATTATTATTATATGACAAAAAGCAATGTGCCTTCTCGTCACGTTGCGAAAAATATTTTTCGTTCTTGTATAATTATTTTATAAAATTGGAAACGTCCTTCATTGCAATTGAAAATATTCATTTCATTTTTGAAAATTCCAAACGATGCCAGTTTTATAGAAAAATTGCCTTTGCGATTTACAATTTGAACTGTAAATAAATGTGCTTTGATACATATGTAAATCGGCTTATTCTTATAGAAACAACATTATAATATGTAATACAAATATTTTATTTGACATTTTTTTTGTTCAATACGACGTGAATAACTCGTTTTTAATGAATTATTCGGAAGGTAACATTATCTCCTTTGAAAAAACAAAAAGGGAAAGAGAAATTTTGTTTGTAAAAAAAGGTCTGTCGAGAGATGCGCGATGTCACCGAGAACAAGCTCGTTTAATAAAGATTTCCTGCGAAAGAGGACAAAAGATGCCCTTGCAGTTGGACTGTTCTCATGACACGCGGTTACACCTATGGCATTTTTTTTTCTCTCTTATGTCGGGACGCATGGCGTCACGCCGCACGCAAGAATATAATCTATCCTTCTCGTAACGAGGCTGGCCCTAGCGCGGTAACCCCCTCGTCTTCGCAATTACGTACATCGCCACTTTGATCGCCTTCCTGCGCCTTATTCGTAATTCTAACTCTTCCACCTCTTATTTATATTCTTCTTCGGCTCTACCTACTACTACTTCTAGAGCTATAACTTTTATTTGTTAATTACTATCGTGTAATATTTTCCAAGTTAAAATCGAATCTTATATGTACCTTAAGCTTTAACACCTCTTACATTCTGTTTTATTAAGGGTTTATGAATATTGTGGAATTTCATTTTTTACTGCGCATTAAACATTTTCTTCTTTGTAACAAACATTAATCGAAGCACGAAGAACCACATGTTTTATATATATATATACATACGAATGATAATATTATTGTTGCAAAAAATTTAGATGTTACTATTTTTTTTTTTCATCTTAAACACAAATTTACAAGTGATAAGCGAATTTCTTTCGACGTTTTGTTTATACATACCCAATATTACAAGAAAAATTGTACAAGATTAGACATAACACGAGTACCTACTTATTTTTTAGAAAAAAAATTAAATGTATATACATATATACGGTTAGGTTTTGTTTATCATTGAAGTAGTTGCGGTTGTATATATTCATTAAAAGGTGAACGCTAAACACGTTGTGCTTAGTGGTGCCGGTGATAAATCATTGGTAAGTGAAGTTGTAAGTATGTTTCTATGTTCCTCTGTACACTACTCAAGTGAAATTCCTTTTTTTGAAAATTACTTTTCAGTCTACAATTTGTTACACGGATATTAGAAAAATGTAGAAATTCATGCTTGTTACGATTATTATCAACTTGTTCTGAAAATCGAAACTTAATCGTTTTTTTTTTCTTTTTATACATTTCGTTTACAACGTTAATAATTTTCTTTCATGGAATGGATTTCCTGTTAAATTTGAATCTACAGACAGTGATTCAATTAATTTTTTAATTTTTATTATGACATAATCCTCTGTTTTTTATTTTAATCGTAATCTTTTAATTATATTTATTAAAAAAAGGTAGGGGAGACCGGGGCTAAAATTAACATTTTTTGAAAAAATCGTTCTCCTAATTAATTAAGAATTAGTTTGCTATACTAAGTATTGTTACTTTTTCTTTGCCTATTCAGCGAAGTCATGTCACAGGAATTTTTGGAAATTATAAATATCTTTTTTTACGAGAGGATTTACTAAAAATCGTTGTCTGTTAATTTTTGCCCCGCATGCGGGGTAAATATTAACATCTCATTTTTTTATTGTAAAGACTTAGTTTATATAATGACAGTTATTATCATCTTATCTCATTATGGGTTATATTGTTTCTTATAATTCACATGTACAATTAATTAGAAAAGAGTGGCTTATCAGGATATTCAACAAAATAAGTTCACAAGAGATTACATTATTAAAGAATAAAATGATACTAAATTCGTATTATCATTGTTCTACATTTATTACTAATTAATTTATTATTTCATCAATAAAACAGTTAATGCAAATTCGCTCGATATCCATAAAGGAAAATTGTAACGCGCTCCCTTAAAAATTATTTTTTCCTACTCCACACATACCTTTCAATCTTATTTCCTCTCTTTTGTTTTTCAATTTCCTTCTCCTTTCGTTTTCTCGGATTCCTCGTCTTTGTGAAGAATTATCGTAATTACGCTGGCTCATCCGGCGCTTCTGTATGTACGTCGCGGCGGCTGCATCTAGCACGCGATCAAACCTCGGCCTGATAATTTTCCATGTCCCGAGGTCTATTTTACAAAAAGGAAAATATCGCCTATGAGAATGTCTACTAACTTTTATTTGTTAATTACTATCGTGTAATATTTTCCAAGTTAAAATCGAATCTTATATGTACCTTAAGCTTTAACACCTCTTACATTCTGTTTTATTAAGGGTTTATGAATATTGTGGAATTTCATTTTTTACTGCGCATTAAACATTTTCTTCTTTGTAACAAACATTATTCGAAGCACGAAGAACCACATGTTTTATATATATATACATACGAATGATAATATTATTGTTGCAAAAAATTTAGATGTTACTATTTTTTTTTTCATCTTAAACACAAATTTACAAGTGATAAGCGAATTTCTTTCGACGTTTTGTTTATACATACCCAATATTACAAGAAAAATTGTACAAGATTAGACATAACACGAGTACCTACTTATTTTTTAGAAAAAAAATTAAATGTATATACATATATACGGTTAGGTTTTGTTTATCATTGAAGTAGTTGCGGTTGTATATTCATTAAAAGGTGAACGCTAAACACGTTGTGCTTAGTGGTGCCGGTGATAAATCATTGGTAAGTGAAGTTGTAAGTATGTTTCTATGTTCCTCTGTACACTACTCAAGTGAAATTCCTTTTTTTGAAAATTACTTTTCAGTCTACAATTTGTTACACGGATATTAGAAAAATGTAGAAATTCATGCTTGTTACGATTATTATCAACTTGTTCTGAAAATCGAAACTTAATCGTTTTTTTTTCTTTTTATACATTTCGTTTACAACGTTAATAATTTTCTTTCATGGAATGGATTTCCTGTTAAATTTGAATCTACAGACAGTGATTCAATTAATTTTTTAATTTTTATTCTGACATAATCCTCTGTTTTTTATTTTAATCGTAATCTTTTAATTATATTTATTAAAAAAAAGGTACACTTATTTATGAAATATTTATTCGAAATAAATTAATTCAATTATAGAAATTCACTGAATACTGGGTTAAATATAATTTTTCATTGAATAATAGGTTAAATTGTCAAGGTACTTATTAGAACTATATTTCCGCATAAATTAATTGCTCTAAAGAAATTAATTGTTTATTATGATATTAATAAATTTAATGGTACACAACGTCTGTAATACTCGTGTAAAAATATTAAAGTTCTATAATAAATATAATTTTTTAATCTTGTTAATAATATGATTTATATAATGACAGTTATTATCATCTTATCTCATTATGGGTTATATTGTTTCTTATAATTCACATGTACAATTCATTAGAAAAGAGTGGTTTATCAAGGATATTCAACAAAATAAGTTCACAAGAGATTACATTATTAAAGAATAAAATGATACTAAATTCGTATTATCATTGTTCTACATTTATTACTAATTAATTTATTATTTCATCAATAAAACAGTTAATGCAAATTCGCTCGATATCCATAAAGGAAAATTGTAACGCGCTCCCTTAAAAATTATTTTTTCCTACTCCACACATACCTTTCAATCTTATTTCCTCTCTTTTGTTTTTTCAATTTCCTTCTCCTTTCGTTTTCTCGGATTCCTCGTCTTTGTGAAGAATTATCGTAATTACGCTGGCTCATCCGGCGCTTCTGTATGTACGTCGCGGCGGCTGCATCTAGCACGCGATCAAACCTCGGCCTGATAATTTTCCATGTCCCGAGGTCTATTTTACAAAAAGGAAAATATCGCCTATGAGAATGTCTACTAACTTTTATTTGCTAATTTCCACGTTGCTACTTTCGATTTTTACTCAAATTGTATATAATCAAGAATTAAGGCGAAAAATTTTCTTATTTGTTACGTATATTATGTATATCTATATTGACGCACGAATTTGAAATACTTATATGATTACAAGATTTTAATTATCTTGGGGTCCTTAATTTTTAGCAGAATGATATACGCGCGACAACGTGATCTACTGAGTTTCCTATTGAGTACTGAAATTAAGGTTGGTATAAAAAAAAGTGAAAAGTGTGTTGCTATCACTACTTAGCTCAAAACTTACGACTTGTACTAGTTTCTACTTCACCCGCAGTCTGTATTTTAAAACGTAAAGCTACGAGAATTGGTACCTTTCCCTCTTACATTTAAAGAACATTTACTACTTAGATAAATAAACAATGTATTATACGTTAATATTCGTGAAATTTTTTGAAAGTTTTATGTAAGAATGGCCGGTAATTGGTTTTTATGATCATTACACGTATTTTCCTTTGACATTAAACTATTTATTTACGGAGTTGTAATTTCTCATTAAATAGAAGGATAATTTATTTAAAAATTTTCGTTTCTATACCCTGCAGGGTGTACCTCGAAATCAGAATAGTCGATCCTATTTTTACGTTTCGCTTCCTGTTGATTTTGAAAAGATTCTTCCGCAAGATCCGCCTCTACGTATTTTTCTATTATACATTGGAGAAGCTAAGAGCCGGAAGAAAAATTCAACGGTGAATGAGGAAAAGGCTGAACTCTTCGGTTATACTTCTACATTGTACTATTTTCGCACTGAGAAAAAACTGCATAGCAATATTACTAAAAAATTTAGTAAAGTACAATATAAGTAATACAACCTGATTATTTTATTGATTTCACTATACTATAGCTGAATTATTTATAAACGTATACTTAAATCAACTAACTTTTTTGAACAATGGGTCCAGTTAATTTATTGATATTCGACTGTATTTTTTACTAATTCGCTTAGTTAAATTTACTATTTAGAAATACTTAATACAACCCTAATTTCTTAAAAATATTTACAATTAAAATTTTTTACTTTTACAATATATTATTGCAGTGTCATTATTACACAATGTAATATTGTTAAATATACTATGTTTTTAAAGTATGTTTAAATAAAATTTTTTATTGATACTAATTAATTTGGTACAATGAACTATATTAAAAGAGAATTGACGGATTCAATGGTAAATATAGGTACTATTTCTATAAATATTATACCCATATATACAATAACTGAATTCCTTTATACGTATTTCGAAATAAGTTCGTCAGTGTAGTGTTTGTCGTCGAAGGACATGGACGTACAGCAAAGTGTAGAGGACTTACTTAAAAAAAATATTAATGGTTACTAGAAAATTAGTAATGGTTAATAGATTTTATATTAATTCAATATATCGGATACACTTTTGACTGATTAGGTATAAGATTTTGTACTGAGTACTAAAAGTTGCGTAATCTTTTAAAAATTATTTGGTCTCCAATCGACTGTGACAGAGTATAAGATATTTATACTCAGTCGAAAGATAACCTAATAGTTTTTTATTTAATATATCTCCAGTACGTTAAAATAATAGAAAAAAACAACACAAATAAATAGCTAAGAAAAAGTATTGAATTAGTATCATGTACATTATTTTTAGTAAATAGTAAAACCGAGTAAAACCCGTACTTATGCACGAGTAATCAATATGTAAGTACGTATGTATTGCAAGTGTGACTACGCATCTGACTATGAGTTTTGACTAATCAATAAACAAAAAGATACAACGATTACCAACAAACAGTCAGATCCTAACAACCTAAGTTTATTTTTATATTTGTATACATACATATTTGGCTATATCGCGCGGAAGTGCGATTCCCAGTAAACATAACCTAGCTAACCCGCGATTCACGTTGCATGTAAACCACCAATTTTTTTAACTATCATTGCACGTCATACGTCATCATATCGTCAAGAATATTATATATATATTATATGAGAGTAAAAATAATCTATGTACATTTTATAAACTTATGTATAACTTGTTTTATAAAAAAAATAAATTTTTAAAAACAAAATTTTAACTATCTTTCATTTCGCACAACCGTATCTTAAAGTCTAACTTATTATAAATTATAGTAAAACTAAAAATTATGATGCATTTGTAATATTATTTTTCTATTAATTTCTATTATAATTTATAGTAGTGTTTAATAAAATATAATATAGTCATTTTTAATAAATAAATATTTTTAAATATATAGTTAAATTACAATTTCTTTTTTGTAAATGGTACTTACAATTTTCAGAAATAGTTTTACCATAAAATATTGCAGTATAGTTATTGCACTATATTTTCTGGTAATTTTATAGTAAAATAAACATTTTTGAGTGAAAAATTTTTCCATTACCTGATCAAAATATCGCTGTCTCATATATCTTATCGGCTCGACGTCCTGCGATCTACTGAAGGTGTTTACATGTTAAAGGGCAATAAACTTTAAGTCTAGAGTCATCTATGAAGTGTATAGAACTCTTCGCATCACTAAGAAATCAATGTTAATATTTACCCGGACAAATTTTTTTTTTAAATCGTTAAAAAAATAAAAAGAAATAAAAAAAAATAAAAAAAAATGTGCGATTAAATAGCTTATTTCAAGTAGAATGGGGTATGGTAATTTTAATTTTGTTAATTATATGATATGTAATTGAGAATAAACATTTTTGAGTGAAAAATTTTTCCATTACCTGATCAAAATATCGCTGTCTCATATATCTTATCGGCTCGACGTCCTGCGATCTACTGAAGGTGTTTACATGTTAAAGGGCAATAAACTTTAAGTCTAGAGTCATCTATGAAGTGTATAGAACTCTTCGCATCACTAAGAAATCAATGTTAATATTTACCCGGACAAATTTTTTTTTTAAATCGTTAAAAAAATAAAAAGAAATAAAAAAAAATAAAAAAAAATGTGCGATTAAATAGCTTATTTCAAGTAGAATGGGGTATGGTAATTTTAATTTTGTTAATTATATGATATGTAATTGAGAATAAACATTTTTGAGTGAAAAATTTTTCCATTACCTGATCAAAATATCGCTGTCTCATATATCTTATCGGCTCGACGTCCTGCGATCTACTGAAGGTGTTTACATGTTAAAGGGCAATAAACTTTAAGTCTAGAGTCATCTATGAAGTGTATAGAACTCTTCGCATCACTAAGAAATCAATGTTAATATTTACCCGGACAAATTTTTTTTTTAAATCGTTAAAAAAATAAAAAGAAATAAAAAAAAATAAAAAAAAATGTGCGATTAAATAGCTTATTTCAAGTAGAATGGGGTATGGTAATTTTAATTTTGTTAATTATATGATATGTAATTGAGAATAAACATTTTTGAGTGAAAAATTTTTCCATTACCTGATCAAAATATCGCTGTCTCATATATCTTATCGGCTCGACGTCCTGCGATCTACTGAAGGTGTTTACATGTTAAAGGGCAATAAACTTTAAGTCTAGAGTCATCTATGAAGTGTATAGAACTCTTCGCATCACTAAGAAATCAATGTTAATATTTACCCGGACAAATTTTTTTTTTAAATCGTTAAAAAAATAAAAAGAAATAAAAAAAAATAAAAAAAAATGTGCGATTAAATAGCTTATTTCAAGTAGAATGGGGTATGGTAATTTTAATTTTGTTAATTATATGATATGTAATTGAGAATAAACATTTTTGAGTGAAAAATTTTTCCATTACCTGATCAAAATATCGCTGTCTCATATATCTTATCGGCTCGACGTCCTGCGATCTACTGAAGGTGTTTACATGTTAAAGGGCAATAAACTTTAAGTCTAGAGTCATCTATGAAGTGTATAGAACTCTTCGCATCACTAAGAAATCAATGTTAATATTTACCCGGACAAATTTTTTTTTTAAATCGTTAAAAAAATAAAAAAAAATGTGCGATTAAATAGCTTATTTCAAGTAGAATGGGGTATGGTAATTTTAATTTTGTTAATTATATGATATGTAATTGAGAATAAACATTTTTGAGTGAAAAATTTTTCCATTACCTGATCAAAATATCGCTGTCTCATATATCTTATCGGCTCGACGTCCTGCGATCTACTGAAGGTGTTTACATGTTAAAGGGCAATAAACTTTAAGTCTAGAGTCATCTATGAAGTGTATAGAACTCTTCGCATCACTAAGAAATCAATGTTAATATTTACCCGGACAAATTTTTTTTTTAAATCGTTAAAAAAATAAAAAGAAATAAAAAAAAATAAAAAAAAATGTGCGATTAAATAGCTTATTTCAAGTAGAATGGGGTATGGTAATTTTAATTTTGTTAATTATATGATATGTAATTGAGAATAAACATTTTTGAGTGAAAAATTTTTCCATTACCTGATCAAAATATCGCTGTCTCATATATCTTATCGGCTCGACGTCCTGCGATCTACTGAAGGTGTTTACATGTTAAAGGGCAATAAACTTTAAGTCTAGAGTCATCTATGAAGTGTATAGAACTCTTCGCATCACTAAGAAATCAATGTTAATATTTACCCGGACAAATTTTTTTTTTAAATCGTTAAAAAAATAAAAAGAAATAAAAAAAAATAAAAAAAAATGTGCGATTAAATAGCTTATTTCAAGTAGAATGGGGTATGGTAATTTTAATTTTGTTAATTATATGATATGTAATTGAGAATAAACATTTTTGAGTGAAAAATTTTTCCATTACCTGATCAAAATATCGCTGTCTCATATATCTTATCGGCTCGACGTCCTGCGATCTACTGAAGGTGTTTACATGTTAAAGGGCAATAAACTTTAAGTCTAGAGTCATCTATGAAGTGTATAGAACTCTTCGCATCACTAAGAAATCAATGTTAATATTTACCCGGACAAATTTTTTTTTTAAATCGTTAAAAAAATAAAAAGAAATAAAAAAAAATAAAAAAAAATGTGCGATTAAATAGCTTATTTCAAGTAGAATGGGGTATGGTAATTTTAATTTTGTTAATTATATGATATGTAATTGAGAATAAACATTTTTGAGTGAAAAATTTTTCCATTACCTGATCAAAATATCGCTGTCTCATATATCTTATCGGCTCGACGTCCTGCGATCTACTGAAGGTGTTTACATGTTAAAGGGCAATAAACTTTAAGTCTAGAGTCATCTATGAAGTGTATAGAACTCTTCGCATCACTAAGAAATCAATGTTAATATTTACCCGGACAAATTTTTTTTTTAAATCGTTAAAAAAATAAAAAGAAATAAAAAAAAATAAAAAAAAATGTGCGATTAAATAGCTTATTTCAAGTAGAATGGGGTATGGTAATTTTAATTTTGTTAATTATATGATATGTAATTGAGAATAAACATTTTTGAGTGAAAAATTTTTCCATTACCTGATCAAAATATCGCTGTCTCATATATCTTATCGGCTCGACGTCCTGCGATCTACTGAAGGTGTTTACATGTTAAAGGGCAATAAACTTTAAGTCTAGAGTCATCTATGAAGTGTATAGAACTCTTCGCATCACTAAGAAATCAATGTTAATATTTACCCGGACAAATTTTTTTTTTAAATCGTTAAAAAAATAAAAAGAAATAAAAAAAAATAAAAAAAAATGTGCGATTAAATAGCTTATTTCAAGTAGAATGGGGTATGGTAATTTTAATTTTGTTAATTATATGATATGTAATTGAGAATAAACATTTTTGAGTGAAAAATTTTTCCATTACCTGATCAAAATATCGCTGTCTCATATATCTTATCGGCTCGACGTCCTGCGATCTACTGAAGGTGTTTACATGTTAAAGGGCAATAAACTTTAAGTCTAGAGTCATCTATGAAGTGTATAGAACTCTTCGCATCACTAAGAAATCAATGTTAATATTTACCCGGACAAATTTTTTTTTTAAATCGTTAAAAAAATAAAAAGAAATAAAAAAAAATAAATTTTTAAAAACAAGATTTTAATTATCTTGAGGTCCTTAATTTTTAGCAGAATGATATGCGCGGGACAACGTGATCTACTGAGTTTCCTATACTTATAAAAGAGTACTGAAATTAAGGTTGGTATACAAAAAGTGAAAAGTGTGTTGCTATCACTACTTAGCTTAAAACTTACGACTTGTACTAGTTTCCACTTCACCCGCAGTTTGTATTTTAAAACGTAAAGCTACGAGAATTGGTACCTTTCCCTCTTACATTTAACGAACACCTACTACTTAGATAAATAAACAATGTATTATACGTTAATATTCGTGAAATTTTTTGAAAGTTTTATGTAAGAGTGGCCGGTAATTGGTTTTTATGATTATTACACGTATTTTCCTTTGACATTAAACTATTTATTTACGGAGTTGTAATTTCTCATTAAATAGAAGGATAATTTATTTAAAAATTTTCGTTTCTATACCCTGCAGGGTGTACCTCGAAATCAGAATAGTCGATCCTATTTTTACGTTTCGCTTCCTGTTGATTTTGAAAAGATTCTTCCGCAAGATCCGCCTCTACGTAATTTTTCTATTATACATTGGAGAAGCTAAGAGCCGGAAGAAAAATTCAACGGTGAATGAGGAAAAGGCTGAACTCTTCGGTTATACTTCTACATGGTACTATTTTCGCACTGAGAAAAAACTGCATAGCAATATTTACTAAAAAATTTAGTAAAGTACAATATAAGTAATACAACCTGATTATTTTATTGATTTCACTATACTATAGCTGAATTATTTATAAACGTATACTTAAATCAACTAACTTTTTTTGAACAATGGGTCCAGTTAATTTATTGATATTCGACTGTATTTTTTACTATAATTCGCTTAGTTAAATTTACTATTTAGAAATACTTAATACAACCCTAATTTCTTAAAATATTTACAATTAAAATTTTGTTACTTTTACAATATATTATTGCAGTGTCATTATTACACAATGTAATATTGTTAAATATACTATGTTTTTAAAGTATGTTTAAATAAAATTTTTTATTGATACTAATTAATATGTGGTACAATGAACTATATATTAAAAGAGAATTGACGGATTCAATGGTAAATATAGGTACTATTTCTATAAATATTATTACCCATATATACAATAACTGAATTCCTTTATACGTATTTCGAAATAAGTTCGTCAGTGTAGTGTTTGTCGTCGAAGGACATGGACGTACAGCAAAGTGTAGAGGACTTACTTAAAAAAAATATAATGGTTACTAGAAAATTAGTAATGGTTAATAGATTTTATATTAAATTCAATATATCGGATACACTTTTGACTGATTAGGTATAAGATTTTGTACTGAGTACTAAAAAGTTGCGTAATCTTTTAAAAATTATTTGGTCTCCAATCGACTGTGACAGAGTATAAGATATTTATACTCAGTCGAAAGATAACCTAATAGTTTTTTATTTAATATATCTCCAGTACGTTAAAATAATAGAAAAAAATCAACAAACAAATAAATAGCTAAGAAAAAGTATTGAATTAGTATCATGTACATTATTTTTAGTAAATAGTAAAACCGAGTAAAACCCGTACTTATGCACGAGTAATCATATATGTAAGTACGTATGTATTGCAAGTGTGACTACGCATCTGACTATGAGTTTTGACTAATCAATAAACAAAAAGATACAACGATTACCAACAAACAGTCAGATCCTAACAACCTAAGTTTATTTTTATATTTGTATACATACATATTTGGCTATATCGCGCGGAAGTGCGATTCCCAGTAACATAACCTAGCTAACCCGCGATTCACGTGCATGTAAACCACCAATTTTTTTAACTATCATTGCACGTCATACGTCATCATATCGTCAAGAATATTATATATATATATATATATATGAGAGTAAAAATAAATCTATGTACATTTTATAAACTTATATGTATAACTTGTTTTATAAAAAAAAATAAATTTTTAAAAACAAAATTTTAACTATCTTTTCATTTCGCACAACCGTATCTTAAAGTCTAACTTATTATAAATTATAGTAAAACTAAAAATTATGATGCATTTGTAATATTATTTTTCTATTAATTTCTATTATAATTTATAGTAGTGTTTAATAAAAATATAATATAGTCATTTTAATAAATAAATATTTTTAAATATATAGTTAAATTACAATTTCTTTTTGTAAATGGTACTTACAATTTTCAGAAATAGTTTTACCATAAAATATTGCAGTATAGTTATTGCACTATATTTTCTGGTAATTTTATAGTAAAATTAACCTTTTTTTTCTCTCAGTGCGCCAAATAAACCAACTAGAGCAAATAAAAACTGACGTTTAAAAACATATTTGTGCCGTGTACGATCTTCTCCTTTACTTTCGGATTATTATTTTTTTAAAAATATATATTTTATTCATGTTATTGTAATACTAAATCTACGATAATATAAAATCGACCTATCGTTTGAAATTTTAAGGTGATAAATACTTTAAACTGATTTAAATTTAACGTGGTATATTCAATTCATTAAATCAAAATACGTGCAGGGAATAGTGTTCTACCTTTGGTAAATTTTCATCTTAATGGGCGGAATTTCGCTGAAAGTAAATGAAATTCCAGCATGCAAATTGAGGTACTTACCTATAACCTGAGAGCCTTTTGATTAGTTTTCTAATTTTGATTGGTTTGCTCATTCGAGTTTCCGTCGAATATTACCATAAAAATGAACGAATATAGGTATACAGCATCACTAAATGACTCGTGTAAAACGCAAAAAATGTTTATTTCGTAGAACAATTTGTTTTGTCACGCACAATCAAAGATATCTCCACGAAATTATAGTCTCTTTTCACAATTAAGCGTTTTAAGTTTGGGTAAAATATTTTTAATTATAACCAAGTCATAGAAATTGTGGTATACGTATATTTTACACGGAGAAAAAAATTAGTAGTAAAAATGACAATATTGTTTAGTGATAGATAGACAGACGTGACAAACGACAAAAATTACTATTTCGTTATAGGAAAATTGGACAGATACATATAGTAAATATTAATAGATATGTCTACAGGTGCAGTGTGCACCTCTATAGGATACATTTATTGTAAATTGTAATGTCTGGAGTTAATAATACATAAATATGTAGAAACATTTTTTCTATACCAAAATAGTAATTTTTATCATATATTAAATCTGTCTCTTCATGACTAAACAGCATTGTTATTTTTACTACAAATTTTTTCTCCGTGTACTTACGTATGTACTTAATTAATATAAGATCTCACAAATAATTCGATATAATTAAAATACGATATTAAATTTTAGACAAAAGTATTCGTTAGCTTTAAACATCCTTTACTAAATTTTTAAAATAAACTTCAAATAATTGGAAATTGTTGATAATCTATTGTTTTCGAGATTGATTAAATATTTATGTCTTTATTTTAGTACGTGGATAAATTATTCATAAATGAAGAGAAGCTCTTAAAATTTAATTAATCAATGACTTCCTTTGATGTCTAATTCAATGTAATATTTGCTGTCTATAAGAGTGCGCTTGATCACTAAAAAAAAACAACGATTGCTATTCCTACGTATATATATACACGAATAAAAATCTTAGTTGGAGCGCTGTGCGATAAATAAAAAGCGTATAATAAAAGATCAAACAAATAAAAATTAGATCTCAAAAATGTATATATATGTATATCGTTAATGTATATACTTACATATATATATATACATGTATACTTACATGTAGAATATTCAATTTCGAATTTTTTTTTTATCGTTCGCCGATATCGCGGCTGAATCGAAACCCTTTTCTATTCGCCGCGAAAAATAAAGAAAGGAAAAAAGAAACAGAGAAATTGGCTTGGGGGTATTTTGCAAAACGCGGCCCGTTATATTTTGAGTAGTTCGCGGTTGGCGGTGAGCTGTCTGCACAGATAAGAAGACCTCGGGAGAGTCTCGGACAGCTGACGCAGCGCAGGTGCATCGAAACTCTTCTTATCTCGCGTTTCTCATCGCCGACGATATACCCTGGCGCTTCTTTTTCTTTTTCGAGCTCACGAACTTATCTACACTTGCTCTTTTGCCCCGTACTTGTTCCATCCTCTGTTTTGACTTCGAACTATGTAGTCAAATCTCGAATGTTAATAAGGGGGGAATGGTATTTTTATCGGCATTGTATAGAATGTGTATATATATGTATTTTTCTTTTAGTTTTCCTTGCACATTCAAAACTTTCTTTATTTTCAATATTATCGAGTAATAGGTTGTTTGCGTACAAAAAAATATATATTGATAATCCAATTAACTTATAGCAAACTATCATTTTATATATCATTTTGTATTTCACTAGAAAGTTATATCTTTATTTGAGTTATAGAAACGTACTTTCTATATTATCATTTATATACCCATAATTTCAGTGAATCTCCCAGTAAATATTTATCGTAATAAACATTATACCAACGATTGCTCGTGTTCAAAAATAAACGATCCAAGTATATATATATTTAGTGATTTCTCAATTAATGGAACTTTACTTTATGTATTTACAATGTACGAGCGGCGTGAAATTTAATGTACTTTCTTCCTTTTTCATATATGTTACAACTAATTTTAAATTTTAAATTTTTTCGATCAATCTTTTTCCCCATTAATCGCCGACAATCTTAATAATTTAATTAGGCGCAAACACGACAATAACTAATATTTATCATTGTTTTAATAAATGTTTCAATTAGAAAACAAGCTTTGACTTTGCATTTGGTATCGTAATTATTATTATCGTAGTCTTATCTACTATATTTTAATACGCCTATATGGACTCAAATGTAGAGATAGAAATAAGTAAAGTGTATACTTTCAGTTTCTATATATATATTTATTTATTTTTATTTGAGCTGCTTAGATAAGCGTCTCATTTCGAATTAACCTGACGTAAGAAAATTTACATCTAACATTAGAGTGCAACCAGACATTTCAGTTAGTATTATGTTACTTTCAGTATATTATTTTTTGTTCGAAAAGCTAACAAATGTATACAAAAGTTCATGTGTATTAAATACAAATGCATATTTCTATATTTATATAAATGTTGATGAAGTAAAGAAAAAGAGGTATATACATCGTAGAAGCTGAGTTTGAAATAATTAATTTGCATATGCTCAATCCGAAGAAGCGCGAGAAGGTAAGGTATACTCGGTGTAATCTATTTGTTGGTATTGGTAATAATATATTTGAGTCATTAGGACATTAAAATATTCGTTTAAATTGAGTGGGACGTCATTACGCGATTTCGAGAAAACCTGACGATACAAGAAAATTGTATCAATATAGGTGAAAACGTAAAGTTTATTTATAGATTGAATAAAAAGCCAATCTCTTGGAAAATTACAGGTTATGTCACGCACGTAACGCCATCTATATACGATATATCATATCGATTTCCATTCGACAGTGCTCCGATGTTCCCATTCATTTGACCCAATGTGCAGTGGCTATCGTAGACCTTTACCTTCGAATCTACGACTCGTCCGAGACGCGACAGGTTAATTTTCTTTTCGAATGTGTGGCACGCGGGTCCACTCCAAAACACCCTCGAAATGTATAGGAGTCTTATCTCCGTTCGTTCACGAATTAAATGGTCGGTGTGAAAGATATAAACAAGTTGAATTTGTTTAGTATAAAAGAGAATAATGTCAACGAATAAAGAAACTGTAACGATTTCCAGCGTAATAAATAAATAGAGGATACCTCGTATCCTATACAATCGTTATCGATCATCATTCTAATGCGAAGTGACAGATTTTGACGTAGATTCACGAGGAGTGATCGATGACACGGGTGTTTGTATAAATAAAGGTCCCCCCTTTCACCGTGAAAAAGATGAGAAAGAAGGTGTACCAGAACAAAGTGAAGGGTGCAACCATCGTTACCCGCGCGGGTCATCTATAAGGTGGAAACCTCACCGCGGAGTTCACAGAGAGACGAGGAGGTAAAAGAAATCGACAGGCAACCGGTCGACGGAGTTCTCATGTTTTTCGGCGTGTCGCGCAAGGAACACACCACACACGCGCGCATCAATGTACAGTTATGAGAATCGAGAGAGGCCGACGATCCTGCGGCCAAGGAAAGGAGGCCAGTCATACGACCGTTATAACCGACTAAAGAAGAAGAAGAAGGACGGTGATAAACGAAGAAGATGAGAATTTTCGACGAATAGTGTCCGAGTTTAACTGCCCCCTCATCGGTCGAGGTGGAGGAACGGGGAAAGGCTAAGAGGTTTGAAAAATATTCGATCGACGAGACTCTACGTCGCGAGGTACAACACCTACAACAATCTCGAGAATCTTTTATACAGGATTTTAGAACTTTTGGATTACGTAACGCTTACTCTATCTCTATACTGTTAGAAAACTTGAGAGAAAAATCGTTGAAATCACTTGAGTTTTTCAATCCTCGGTCTACGGTTAATCCCGGTAATTGGTAAATGTAAGAGGGATCGTTGCTCGTGTTACGTACTTACGTATATGTATATACATGGATATGCGGGTGAAGGAAAGAAGAAAGAGACGCACTTGGGTATATGCACTTTTTCGCAGAGGGAATAACCCACTTTTTTTTGTTCACCACTGTAAGGTCTGGGTTAACGAATCTGGATTACACACACGTAATATGTACATACATATACATGTATACATGTGTCCGTGTGTGCATACAGTCGTGTTTCCGCCTTACGTTCCGAATATTCAATTTCGCTTTGAGGAAGTCGTCGTTGCCTTTTTGTGCAACGATCGCATGTTTCATACATTTTTTCGAGATACACCTATATATATAAGTATACCCTGTAAATGAAAATGTCAATTTTCGTAATGTTTAATGCCGGTTCTCTCATAACGTTTGCATTATACGGTGAATGTTGGCAAGTGCGCTGATTTATTTTGTATACTGATTGCTAAAACTCATTTGACTCTTCTCTTTCCTGAGTTTTGATTGCTTTATAAGTTATACACGTATAGGTATAACATTCCGATCGCTTTTGGATTCGTTAGCGAGTTTACGCGATGTTTGATTGCACAATTCGATTTCTGTAAACATGATTATTCAATTAATTAGTTTCAATTACGTTTTAAGTACACACTTATAAATGATTATTTCAAAATTAATCGCGTACTCCTTTTTGTTTCAGGTATGTGTCCTCGATTATCGTTGTAGTGTAACATCATCGATTTATCCGTAAGTATATGAATGAAGAAACTCGCAATATACTTTCGGTAATCGTCGATATGACAATGTCTCGAATGTCACGTTACGATATACGCTAATAGTAAAAAAAAAAAAACGTATACGTACAATTTATCGAGTGGCGTATAATTTAATCTTATCAAACGCGTCTAAGAACATTGCGTGCTGATAATTAATATAGATATGTAATTATTAAGGATTAATTATAAACCACTAAATTTTCTCGTGTAATTAATAATTAAACTAAGATAACGATATAATCTTAATTTTTAATAGTTATACTTAACAAATAAAGTGTATAATAATAGTTGTATATAAATTAAAGGAATTTCTCTAACGAACGGAAATGACCAAAGAGAAAGTATCGATTTTCTATAAAATTTAACAAATTTTTTTTTTTTTATAAATACAAACATTCGAAATCTAAACTTTCGAGAGAGCGTATAACTTTTACAGTGCGAACGGGTGATTTTCGCTATTAGCGATCGAAATATACCCATAGAGACACCGGCGCGTATATACCGTAAAAGTGGCACGCGAAGGAAATCGAAAGAGCCCGTCTCTTTTGAGCTCCACTGAAAATCGTGAGCAATCGGTTACTCGACGATTTGCCCAGGTATATATATATATACACACACACACACTGCACGGACACAGAGATATCGCGGTGACGATGCTTTTATTCTCGATGTCGCAGTCACGACGACGAGGACTTCGTGACTTTTGCATAAAATCGAAAATCCCATAATGCTAAAGGGGGAGGCTGGTTTACTTTTCCTCGCGTACATTAAGGTACACGGAGAGACGTGACCTACAACGCTCACTCCGAAACTAGGTTGTGCAAGTACATTTTTTTCTAACTGCATCTTAATTAGACAGGGGTGTGTAGCGTATATATATATATATGCATTCCGTTTCGTCGTTTCCAGTCTAATCGACTATATTTTATTTTTCATTATTATGTCCTAGTCTTAATAATCGTCGTATTTCTCTCTTTCTTTATCTTTTTAAGTATATACGTATATGGTCATTGTTCTGTTGACTGAATTTGCATTTTTGGGCTAGAGGTAAATTGTATTCGGTGATGCAATGCGCGAGTGGTTTACCTCGTTTCGACCTCAGAGTTTATTGGTGGGTAATTTTTGGTTATTAATGGAAAACGTATAGTCTACATAGATATACCCGTGCGAATATCTGTGCATGTATAATATATGTATATATATATATATCTTTTTTTCTTTCACAATGATTAATACGTATTATCCGAGTTTTATCTCTAAGACAGTCAAGTTAAAATGTATATATTTAACATTTAGGTGCAATCTGTTAGTTTATTGGGAATAAATCGGCTTACGGTTGATCGTGTTTCGTTTATCTTTGGATTATTAACCGATTACACGTGTGTTTATGCGCGTAATTTACGAATTATATAAGATTAAAATGCTTTTTTATTCTCATTCATTTACGTATACAGTCGCAGTATTTGAATAAACCAGATAGTATATACAATTTTATATATATATATGTATATACCAAGTATATGTGTATATATATATATATGCGCTATCGTAAAATTACGTCGGTGATTTACATCTATACGCGGTCAATTGAGGGGCCGGAAACGAAAAGGGCGCGTGAGCCGAAAATCTTGGATAAGTATTGTCCACGGAGTCGATTTTTCACGTCAATAAAATTAAATTTTTTTCTTTTGGGTTTTGTAGAGGACATAATTCCACACATTTTTTGTATTTAAACAATATTAAAAATATTTTTTGTTTTCGAGTTATAACCGAAAAACGCGATTTTTGCGATAATTATTATTTAATACGTTTTCCACTTCAACTCGCCACCATTTTCTTTCTATTCAATATTTTGTTCTGAAATTTTTATAGAAGTTTCTCCTAAGATATCCGCGAGTAATAGACTTGATAACAAGTCTTAATATTAATTAGAAAAAATGTGATGATTTTTTAAAAAGAAAAAATGAAATTTATGTACGTTTACCTTCAGCGAGAAAAGTTGAATGACGAAGTTTTAAATTTCGGGAATGTAATAATCGGATATTAAAACTAACTAGTTAAGGAAGTTTTTTGGAAATTTTCAGACTTACAAGTATTAAGGAAGCTGAATAATAGCGATTTTTCCAAAAGCTCGGAACCGTGCGCCATGCCTCTAACTGAGCCGCCCGGGCGTTCGACTCGCTCTCGAGATTTTTTAATCCACAATCATTCACGCTAACACATAATTTATAATTTTTATTTTTTTTTATGTGAAGATATTATCATTGAAGAAACTTGGTTTACTTGTACTTAAACACCATTTTTTGAACGAGTGTCCATTTGATTTATGTTAGGCAAAAGACAAAATTATATAAAGTATATAAAAATGTATCGAAAATTAGCGATAATAAGAAACCATAAGTATTCGTTGTTTGTCAGTATAAAAAAGAAAATTCGAGAGACTAACTGTATTTTAAATATAATATTTGCTCATTAAGTCATTGTGCACTCGAAAATGTACATAAAAATTATAAATGATGTGTTAGCGTAAAAGATTGTGGATTAAAAAATGTCGAGAGCGAGTCGAAAGCCCGGGCGGCTCAGTTAGAGGCATGGCGCGCGGTTCCGAGCTTATCGAAAAATCGCTATTATTCAGCTTCCTTAATACTTGTAAGTCTGAAAATTTCCAAAAAACTTCCTTAACTATTTAGTTTTAATACCCGATTATTACAATCCCGAAATTTAAAACTTCGTCACTCAACTTTTCTCGCTGAAGGTAAACGTACATAAATTTCATTTTTTCTTTTTAAAAAATCATCACATTTTTTCTAATTAATATTAAGACTTTTTATCAAGTCTATTACTCGCGGATATCTTAGGAGAAACTTCTATAAAAATTTCAGAACAAAATATTGAATAGAAAGAAAATGGTGGCGAGTTGAAGTGGAAAACGTATTAAATAATAATTATCGCAAAAATCGCGTTTTTCGGTTATAACTCGAAAACAAAAAATATTTTTAATATTGTTTAAATACAAAAAATGTGTGGAATTATGTCCTCTACAAAACCCAAAAGAAAAAAATTTAATTTTATTGACGTGAAAAATCGACTCCGTGGACAATACTTATCCAAGATTTTCGGCTCACGCGCCCTTTTCGTTTCCGGCCCCTCAATTGTATATTCGTGGATGTGTAAAAAAATGATCGCAACTATACCGGGCAAAGCGTAAACGTGAGAAAACGATATTTCTTATTTTTTTTTTTTTGGTCCATATCGTTGAAACCGGATATATCCTCCACAAAAGTTGAAATGGACGATTAAATTCGATGGGTGATGATTATAGTCAAACTGTATACCAGGTTGAGTAAACGACTTTATACCCTCTGGCACAATTCCAACGTAGCTAGCTGATATCGCCGTTCGGTTATACTATACCTATCGAAGATTTACACCTATACGGATTGTAAATAAAAAGAGGTGATCCAAATTATCTATTTTTGAAATATAAAATCGAATGATATAAAAGTTAATTTTCATAGATATTTTCAAGGTGTAATATGTATATGTTTTTCTCCATGTTCTTTAAGAGATCGAGTCTATTCATAATTCGTAGATCCGTGTATCATTAAGACAATATAAGTTTTTTTTTTTTAAATTAGAGTTATTTTTTATGCGGTAGTGTATATTGATCACGCGGATACTATATCGATCATCGCGTTTTGTTGGAATTCATCAATAATTTTAATACGACAAGCGAATGATCGTAAAACATTGCCTAATGACGTATCTTGTCATCCTTGATCACTTGATGTTATTAATACGACGTACCGGTTCTATATCGATAGAGAAAATCAATCATTGTAATTCGTATATGCTTTTACTCGTGCACAGTTAAAATGTATAACGACTGACGCGCGAAAAAGTAGAAAGAAAGACCGCTTTTAAAAATTTTCACGAAAAAGTATACCTTTGTCAACCTATTTCAATATTTCTTTACGCGCTCGATGCGGAGAGAAGTAAAAAGTTGTCAGTCAAACAGCTGTCAACTTACCCCCGAGAGGTTTCGAGCATGCCAAAACTCTTTCGTATAGCGTTTGTCTTCTTACGCGAATCCGTCACTCGTCATCGGGTACAGTTTATCCAGAGCATGCTGCATTATTCTTTGGAATATGCGGAGATTTCACCGGGTGGAGGTAAAAACGAACCGTCACGAAAGGCATCGCATCCGAGTTTCCAGAGGCGGAAGAACTACGACTGTTTTCTCTCGCTCGGTGCGAGGGACATCCTCGAGGTGGGATTTCCGTTTCCTTCTTGACAATAGTAGAAGCTTTCGTGAATCATACGTATATATATATGGCATATACGCAAACTTTATATACACGTATATACATCGCGGGTGTTAATTTTAAATATTCTTAAATAAACGTGATTAATGCGCCTATATTCATATTGATTGATAGGAATGGGAAATTTATAAGTGAGTGCAGATGAAGAAAAAAACATAAAGATACTCATCGTGCATTAATCACGCGTTAACCGTACAATTTTAATTACGGAAGTGCAAGGTTTTCCATGGTAAAAAAATAAAATTTTATTCGCACGCGGTATACACATACACACACTGCACATATATATAATGTAAATAATAATAATAACAAGTGTATAAACTTGAATTCGAATTGTTCGTTTTCTACGAGTGTCAATACACCGGGTAATTATTCTTATAAAAGCATTGAATAATAGACGTTGCGTGTTTTTCAATAAAAAAAACGCGAGAAGAAAAAAAATATATACTTATACTTTAAGGAAGCGCTCAACGCGTAACAACGGCAATCAACACTTTGATACACCTGATCGTTTGTATATACAACATCATCTCATTTACAAAATTTACACCGCGAACTCGCTAACCGTAACGCAACGTGCAACCATCTTACCTTTCTTCCTCTCTCTCTCTCTCTCTCTCTCTCTGCCTTCCTCGCGTGCGCACGAGGTTCTAACGAATGCCGTTGTTTGTTGCTCGTCTTTCGAGAAAAGAGTATATATACGAAAGAATAAAGGGAAAAGAAACCACCGAGTTACTTTCGCCTATACCGCGAAACAACGGCCGAGTGCTGGGGTTCGCATCTTGAAATCGATGCATATACTCACACTTGTAAAGGTAGACTCGCAAATTATCGAATTAGCCAGGAATCCTTTACAAAACTCGTGGTTCGCGAACCCAAGGGAGGCAATTCCACGCAGCTTGCGGAATTCCGCAGCACGTGAAAGATCGCTCGAACGAACGAACGAACGAACGAACGAACGATTCTACAGAAGGTACAGACGGGGGTGTAATAACTCACCTTAAAAATGTATCCTTCTACTTTTTTCTTTTCTGCATTGTGTAAATAAATCAACAAATAAATTTTACGTACTCCTTCTACAAAATTAAATAATCTTTTTATCAAGACGATAAGAGAATAAGTTGACTTTAATAGCTAATAATAAATTAATTTCTAGTTAAATTTTATTAAATATTCGCTAAAATTAATCTAATTTGAATTGCTAATGATTAACTTATTTAATTACAGATAATCTTTTATCTAAATTTGGTTAAACATCTATAACGTTACTTCTAAAAAGTTGACAGTATTATCGTTGTATTGCAACAAAACGTTGCGATATCTATGGTAATATATAGCTACAAGTCCATTAATTTTCTACCAGAGGTGAAATGGTAATAAAGACGTAGAGTGTTATTTTCAAAAATTATATTTATTATTAGTACCCAACAGTTTACAAATTCTTATTTAATAATACTTTTTTATTAAATTTTGAAATATATTTAAGTAAATGTGGCCGTTTAAATAATTAAATACCAATAAGTAAATATGATTTACAACTATGAATTTGCTAATATTCAGGTTGAACGGATGCTCATTTTAAACGACTCTCAATTTAATTACCTAGTAATTACCTCAAAATCCGTCAGAACTTGTAGCAGGAACGGTTGATGAATCATTAATATTTTTTAAGATTACTTTATTTTTATTCTTACAAGAATCGCAGTAGCGCGCTCTTAATACCTATACGAAGAAAAAAAAATAAAAAGGTAATTTAGCTTACAGTTACAAAATTAGACCAAATGAATTATACATTGCTAATTTTTCGAATCACTTATTGTTGTGTTTTAAGGTACGTAAAAAATAATTTGACGAGTTTCCCGCTTTAGATTATCATTTAAGTAGAACGGTTTGAAGAAGAAACATTGTATAGCAGATCTACACTTCCCGTTGTCGGGGAGCAGTAAAATATAAACTATTACAGTTACTTGTCATAATACGATAAGGTATATATATATATATATATTCATACGCAATGTTATTTACCGTATCCTTAAACCCAACAAACCTTAATTCACCATAAAGAAAATCCTATACTCGGAATAACGAGATTAATTAATTCTGATTAACAATTTAAAACCGCGACAAATACATACAATGCAGGAAACGATCGCGTGCAAACATATATATATAGGTAATATACAGCGTATGTAAGACGAGAAGTAATAGGTAAACGATCGATTTTATATAGAAAATTATACAAGAGACCGTAACAAAGTGTTTTAAAAATGACACGTATCAATCTGTCGGGTGTGTTTCGTTGAACGTTGTACGTGACGGAGAGCAACGACCCCGCATGAGAGTAGCAGCAGCCGCCAGCCGCGCCGAAGGCGCATACCGAATCGCGAGCACCGATAGACGCGAGCGCCGGCAACCTGTTGTTCACCCTACAGGGGTCCGATTCGAAACACCCAGCGAAAAATCGACTCACGCTCCTCTCTGCGCGTATACCTATACCTATATATTCATATACATATATACATATACATGTGTGTGTGCGCGTGTGCGTGCGTGTTTGTATGGCCATCCGAGTCCATCTCCGACATCATATTGTTTTTCGTCCGTAAAGATCCACGTGTCCTGATAATGACATTGTTTTGCCTCGTTTCATCCTGTATACGATATAAGATTCACTGTTCGATGTGTGCGTGCGTGCGTGCGTACGCGAATTGTGTATATATATATATGTATCTCTAACGTGAAATATTTGACGATCAATTTGAAATACGACTGAAATAAAAAAGAGGTGATCCAAATTATCTATTTTTGAAATATAAATCGAATGATATAAAAGTTAATTTTCATAGATATTTTCAAGGTGTAATATATGTTTTCTCCATGTTCTTTAAGAGATCGAGTCTATTCATAATTCGTAGATCCGTGTATCATTAAGACAATATAAGTTTTTTTTTTTTAAATTAGAGTTATTTTTTATGCGGTAGTGTATATTGATCACGCGGATACTATATCGATCATCGCGTTTTGTTGGAATTCATCAATAATTTTAATACGACAAGCGAATGATCGTAAAACATTGCCTAATGACGTATCTTGTCATCCTTGATCACTTGATGTTATTAATACGACGTACCGGTTCTATATCGATAGAGAAAATCAATCATTGTAATTCGTATATGCTTTTACTCGTGCACAGTTAAAATGTATAACGACTGACGCGCGAAAAAGTAGAAAGAAAGACCGCTTTTAAAAATTTTCACGAAAAAGTATACCTTTGTCAACCTATTTCAATATTTCTTTACGCGCTCGATGCGGAGAGAAGTAAAAAGTTGTCAGTCAAACAGCTGTCAACTTACCCCCGAGAGGTTTCGAGCATGCCAAAACTCTTTCGTATAGCGTTTGTCTTCTTACGCGAATCCGTCACTCGTCATCGGGTACAGTTTATCCAGAGCATGCTGCATTATTCTTTGGAATATGCGGAGATTTCACCGGGTGGAGGTAAAAACGAACCGTCACGAAAGGCATCGCATCCGAGTTTCCAGAGGCGGAAGAACTACGACTGTTTTCTCTCGCTCGGTGCGAGGGACATCCTCGAGGTGGGATTTCCGTTTCCTTCTTGACAATAGTAGAAGCTTTCGTGAATCATACGTATATATATATATGGCATATACGCAAACTTTATATACACGTATATACATCGCGGGTGTTAATTTTAAATATTCTTAAATAAACGTGATTAATGCGCCTATATTCATATTGATTGATAGGAATGGGAAATTTATAAGTGAGTGCAGATGAAGAAAAAAACATAAAGATACTCATCGTGCATTAATCACGCGTTAACCGTACAATTTTAATTACGGAAGTGCAAGGTTTTCCATGGTAAAAAATAAAATTTTATTCGCACGCGGTATACACATACACACACTGCACATATATATAATGTAAATAATAATAATAACAAGTGTATAAACTTGAATTCGAATTGTTCGTTTTCTACGAGTGTCAATACACCGGGTAATTATTCTTATAAAAGCATTGAATAATAGACGTTGCGTGTTTTTCAATAAAAAAACGCGAGAAGAAAAAAAATATATACTTATACTTTAAGGAAGCGCTCAACGCGTAACAACGGCAATCAACACTTTGATACACCTGATCGTTTGTATATACAACATCATCTCATTTACAAAATTTACACCGCGAACTCGCTAACCGTAACGCAACGTGCAACCATCTTACCTTTCTTCCTCTCTCTCTCTCTCTCTCTCTCTCTGCCTTCCTCGCGTGCGCACGAGGTTCTAACGAATGCCGTTGTTTGTTGCTCGTCTTTCGAGAAAAGAGTATATATACGAAAGAATAAAGGGAAAAGAAACCACCGAGTTACTTTCGCCTATACCGCGAAACAACGGCCGAGTGCTGGGGTTCGCATCTTGAAATCGATGCATATACTCACACTTGTAAAGGTAGACTCGCAAATTATCGAATTAGCCAGGAATCCTTTACAAAACTCGTGGTTCGCGAACCCAAGGGAGGCAATTCCACGCAGCTTGCGGAATTCCGCAGCACGTGAAAGATCGCTCGAACGAACGAACGAACGAACGAACGAACGATTCTACAGAAGGTACAGACGGGGGTGTAATAACTCACCTTAAAAATGTATCCTTCTACTTTTTTCTTTTCTGCATTGTGTAAATAAATCAACAAATAAATTTTACGTACTCCTTCTACAAAATTAAATAATCTTTTTATCAAGACGATAAGAGAATAAGTTGACTTTGATAGCTAATAATAAATTAATTTCTAGTTAAATTTTTATTAAATATTCGCTAAAATTAATCTAATTTGAATTGCTAATGATTAACTTATTTAATTACAGATAATCTTTTATCTAAATTTGGTTAAACATCTATAACGTTACTTCTAAAAAGTTGACAGTATTATCGTTGTATTGCAACAAAACGTTGCGATATCTATGGTAATATATAGCTACAAGTCCATTAATTTTCTACCAGGGGTGAAATGGTAATAAAAGCGTAGAGTGTTATTTTCAAAAATTATATTTACTATTAGTACCCAACAGTTTACAAATTCTTATTTAATAATACTTTTTTATTAAATTTTGAAATATATTTAAGTAAATGTGGCCGTTTAAATAATTAAATACCAATAAGTAAATATGATTTACAACTAAGAATTTGCTAATATTCAGGTTGAACGGATGCTCATTTTAAACGACTCTCAATTTAATTACCTAGTAATTACCTCAAAATCCGTCAGAACTTGTAGCAGGAACGGTTGATAAATCATTAATATTTTTTTAAGATTACTTTATTTTTATTCTTACAAGAATCGCAGTAGCGCGCTCTTAATACCTATACGAAGAAAAAAAAATAAAAAGGTAATTTAGCTTACAGTTACAAAATTAGACCAAATGAATTATACATTGCTAATTTTTCGAATCACTTATTGTTGTGTTTTAAGGTACGTAAAAAATAATTTGACGAGTTTCCCGCTTTAGATTATCATTTAAGTAGAACGGTTTGAAGAAGAAACATTGTATAGCAGATCTACACTTCCCGTTGTCGGGGAGCAGTAAAATATAAACTATTACAGTTACTTGTCATAATACGATAAGGTATATATATATATATATATTCATACGCAATGTTATTTACCGTATCCTTAAACCCAACAAACCTTAATTCACCATAAAGAAAATCCTATACTCGGAATAACGAGATTAATTAATTCTGATTAACAATTTAAAACCGCGACAAATACATACAATGCAGGAAACGATCGCGTGCAAACATATATATATAGGTAATATACAGCGTATGTAAGACGAGAAGTAATAGGTAAACGATCGATTTTATATAGAAAATTATACAAGAGACCGTAACAAAGTGTTTTAAAAATGACACGTATCAATCTGTCGGGTGTGTTTCGTTGAACGTTGTACGTGACGGAGAGCAACGACCCCGCATGAGAGTAGCAGCAGCCGCCAGCCGCGCCGAAGGCGCATACCGAATCGCGAGCACCGATAGACGCGAGCGCCGGCAACCTGTTGTTCACCCTACAGGGGTCCGATTCGAAACACCCAGCGAAAAATCGACTCACGCTCCTCTCTGCGCGTATACCTATACCTATATATTCATATACATATATACATATACATGTGTGTGTGCGCGTGTGCGTGCGTGTTTGTATGGCCATCCGAGTCCATCTCCGACATCATATTGTTTTTCGTCCGTAAAGATCCACGTGTCCTGATAATGACATTGTTTTGCCTCGTTTCATCCTGTATACGATATAAGATTCACTGTTCGATGTGTGCGTGCGTGCGTGCGTACGCGAATTGTGTATATATATATATGTATCTCTAACGTGAAATATTTGACGATCAATTTGAAATACGACTGAAATGTAAAAGACGTATGCCAAAAAGTGAATTGACCAAGATATTTAAATATAATTACGCATAGTTAAAAAAATGTAAATATAGATATATAGATTAGATATTGAGATTGATGTTGATGAAACCATGGAGAAATCTTTAACTGTCTTTCAAATATTCGGTATAGGAAATAGTAATTAAACTTTAAATTATGATGAATTTTAATCTCGAAACATATATAAGAAATGACGAATTTTGTATTACGAAACTAAAAGTTAACGCATACAATTATTACGAGTAACGCAACATCAATCACTGCGAAGATCAAAGAAAATACCTCGAGTACGAAAGTGAAATAAATAGAGGAAAACTGTACAAAACGTGGCTTCCTCTTGTGGATGGTAAAGCGCCACCTTGCGAGAAAAGTCACGATCCAAGTTGTTGGCGGCAAAATATGCCAAAGGGACCACCTGCGGAGACAAAAGAATTACGATGAACTCGGGATCGTCCTTTTACGTATTTTTCTTTTCTTTTTTTAAGATCACGAAAACCGGAGACGCAGTTGTTTTTATCTTTTTTCAACGATGTCTATCATGAAAATTTTACAATTATTATATATTACGCGCAATTTTTAATTATTATTACTTTACCGATGTAAATAGTATGTAGTTTTTTAAAAATAAATATTGGTGTAGAAATCATATATGGTGGATTATTATATTACTTGTAAACGAACAACTTTCGACGCGTGTGTAAGCAAATGATGAAGCATAAAATTGTATAGAATAACACGACATACTTTAACACGAATAAATGATCTAGAAATAGCTGTATCGAATACGGGTTTTCTTATAATATATACAAATCGTCATCATTAATTATCTCTAATGACTCATTTTACTATTAGAATATCCCATTCTCATGGGTGTATTATTCATGTGTCAATGTTGCTTTTTCATGAAATATCTCGTATACGATTTTTGTCATTCCTCTTTCGAACCGCGGTAGCCAAAAAAATTTGTGTCGCGTTCTCGGAGTTGCAACAGTATAAAATGAAAATAGTTTTCCAGGTTTCTTAATTTTGTTAATCGTCAACTAATAGTCCGTGCAGTTTAAACACATACGTTCCTTTTTTTTGTCCAACGAACGCGCGTGGTGTTGTCTTTCTTTATTTTTTTCCCCCTCAAACGTGAGCGACTACGTAAATCACTGGTAAGAAAGGTATACGCAGGTACAATCCATAGAGCCTGGCGACATTTAAAACTTTGAGTGCACGTGCGTATGTGTGTGTGTATATGTGTATAGGTATACTCAAAAGAAAGCTCGATGGTTTTTTTTGGTAGTTGGTCGGTTGGTTAGTTCGACTCGAGGCGTTTATGATCGCGTAGGTTAAATGCAAAGGCGCGCGACGACTTCGGATTTACGACTACGATTAATAGGCGGTTCGTTGACTTTGCGCTAACTTGTCAAGCAATTATACATTTATAGGTATGCGATAATACTACCTCGATCTTTATTGTTCTTGTAACGCATTAGCCAATATTTGTCGTTGCGTTAACCCTCCTGGATATATATGTATTATATATACATATACATGACTGCCTCTGCACGCGTGACCATTTCATTTCGATGATTAATCATTCGATAGTTTTAGCTGCGTGATATACCAACCTTCGAACGAGCGTGCTTTTTAACGTTTGTTAAAACCATTACAAAATCTCATTCGTATAATATAGGAGGGAAAAGCAAACAAAGAAGTTACATTCTTTTTCGCACGCCCATATGCGATCCGAAGAAAGGACCTTTCCCTATTTAACGCAAACCTCAAAATTCTAGTCCACCTTTTTCATCTTCCACGCAGTTTCAAAAGAGCGCCGTACCTTCGGAAACCAAGATCCAAAGAAATTTTGTACAACCTGTATGGGTCGTCGGTCCAAAAGTTTAGAAATGCATTCGAAGCATCCACGTATATATACACCTAGGATATACACGGACAGAAATTTTGTATTAAAAATTACTATAGTTTCTAGTGACGAAGTCACAGACTGACAAACTGGGAAAAATTACTATAGTTTATATTAAAATATAGAAAAGTTATAGTAAATATTACAAGAATTATAGTAAATTTTATTATAATCTATAGTAATTTTTACTGTAAACCACACTAATTTTTCTCAGTTTGTCAGTCTGTGACTTCTTTACTAGAAACTATAGTAATTTTTAATCTAAAATTTTTCTCAGTGTATATAATTGGAACTTGAAAACGTTTATAACGCTTCGAAACTCGTCGTGTGCGTAAAACAGAGAACGTTGTACCGATTCGAAGGGACAAAAGGTATTTCACTTTAAAGCAGTTTTTACAATAAATTAATAAAATAATATTTCGTTATTACGTACAAGCCAAATGAATGTGAAACTTTTAATTCGGCCATATAGGTTTCAAATTTTTTTTAAACTTCCGTGTACAATGAGGTCAATTTTACGTTTACGTAACCAATGTATTTTCGAATGTGTGTGTGCATGTTCAGCAAGAATATACGTATACGTATACATGTACTTGATAAACTGATACGGGATACTTTATGCGAGCTCGTTTTGATAGCGTTACGTAAACTTTTGGTGTAACACTTGAGGCATATATACTGTATATCGTCGAGATCAAATTTTCAACTTTTATGCAGCTTGGACAGTGGTTAAAGAATTATTAACTTTATGGTACCTTTAAATTCAATGATATGCTTTATTTCATACGCTTCGACAGGTTTCGATATCCCGATGATCGTTAAGGGGGTGGTATTATTTAATTTTAACCGATCGCACAATATAGGTTAGACATTTATGTTTAACGATGTAAGTATAATATATATTTTATTTAAAATACAAATACTGAGTTACTATATTATTGAATAATTGATCACTTTTCAAAACTTTAAATGTATATATATATTTCAATTACATCTTGAAACATTATGTTTGCGCGGAAAATGCGTAGTTTTTTATATGTAATATTTTATGAAAGACACTTATATCTTATATCGAGTTTGTATAAGGGAGTCATACTCGCAATTTTGTTGATTAATTAATACAAATTTTAAAAAAAATTTTAAAAAATTGAAAGACGAGGCATTTTAATTTATTTATAATTTAACTCTGTGAATTTCAAAGTGAAATATTATTGTATTTTTGAGAAACATGCATGACCAACAAATGTCAAGTTTGTGCACATTGTTGATGTTAGGTTCACGTTTGTTATATTACTTCGATAACGCAATAATATTTTAGTTTCAAATATAGCATACAGTTAGATATTATTGATAAACGAAGGTGCTTCTTCTCTTATTTTTGTGTTACAAGTTACAGAGATCTACACCTTTCAATTTAAGAATAATGTTAGAAATATTAAATTAAAAATCTGAACAAAATTCATATGGGTAGTTTAAAACAAAGGCGAGGGTATGACGTATTGATTTTTTTTTAAGAAAAAGTATATTTATTAATAATAATTGAATAAACAATTTTCGGTCGGTAATTATTGGTTTAAAAAGACATGAATTTTTAACGCAAAAATCAGAATTTAATTATAGACTTAAAAATCTAAAAAATGTGAGTATACTGTTTAAAACATGCCTAAGGGCATGGCGTTCGGGATTTTTTCAAAAATTTATTTTTTTGCTTATAAAAAAATATTAAAAATGACCATTTTCTGAGTCCGATATCCCCTTAGCAGATTTATTATCAATTATTACGTTTGTCGATAAGGCTCGATAGATAAATAGTACCTATGCCATCCCGATAACAATGCATTATTCAATAGGTGTTTCTCCATTTGAATATTTCATAATATAGTATTTATTTTTTACGTAAGCGTAATAATTAAACAATTTTGCTAGGTCGTCGGTAACAATTAACTATGTCATCCCTAAAAAATTATATAAAAAATAATTGTACTTACTGTATAATTTAAAAAAACATTTATCTTCGATAGAGTAAACAATTAAGAACGTATAATCGACGTATGCGTACATATGCAATTGTCATCGATTAAATGAAATATAAAGCATTGGAATTGAAAGAAACGTAATCTCAAAATTTAGCGTAATCCCATATTTCCGGCATGTACGCAGCGAGCGGAAAGTCAGTAGAGCTAAAGGAACAGAGGAGAGTATAAAAATAGAAGGTACTAGGATGAGAAAAAGAGGGAGAGAAAGAAGAACGGCAGGTAGGTATAGTAGCCATGTGCGGTGCGCACGACTAATGGGAAACCTACCTACTCTCTCTCCCTCTTCCTCTATATCTCCTTCGCTATTTAGAGAGAAAACGAGTCGAGTCACAGACGAGTAGGTGAGTGCAGAGACCCCGAAGCTACATTTTTTACGCAAGCTGTTCTTTGCCCTCTTCTTCTAATTTTTGTAGTTTTCAAGACATCGCTTACTAATTTTCCACTTTTGATCGGTCACGCAAAAAAAGAACTTTACGTTGCTTTAAATGTAAGCCAAGTATTTCGACTCTGTTTTATTCTCTTTGGAATTCGTTTACGCAGCGGTAGTAATTGTGTTGTATCGCCCAAACAAAAATGATTTTAAGCAACATTACGATTGCGTGATTTACCTACTTTTTTGGCACACTTTCGTTTTCGTATTCGAGTTACCAATCTTTGGTGCCAGCGTAACAATGCAAAGTTTTACATTTCAAATCCTCAAAACTAAAATTTGATTTTCGATTACTTGAATATTTAAAAATCTTGATGTTTTTACGCGCGCTGCACGCTGAAAACGTTACCATTTTAAAATGTTTACAAACCAGGAAATATGAAATAAACCGGAGAAAAAAGCGAATGGCGCTATATATGCAGTGTATTTGTGTATTTATTGGAGTGGGGGCGGGGACCGGTCTTGTTTGTCGTGTCGGCGGTGCGTCAGTCGAAACCACCTGCCGCACCGTGGCTAAGATTAATCTTTGGTTTTGTGAGCGCGGTTCGATCCTTAAGCCACGCTCGGATTTAGTATATATATATATATCCTTTTCAATTTGGTGGGAACATACGGTAGTTCTGATTTTTGGTTTCGACCAACCTGACATCTATTTTTATTATTCGATCCACCTAATATATATATACACATATATACCTAATATGTATATACACATATACGTGTATATTTACACATATAAGAAGTTACATTTTTCATACGTCAGGTGAATGAGAAAAGTTGCAAGAACTGCATTTCCGTGTAAAATGAGTTGAAAGAGGGGATTAATGTATATTTAGAATAAATCTTGACTAATGTCCATTCGTCCATTCGTTTGTCAATTTGTCATTACGGTAATTAAGATAGATGAGTCGGTAAACAAATTGTAGTAGAATGGCCATACTCTTTAAGAAGCAATATGTTAAACAGAGATTATTAATTTCTTTTATTTTAATTACTAAATTTATACTCTATACCAAAACGAAACAAGTAAACTTTTTTGTGACTCTTCGGTCAATGTCTATAATATCAAGGAATATTTGTTGTAGTATCAATTTCATTAATGTTTGTTAAACATTTTATTATTATTTGCTGAGTAAGATAAGTAAACGTGTAACACATTGCTATAGTAAGTTAAAAGGATTAAACTGTAATGTTAAGTGTATTGAATTTTTACACGTAAAATCGAGATTTGTAGAGTTGTTACTGCTCTATCGGTAACTATGTATATAGTGCTTTTAAAATCAATTGATATTGATGAGCATTATCATGTTTACGACGTAATAGTTATTTATGCACTTCAGGAGTAAAATATCATCCAAGGGAATAATCGCATTTTACTCCTGGAGTCCATATCAAATTTTTGACCCTGATCATTTAAAAAGTCACTGTTTGCCATAACAATTTTTTTTTAATTCTAAATCTTTTCAATTTTGTAAAATTTTTTTATATATTTGATATAATATAATAAATTTAATATTGTATTTGTAAAAAAGGCTAAACTAACCAGGAGGGGTTCCACCTTCCGGGAAACAGATTTTGTTGCAACTTTGAGAGCTGTTTTCTGGTACCCAAATATGAAAGAATTCATATGAAATTCAATCTCATAGGCTGTTTGACGAAAGTTATACGCGGTTAACGAAAAATTGTGAAAAAAATATGTTTAAGCTTAATCGCCAATAACTCGGAAAGAAATAGACGTAGTTGCTCAAACTTAAATACTTTAAATAGTTGAGATCAAGTTGACATGGTTTTAAAAAAAAGAAGCTCAAATATCTCAATTTGGACAAAAGTTATGGAATAAATAAGAATTAGACGAAATATTTGCCTAAAAAGTCTATCAAATTTTAATAATAAATTTTCTTTAAAATTTTATCCAATTCCTATTTTTTCCATAACTTTTGTCCAAATTGAGATATTTGAGCTTCTTTTTTTTAAAGCATGTCTACTTGATCTCAACTATTTAATGTATTTGAGTTTGAGCAATTACGTCTAATTGTCTATTTCTTTCCGAGTTATTGGCGAATAAACTTAAACATATTTTTTTCACAATTTTTCGTTAACTGCGTATAACGTTCGTCAAACAGCCTATGACATTGAATTTCATATGAAATCTTTCATATTTGAGTACCAGAAAACAGCTCTCAAAGTTGCAACAAAATCTATTTCCTGGAAGGTGGAACCCCTCCTTGTAAGTGTTGAAAACAAAAAAAGTAGGTCTACGATGAATAATATGAATAAAATGGGTCTCCGGGGAGTAAGTGATTCTACGGGAAATAAATTGTTCGAAGGAATAAAATGCAATTTTGCTGCACTGGTAGAGGTTAATAAAGTAAGCTTTTTAGATAGAGTGAATAATATTTTACTTTAGACTTTTTACTCAACGTCTTTTTGTTAAAAAAATCAAGTATTACACTGCCGTCCATATTTATTTGTCCACCCAAAGAAAAAATAACAGTATATTAAAAGTTATCTTACTTGGAAAATATTTAGGCTATACAAGCCTGCGGTAGTTCATTTTGTAGATTTTTGCGAGTACTTTAAGATAAATTTAATTCCAAATTAAATAATAATTTTTTAAATTTTTTATCAAACATACCGTTCAATAAAAAATTGTAAATTTTTTATCCATTTTTAACTCCGTACATTATTGTGGGAAAAATTTCCACAATAAATTTAATAGTGGGTTTTGAAAGCTTGTTGTAAGAGCTTTTAAATGAGGGATCACAGGATCTTTTCTTATAAATAGTATAAAAGTTAGACCTGTTTGAAAGAAAAAATACACATTTTTTGATCGATTCATATGCAATAATTTTACTTAGGGAAAATGGGCATTATATGTAACATAGAGTCAGCTTAATGTTTTTCAATTTTTATTTCGAAAAATTTTTTTTCTATTTTGGAGTCGATTGTTGTACGACTTTCTGGCACTCCTTAATAATTGGATATAATAATAATTCCTTAATATTATTATATTATAAATGAAAATGATCATTTTCATAACTATTAGTTATAAGAAAAACCTATAATGTATGTAGAAGAAAATCAAATGGTTAATTTTTATTAATCCATTATTAAAATAAATAATAAATACACGAAGAAAAGAGTTCTATGAAAAATTACGATATTTTTACTGTAAGCGAGAGACAAACAAGGTTCAGTTGAAAAAGTGCAATATTTATTTTGGTAATAAGTAAACACTTCCAAGAATAATTGCTATTTCAGTTCACTAAAAATCTCGAAAAATCTGGACTCAACAAAATATAAAACAACTGATATTAAATTTTAATGAAAGAAACAACAAATTTTACTGCAAGTCTTATGAAATAATATCACAACAGCTACTAAATTTTGTTAGACATTTCAGTAAAATTTGTGTACGGCGAATGTTAGTAGGCAGGGTAGTACAATTTTAGTGTCCAGTATAGTAAAATTTATTGAAATTTCTGCTATTCTCAAACGAAACTGTTAGGTTAGCTGGCTTATTATTCGAATTTATGCAATTAATTAACGCATTTGACTAATCTGAATCGACAGAATTTTAACCATATTAATTACAAACCGACTGGTTTAGCTTTTAATTGATATTAACAACGGGATAATGCAATAAATGTTAATAAAGTTCGCGCGTCCTTTGAGCGACGTGTAGCTTATAACGACGATTCGAAGTTAAACAATGGAAAGGTTGATGGCGAAGCGGTAACGTGCTCGATTTTGACGCGGAGGGTCCCAGGTTCGAATCCCGGTGTCGGATGATCCAAAGTTTTTTTCATTAAAATAATTTATTATTCAATTTATATTTCAGTTTAAATGTATGTAAATAATAATATATCTAAATAATTCTATGTATAAAATAAAAAAAAGATGGCACGGGAGCCGTCCGAAAAATAAATTTTTCTTTCTTTCAGTCGCAATAAAAATGACTATACTGCTTTGTAAAATTTAGTGAACTCGTTCTAAAAATTAGTGAACTGCAAGTTTGTCTCGATTTCAAGCAAGAATATCGTAATTTTTATATGAAAATTTTTCTCCGTGTATTTATATTTTTTTTTATTTGAATGCTTTTGAAGGCTTCTATATAAGAAATATTTATATTTATATATTATAGTATAATACAAAAATCATACATATAGTCGTATAACAATCGACTCCAAAATGGAAAAGAAAATTTTCGAAAATAAAAAGGCTGATTTATGCTATACAATGCACATTTTTCCATAAGTAAAATTTTCGCGTACGAGTTGATAGTGACGAGATAATAATTATTGAAAAAAATGTGTACGTGTGTATGTAGATAGATTTGAATTAAATTATGGAACTTTTTAAATTCAAGTAAAGCATTATAATGAAAATGATAATTATTTTGGTTCAATAATAATAAATAATTAATTATGTCTAATAAATTATAATTTTTTTTTAATTATAATTATATATTAATAGTAATAAATTATTCATTCTAAGTTTTACTTTAGTACTAGGAGAAGAAATGTGTTCTAAAAAGTATGAGTAAATATTGTAATGCTATAGTAAGTAAGGCATAAACTGTAACGCAATCCTCAATTTTTCTATAAATTTCTCTGGATAAAAATGATAAAAAGCAAGCGAACGTTAGTCTTTTACAAAGGACATTTGGGTAATTTTTATTTAAATTTTCTCTCACCCGTGTAAATGCAACTCAAGTAATAATTTTAACTCGACTGATTTATATTCGTGTATTGCGTAAATAGAAACATTTGGTAGCCGATCGAGAACAGAGTAAAAGTGTTTAAAACCGAAAAGATTCGAGAGTTTAACAAATATGCAAAGGCGGTCAAGGGGGAGGGGGGGTGGGTGGATGAGGGGAGTAGCGGGAATTCAGTCGTCCGCGACTTCCGCGGCGCGGTAAATCAGCCCATGAGCCGTTGTATACCACCGGCGTAACTAACTCGTCGCGTTGGCCACTGATGTAATAGACTCGTTAGTGTGGAGAATCGCTGTCGAGCGACAGCTGTACTTCGCCAAAGAGAAAGAGGAAGATGACGCGGAGCTTCTTTGCAAGGTGCACGGCAAAAACGAGACAAGGCAGATTAGACGAGTCCCGAACCGTGTATATATATTTTCTTCTTCTTCTTCTTCTTCTCCTCCTCCTTTTTCCTATACGGTCTTCTCAAACTTTTCTCATGGTACACGTATACACGTACGCGCGCGCTCGCAGCTCTGTCTCCGAGGTTCGCATGATGCCAACTCTGACTTAGAGTTTCCTGCAGAGTTAATCTTGGTGGTGATTGTCGAGAGGGTGGTATATGTCTCCCTTCTCTCCTCCGTGTTTCGTTACACGTTTTTCTCATCCTCTTTGACGAGTACACGTATATACCTATATATTTTAATTAAATAATTCAATGAGTTCTTAAGGGGATGTTGGACTCGGAAAATTGTCATTTTTAATACTTTTTTATAGACAATTAAGAATACATTTTTTTTTAAATCCTGAACGCCATGCCCTTAGGCATGTTTTGAACAGTATGTTCAAATTTTTTCAGATTTTTAAAATTCGGTAATTTAATTCTGATTTTTACATTGAAAATATATGCCTTTTTAGATAAATAATTACCGACCGAAAATTGTTTATTCATTTATTATTAAAATATGTATTTTTTCTTAAAAAATCAAAATGTCATGCCCTGGCTTTTTTTTTAAACTATCTATATGAATTTTTTCAGAATTTTAATTCATTATTTCCAAGATAATTCTTATGCTAAAAAGTGTAGATTCCTGTAACTTGGGTCAATGTATCAGCGGGACGTTTCCAAATTTAGACAACGTATACCAATAATCTACTTGTTACATAGAATGTACAGGTATGTTCGCAAAAAAATGCGATCAAACGAAAATTGTCTGCATCCAACGGAATATCGATAATGTCGGTACGTGAGTCTAGAGTTATAGGATAGCATTTAACATTACTTTGTTCGTTCCGCCATAAAGAATCAATTAAATTTTTAGATCGTTTAAACTATCACCACGAGTACGGGGAAACCATCCTCAGTAAAAAAAAAACCGTAAAACTATATATATAGAGTCATAACTTTGAATGAAAAAGCAGTGAAACGTGAGCTGCAATTCGTAGAGTTTGCGTAATTGGTATAGACGTAGACAAATCTATTTGGCCGCGAATCATCAAAGTCGTAACTTTATGAAATATTCGTCAATCTGCCAATTTGACAGAGTCTCGTCCTTTTACCGCGGTCTCCCATCAATCCTTAATTTTTCTTTTGCTTCGGAAATTACATTAAATCCTCATCGCGCGATTTCTCCTTTTCCACTTAGATTTCCCTATTTCTCCCTCTCTCTCTCTCTCTCTCTTTCCTCCTTCACCTTCTAGCCTATAAGAATTCCCTTTTGAGATTGCGCGGTGTAATTACATGTATACGCTTGAAACGTCAAGGAAATAATCGAATGCCGCTATCGTCTATTACGCGGACATGTATACGCATATGGTGTATCTATGTATGCCTATGGGAAAAAAAAGAGAATAAATACCGCGCGAATTTGCATTTAGACAGAAATCATTGTGACCGATTAGGTCGTTTTGTAGCTTCCCGTTGCCGCGACAACAAAATACGATATTTTATTTTTCTTTTGTTCGACGATCGCAATCTGGTAATCCCGTTTTAATTTCATTCCAACGTACGGTGTGATTGAAATTGACATTTTCGCGATAGGTTTGAAATTTTAATATCCTTTAACGGCCATCCACTAAGCGTGCGTGTGACGCTCATTTCTCGGATTGAAAATTAATGATTTCGTTATTAGTATTATTATTTATTTATTTATAACCAGAAATGATTATACATTGGTATATTTTATAGAGGCAAACCAGTATATTGAAATTCTGCTTTTTAACTTTTTAATTGGCAGAATGGGAAGTATACGTACTGAATTTCTCGGTTTTTTTTCAAATTACACTTTGGGTCTACGACGTCGCATCAATACGAATTAAGTTATAAATCTGTACTGATTAACATTTTATCTAAACGTTATCATAAAAACAATTATGGATTTATCTATTTTTATTAAATAATTGATGGTAATAATGTCTCTTTTTCAAATTAATTCTTCCCTGAGGCTCTTGGGATATAAATCAATTTTATAATTTCGGATTTTAGAAAAAAAATTAATGCATTCCCTTTATATATATATATATCACTACCGCCACATTGAAATTTGGAAATCCGACAGGTTTGCTTTTTAACGACTTCAAAAATCCGCGTTCAACGATTTTTGAGAAAAGCGAACGTATTTTCAAAAATGTAACCAGAACACATACGTCCGTCATTTCGAATAATTGAATTTCAACTAGTGAATATGAATCACCGTAATCGATATAATAGAAAATAAATAAATTCTATACACATCCAACTAGGTGTAGACATTACATTGTTGCTACAACCGACAGTAATCAATCAAAACGCACAAGTTCATTGTTATTTGCAAGCAAAACGGAACTTCCGACATAACTAGTTCAACGTCTACGATATTCTGCTCGTTAAATTCATGATTTCAAGATTTAAGTAGTATATATGTTTGTACTCAAAACGGGAAATTTCCGTGTAATTATATATACACACACGTTTTGATTAGCTGACAATTAGTTGATCGATAAGTTTAATCACTTCCTTCAAACAATTTACTCGCACATATTTTATACACGCTTGCGAAAGGAAATAGTGTTGTGTGCGTGGGTTGCGCGTTTTATATATATATATGTATATAGACTGTACTAACGAACGAATCGAACAATCGTATCGTGTTTTAAAACATCCGCGGTGTATGTATGTATACGAAACAATATAATACAGGGTTTGTTGAAAAAAAATAACATCTATAATTACAAATTGATATAGAAATATTATACTTTTTTAATGAATTTTACATCCCAAAGAATTAAGTTAACGTATAGGAAAAAAAAACAAAGACTGTTATATTAAACATTGACCACGCTGCACAGCCGAAAATATCTTTCTCAATTAGCCGATTAACGTTAATCAGCCACGTCCAAAATTGGCTGATGGCTGCGAGTCTTACGTGCGCATATACGCAAAAAAAAAGACGACTCTCGTAAAACCGGAATACTTGAGCGCGCTAATGGAATACCGATGGACGTTCGACGCGTCGATTCTAACGGTTTATTTCGTATTTCGTTGGCAAAACGAGCAGCGTCCCTGGAATAAGATTTTTTGTTTTTAATTTTTTTTCCTTTCCAATCTTTAACGCTGCTGACCATATAAAATGGAAAGTCCGATCTGTGCATTGCGCGATTATTATTTTGTTTTTTTGTTGCATAATTAATCCGAGAGTATGATATATATATAAAACTGTCGAGATACACAATGTAAATATTAAAGAAGCGTTGAGACTTTATAGTTGAAACTGCCGAATCGGCTAATAAATTTGAAATGCAGGTCAAAAGTGTTAAGAGATTTAAGAGAAGCGACGAGTCTTCTTATCTCGGATAAACATTATGCACTTTTTACCTTTGCAGAACGTTCCGGACTTCTTTTCGCGATTTAAACCCGGGAAACTTTTAAAACACATCCAACAAGTTCCATTGTGAGCTTCACGCTAGGTCTATATATCATTGGTCTATAGGCGCGTTTAGTAGTATTCCAAATGGACGGAAAGAGGGAACTTGACGTTATGCACACGTATATACATATATTCGCGCACACGGACGGACTAACTTTTTGAATAAAAGCTAGCTGGTTGGAATAATACGGAGCGACGACGCGCGTGATGCGCATTCGAACGGTGCAACGAGGTTTTCGTGCCGTCCGATGTTTCAAGCTTATATATCGGTTTTTAACGCTACGACGAGATTAGCAGAATTTCTTTTTTTCTCTCCCTATTGTTTCTCATTTTTTTCCAAATAAAAAGACAGTTGAACAATTATCGTTTTCCCAAAGAATTTTTAGAATAACTGTATGTGGGTGGTATACGCTCGTGAAGAAGGAATATTTCCAATAAAGAAATACATGTATATTGATCGTGTATAATACACTTATAGTATAATACATTAGTGAATAAAAATTACCGCATTTTTTTTATTAATATAAGAATATTATTTATCGTAATTTTGATTGCATTTCGTAGAAAAACACGCGTATAGTCATTTTTAACACAAATTTTATTGTAACAAAGATTATTATAAAACATAACTAAAATATCCTTACGTTACCACAAAATCTATCTGGATAGAAATTTGCAACATTTCATTACAACTAAGTATTTCCTACATGATTTTCTAGTATAATAGGGATATACATTAATGAAAAAAATGATATCTTAATTTAAAATATACGTTAGAAGAAACATAATATGGTTCCATCAAAACAATTAAGAAGTAGCTACGTTTTAGGATTTTCATTTCCCTCTTTATCCTTATCCTCGGTACACGTTTACGAGTTACAGAACTCATATCCATTCGATGTATATATCGCCAAGTGAAATCCTATCCCAAGTTGGATTCTAGAAGCGAGAGACTACTCGCCGCCGCCGCCGCCGCCGCAGGTTCACTCGCGTCCGCTCTTATCTGATTTCAATTTATCCCGTGAAATAAACGATAGCCGCGTTGATGTGCTTTGTCACAACTCACTTCAAGAGTATATCGATCGTCTCGATACGTTCGTTTTTTTTCTCATTTAATAATGAGATTCGATTAAATTGGTATATATATATTCAACAATACGTTAATAACATTCTGACGATTCGTTAAAATATTTAACATATATATATTCAATAAATATAAATATACCGCGAATAATCGTGCTCGTTTTACTGAATTCTATATATATGCACGCGCGCAACTGTATTAGCTTTCGTGTATATACGTTCTCTTTCATTAGTTATTAATTATTTATTAGCTATTTATAAATGTTACGTTAAATCTAATGCACTTCATTTTTTTTTTTTTTTCGTTTTACTATTTTATTAATTAGCTTTGGTATATATATGTATATCGATAGACACCGGGTAAAGAAATTAAAATACGAAGAATGTGAAAGTTGATTTTGAATAATAAATGTTTCCGATTAAGAAATCATTTTATATATTTAAACTTGCGTGCATTTTAATAACCCATATCTTACGGTATCGATTGTATTTTAAACCAAAGATATATTAATTGCCACGGATTTTTTCTTTTTCGAACTCGAATATTATATTTTTGTTATACGATACGTAATTGACGTTATTTATCAATTGTATATTAACAGTTTTCGAAGTTGCGAAATGTGCGCTTGGCATATCATTTGTTAAGTGTTTAACTATAGTTTTTTTTAAGGTTCAAAATAGGCATTGTCGATCACGCGAGGTGGTCGACATATACATTGTTTATTACAATTCATTTACACGTTTGTTATACAAGGTTTCCATATTAATAATATCATTAAATTAGTTTTAGAATAAAAAAGTACATACTCATACATACTCATACTTGAAAATATACCATCAAAATTGAGTCGCATATATTTTTGTACTGCATAAGTAATTTTTAACTCGAAGAAGAAAATTTAAGTTACATTTGAATTCACGATGATCGTTCTTTTTTAATTTTATATAAAACTCAATTAGAATGATTTATTTGTGCCTCGATACCAAATTGACTGGAATTAGTCTCGATATGAGTAATGTTTCACTCAAAGTAATTTAGAGAGATATTAAATATATATATATATGTATATATATAAAGTTATTAGATGTTTTAAAAAGAATATAATAATGCTTAATAAAGAGAAAATCGATTAACGATAGTTTTGTACCAAAATAAAAAATGAAACAAACGATCGAACAAAAGAAAATAAACTTTTTATCAATTACATAATTTAAAACGATGCGTCTTATCGGGGACGGTAGCCGACCGATGTTATCAACTAAAAGAAACTTCCAACTGTTTTTCAAGGAGAGGCCAGGGTGAAAGGCAGTTTTGTCGCATCACCTCGGGCTAAAGAAGATCGTACGAAACGATCCATCATGTTTCCGAGCGAATGATTAAACTACCAGGACCGCAGGAGACCGGCGCTTATTAACGTTTCGAGGCTCGAAAAATCCTTTAGGCAATATCGTAATAAAATTCCGAGGAACCTCGACTTCTCCTCGTTTTGTTCACGATGTAATAACCTAAAAGGATTATATCCGATAACGCTGTATTTGAAAAAAGTCAACATATTTTTTTCTTTTTCAAATGTATCCGTGCACTGTATTCATTTTATAGTCGGTACACCAAAGTTTCGTATGAGTATTATCGGCTTATAGTCTACGGGTATATAAATAATAATAATATATTCACATTTATATTAAAATTAATGAAATAGTTAAAATGGAAAGCGATATAAATATCGATTAGAAAAATTTACGGGGTTTTCTAATGCACGGTAAATTATGTAAATTATTATACGTAAACTAAAATATTTATTTTCACTCTTATATTCTAATGCAATTTTACGTGAACAAGCCCTCGAAAAGTATAATTGTAAATATATTTTTTTATTAATTATTCGTATATAAACCATTATGAGCGAATTTCGTTGGTCCTTGTTATTCGAGCGAGCGATAAACTCGTTGGTCGACTTTACAGTTGAAATCGCATTTAATTTCCGGACATCGTGCGTATATATAAAACGAAGAGGTTTTAAAAAAGTGAGGTATTAATCTTAAAGAAGTAGCCGGCGCACTTATCTTCCATAAATCTTGGAAAGTTTGTTAGTAATAATTTTGACCAACTGAGATTGGGTTTACATTTATTGTTTTATTACTTAAATTTCTGACCGATAATAATAGCTCGTTATATTTGTGCGGTTATCAATGTTATTAAATGTATGAAGTTTTATTTCGTTATCGGTATAGAGTCTGCATAAAAAATTGAATTATTCGTTTGCCTGTACACATTTATTTCTTATATTAGAACGTCAAGATAACATAAAATTTTTGAAATAGGTATTTTAAGAGGAAGTAGGTATAATAGCATGTAAAGTACCGTTTAGTATCAAAACAGCTGTTCGATGATACTTGTCAATTTGCAACCTACTTCAATTTTGATTGCAACATTAAAAAATCATACGTATCTTTAGAAAAATAGTGTTAGTGGTATAGCTGATCAAAAATTTACATTATGATTAATGATTAAGTGACCGATCTGGTGTAATGGGGAATAAGTAAGGATATAAGTATTGCAAACAAAATTAAAATAAATTCCAGGTTATGTTTATTTAAAAATAGTTAAATTTACTGCCATAGTAAAAAAAAACGTTCAATTTAATTATTATATACATTATATACAGTAAATTCAATAAAAATTAATTTATTTAACACTGGGAAATATCAAATTTTTATTTCAGAAATTAGGCATATCTTATTTGACAACTTCAAAATATTTCTTAGTTTCAATGATTTTTTTAGAACTATTCGATAAAATTTCGAGATTGTGAGGGTTAATTTAAAAATTATACACTTGTATTATTTGTGCCCGTAAACGAAAACGTTACAACATATTCAAGAGCCGTACAATTATTTGTTGTGAAATATTTATAAAATAATATTTGTGGTGTATTATTATTCTTGAAAACAAAGGAATGTTCTTCTTGTTAATACTTTTTACATGTACGGTTGAAGGCAGTAAATCTTTTATTTAACAATAATCGACAATTTCCACAATAAAATCAAAATTATACCGGATATCCTCTCTTAGAAGATTTTAGTGTCACTGAAATTAAGTTGAAGCAAAGAAACTTTATTGAGTGGAGGACAAAAAATTGTACACTCTCGAGCACTTTCACTTAATTCAGAAAAAACGTCGATTGTATTATAACTGTACTGTAATTACGATTTTTACTTTAGAAGATAATGAAAATTTTGGTAATTGTAAGTATATGAATAAATTTCATGTATATATAATTATACATTTAAAAATTATGCATAGTCGTAAATCCATTTTTGTGCTTACGATGTGCATCGTTGAATGAATCCACTATTGAAATAATACGAGATTTAAAATAAATATCTTAATTTTTAGACGGAAGGTATAAAAAATTGAAGTTGTTTTAGTGGAATAAGATGTAGAGCAATCTGAAGCAACTCTTCTGATTCCCATCATTGAATTTCGTTTCCAATTCGATCCCACCCAGAGTATATTCTTTCAGTGAGCGAGGGTTGCACGCGCACACGCACACACGCGCGTTACGTAAATCGACTCGTCGTACTCTCCCGTGGGATCTAAAGACTTCTCGTAGTTGGTTGGTCCAAGTTGCATAATAAACGAACGACACCTTCATGAATATTCTTGGCTCTCCTTTTGCCACGATCCGGTGCTCGTTCCTCTTTCACTTAGCCGGAAGTTTCACCCAGAAAGAAAGTTCGCGCGACGAGTTGGAATGTATAATGCATTTATCCTCGGTGGAGCTTTTTTGTTCTTTTAAACCATTTTTTTCTTACTTTCCTCTCGACAATTATTGATGCACACTGGTGTACCGGATCGAGGTGTTCACTCGTCGATTATTATTTAACTCGTGGAAAAAAGTGTCCGAAATGCGTGCATGTACGAATATCGTTCGCCTCGCGCTTTATATACATACCATACGTTTGCATTACTCGTCGGTATAACGCTCGAGATATGTATCTCTATCTAGGTAAACGTAATTCCGATAACATCGTCTACTACCTACAAAACTTTCAATGCAATTTTTCGTTTCGATTAAAATTTACAAAATCATCCTCTCGCACTTATGCAACATTGAGATCAGCCGTTCTAATCTATATAAAAGACGAGTTTGTAGTAGTCGCTGAGAACCTGTTAACACATTTTTTTTTTCCCTCGAGCCACGAGTTTGCCTTCCGATACATTGTCTACGTTGCATTGTCTCGTGCCCGCGCACACACACATATACCCTGTGAGACGAAAACATCGGAGGTAGGAAATATACGAAATGGAATGCGTTCCTCAATACAAAACACGTATAGAGTCGTATACGTATAGGAAAATATGTATATCTTTGATACAAGTGATGTTTTTGTCAAAAAAGTGTCGTGTAAATTTCAATTCTAAAGGAATTGATTTTTTTTTTTTCGTGGGAACTCATCGTTACTTTACTAGACTATCTTTTTTTCATTCGGTGATATGGAAACGTGTGAATTTACGCCTGGAAAGGTATAGTCTACAGTCTACACGCGCGGGAGGAAATTGAACTTTTTTTTCTTCATACCTATACGCCCGCTCGAGTGTGTACAAGGTTGCTGTACTCGTATAATATATTTCTTTTTTATCTAACCCAACGTATATATATACTCTAGATTATTTTTAAATTAAGGTTCAAAATGAAATTTAATTACACAGCTCAAAGGAGTTTCGTACGTGTAAATATCACGTTAGGAGTTTAATTAATGTAAATTATTATTGTTAATTAATACCAGTGTTGTATGCATACATTCAGTTGTTAAGTATACTTTATTCATTTTTATCGCAAACGTTCTTCCTTGCAGATATACTGGTGATATGTATATAAGTATAATGATATATATACATTGCATTATTGTTATTGTTTATCAATCTGTTGGAGGATGGTGTACGTGTGAAAACGAACTTTATCTCGAATTGGTTTACAAATTGATGAATTGACAAATATGACAGCATTGTTCATTTTGAATAAATTTATCGGTATTTTCCTTATATAAAAAAGTGATTGCCGGATGTTGTGAAGTCAAGTGAAACAGCTATGTGATTGGTTTACGTTTTGCGCATGCGTCTAAAATATTGTAGGTTATCTTAGGTTTGGCAGCGCGGGAAAAACGTAATGTTTGCATTTTCTTGACAAATTCGGAGTATAATAAATCATGAATAAATATATTATTGAATATTGTTTTTTTAGTAAGTAAGAAAGCGTAATATTTCAAAAAATGACTGTTAATAACGCAAGAACGCGCGCATGGTTAATTCTAGTCAAATTAAAATCTTTGTTAAAAATTTGGATCAATAAGGAATTGGCGAACTTACCTTTTGTTGTTTGTCGTAAAATGTTCGAATGATAAGAATTATTGATGACTGTCTCTCTCATGGTAGTAGGAGAAACCGTTAACCAGAAATTTTATAAAATTAAATTTTAGTACGGAAAAGCGATAAATTTATGTAAAATTATATTATATATATTATTCACGACGATAAAATTAAATATTTACTTTTCGACATTGCTCATTGGTATGTAAGAGTACCGAACTGAATTTGAAATTCGCAATGAGTATTTATACCACGGAGTGAACAATCTTTTGACTTCGTAGGTTCATCCTTTTTTAGTAAAGTTTATTCCATTCGTTATAATTACCGATATATATATATATATATATATTACACACTTAAGTTTCGCGTATAGACATCAATGAACTTACCAGGATACATATCAGGATTGGTAAAGTCACTCGTTTCCAATTCGATCCCACCCAGAGTATATTCTTTCAGTGAGCGAGGGTTGCACGCGCACACGCACACACGCGCGTTACGTAAATCGACTCGTCGTACTCTCCCGTGGGATCTAAAGACTTCTCGTAGTTGGTTGGTCCAAGTTGCATAATAAACGAACGACACCTTCATGAATATTCTTGGCTCCTTTTGCCACGATCCGGTGCTCGTTCCTCTTTCACTTAGCCGGAAGTTTCACCCAGAAAGAAAGTTCGCGCGACGAGTTGGAATGTATAATGCATTTATCCTCGGTGGAGCTTTTTGTTCTTTTAAACCATTTTTTTCTTACTTTCCTCTCGACAATTATTGATGCACACTGGTGTACCGGATCGAGGTGTTCACTCGTCGATTATTATTTAACTCGTGGAAAAAAGTGTCCGAGATGCGTACATGTACGAATATCGTTCGCCTCGCGCTTTATATACATACCATCCCTAGAATTTTAAATATGAAAAATGGGCTTAAAACTAAGAAATGGCCAGTGAAACTGGTCAGGTTCTATCTCAAAAGAAACGCTTTTTCACACCTTTCTTGACCATTTCTTAGATGGACATAACCTTCATCAAATATGAAACAACTTTTCGGGTGATCCTGTAAACAAAACTTAAACGTGTTGTGAAATTTGATCGGTTTTACCATTTGTAATAGATACAGACGATTGTTTACGCTATATAAATAGTACTTTAAAGATATTTCGACGTTTATCATTTTTGTCTCAAATTGAGTCAAATCATTTTTAGGAGCTTGTTCATGGCTATTATACCTAGCTAAAATGGCCTATTTTTCTTAGTCTACTTAAAATTCCAAAAGCATTTTTGATGGTCAAAAGGTTTATAAATTGGAATGAAAACTATGAAATGGGCAAAAAAGGTTCGAAAAAGCGTTTCATTCTTGTACACGACCTGACCAGCGTCCTAGTTAGTTTTACACGTTTGCATTACTCGTCGGTATAACGCTCGAGATATGTATCTCTATCTAGGTAAACGTAATTCCGATAACATCGTCTACTACCTACAAAACTTTCAATGCAATTTTTCGTTTCGATTAAAATTTACAAAATCATCCTCTCGCACTTATGCAACATTGAGATCAGCCGTTCTAATCTATATAAAAGACGAGTTTGTAGTAGTCGCTGAGAACCTGTTAACACATTTTTTTTTTCCCTCGAGCCACGAGTTTGCCTTCCGATACATTGTCTACGTTGCATTGTCTCGTGCCCGCGCACACACACACATATACCCTGTGAGACGAAAACATCGGAGGTAGGAAATATACGAAATGGAATGCGTTCCTCAATACAAAACACGTATAGAGTCGTATACGTATAGGAAAATATGTATATCTTTGATACAAGTGATGTTTTTGTCAAAAAAGTGTCGTGTAAATTTCAATTCTAAAGGAATTGATTTTTTTTTTTTTCGTGGGAACTCATCGTTACTTTACTAGACTATCTTTTTTTCATTCGGTGATATGGAAACGTGTGAATTTACGCCTGGAAAGGTATAGTCTACAGTCTACACGCGCGGGAGGAAATTGAACTTTTTTTTCTTCATACCTATACGCCCGCTCGAGTGTGTACAAGGTTGCTGTACTCGTATAATATATTTCTTTTTTATCTAACCCAACGTATATATATACTCTAGATTATTTTTAAATTAAGGTTCAAAATGAAATTTAATTACACAGCTCAAAGGAGTTTCGTACGTGTAAATATCACGTTAGGAGTTTAATTAATGTAAATTATTATTGTTAATTAATACCAGTGTTGTATGCATACATTCAGTTGTTAAGTATACTTTATTCATTTTTATCGCAAACGTTCTTCCTTGCAGATATACTGGTGATATGTATATAAGTATAATGATATATATACATTGCATTATTGTTATTGTTTATCAATCTGTTGGAGGATGGTGTACGTGTGAAAACGAACTTTATCTCGAATTGGTTTACAAATTGATGAATTGACAAATATGACAGCATTGTTCATTTTGAATAAATTTATCGGTATTTTCCTTATATAAAAAAGTGATTGCCGGATGTTGTGAAGTCAAGTGAAACAGCTATGTGATTGGTTTACGTTTTGCGCATGCGTCTAAAATATTGTAGGTTATCTTAGGTTTGGCAGCGCGGGAAAAACGTAATGTTTGCATTTTCTTGACAAATTCGGAGTATAATAAATCATGAATAAATATATTATTGAATATTGTTTTTTTAGTAAGTAAGAAAGCGTAATATTTCAAAAAATGACTGTTAATAACGCAAGAACGCGCGCATGGTTAATTCTAGTCAAATTAAAATCTTTGTTAAAAATTTGGATCAATAAGGAATTGGCGAACTTACCTTTTGTTGTTTGTCGTAAAATGTTCGAATGATAAGAATTATTGATGACTGTCTCTCTCATGGTAGTAGGAGAAACCGTTAACCAGAAATTTTATAAAATTAAATTTTAGTACGGAAAAGCGATAAATTTATGTAAAATTATATTATATATATTATTCACGACGATAAAATTAAATATTTACTTTTCGACATTGCTCATTGGTATGTAAGAGTACCGAACTGAATTTGAAATTCGCAATGAGTATTTATACCACGGAGTGAACAATCTTTTGACTTCGTAGGTTCATCCTTTTTTTAGTAAAGTTTATTCCATTCGTTATAATTACCGATATATATATATATATATATATATTACACACTTAAGTTTTCGCGTATAGACATCAATGAACTTACCAGGATACATATCAGGATTGGTAAAGTCACTCGTTTTAATTAATCGCGAAGAAAAAAAAATGTAGTAGTACATACAACGATGGTGTTCGACACTAACGTCAAATTAAGTTACGCGTGCGTCTTGCTCACCAAAGTCCATATAGATCCAAGTTAAATTAGTCTAGCTCATTAGTGAACCATCAGCTCTGTACAGCCGATCGCGATCAAAGACGCAAACCGTTAAACAAACAAAAAATAAAAATAATCAGACTTCGCGACCGCGGTGGTGTGATATATATCTATACCTATATAGATAACGATTACTTGGCGAAAATGGTATTTGGTGACGCAACTCGAGAACATCGAGAGAAAGATTCGCGGTGTTAGAACCTGGGGATAATTGTGCAATTGGAGAGCATCTATATAAGCTTCGAATCGATCGGGAGACAGTTCGACAACCGTTTTGGGTCTATTTGATTCGACGGTGCTCTCGCGCATTCGTGCGGATTGCTACGTGGTTTGGGAAGGTGTTCAACGATGACCCGAGACTAAACTATCGGTAATTGCTTTCAGTTTGTCCCTTTGAGATTTAACTCTCGAGAGTCGATCGATCACTCTGTAATACCGTTCACGTGAAATGCTCCCTCCGAGCACGATTGTAATTTTACTCGCGTAGTAACAATATAATATTCAGTTTTTCGAACGGATCGTGTCTTTTTTTTTCTTTTGCTACAATAAATTGAAGAAAAAACCATAAAATAGTTCATCAAGTAGGACAGTAAAAATGTGCCACGTTACCAGATTATTTATTTATTTTATCGAGGATTTTCTAACTTATTATGTTAAGATATCGTAGACAATTAAAGCACCCATCGTACAGCTTAATTATCCCATATCTTATTATGGTAAGGAAATTAAATTGTAAATTGGAATAACTATTTTTTATAAATCTAGAACTGGTATTGTATAAATATAGGTACATACGAGAAATATTAATAACTTGTATAGGTTTAATTAAACAATTTATAACTCGTTAATCCACATGTAAATATTAACTTTATTTTTATTTTTGTATATGTGTAAACTTCGTGTACACCTTTGCGCGTCGCGTAATAAATTCGTTTATAATATCTAAAATTATTAAAAGGTAACGGTTAAAATAATAAATCATACGTACACGGTATACGCACGAGTAAGTAATTAACACCATCCCTTTTTTTTCCCTTCGGATTCGACAATTCGATATATATTAATTATTTCGAATAGTAATAATGCATAATAGACCGTACGGAAATAAATCCCTTTTGATACGAACGAAGAAATGAAAATATAGGAAAATAAAAGTCCGTAGACGTAATTTATTAAAAAATGAAAAGATTAAATATTAATTCAAGTGAGCTGGCTGGTGTAGAGCGTTCGTACGTAAACAAGATTTAATCAACGGCCCGGTTACTCGGGTAAATGAGATATTATATCTAAAAAGCGAAGAGAGGGGAGAGGGAGAGGGAGAGGGAACGACAGGTTGCAGCACCGAGAGGTAAATCTATAAGGATCTATAGAATTTAACGTGAAAGAGATTTTCGTGCTCTCGCGACATTTGCGCGTGGCATCCCAAGAGGGAGAAATGGCGTTGGAGAGGGAGGTGAAGAGGGAGAGGTAAAGGTTGAGGTAGAGAGATGTAAACGAAGCGTCTCGGGCATTGTGAAGCGGTTGAGCGTTAAAGCATGTGCACCTGCAGCGCAGAGGCGGCGCGAGCACGTATAAATTCACGCATGAATGAAATCGGTCGGGAAAGCAACGTCTGATTCTACGTGGGGCCTCTCGTGTTCTTTCTCTCTCTCTCTCTCTCTCTCTTTTTACCCGACGGCGATTACAGTTACGTGCGCGTGTGTATATATATACACACATACAATACATACCTGTACACAGGCTAACCTGTACGTATGTACTCTCGAGCGTCGTGAGGGGAATGCACGAGTGCGTATGTACATATATGTATATACACAAGGAGACAAAATATCTATACACACACATACTCACTTCGTACTGTCTGACTCTGTGTGTGATTCTACATACATACTGCACGATAATAAATCGAGTTTCTTTATATATATATATTATGTATGTGTGTGTGTGTGTGTAAACCTACATACGTATACGCACCCATTTCTCAATGATACTTACTTTAATGATATCTTGAGAGGTCAATATTGTATTCCGCGAAAATAGTATGAATTGATTTATTCTAAACGTATATTATCGATTAGTATTTTATAAGTCGAATGCGTTTTGAAAAAGGAAAAATTATACTTATATATATAAAAGCTATAAACCATTTAAGTTATTGCTTCAAGCTTTTTTTAGACTTTTAGATAAAAAAATCAATTGTGTCGAAGTTTTTTTCATGTTCAATATTGACATATAGTTCATGAGACATTCATCTAGAGATTAAAAATTCTAGCACAGAAGGATAATTTCTACGGACAATACACTGAGAAAAATTTTCTAATATAAATTACTATTTTAATGGTAAACGGAGGACAAACTTGCACAATTATAAAAATTGCTATTAATAATAGTAAAAATTGCCACCATTGAGGAAAAATTACTATTAATAATAACAATTTTTAAATTGTGCAAGTCTGTCTCCCGTTTACCATTAAAATAGTAATTTTTACTAAAAAACTTTTCTCAATGTAGCAACCAATGTTACATCTAATGTTATATAATAAAAGTTGGTAGATTTTGAGATAAATGGCGCTAAACACAGCTATAAAGTACATGTAATTAAAGTATTCGTGATTTTTTAGCAATAATACCAATTGTGCCGAACAATGTCAAAAATCAAAATGTATGATTTTTTAATGACTTAATCTTGATGTGATTTCCAATTTTCAAGGCATGTATTATTTTTTTGTAGGATGCATATATATTTTGAGTTATAAAGTCATGAAAATTGGTCATATAAGTGGAAAACAGCAAAATACGTGTTTTTTTGGTTATTAACAACTTATGTGATACCAAAGTAAAGCATCTAAAAATTAGTTTACCTAATCTAGATTGAAAAAGGAGTTGTTAGCAGAATATCAATAATTTTGAATTGTTTATCTGCTGATTTGATATGGAATGCCCCATATGTAATGAATAGAGCTAATAGGTTAATTTCATCCGTGTATTTCGTTGACGCTAATCAACCAGACAACGATTATCCATGCGACAGAGAATTTAATCAACGAATCAACCGTAAAATGTGAGAAAACATTATATACTGCACTGAGAAAAATGCTATAATAAAATTTGCAACGTTTTTAATAAAAATTACTATATTTTATAATAATCGTTGGATATATTTGCATTATGAAAAGTTTTATAATATTTTAAATAACCATTATTATTAGCATAATAATAAGTACCAAAAGATAAAGCAAAATTTATCAATTGAGTTTTATAAAAATTACTATGTTATATAGCAAAAATCATGAAATTTAAAAATTATAATTTAGTGAACGATATTTACTAGGTAACATAGTAAATTTTATTACGCAATATAGCAAAATTTGTGACTTTCATAGCAATACTTGATATATTTTTGTGTAAATGATAATTATTACATAATAAACAATATCTGAATATGTTTTTACTATGTAATGTAGTAAAATTTCTTATTAAAAATAATAAAATTTGTCATGTCAATAATAAAATTGGTACATAGGGAAAATACACCATCTCCACATAACCTCAAGAATTTCAGTATAAGCATATTGTCGTTAATTGCGGATAAATAAATTTCTTTTTTACATTATCTTTACGGGGTAATATTCAAACAGTAAAAAATATTAATAAATGTAGTATCGCGACAAATAAATGTAATAAACAAAATATACAAGTTTTTGTGAATCACAAAAATACATATGAGGGCGATTCGAATCAACCGGAATAAAATTATCCGGTGGCGCAGGCGGTAAGGTGCGGGACTTCTACTCGGAGGGTCGTCGGTTCGAATCTCCATCTCGGACTTCGGTTTTTTTTCTGATAATTTTCATAAATATTATTTGTATGTATTTCAAATTGTAAATATAAAGTATATAAAGTATAAAATAATAATAAAATAAATGTATAACGGACGTTAAAATGTAAACAGATAAAAGTAGAAATTTATTTTTAATTCGACTCTTTCTCGAAATAATAAAAATTAGTATGTTTTCTAATAAAATTTGCTATGTCAACATAGTAAAATTTGTACATTTCAAATTTACTACAAAACATAGCAATTTTTATTAAAAGTACAATATGTCCACCGATTACTATGTTTTATAGTAATTTTTATTAGAATTTTAATAATTTTTATTACACATTTTTCTCAGTGTGTGTATATATAACGTGTACAAAATTTCACGTGTAAGTAATTTAAGGTATGGCCGGTAGCTAGAATCCCACGGGTTTGTTTCGAGCAATTATCGTCACTGTCGATCGGACGGGCGATCGATGCCCCAGCACACCGATCGGTCGAGCGATATACCTCCTCCAACTCGAGACAACGGGCAACGCCGAACGACTGCGGACATCGGATCGCAATTAGCCACTGCGAATCAGATCGAATTCGCACTAACGGTGCTAAGTGCCCGGATGCGAAATGCGACTACACCTTCAGCTCTGGAACCTCGATGACCCAACCTACAGCACTGCGGGATTGCCCAAAGAATAGTCGGATATCGAACTTTCAACCAGTCGGTCGACTATCTGCACCGAGATACCGATAAACGATAGGAGTATGTACAGTACCGGTGAAAATTGGCCTGCGAATCGGTATACTCTGCTGCGCGGTTAGCGGATACAGTGAATAAATTTTATTATATTAAGTATTAATTATATGCTCAATTGTCAAATTTTAAAATATCAAACGACCGTGTTATTTAGAAGTATAATCTATAATCGACAATGCACGGCAATACTATTTCGTATACGTCAAATCGTATTCTTAAGATTACTAAGACCTTTGGTTTTTCTTTTTATTAATTTTGTAACTAATATATCGTCTTGCAAAGTAGATGTAATCTCCTTGTTAGAATCTAGTCTTAATCAACATTCTATCTGCCACATAATATTCGTTCGAATGTCTTAGTTATGATGATTAATCCTCTTGTATATAGAAAGAATCCATTTCTCGGAGTGCGCCGCGATAATCGGCGGAAGAGGAAGAAAGTAATGAAATGCGTACAAGGAGCGAGGATTTAAAATATGTAGCTCCGACTCGTGCTGATTGCACCAGAAGAGAGGAGGGGAGAGGAAGGGAAGGGATTTTTCGTCGGCTCTGTACGCGGAGATGTCGAACACGCGGTTTTAATGCGACTGCCTGGGAATTTATTATTATTATCGGGAGAGCACGCACGAGGAAGCGATCCTCGAGTCTCGAGTCTCGACTCTTTCGAGTTTACATTATTTTTTTATTTGTTTATAATAGTTATAAAACCTCGAGTGATAATAACATATTTTCCGATGATTTAAAGAATTTTTCCTGCCCTCCCCGTTTTTTTTTTTTAGATAACGTTCACTTTATTTATTATATATATGTACATATATATACCTCGCGCTATTAGCTAATATATTTTTAACCGCGCGTACCTCGATCAAAGTGGTATCCCAGTAAAAGAAAAATAATAATTTATCAGCCCTAAATTACGCTCCAGTTTCGCGCGTAACGAAAGTATAAATGTAAGAAGAAAAATAAAAAGATTAAGATATAACGAATTAATATCGCTCTACTTAACTGGTAATTACTATACCGAATAGATAAAGTAAACAATTTTATAGAGTCACGAGGATAGGAAAACGAAAAATAATAGACATTCCATTAGACCCTATAATATCGATATATATTATACGCCGTTGGAATTTTTACGAGCGTCAGGTTATTCAAAAAGATTGGCAAAATACCGAACGAGCCTGATTTTACCTCGCCTAATTTAGTATCGCGCGACTTCCATTTGTATAAGATTATGGTGTATACGTATATATATATATACTAAATAAATGAATGTACGCGGCATTGACCGAGGAAGGAAGCAGGTGCGAGACATCGCGATCGCGGTAACAAAAAGAAAACGTATACGCGTGGCTTCGACAATTTAGCCATAAAATTATATAAATTGCGAATTCAAATGTAACTGGTGTTTGTTTTATCACTTCGTTTAGAGTCGCTTAAACGTACGTTAACGGTTTCACTTAATCCAACTACAGACATATAGCACATAACGTTCGGACCTGTAGGAATATTAAAAACTGACATTTCCAATAAGAAACATTGACCTAATTTTTAAAATTGATCAAATTTTTTTAATTAAAAAATTTTACATTTTTAAAATATACGCACTTATACCATCGGTGATTACACTTTCTATATATATATAGCGTGGTTTAATTTCAAGATTATCAGAAATCTCAGAGTCATTTTTCTTTGGCAATGATTAACATTGAAATCGAACTAATATCTCATCGTCCTAGATTCGTTCGAAATCCTTCTACAAGATCAGCACTAGTCATATTCGTTCGCGTAGATATATACAAACGAACAATCGACCAATTGATCTAGCTGTGTACGTGTATATGTTATAGTTGTATAGTTGTATTTTTTTCCTGGTGCTAGCTGGGATCTATATAAGCTTGTTTCTCATCGTAAGGTTTTAAATGGTAATGTATATACACGTTTTGACAATGCGACGATGCGTTCAACGATAACGACCTCAGGTTAACGGTAGTTGGACAGTCCTCGGTTTGTTCCGCGGTATTGTGTCTATCGTGGGCGTCGCACGGTTTTCCCTGGGCTGATAAGCCACTTATGATCGAAGGTGTGGCGAGATACGCTCCTGCAACTGCTTCATTATAATTGGCAAGCAGCTGCCGCCGCTGCCACCGCAGTTGCGAGGGAGTACCAGTAGATCCGGATCTAGTTCTCGTTTCTTCTTGTTATTACACTTTTATTTTATTTACTTTTTTTCATCCTCGGTAAATCTATCTGTTTCTTGATTATTGATTCTACCGAACGGCGTATTTCAGAATTTGTTCTATATCTTATATTTACTGCGTAATGAGAGTACGACTTGGCAACAATTTATTTGCTCAAATTGTTTCGAGTTCATCAACTGTGCAGCTTGTTGATATTTCTTATTGGACAGGATCAGAACTCGGGACAATTTAAAAAATTGTGTTTTTGAATGGTACAGTAATTTCGAGAATATAGTTAAACTGGTCGAAAATATATATAGATGGCTGAATTCTCGCGTGATCTTTTCTAAATACTAACTAGAATTCATCCAATTACATTCCAGGCACGATCGTTAAATGTTTTAAAAAATAAACGACTATAATATTTATATTAGAAGTTACTATAAAAATAAATTTTAGCCAACTGGGTAAGAAATCGACTGAATTTTTCGATTGATTTGTTTACATACATAGTACATATATACACATACACATACATTTTCAAAAACGTTTAAAATGCCTTATTATACTAATTATTTATAGTATCACATTTTTCACGTTGGTGATATATTTATGTGTAAGCAATATATGATTCCAAGAAAAGTACACATGTAATATATACGTATTTTACTTTTGACCTATAAAAATGAAAAGGAATCGGTTTTTTTTGATACCTTGCTTTTTCTTCTCTAGTGGTATTGCATACAATAAATCCTCGTGTTGAAGTATTCTATATATCATCTACCTAAAGATAATAATAAATTAAATCGAAGTTTTAATTAAAACTTATAAATATTTTGTTATATTTCTTTTTCTACGTATAGTAATACAATATTTATATTGTAATTATAGTAAATAGACTTTTCAATAGCACTCAAATTTCTATTAATTATTCTGCTCTTGTCACGATTACCCTTATATTCATTTATGTTTATTTTGTTCGCACATTTACACTTTTGATATAAAAGTAATACATTTTAAATTATAACGAAAAAGCGTGCTTTTTTGTAGATTTAAATGATTTTCATTGTTTTCATGTATACGTATATCTTTAAAAATATTGCGCGAAGCAGAAAGTGTTGCATAGGAAAAAAATTTTGTAAGTAGAGGTCTTCGAAGCTAGCGATTTTATCGACCTATAGGAGTGATCGTTTATAATTTTTATCAATAACTAACAAAGAATTTTGGTACCAGAGCGTCATTCTATACAATAATATAACTAATCAGTCAAATTTTGGCGCAAAGTCATTGATTACGAAGAATAGTGCGAAACTGTAATTGACCATAATCAGGTTATGTTACATTGAAATTACAGTTTCGCACTATTCTTCATAAATACTCAATGAATTCGCACCAAAATTTGACAGTTTATTTATATTACTGTATAGAATGGCGCTCTGGTGCCAAAATTCCTGATAAACTTTTCTAGTTATATTGATAAAAATTAAAAACGGTAACTCCTGCAATGTCTATAAAATCGCTATCTTCGACCTCCTCTTAAGACGAACATTTTGTCTCGTTTTATTATGTGCATAAGAATAGTATTTTTGATTTTATCAATTATGCGTTTACCAAATGATCCCCAGGTTTTTTACGGAATAACGCGTACAGCAAATTAGAAACATTTAATTTACACCGTATCAATATTTAAATAAATAATACTTCTAGAGCACGCAGTTTTTTTTATGAATCCAACGTATACGTGGTCAGGCATGTTTGGCTCATCGATAATGCAATTATCAAAAGGCTAATTAAATAATTCAAATTAGTGTTACAAATATATGGATAGCCGAGTAAAAGGAAAAACGTACGCGTATATATACACATGTATGTAGGTATACATATATATATATAGGTTTACTACTCACTCAATACAAGTAGGAGAACGTGCAGATAAAAAATACATAGATGAGATATTACCGAGAGAGCAAGAGTAGTGTTACCAAGAAATGTAACCGATTGAAAAAATTGACTCGGTTCGCAGATAGTCGATCTCCTTGACACTCGTGACAATAACACGAGCATCGTCGTTAAGGGCACGAGTTCGCGATATACTTTTTTTCATCTCTCTCTCTCTCTCTCTCTTTCTCCTTCCTTATCTATCTCGTGTACGGTCTGCGAGTTGAGATAAGGAGAGGTGATGGCGACCGCTTACAAGTAGCGGGTAGCTTAAAACCATATATACCCGACGGTATATTAGCCCGTAGTGATGCAAACTCTAAGTAACGACACTACACGGCAAACTCGTGTGATTATTGTACACACATTAAAATATTTCACATGTTTACCATGCTCGAGAGTTATGAGGTTAACACGATCTACAATTGTAATACATCGCGAGAAAAACGTTTATTCATTAATTTCTCTATTGCACCCTTATACCTCGAGTCTCTATACGTACCTTTATATATGTACGATAATCTTTTTACGATTGAATTAGATGAGGGGTATGTACACGAGTAATCGTTAATAAACAAGATACTTCCTCTATTAAATAACAAAAAGTTATAGATTATTAGAGTAGAAGGTGCAATAAATGCGCGTAACAAAACGTTTTCAAATGTACAAACCATTTCCTTTCTTTATATACGTTTCGACGGATCGTTCGCACAAAATAATTATGACTTTCTAACTTTTATTATTCGCACCAGACGAGTTGTGCATTATACATATATACATGAACGTACGTCAGGTACACGCGTGTGCGTATAAAACTCTATATAGATAACAGTAGAAAATCACAGTTACAGTCTCGGTTCGAAGAGGCGGCGATCGCGTTAATCCAGCGTAACTCTTTATCACGTGACGGTAATAAGGTCTAGATTAACCATTAACTAACAATGCAACTCCTCGTCGAAGGTATATATATTGAATCTCATTATCGTATTGATCGATAAAGTTTCATTGCGTTAACGCGCGCGAGCACACGCGAGAAAAGCGTTACGGAAATGATGCACGCGCGCATTCTCCTAGAAGATCGAACTAGCCGCGTGATGGACGATCATCCTGATCTTTATCGAGTGGTTTATCGAGCCACGTAATTATCGCGCCCGAATACCTAGACGTATATGTATATCGAGCATGCGGGCATCCAGAGAGAGAGAGAGAAAGAGAGGGGGTGAAACAGCGCAAAAGAGAGCGAAAGAGGGAGACGGCCGAGTGGATAAGTCTGAGAGGATTCATTGATGGGCGTCGCGAGGTCTTAGATTATCGTACGGAGTTTATCGTGATTCCTCGCGTGGAAATGCCTCTTTAATTTGCATTATTATCGGTCTTCGAACCGTCAACTACTTACAGGCACACACACACACACACACATATGTATATACTATCTAGTTAAAAACGTGCGTGCCTTTAACTTTGCTTTTAGGTTGAGTGAAGTATTCCGATACCGAGAAATTCTTTTATTTAACCGATATATAATTCAGTATATATTTTTCCGCGAGTCCTAATGGATAAGCTAAATTATATTCGTTATTATTAATGTGCTCTCTCTCTCTCTCTTTACCTTATCTTTTATATACAAATATAATATAAAACATATAGTATAAAAATTTGAATTGATTATATACGATTCAATTGCTCTGCACCATTGAGGGCTAAACAATAAGCTTGACTTTTTGTTCCCAGTCGTTTTTTGCATCACCGCACACGCGATGCGTTTAACGCATTTGCCGCGACACCGGTAAATCGGACTCGATGCTTATACGTGGGCTCATGGTGCGTTAAGCGTAAATTAATTGTGCATGACGCGCACTTATATACCCTAATAAGAGAGAAAGTTATAACGATCGCTATTTTCACTGATTTGTGGTTATATATATATACGTTAAAATCGTATATATATTAAATGTGTAAAAATACTTTATTCTTTACACGTTGACAAATTAGATTTAACAGGTCCGATGAATCGATGAATGTATATGTTATATAAGTATATAGTTAATCGCAAGTTCGTCTTGATGAGATACGCGAGAAAGAAAAATGCGTAAAGCTGTGTGCGTAAAACGAGGTGAATTAATTGAATAAAAAAAAGTTGAAACTGATTTACAAGCGCATCATCAGCGCGCGCGTGTGCGTTTAAATTTGGTACCTCGTTTATAATTTATTGGGACGAGTCGATTTATCTAGAACGATCATCTATACTACCGATGTAACTAGACCACTTGTATTTTGTAGCTGCGAGATACATTTTCTCAAAGCCTGCTGTTTGGAATGGTGCCATCCTCGTTAATGCAAATCTAGTATATTACTTTTTAATATTTCAAATTTAAAATGCAATATTTTGTTTAATTATTGATTAAAGTTATTTTGTTATCATGGTAGAAACGTAGAGTAGTTATTGATTGACCGAAATGGTAGGTTTTGGTCAACGGTTTAAAGGACGGTTCAACAGTTTTCGTTTATTTCGTTGTATTATAAGCGATTCGTTTGGTAAGCATATTTTTAAGGTTGATCAGTTTATTCAATAAACTTTCATTTTACATTAATAAACTGGTTCTTACTAAAAAGTACTTATTTATATTCTATAAATTGCACGGTTTGGATCGATTAAACATTTAATTTAAAGATGTATTTGAGCATTTAAAAATCACAATATATTTATATCATTTGAATAATTATATTCAAAGTATTTTATTGAAAAAAAATCTGTATTTATTTAATTACGTGCAATAAAGTCATCAGTAATCTAGCTAATAATCAGGGACATACTATACAATAAATTAAAAATATTAAATTAAATCTTTAAATTTTCTAGGATATGTATATGGGAGATTCCATGTGAAGTGATCCAGGTAAAAAATAGAATTTTGTTTTAATGTATGGAATCAGTAGAAAACTACTTGAATAGAGTGTAGCTAAATTTTTAGACCTAAATTTCAATAAGTACCAGAGCTATAACCAATCAAAAAATCGAATTTTTTGAAAAAAATGACTTATTGGCCATTTTTATCACTAAATAACTCAAAATCTAACAATTTTTTCTTATATACATTAAATTTGAAAAAGTTTATAAATTTCAAGAAGAATCTGTTGAAATATTTCATTTATATTAGTTTAACACTTTGAATATAGTTATAATTAATAAAAACCTTTGTAGTAAAAAAAAGGGTTGTACGATCAAAAATATTTTATCCATCCAAGAATCTAATTCATCGATGATTAATTACCTTCAAAATAATGCAAAGTTTGAGTGCGGCAGAGCATTTCAGACAAAGTTATGGTGTTTTTAGTCAAATTTCTTAAAAAAAGAGAGCGAATGCATTTTATGAAAAAAACAGAGTAACCATATACTTGCATTCAAACAACATGGCACTATTATTCTTCAATAATACTAAAATATAATATTTAATGTTAGTTACTGATACTTTTCAATCTCTAAGCTGCTTACAAACACAAAATAGTAGGTATAAGCAGTTATACCTGTTATATAATTGAATAAATACCTGAAACTTATTAAAATTCCAATAAATCCAATTATGTAACAGGTATAACTGCTTATACCTACTGCTTTGTGTTTGTAAGCAGCTTAGAGATTGAAAAGTATCAGTAAGTAACATTAAATAGTATATTTTAGTATTATTGAAGAATAATAGTGCCATGTTGTTTGAATGCAAGTATATGGTTACTCTGTTTTTTTCATAAAATGCATTCGCTCTCTTTTTTTAAGAAATTTGACTAAAAACACCATAACTTTGTCTGAAATGCTCTGCCGCACTCAAACTTTGCATTATTTTGAAGGTAATTAATCATCGATGAATCAGATTCTTGGATGGATAAAATATTTTTGATCGTACAACCCTTTTTTTTACTACAAAGGTTTTTATTAATTATAACTATATTCAAAGTGTTAAACTAATATAAATGAAATATTTCAACAGATTCTTCTTGAAATTTATAAACTTTTTCAAATTTAATGTATATAAGAAAAAATTGTTAGATTTTGAGTTATTTAGTGATAAAAATGGCCAATAAGTCATTTTTTTCAAAAAATTCGATTTTTTGATTGGTTACAGCTCTGGTACTAATTGAAATTTAGGTCTAAAAATTTAGCTACACTCTATTCAAGTAGTTTTCTACTGATTTCATACATTAAAACAAAATTCTATTTTTTACCTGGATCACTTCACATGGAATCTCCCATATGTATATAAATATTTTACCCTAATATCAACCCTTGCTGCAAAAAATTGCTTTTATTTCGTATATTTGTCATTACTTTACAATGTAAATATAAATTACGTCTTGTATTATCATAAATGAATTAATTATTTTTCAAATCACAAATGTTGCAATATATTATTATTATTATTATTATTATTATTATTATTATTCAAAATATTAGAAATTGAATGTAGTACGCATTTTGTTAAAACATCCAATTTGACCTACCGTTAATATAACGTAAACAGTAAGATCATAGGCAATTGATAATCCTTGTATGATGCATTATATTACGCGAGAACTTCGGCATTGATTGATTACCAGGTACAAAAGTTGAACGTTCTTCAACCTCGGGTACAGCATCAATTTGTACGAACATTAGTTCACATTACTACTTAAACATTTTCATTATATATATATTTATATCATTTGAATAATTATATTCAAAGTATTTTATTGAAAAAAAATCTGTATTTATTTAATTACGTGCAATAAATCATCAGTAATCTAGCTACTAATCAGGGACATACATACAATAAATTAAAAATATTAAATTAAATCTTTAAATTTTCTAGGATTGTTATGTATATAAATATTTTACCCTAATATCAACCCTTGCTGCAAAAAATTGCTTTTATTTCGTATATTTGTCATTACTTTACAATGTAAATATAAATTACGTCTTGTATTATCATAAATGAATTAATTATTTTTCAAATCACAAATGTTGCAATATATTATTATTATTATTATTATTATTATTATTATTCAAAATATTAGAAATTGAATGTAGTACGCATTTTGTTAAAACATCCAATTTGACCTACCGTTAATATAACGTAATAACTGACAAAATTTTGAAAGTTTAACGCATAGATCAGTACGATACAGTAAGATCATAGGCAATTGATAATCCTTGTATGATGCATTATATTACGCGAGAACTTCGGCATTGATTGATTACCAGGTACAAAAGTTGAACGTTCTTCAACCTCGGGTACAGCATCAATTTGTACGAACATTAGTTCACATTACTACTTAAACATTTTCATTATATATATATTTATATTTTTTATTTCAAGATAACTATTACATATAATTGGACAGATAAAAATCCATTATTATTTGTAAGGATATTTTCTAACATTTCGTTTTAATTTATTAATTATTGGAAAAAAACAATATTCAACATTCAAATAGATCGGGGATTTTAATTAAAATCCAACATCGCACGATCGATCGATATTTAAAAATCAATTTGATCGAATTTGCAAAATTTTCAATAAAATATCCAGCTGTTGAAACGTCCTTTAAATTGATCAATTATGCAAGTCGATTGCACGAATAAGTTCTACGGAATATTTAATAACAGTTATTTGAAACACGTTTTTTTGATTTATTCGTCTAATGTAACCGAGTGCAGTTGAAATAAATCGTATATGCGAGGGTCAAATATAGTAGTAAATATTACAATACAGATGTTACACATATACGTGGATATTTGTGTACTAAAAAATTTCACATTTAAAAAAGGGGAGATAAACAGTTTAGAGACTGTTAATATAACGATAGATCAACGAAAAGTAATTTCGATTAAACGATATATATATATAAGATAGTCAATAAACATTCACATTTCTCATCAAGTGAGTGAAAAAAATAAAATGATTTTGGTGTCCCCCCTCTCTCTCTCTCGTTTTGACGAACGCGCTTGCATAATAATCCGCGGCCTTTAAAAACGAAGAGTTTTCATTCCGAAGCTCGACGCGGTGTATAACGAGCGGCGAGTAAAAAGACGACGAAATTATAAAAATGGGAAAAGCCTCTCTGCGTTTGCTCTTAAATTCCGAGCGACCGGCTCGTCGCACTTTTCTTAATTATTCCGTACCATCCGTAGGGAGGGTTCATTCGCACCTCGTCGTCGTCGTCTCTCTCTCTCTCTTTCACTCTTTCCCTCTCTCTCCTCCTCTCTGAGAGATAGAGAAAGAGACGGAGGAAAGCAAAGGAAAAAGAGAAAAGATTCGTGGATTTTACTCCATAATGTAATCTTCTCTTTATTTCAACCTATAAGATTTTTTTAAAATATGTTATTTTTTTAACTTTACGTGCGCTAACCTGTAATATTTCTTTACTTTATCTTGTTATATTTATATATTGTTTATATTGAAAAATACATGAATCCGTGTGATTTCAATTGTTGCACAAAATTACTTTAAATTGCAGTATTAGATTTATTAATAAAATTATTTTATTTTTTTTTTATTTTAACGTCGCTCTTTTAATGCTCCCAAATCGGTGCTAATCAGCGACGGAGGTCATACGATGCCTTGATGAAGAAAGCACTTGTTGAAAATACATTCCCCAGTGGTGATTGTATCAATCAGCCGGAGCCAGGAATCGAACCTCGGATCTCCAGATTTCGAACCCGATGCCCTACCGACCGAGCCATCGCAGGCCTCATTAATAAAATTATATTACATAATTTTCAAAATTGAAAAACCTTGTACACATATTTAATTAGACTAATTCTTTGTTCAAAAAAATAAATCTCCGTCAGCTCATGGTTATTTTAATATTAAAATTTTATTTTAATTAAAAATTATAAGTATAAAAATATATACATACACACATGTGTGCACGCACGCACACGCGCGCGCGAAATGTACATAAATATATAAAATCTGATGTAACAACATTCCGATGTACGTTAATGGATGAGTATGTTATAGGTAATATAAAAAAAATGAATCATATTTAAAACGTAGTTTTAATTAATGTCAATTAAATTACATTTACGAAGTTTTAGTACGGTTCGTATTGATCGGATGAATAATATAAATACGCTTGAGAAATAAGATACACTTTTAAGAATATTCTGGTAGAACAGGATTCTCTATATATATTTTATTCGAATAGATAATGTACCTTGTAAAATCCATTCGAAAAAGCGATGGAACCTCGAGATTACGAATATTTCATTGATCTCGTAAGTTGCGGGAGAGTTACATTTCCCTGATTGATAAATCTAAACGATATTGTAGAAAATGTAAGTAAATAATGGATTCGTCGATGCAAAAAAAAGATGTAGTTACTGCCGAACATTTAATAAGAAGCAACGTAAAAAAATAAAAAGGGAAAATAAAGTGCACGCTAATATTAAACTAAAGCGTCAACAAGACGTAATTTTTCCATGCTTATTATAGAAAGCCGTTTATCGCATCGCATATCCATTTCAGAGATAATTAATCTCAAAGTCCTCATGGTATTTCTCTTCTCTTTGGTCCGCGTAACTAAATTTTTTGTTTCTTCCACAACCCTCGATGTTAATCTCTTCTTTTTTTTCCCCGGTTAGTATGAATATACATATGTATGTATAACGTGTGCGTATGTGTGCGTGCGTGTGTGGAGCGCACACCCTTGTACAAAACGAGTTTTCCCCGTTTCGTCGAGATGCGTCGATGGCTATCCGAAGACGACACTATACGTACGCCTCCATTGAGCCTGGACAAACTGGATCGGAATTAATATTTTTTCACCCTTTTCTTATTCTAGAATGACTCGCTTTAAACTAGGTACTTATATAGATTTAGCAATATCCAAGTTAGAACGTTTCGATGCTGCTTAATGCTTCATCGATTTTTAATTTCTTTTTCCTTCTTTTAATTTTTTTTTATTCCCGTTTAAAATAGCTCGTTACGTACTTAGTTAGGCGCTATAGTACGAGCATAGCGGTGTAGATAAGCGAATTGTATATTTACGATTATTTTTCTTTTCATTTTTTTTTCTAAAATACAAATTGACGTTTATTATTCCATCTTGCATAATTATGAGAAATGTTGATGCGAAAATTATTGGCTATAAATTATACGTGATCTTCGGGTTTAAAATAATTAATTTGATGCGCGCATTGCGTAATAATTAAAATTGACAGGGTTACAACTTTGTGTAACTAGTTACTGTTAGAGGCGCACGATCGTTAGAGCTGCAAACTAATTTTTTTTGTTTCCACGCGGAAGTGAATATTATTTATTCGTTGAAAAATATAACAAATAATTAAATATATTTATGCATTATCCACATCTAAAGTTATATTGATATATTATTTTTTTATACGCTCGTACGTGAAAACCCACATTTTTAATTTAATAAATATATATATGAACGTGAATGACCTCGTAGGAAACCGCTGGAGAGAAAATAAATCGTACCAGTTTCTCTAGAAAATTCAATCCCATTTTATAATATTAAGTGTCACATGTTTACTTAGCACAGTTAAATACGATACTCTTTTCTTTACTCTTTTAGCTAAAGATAAGCTTGAATAGTACACTTTTATGTCTACATGCATACGCGTTGAGTATTAATACCTAGAGTTACTTTCTAAAATTACAAATTGTTGTATAATTATTTGTCAGTTTTGTACACATTTATACCGCGTAAACATATTTACCAAACTTTGATGTGAAAATGCTTGTGTTATAAACAATTTACATAAAATGCATATAAAACACGAATATGCAGAGGAGTTTATCTAGGATATGTGTGAGATACGAGTTTAAAAATTTAATGAGACTTTTAAATGTTGTCCCTATATAACGATTCTCATAACATTCCACGAAGCACCCACACTCTTTGCATCACAATAAAGACAGAATCGTGCAAGGATTAATAAAAAGGTCATTGTCACCTAGAAAAATGAAAATTATAGAGACTCCTTTGAAATGAACGTCGAATTATTAAAAATTTTTTCAATTTTTAACGAACGTAAAACGATATTAAATATTTGAATAAATTAACAATATGACATTTCTAGAAAAATACATTGAGATATAAGAAGTACTATGGTAAACAATGAAATTTTCCGAAAAATAAGAAATAAACGATGTAGACGAGAGCGCGTCGTCGAGGTAATTTTCGTCGTTCCATTGTATAGAGAAAGTGATATAATGGTAGGGAGTAACCCGCGCTAGTGAAAGTGATAGACGGGTCACGAATGCACTCTCGGTACACCACCCATTGTATTTTTTCTCTTCCCTCTTCTTATCATCGTCGTCTCGAACATTTTTTTCCGCGTGCAGTACTCTCGACGACACTTTTAGTTCGCGCTGTCCGCAATAGTGATTGACGTCGATTACGGTTCTCGAACGAATCTTAGCAATACGACGACATCGCCGCGTGGAAATGACAATGCGGAAGCTCGAGGTAGTACAATAGCGATTCCCGTTCGATAAAAATTCCCAGGTACAGGATGTCGGAGAAATCCATTTGAAAATAATTACCAATTCGAACGCAATCTCGAATTAATTGTTGCGCTAACGTTACACCATTGTTAACCTAAACCTTTTTATTTTCATTGATATCTCGCTTTTTAGTTTTAATTCAATAAAAATTATTCTATCATGAAAATTATTTACGATAATTATAAAATTTTTTTATTTTTTATATTGTTCAATCTAAGAAATTTATTTGGTTTTTATAAAGATTTAGATGATGTATAAATAAGAATGTTCTATAATCATTCGCAAATATTCACTTTTCAGTCTATAATTTATCAATTGTCGATTACTCTATTAAAAATCTTTATTATTTTCTGATCATAATATGACGAAATTTACGATAAATTACCAATATTTAAAGAGATTTATAAACCTCGTCAAGAACGTCGCGTTTTAAATGGTTTTATGATAATAAGAGAATGTCGGACTCAGAAAATGGTTTTTTATTAATTTTTTTTTAAAATATATGTATGTATTAGGCATGTTTCAAATAATATATCCAAATCTTTCAGATTTTTAAATCCTTATTTTGATTACGATGTTTGTGTTGAAAAGTTTATGCCTTTTTTGACTAATAATTACCGACCAACAATTGTTTACTCGATTATTATTATTTAAAGATTGATTTTTTCTGAAACAAATCAAAACTTCAGGCACAATCCCTTATGTTGTAAACAATCCGTGCAAGTTTTGTTCAGATTTTTAATTCAATATTTAAAGATATAATTTTTGGGTTGAAAGGTGTTGATTCCTGTAATTTGGGTTCGACATCCCGATAAAGTATCATGATAAAATGATTATCATGAATGTATATCAGTACATACACAATTACGGAATTATGCTCATAAAACAATTATTAGAATAATCGATTCTTTAATTTATGATAAATGATTATAACGATATAATAAAGTTAAACTGAAGTGGATAATATAAAAAGGATAAAATTTATTTAAATATACTGAAATACATTAAGGTTGTCTAATAAAAAGATAATTTAGAACGAATATTATGTAGTATAATCTTTACTAGTCTGCGACAAACTGTCTTTGCTTATCATTGATGATCTCCACGATGTTTTTAACCTATTCTTATTCGACTTCTTAATTCCTTATCCATAGTTATGCAGATTTGTTTTATTACTTAGATTATAATGCCCACCTCTATATGCTTATAATAATATTATTAATTTATAGTAATTTTATGATGATTTCGATAATCATGTTTTGATTCATAAAAAATCATAATAAAATGATGAATTGACATTTTAGAATGACAAATTTTCTAGCAGGGTGATTATTCTTTTTATGGTCGTTAGAAAATTGTTTGAAAATGGATTGAAAATTCTATGCAACGTGGCAATACACTGAGAAAAGTAATTCTTTGCTTCAAAGAAATGGTGTATTTGCTATTGTTTTAAAATCTTTATTTTGTAGCAAATATCAATTTCTTAACTATATAAAGAAATATTCCTTAATAAGAAGGTAATGAAATGAAACGTAACATTCTTTACTAGTTATGATAAACTTAAATTTTAAACTAATTTATAAAGTTAAGATTATTATTAACGCAAGGAATATACTTACATTTCATACTGAGTACATTCGTTTAGTCAAATTAGTAAATATATATTTAACTACGCTGTTATATGAGAGTTAGAGTAGGTATACATACTTATATCATTAATGCATAAAATTTATTATCAAGTTCAAAAAGTCGTCGACTCCCTCTAGCGGCGCGTGAATAGATTATCCTTACGATGCACTATGTTCTCTAGATTCTTGATAGTTTAGACTTATGCCTTTTGCCGTATTCTAATCCACATTTCTTAACGATTAAGAAATACTCTTTGACTCAAAGAATCTCTTTTCTCAGTATATAATTTGTTTACAACAGTAAATAGTTTATATACACAACATTTTAATAAAATTATTCTATAAACTTTGTATAAGTTTTGTATAACCAAATGTCATATACCCTAAAGTTTCACGAAGATTTGATAAAAAGTTTGCAGGTTTTTCCCGCACGAGGTGGTATTGTATATACAATAGTATAAATACAACACATTATCCAAGTTCATCAATCTGATCTTTTGGAAATGCATTTCAACTCTCTCGCGTGTAATATACAGTCTTAAATCACTTAAATAAATGAAATATAAAGACGTGTCTTTCATTAGAAGCGAAAAGAGAGAAAGAAAGAAAGAAAGAAAGAGAGGAGGATTTAGATTTCCTGTTCCATTGGTAAACGAGACAATTTGCAAAGTCAGCGTTGTTGAGCTTAAGAGCGCATTAAATATCTTACAGTCTGAATAGACACGTAATAGTATGGTGCACCCTGAGAAGCAACGTTTTCCTTTACCTCGCATTTGTATCGCTCGTACATATAGACCATTCGTTGAATCCGCGAACCGTAAATATATACCCTATATACTACGTAGATCTTTTGACCGGTTATTTTCAATGAACTGCAAACGCGCGCGACACGCGGACTCTCATTGTATACCATATTCTTCGATCGTGCAAAGCCAATCTGCGGTGTGCAGTATTTAAACAACTCCCATTCGGATTTTCGTTATACATCTTTCGCGATGATGATTTATGGAGTTTCGTTTCACTTTGATGAGTATATAATATAGTTACTTAATACGCGTAACGTAATGTATGTCATAAAAAAAAATATATATATATATATTTTTTTTTTTTCGTTCGTTAAATTATTACGTAATAAACTACATAATATAATTTTTTTAATTAACAATCCCTACGGAATTGTTTATGTATCAATACTATAACGTAACGTACTCTTTTAAAAATACACTGAGAAAAATGGTGTATTAAAAATTACTAAACTTCAAGGAAAAATTACTATATTTTATGGCAACAGTGAAATATACTCCAATGATTAAAATTTTTATAATATATCCAGCAAAATTATAATTTCAATAATAAAACTTACTACCATTTTCGTATATAAATTCTTATTAACACGTTTAAAAATTACTATATTATATGATAAAAATTGATGATTAAAATTTTTACTATGTTATATAAGAATTATAACAAATTTTTCCTATCAATATAACAACTTTTACTGTATAATATAGTAAATTTTCTTATAAGTTACGTTTGCTATAAAATATAGTAAAATTTGATATTGAAAGAAACAAAATTCTTCACAGATGCAAACAGAGGAGAATCAACGTCGCTAGTACGTAACCTCAAATACTTAAAACTTGGAACTTTTGATACTTATGATTAATAAATCGTGATTCCATATCTTTTTTATTCCCTATTGATTTTATTTTTTAGGGATCGTACATATACTTATTACACGTTAATGTTAAACAAACAAACCGCTACTGTTTTGAAAAGTTTCGTGTAACATATAAGGACGATTCGAGTTAACCAAACTAAAGTGTTCAAATGGCGCAGTCGGTAGGGCACAGGACTTCTGCCCCAAAGAGTCGTCGATTCGAATCCCACGGATCTCCGGCTTTTTTTTGAACGTAAATGTGTTTATTAAATCTTTAATATCTCATAAATGTAAATAATACAATAATAGACTTATCCCCCAATGTGTAGTAAAAAATAGAATATTTATTTTTCGACTTTATCTTGTCGTCTAAAAAATTACTATTAAATATTAAAAATTATTACAATAAAAGTATGTCTCATCCTTCCAATAAAATATAGCAATTTTTACTTCGACTTTAGTCATTTTTCTTACAATACTTTTCTCAGTGTAGTTATGTTATACATAAAGCTATCCTAACCGTGATAATTAAATCGTTACAATAGATTAGGACAGATCGCGTATGTTCAATCAGCGAACCGATAAAGCGGAATGTTTACTATATAGATAAACACTATTGTAAAAGACGGTGAAAGCACCCGCTACAGCTTGCGAAGGTTAACCCATGGAAAATAGCGCATAATATTTAAAAGAGAGAGAGAGAAAAAAAATGTATGTATTTTTACAACGATCGTAAATCAAAGAAACTCGTGTGTCGCATGTATAAAGAAAGCACACGCACGCACACTCTCGAGTGATTGGCGTGTTTTCCACCGTAGTTATTCAATGTACGCGCGAACGTTCGAGGAGGGGCATAAAAATCGAAAAAAGAAAAAAAATGAAAAGAGATAAAAGGAAACATAAAAAAGTATCCAAGTGAGCTTGGAATTGCGATTGTTCCTTTGTCTGCGATGCGAATTCCGCGGCGACGTCGCCCGCACTCTACGTACGTATATTGTAAGTATAAGCGAAATTTTATTCGCAACGTGGGTTGACAGGGATTTGCGCGAGAAGTGTCGCTATCTATTTATGCACCAAGTGACAGATCAAACACTCACGGTTCAAATCAAACTGTAATTCATTTTTCAAAATAATCATTATTTTTTTTTATATTCATATTACTTATCTATTATACGTTGCATGTAAAAATAACAATAATATCTGGATACAATATTGACTAAACAATCGCTAATAAGATATTAAACAGTGATAAACGGTAAGCGTAAATAAACATTAACATTGCATTTGGTATACAATATATATATATATATATATATACGTGATGTATATGTTTATACGACATTATTAATGTACGTAACAGCATCATAAAATGAATCGTAACTCGATTACTTCGTATATGAAGTTTGATTATTCATTATATATAATTTATACGTACAAGCTTAAATAATTATTATAGCCAATTATGTATATGTGAACTCAATTGTCTGTAAATACCGATGGGCAAAAATAGCACGTATATTAAATTAATAAAAACGTTATTTTATCATTAATACTCGCGATTTAAAAAAAGAAATTTTCACATCATATTTATTGCGTTATATTACCGTCGACAGTGTCAGTATATATGTATATGTATGTATAGAGTTTCTTAAAATAATCCTACGACATCGTATAATTTATGATTGTAATATGTGCATTATTATTTTTTTGTCTGCTTCCAGGCTTGCGCAAGGTGGACCAGTCGAACGACAATTATGTCGTCGAGGACAGCTAAACCGGTGAGTGACAATACGTTTTTTCTATATAAATAGTATTTCAGATTTATTTATTTTTGACCTCGATAATTTGAAATTATAATGACTTTATATATGTTATCGCATTCTCAATATATTGGAAGTACACAACATTTTTTGGTACACTATAGGCGAACGATCGTTTAAACATACGCGTTAACTTAAACTCCGAAACGTTATATATAATTAAGCATCGACAACTAGCGAAACGTTATTTTCAATCTATAAAAATAAAACGATCGGTCAATTTGAATGTGCATATAATATACGTTTCAATTATATCGGAATAATAATTCATTATATACAGAAAACTCCCGGGGTACCGTTAAAAATTTTTACAAACAAGAAATAATAAAGAAAATACGTTTTAATCGGCCGGGTTTAATTACACCTTTGGAATATCGAGGTTAGCTCGTTCATTATCGCCCAGTCTTTATATACCGCGGACGCACACGGCTGACGACATCCTCAATAAACGTCAATCTCGAACGATACGAACGACTGGTGGGCGTCTTATATATATATACGTTTAAAAGTTAAAACGAATATAACCTAACCCTTCAAGCCTTACCACCCAACAACCACCATGAGAATTTCGATTGGCAATGGAACAAGAAAAAAAAAAATTCCCCGCGCGTGAATTTTTATGGAGCGCGCGAAAAATGTCGCTCGAGCCTGCACCTATATACATATACACGTATTATACGTGAGTACTCGTACACGCGACTAATTGGAATTGCTCGCGGAGCGATAAAATGATCGGTTGAAAAATCGTTATACTCGATTTATTTATCGCTTCTATCGACAGCTGCTTTATTTTCCATCGACTTATTTACGTAACGCCTTCGTAAATTTGTTAAATATTACGGGGGTTTTTTTTCACTTGCCAAATGATCCTTGCTGAATAATTCAAGCCACCTGATGGACACGCATGCATACATGTATCGTACGTACGTGTGTGTGTGTGTGTGTGTGTGTGTGTGTGCGTACATTTATACGTATATACATATATAGTCAATTATTTCAAAAGTATACGAGGATAGTGGGCTGAGTTAATTATAAGTACGTATTTTAGATTGTGCGCAGTGAAAGTTTGGTAATTACTGACGCTGATTATCACTTTGATAATTTATTGCGGATATTTGTATATTATGTATAGGTATATATTAACCTAGCCCGGTAATAGTATGTGTCTTGGTTGACGTTTTGATTTTCATTACACTCTCCAGCTCGCTCGTTTATAAAACGCATTTAAGGAAATTCTTATATTCGTCGTTCGAGAACATTAATTAATTCTTATCGATTAATTAGATTAAAAAATGTAATTACACAGTCGATTAATGAGCGTATCTCATCGATTGGTTTTCTCCAAAAGATCCTTGTGCAGTTAATAAGAAAACTTGAATATATGTGTAACAAATTTAAAATTTACACGGTTACATTATGTAACGTCGACGATGATGTTGTTCAAATTTAAGTTTGTAATCTTCATTTTGTATATGTAACGCGCGGATCAATTTATCGATTCGATTGAATCAAGCGTTAATTATTTATTACAAACGATTTTCGGTAATGACTTAATGTTCAAATGTTCGTTAATCTTTTGTACGTTAAATTGTATTTCGCTTTTGGGCACCATATGTATACATATGCATTATTGCTCACGCGACATAATTGATTAAGAAAAAAGTACATTGGTGTTATGTATCAATAATTTTTTATATAGTTAAATAAAACGGAGATTATTTCCATCGTATATTGAATTAAAACATTTTACACACTGAGACCGTTTTTAGCGTGACCCAGAAGGCACAAGTAAATTATTGAAAAAGACTGTCTAGAAAATTGAATTAAATAATACAAGAGAGATATCACTGTTATCTTTAAAATCCAAAGAAGAAAAACTACTACTATTAGATAAATAATATTAATCTTACCTCTACGTAATATATATATAATTTCGCTTGAAAAATTAAAATTATAATTACGAACAAAAAAAACTTAATTTATTTATTCATCTACGTGATCGAACATTTAAAGATATACACAACTGCACACGTTGATGACACACGAATATATATATATATATATATATACATTTCGCTCAGTATTGCGAACCCTTGTCTTCGGGCAGAAGAAAAAAAATGGTCACGTCGCCATTGGGTGTTTTGACAACTTCTGAATGCCGAATCAGTTGCGTCGCTGCTAATCCGTACATCAAGGTCGGCAAACCTGTAAATCAAAAGGTGAAATCACTCGGGTCAACAATCAAAGCTAAAAAAAAAAAGAAAAATTACTCGATAGTTAAACTGTTGAGGAGGCATAATAACCTTTATAATAGTTATTCACGGTTTTCTTAATATTCGTAAAAAGCTAGAGAAATATTCGTTGCCCAAGAGATAAGCGATTATAATTTTATAATTTATGCAATAATACTTACTGATGCGTAAATACAACTTTTTGCCCTGTGATTTTTTAAATGTGTATTTTACAATCTTTCGTTGTTCAAATGTGATAAAATTTATCGTTTTCATCATAAGTTAATGTATTAAAGTCTATAATTTTATTAGATAAGTTGTCAACAATAATCGTCTGACGCGTATCGAGAAAATTTAACGATAAACTTGTTTAACAAAGGCTGTTTCCTCTCGGAGTCAATTAACAAAATTTAATGGAACATTAAAACAATGAAGTGGATGAACCAAGTGGAATACTAAATCGAAGGATTCCGATTTCAATACTCATTAAAGTGGAATAAGAAACGGAAAACAAAAGGTCGATAGCATTAAGAGATCGAGCACGAAACGCTCGAAAGAATGCGAAATAGAATTTAATAGCGTCACGGATGAACTGCACCGAAAAAAAAACTCCCTTCGAGACCACAATTTACTTTGTAAAAACGTGAATAAGGAAAGTCTCGAAAGATTTCGCCAAGCCAACGACGGAGAATCTATACACAAGAAATTATAAATTACGTTACGATTATTTTGTTTTACTTCGTTTATGTATAGATATTGTTTGATCGAACAAAAACAATATGAAGCTTAATTAAATTTGAACGTATAGATATTGCTAAGTAACCCATTTAGATTGTATTAAAAATCATACAATAAGAGTGGTAGATTTATGTAAGAATATACTTTAAATAAACTTTATTTTTACAACCACAGAATTTTTTTGAAAAGAGAAAGTATGTAACACACGAACGTAAGTGAAATAAAAAAAATGTCAGATACATAAATATCCGGTTTTTCTTGTTTCTATGCGTAAGCTTGGGTGCTTTCTTTATTCTCGTTTTTAATTCGTGAAAAAAGTGCTATCTTTATTTTTATTTTTCATCGTAAGATAGCTGTAAGGGTACTATTACCGCTTATCTCTCCTCGATTAAGATCGCGAAATTCAATTTGTCAAGACAACGAGCATTTTGTACTTGATACCATTAAACATCGATTAATTATTTTTTCGTAATTTATGTAACTTTATAATTCATTAATTATCATCATTTTTCGATTGAGCAAATAGCAATATGCGGAAAAAAGTAAAGTGCAATCATCGAAACTCGAAATGATGCACGTAAATATCTTGTACAAATCAAGAGAGTTATTTAATTGTCGAAAAAGGAAGAAGAAAAATATATAAAGTAGCTTCCGCGATTAAACGAGTGGTGATAGTAGCAAAGTTTTATCGGAGCGAAGGAGTCGCTCGGAAAAGAAAAGAAAAAAAAGTAATAATAAATAAATCAAAGGAGAAATACTCACCAAGGTTGATGATCTTGATCGCCTTGAAAAATTTGTCGTCGAAGCTGAGGTCCTGCTTCGGACGTTTGCTGCAGTGGTATTTAACGTAGGGAAAGCAGCCGGTACGAAGCACGTGGTAGTTGCTACCACCGACCGTCCAGTTGAAGTGCGACATGCCTCGCTGATCGTTCCGCACGTCCGCGTACCTCACGAAATACGACGTCCACGGTGGCTCGTTCGTCTGTTCGAGGTAGCTCGTCAGCACCTATTTCACGATCAAATTTTTTTTATTCATTACATTTTTACAAACTATCACTCTATTATATGTCAGACAATTGAAATGTGCGCTTCGAATTCCTCGGAATGAAAAATTATGAAAAATCTGTTTCTTTCGCGAAAATTTAACATCACGCGGTCAAGGATTTTCGTGTAATAATGAAAATGTACACGGTCTCGTGGAATTTATTATTCCATTACAATGTTTAGATGTGTAATTACAAATTTATTTTAAGAGCTTAATTACTACTTGCGCGCATACAAAATTATTACCGGTAATGGATACTTAGCGGTTTTATGATTTATCATAAACGTATAATTGTCAATTGTCTTTACTATATTTTTCCGTTTTTCTTTACAATAAATCGCTTTAATGAAGCCGTTCAACTAGTCATTAAGATACTGTCAATGGGAGGGATGGGGGGAGGGTAGACATATTAACCAATAATATTCTTAATACGCTTAAAGACATTACCAAATTAAACCTACCAAGTATTACATAAGACAGTTAAATATACATATGCGTGTAACCCTTGTATCATGACACGTACATTTAAACATTTTTGTACAAAACAAACGAGAAGCCAAATTGTTTGATTATGACGAATTAAGGCTCTTAATAAAAACGGGCACAATCGTGTGATAAATCGTAAATCCACAACATACGAGTATAAGGGATCGTTTTATCAACGCGAGCGAGAGCCGGTTGACGAATGATTTCCCATCAGTTTACCGTAATTTCTAACGCGTATTATATTACGCTAGCGTGGCTATATTTCAAAGGTTTCGCGCGTGAGTCCAGACTCTTTTTCTCTCTCTCTCTCTCTCTTCAGAGTGGATGCGCGCGACACGGACATCACGTACTCGGGAATCTTAGGCGCGACAGGTGGCGTCAATTATTTTCTATCGGATCGTCGATGAGCTAGCGTTGAGTTACGGTGACTCCTTACGATCGGCCAAAATGACGTTGCGCTAATTCGTTTGGATAATTTATTGCTACATATCGACGAGTACCACCGTACGCCTGGAAAATTCAATGGAATCGACGATGTCGCGCGGGAAAGTATCGATTCTTACGAGGATTCTTACGTATATTCTTCCTTATAGTGTACATCCACACTTTACCTAATTGTTTTTGATTGATTTATTTCCTAGCAAGAGAGAGGGAGATATATACTTCGTCGAAATTATTGAGTAACGTGGTTTTTCTTTTATTTCAATGTGTATACTACACCCTCGCGAGGGTTCTACAATATTTGTTAAATAAATACCTGTTACACTATATTTTAATAGTCGCGGTTGAAGTTTTAATATTTTAACACATTCGTATATATACAGCGTGCACTTGCTTATTTGTACCGCTTCATTTCACCTACTGGCGTTTAACGTACGTATAATATATTTTCTTTTTTTCATCTACGTATATCTGTGTATTAATTGATGCAACCCATTATAAGTAGTCTTCGTAAAAGTATGTTTGTTCCGTTATCACTATATGATATCCATTGCACTATTTTATGTCGGGTTATATTTTACATTCGTATAAGATACATATATGTAGGGGATATATTGTTATTTTTACGCATTCTATACACTTAACTGTAAATCTTTCGTAACCTTGGAAGTATTCATTTAAAAGCTAAATAAATAAAATTAAACTGTACATAATTCTTTCGATTTCAAGATTAATAAGAGCGTATATTTATGGAATAAAAGATAGAATTTTCTAAAACACTATCTTTTTTTTATATATTTTTTATCATCAAAAGGTCAAATCTAGGTTGAAATTAAAAAAATGTTTTGTTACGCAATTACGTGGAGTATTTGTTTAATATTTTATTATTTAATTATTTAACAAATTGTATTTTATTAATCGGTTAAGTAGCATGGCATTTTTTACTCTCAGAATCAAAATGGTTCACTATATACCAAGTTTCTTATTGAGAAACATGAAATTTATTCAATTTGATGATATATGAACTTGTAGTCATTTTGGATCCGCCATAATGGATTTTTTATTCTATTGCCTAATTCAAATTTAGTAAATTATTTTTCACCCTGATCAACTAAAAATTTTACTTTATTAACCTCTACGAGTGGAGTAAAATTGCATTTTATTTCTTCGATCACTTTATTCCCCCTAGACTCATTTTATTCCTCGTACACCCATTTTAATCATCATATATCCTTTTTTGTTTTTAATACTTAGTTTAAACTTGTTCTACAAATATATAATTAAATTTATTATATTAAATTAAATGTATCAAAAAATTTTACAATATTGAACAAAATTAAGAAATTAATAAAAATAAATTGTTATTGGAAAAAGTGACTTTTTAAATGATCAGGATAAAAAAATGTATATGAACTTCGGGAGTAAAAGGCAATTATTCCTCTGACGAGTTACTGCCAAAAGCTAAAGCAAGGAAGCAGCAACTTTCGTCCCGGGAATAAATGCCTATTTTACTCCCTAAGTGCATAAATAACTATTACTGATAATTACCTACCAAATTGTTTATTCTGGAAAAATTTAACTAGTTTTCCCATAAAAATATCATACATACAAGGATATGTTTTACTATTTATCAGAGTATAAAGTTTATCTCATTCCCTTAATCATGTAAGTAATTAAAAAATTACTTAAAAAATTTAATTTACATACATCTCTAAAGTACTTACATGTACAGAAAGTAATTTAAAATAAATAATTTATTCTAATAAATTTAGAAAAGTCGCGAGCAACAAATTTGAAATCCAGAAAAAGTCCGCATATCAATATGTCCATGAGAAAGAGTGACTGTAAAGTAAAGATGAAGAAGGAGAAGAAGAAGGAGAAAGGGTAGGAGAAGGAGGAGAAGAAGAAAAGTACTACTGGCGGTCTCACGAATAGTTATTGTTCGTAAAGTCGCGGGCGCGCATCAATTTGAAATTCCTGACGCGGTATAATGACCGCGTGAGTGGAGATTTCAATGCCCAGTCATTCGTTACATACGCATACCTTGTACTTTACACACCTTATTATTATTATCATCATCATTATTATTATCATTATTACCATTATCATTATTCCCCGTATATCAGAAGTCGTTAATTTGGCATGTACGAATAACATTACGCGTGTATATATATGTACGTATATATATACATACCGCTCGAGTTTTGTATCGTTAACCGCGTGCGATATTCTATAAATAAACGTTGTCCCCCTGCTCCTCTCTTACGTCGAATATTATTATTAATTTTATATTTTTCTTTTCATTAAATACATGTATTTCGCGAGTACCGTTACGTTTTCGATGGACATATTTCCTTGATTTATTACTGTTGAATGCCCGAATGCTGCTGCCCCGTCCGTTATAGGTGCGCGGGGAAACGCGCGCCTAGAAATTATTCAGCGAGACGAAAAAGCGAAAAAAGAAAAAAAAAAGAATTATTATCCCAAGTGCCTTATTGCTGGAGCATTAGCAATGACACGGTAATTTTGTTATTTTATTACTCGTGCGCATCGCATTTGAAGTAGCGATTTTATGTAGGATGAAACATATTGTAAGAGACGTTCGTTGCTATGTACAAGTTCGTCTCTATATACACGTATATATATACACTTCCGCTTATGCTTTATAATGCACGGTCATTTATAGTTGTAAAACTATTTTTACGATTATGTTTTGACGCGGTTGAATGAGTCGACTATCCGTTTTTAGCGATGAATCAAATTGTTAAGAAAAAAAAAAAAAAAAGAATAAAGATATAAAAGTACAAAAGTAAAATAAATATATATTTTTAGTGTTAAAAAAAATTGTGTTATAAATATAAAGAATGAGTTCGTGATTAATATAAAGTACGGAATGTTGGTATCCTTATACATTATATAAACTTTTAAAAATTGAATTTTGATATATACGTACCTCCGAAGCTAGTGGTTTTAATTTCTTTGTCGCATAGAGTCGCGTATTAAAGTTCCTTTTCGTTTGGCTGCGTAAATTTTTACTGCAAATTATTGTAGTTTGCAGGATTTTCATATCTGCGTATTGTCCTGTTAAAAGTATAATACGGATTATTATTATTAACCATTAATTTTCTTCATTTTTAATATAGCTACGGTTAAAACGTTAACGACGTCAATCAAGTGAAGAGTAACAGTGGATATAACGTAAAAGAGATAATTTTCTTTAAACTGACATTGTTAATTGTTATTTCATTTCCTTATAGTAAACCAAAAGTAAAAGTCTGAACTTTTAGTCCAAACGTTTTTCTAGTGTCCGACGTTCCTAATGTTATATGCTGTTTTGACAACATTCTTTGCAGGTAATGGGTACATAGATAAAATTACGTAATGTTTACCCAATTATAGTTATAGGCTTATAGGGCACGAAGGAAACTTTAATTTATATAATAATTGTGAAATAATGAGAGTAAATAGGTGGTTCGAGAAAAAAGAAATGAAATTCACGGCATATCCCTAGGTATAAGTACCTATATCCGAGTTACCGCGTTGAAAACGATCACCCAGGTAACCTTGACATTTCGCGAACGCACGAGCGGCTATTTTAGAAAGGCATGTGATCGTACGTGTGTGTTCGTACATTCATGTGTAAAGGGTCAGAGAGAGAGAGAGAGAGAGAGATAGATAGAATGAATTGGTACGAAACCGTGGTATTGTGTGTCCCTTTTGTTTCCGCGTCACCTCGTTTTCACGCCTTTTGTCTTGTATCCTTAATGGATCTTGTTGATGCTCTACGTTTCTACGTGTGTGCGTGTGTGTTATTACCAATGCACCTTTTATTCATTTACCATGTGGCTATGTTTTTTCGTATGGTCAGTTTGATTTATTGCTGTAGATGCAAATATATATACATATATATCTATGAAATCAATTAGCTCGCATTTTACGACTGTCTGCTAGTACGTTATTTCCAAATATGGATTTATGAATTGAAGGTATATTTATACATGACGAATTTTCAATGCGTTTGATATTATTATAATCGTAAATGTTATAGAATAATATAGTGATAGTCCCTCGAGGTAATCAATGCACGCTATTACTCCGACGTGCAAAAGAAGGAAAAAAAGAGTATTGTATTGAAAGTGTGAAATTTTTAATTTCACTTTGTACAAACTCGTCTACATGTATATGCATAAAAAAAGGAAGATATCACGCCTCATCAGTCATGGAGAGTGCAAAAAGTCGAGGCACACCGTCAAAATTGAATTACGCGTCTCGTTACGCGCTCCAGAAAAATTTGCGCAATAATCACTACAACCTGCCTTCTCTCTCTCTCTCTCTCTCTCTCTCTCTCTCTCTCTCTCTCTCTCTCTCTCTCTCTATCTATCTATCTTGCAACAAAAAGAAAAAGCATGCGCGAAAAAAGAGATTTTCCAAGGCCGGGACGCCGCGCCACTGGTTATAAATCACATGCCGACAATGAAAACATCCTTTTCATTGGTTCTGGAGTATAATGTTTTATGTTAACACCTTGTTTAGAACTAAAACCAACTTAATTTTCAAAGATAATGCTTAAGTATACATTGATAAATAAATCTTTTAATTCAAATGTAAGTTTACGTATACACTAATGTTCAGAGCAGATACATAATTATATAGTATATCCTATACATTATAGAATATGAAATTTTTTCATACGTACTTATACGGAATAAATATTTTTACGATTTTGATAATATATTAAATATTTAATGCCAATATATTAATATTATTTATATATATATGGAGAAGTTCCTTGAAAACTGGACAATATACATTTTGTATATTTTTCGTTACATTCGTTATAAAACAAAAAGTATGGTATTAAAAGCTACATAAAATTAACATGTACTCCCGTATACGAAGATATACCTATAGGATATATTTACTCACCAAGACTTCAAACTCAATTCTTAATCATTTCGCATATGTATATAAAGTACACACATCCATCCCGGTCTGAGTTTTCCCTCATGCATATATGCGCGAACGAGTCTACGTATATTTATATATATATATATATATATATCCACTGCAGGGCCTCGTGCATCAAGAATTTCGCATATAGTCACGTGACGCGAACACTCGATGAGGTTCGACTTTTGTACACATCTACACGCGCGCGCGCGTATGTAAGAAAATGAAGGATGCGATGACACGAGGCTTGATTTACGGTTATACGAGAATGACGATACAAGACGCAAAAACTCCGCTAATCTTTTTTCTCTATATATAACGCCAACTTTTGAATATAACCTGATATGCTGATATCGCTGTTACATATTTTTCGTCTCGTCGATTTTCCACTCTTACATACTGTATCGATAAAGTTTATTATGCTATACGTTTTATGACACTCCTTTTATTTTTATTTAATCTACGGCTTTTTTTTGTATTTTATTTTGCTTGTTTTCGGTCGATCGTCAACGGTAAGTGGGTAGGCTCCTTTTTGTTGGATATATCAGGTTAGTGCTATCGGTTAAGGTTGTTAAATATTTAATCTTCCTGGAAATAGCTTTAACTACTTGTCACCTTTGGTGTATAGTTATCTTTTAATTTATAAGTTAATTCGGTAGCAAATCGAAATTGATGTTTTTAAATGGATTATGTTCAGATAAATTTAATTTCTACCTCCATTAATTTCCGGATTTTAATTACTCGACTTTCGTTTTTCTTGGATAGCTACATGTAGATAAATATATACATACACAATTATTCGTTTTTTATTTTCAAACTCAATTCTATATAAATATGATGAGCGCTCTCCATGGTTATAAGTAGGAATTTGTCGATCTGACGGAGGCGAAGGAAAAGAAAAAAAAACACAAAAAGTTTTTCTTCCAAGCGACGTTTCGTTGGCTTGGTCTGCCAACCTCTTCAGGCTATTTTTTATTGATAACACACAAATAACAAATTAACAGAACGCACAATCAATATTGAAAAACTTAGATGTAAAAAAAATACCTTTTTTATAATCGGATAACCGATTCGTCAAGCGGTTAGATAAACAGTCAACATAAGCAAAACTCGGTGTATTTATATATATATCGCTAAAGGTAGTGTAACGTAAACATTGTACAACTGTCAAATCAGGCATTTAAATTTCTGAGAACTGGGAAATAAGAGCTATTTAAAAATCTAATATCGTCTTTCTTATTAATATTATTAACATCAAGTTTAATGTGTAACATTTCCGAAATAAGACGCTTTTTATAATTGATCTCCCTATCGACAATTTTTACACCATCCCAATCAAATTCATGTTTATTTAAAACATATGTTGATTAATAACTGAATCAGTATTGTTATTCTTTTTGTGTTCATTAATCCTCGTTTTTAGTAAACGTTTAGTTTCACCAACGTAAGATGCAGGACAGTCTTTACAATTCAATTTATAAACAACATTCATCTGTTCAAACTTTTTTGTACCATCTTTACCCAGTTTAATAATAGAATTCAAACTTTTTTGAACTAATGGTAGAGTTTGAATATTAACAGACTTTAATATGCGAGATAATTTATCAAAATTCTGAGAAAAAGGTAATGGTAAATAGGCAAGACGTTTAATTCTGGAAGTAGATTGAATATTTTTTTTATTAAATTTTAACTTATTTAGACGGAAGTGAATATTTTGTTTAATAAATTTGATATTGTAGTCATTGTCGATAAGTAGATTTTTTACAATATTTAAATTAGTTGTATGATATCGTACATCTGATAATAAAAAAGCTCTGTCTACTAAATTATAAATCACATTCTTTTTTGTTGAGTTGGATGATTTGAAAATAATTAATCAATCGACCAGAAGCTATGGGTTTTTGGTACCAATTTGTTATAATACGATCATTTTCTCTAATTAAGGTAATGTCAAGAAAATTGATTTTTTGGTTTATTTCTAATTCTGAAGTAAATTGTAAATTTTTATTATATGAATTAAAAATCTTTATAACTAAATTTACATGTTCTTTCTTAACACACAAGATAGTATCATCAACGTATCTAAAATAAAAAAGTGGTTTGCAATTATGTTCGTTCAATAATTTATTTAAGCAATCATTTTCCAAATCATCCATTACAATATCAGCAAATAACGGAGAAATCGGAGAACCCATGGGAGTACCATGAATTTGTTGATAATAGATATTGTTAAAAACAAAATATGTATTATTGTAAAGAAATTTCGTACATACTAAGATCTCATTGAACGGAATGCGACATTTATTATTAATAGAAGAAAAACGTTTTTCTAAACTATCTAATACTAAATTGCAAGGGATGTTAGTAAAAAGTGAAACAACATCCAATGAAAGTAAAACATGATCATTGTCTAAAATAACATCCTTTAATTTTTCTTTCAACTGAAAACTATTGTTAATGTGAGATTTCGGTAATTTAATAGCTGTTTTTAATTCATTGTAAATTATTTTAGCAAGAAAATGTGTAGGTGTGTTATTTTTCAAATCATCCAACTCAACAAAAAAAGAATGTGATTTATAATTTAGTAGACAGAGCTTTTTTATTATCAGATGTACGATATCATACAACTAATTTAAATATTGTAAAAAATCTACTTATCGACAATGACTACAATATCAAATTTATTAAACAAAATATTCACTTCCGTCTAAATAAGTTAAAATTTAATAAAAAAAATATTCAATCTACTTCCAGAATTAAACGTCTTGCCTATTTACCATTACCTTTTTCTCAGAATTTTGATAAATTATCTCGCATATTAAAGTCTGTTAATATTCAAACTCTACCATTAGTTCAAAAAAGTTTGAATTCTATTATTAAACTGGGTAAAGATGGTACAAAAAAGTTTGAACAGATGAATGTTGTTTATAAATTGAATTGTAAAGACTGTCCTGCATCTTACGTTGGTGAAACTAAACGTTTACTAAAAACGAGGATTAATGAACACAAAAAGAATAACAATACTGATTCAGTTATTAATCAACATATGTTTTTAAATAAACATGAATTTGATTGGGATGGTGTAAAAATTGTCGATAGGGAGATCAATTATAAAAAGCGTCTTATTTCGGAAATGTTACACATTAAACTTGATGTTAATAATATTAATAAGAAAGACGATATTAGATTTTTAAATAGCTCTTATTTCCCAGTTCTCAGAAATTTAAATGCCTGATTTGACAGTTGTACAATGTTTACGTTACACTACCTTTAGCGATATATATATAAATACACCGAGTTTTGCTTATGTTGACTGTTTATCTAACCGCTTGACGAATCGGTTATCCGATTATAAAAAAGGTATTTTTTTTACATCTAAGTTTTTCAATATTGATTGTGCGTTCTGTTAATTTGTTATTTGTGTGTTATCAATAAAAAATAGCCTGAAGAGGTTGGCAGACCAAGCCAACGAAACGTCGCTTGGAAGAAAAACTTTTTGTGTTTTTTTTCTTTTCCTTCGCCTCCGTCAGATCGACAAATTCCTACTCAATTCTTAATCATTTCGCATATGTATATAAAGTACACACATCCATCCCGGTCTGAGTTTTCCCTCATGCATATATGCGCGAACGAGTCTACGTATATTTATATATATATATATCCACTGCAGGGCCTCGTGCATCAAGAATTTCGCATATAGTCGCGTGACGCGAACACTCGATGAGGTTCGACTTTTGTACACATCTACACGCGCGCGCGCGTATGTAACAAAATGAAGGATGCGATGACACGAGGCTTGATTTACGGTTATACGAGAATGACGATACAAGACGCAAAAACTCCGCTAATCTTTTTTCTCTATATATAACGCCAACTTTTGAATATAACCTGATATGCTGATATCGCTGTTACATATTTTTCGTCTCGTCGATTTTCCACTCTTACATACTGTATCGATAAAGTTTATTATGCTATACGTTTTATGACACTTCTTTTATTTTTATTTAATCTACGGCTATTTTTTTTTGTATTTTATTTTGCTTGTTTTCGGTCGATCGTCAACGGTAAGTGGGTAGGCTCCTTTTTGTTGGAATATATCAGGTTAGTGCTATCGGTTAAGGTTGTTAAATATTTAATCTTCCTGGAAATAGCTTTAACTACTTGTCACCTTTGGTGTATAGTTATCTTTTAATTTATAAGTTAATTCGGTAGCAAATCGAAATTGATGTTTTTAAATGGATTATGTTCAGATAAATTTAATTTTCTACCTCCATTAATTTCCGGTATTTTAATTACTCGACTTATCGTTTACTTGTATAGCTACATGTAGATACATATATACATACACAATTATTCGTATATTGTACTTTATCGTTGTTAATTTTATAATTATTTTTTACGCGAAGAAGAAAAATGTTTTATTAAGGAGATGTGATAGCAAAATTGCAGGCATCTTTACTTTTAAAAACTCAAAAATTTTCTGGAATTATCGACTAAAAATCTGGAAAAATTTATACGTGACACTTGAGTAATGTAGAAAAAGCTGATAGACCGTTTTTCTTAAATGATTAATTTTAAATTAATGAAAAATGAATAACCACTTTTCGTAGGTAACGATTAGGTGAAAAATTGAACCTTGCGGATGCACAAAAATCTCGATCACAAAGTTTTTGAAAAAAATCATACGTACTATTCAAAGCAAGTAGAAGAGCGTTACAAAGAGATTTTTTTGGAAAAAGTCAATCCACATTGTTAATTAAAAAAATATATAAGAATTCCAATTTTTGTAGTCTCACTCCTTAAAAATAACATAATATACTGTTACGATCGCAAAATTCGAAAAATCGCAAATTGGAAGGAACCGTGCGTGTACTTTGATACACCGATGCAAAATACGTATTTCACTTGAATATACGTTGAAGTTACAAATGTAAACGCCACTTCTGTTAGAATGCTACGTCAGTATATTTACGCCATCGTGTACAAACAGTATTGACGCTTATGTATTAAACAAGTGTACCTGTGATTTACAGACGTACGAGCGCCGTCGTTTGCTATCCGTAAAATAAAAAAAAAACGTAAAAGAATACATTTTTCTTAAATTAATTGAATTGTACGTGTATGCAGATGAACGTACAGTTTAACAAATAGCTTAAAATTCCTTAGCGATGGGTACACAAATTCGCCGATGCGAAAGCGCGCACACCGCGAGTGAAAAGATGTATCGGGAAACAGCTGATCGTGCCGTATAATAGTAGAGGCGAATACGCAACGAGGAAGCGTATCGGCGACCCATTCTCCGAGTGCGACGTTTCACGGGAGGCTGAACGCGAAAATAACGTGCGAGGGAAGCCTTGACCGCGGTTCGACAATGCTGCTGCTATTCCGACTCTCGACGTTTCTCTTTGCGATGTCTATATATATACTTTTAAACTGACATCCTCGAGTGTTCCAACCATTTTTTTTCATACTTACGCTTCGACGATAACGAATGTCGCGAAATATTTGAAAAATGTCAATAGGTATAAGGTAAAGCAAGTGATTATCGCTATACCTTGGACCGATTTCTATTTCTTTTTATTCGATGCATAGGCGCCGTTTCACGAAGATACTGAGATTTAAAAAATGATGTTGTACTGTTAGACATTTCTGAGATTACGATGAAACCTAGAATTTCGTCCTCGTGGTATATCGTAAACTAAATGATGGTAAAGAGGAAGGTTTGATGCATGATACAGTTATACGATTTATTTATTCGTCGACGAAACTGTATAATTATTATATTATAGTTTCCACAATTGCAGTGCACTTGTATAATAAAAATTATGCTGCATGTCAAGATTTTTGTTAAGGGTTTTCTCGAAAACTAGTCAATATTTTTGCTTCAAATTTTAAAAACAGTTAGATTATTAATAAAGGAAGGAGTCTGTTCTTATAGATTTGCGTAAATTAACTTTTTTTTTAATTATAATTAATTTTATGTAATTTCCGAGGTTGGTAAGGTAGAGAGGATAAAACTTGGCTTTGGCACCCCGTTAAGTGTTTTTCACATTCGTCTAGGAGCCAGGGGGATTTTCGTGGTCGATGGAGGTCCAGTTACAAAGTGTCTAGAAGACTGTTTTGGTTCGCTGAATTTCGAGGGTCATTTTGTTTGAAAACGTGTCTAGAAAAAGTTATTAACAATTTAATTGTTTAAATATAAAATCGATTTGTTTTCTTAAAATTGGTTTTTGACTTATACATTAAATTAAATTATTATAAAATTAATATTTGATTAGTAATCATACCTATATTACTATTTAACTTTAACTTTCATTGGAGTAAATGAAATTATTAATTTTATTAATTTTATTGATTTTATTAATCCATTAGTTAATGAGATAGTAATTACGAAATTTTTAAATAACAAATATAATTTAAGTAATTACTTTTCGAATTATCCGTACAAGAATATTAGTATTTTCAACATAATATTGTCATGCGATAATATCGATATTAATAAGAGTAACGAGAAGAGAAGAGCAAGAAGCTCGTTTTCGAGTCTTCATCTTTAAAGTTTAACGTTTCTACTCGATATAATTTAGTAATTTCCCCGTGGCAAATCTTGCAACACGTAAGCTTATTGGCCTCTTGAAAGATGTATATAGATCCCGGCACTCCGAGTTGAAATTGAAACAGGTGTACAAGCGCGTCTATTGTTGGATATTACATCCTCTCTCTGTATAAACTTAATTTCTTGCCCAGTCTCTAATCGTAATATACATAAATATATAACATTTGCGCACGTGTATCGAACGAAAAGAAAATGACAAAACAAAACATTTAGTTTCGTCCGCATGAATTTTGCAGCGCACACGCTCATACTACCGGTAATAAATCGCCAAGGAGTAACGGTTACTTTACAATTCGTTTGCGCTCGTAATTCGTTAATTTATGCAACTAAGAACTCAAAGGAAACACACAAGATTGCACATTTCGCGCGCAAACTATAAATTACGCAATTGTTTTCTTCACAGTCAAACTGACTTCTTTTTCTTCCTTTTTTTTTTTTTATTTTTCGTCGTAAGTCAACGTACTTTCTTGCTGAGCGGAGAAAAAAAAGTATTGAATATTTGTTCACTCGGTTTATTTGCCTGTGTATACACGCGCGCACACGCAGAATCATAATACAAATATACACCTTAGCATTAACTTGCAATTTTCGGTGAGCACGAGTGCTCGCAATTTTTCCAGAGAGGTCACGCACGAGCGACTATATCTCCACTCGATCGATTCGAATGCCTTCGAGGTTCGAGTGGCTTGTCATCTTTTAACGGGAGCTTCGATTTTTCGTACAAACTCTCTCTCTCTCTCTTTCTCTCTCTTTTTTTTTTATTAAACGTACCCGCCGGCGGCTCGCAAGAGTTTCGGAATTTATAATTGAACCTGCCGTTCGAAACTGGAACTTGGGTATACAGTGATGATGGTTATTTGCAAATAAAATTACGTATTTTCTTTTTTCAGAAGGTATAGATGTAATTTTACGGTTCAACCAATTACAATTATGCAACGCGTTACTCTTATATATATATATATATATAAATCTACGTATTTATTTATGGAACGTACAGAATTAAGTTGACTTTTCGTTTCTTTTTGCGATGATAGATTTCACGTTGATTATATCGACGCGATATAATACATTTTCTTGAATTTAAATTTCGAGTAAATGTATATAAGTATAATCTATAGAAAATTAATTCACCCGTCAACGGGTGACGCTGTATACTCGTAATCCCTTTCTAAACAAACAAATCCCTCTTTTCCCTTAGTGATTTTCCAGGTAGATAAACACTCATTTCTGATATAAATGAGGATATAAGTAATACTACCATCACTGGGACGTTTAGACGATACGACTTAAAGTACATAAGCGCAGAGACAGGAGAAGGAGGAGGAGGAGGAGGAGGAGGAGTAGGAGGAGGCGAGGGGAAGATGCTTATACTCAAAACATTCCTTCCCAACGTATCTCTCATATATACGAGCAATCCGAAATAAATCTCCGCATCCTTGGCCTTTCTCGTGTTGAGATTTTCCAATGTGTATACACGGCATGTATATATATATACATATATACCCATATATATACGCAGCTTCCGCTGGCACACGAGATGAACGACGTAACGGGCCGCGAGTCTATACGTACACACGCGTACGGAATTCGCACGTAATCAAACGACACTGGACGATGCGGGGGTGTAACGGGGATTACGGGATTCTCCATTTTCCGACTTGTCGATATCTATACCTCCACTCTACCCGAGGGATGCGGCTGATGAATTTTTCTTTTTCTTCTTTTTTTATTCTGGCATTTTACTATTCTAGTTTCGAGGTATCGGGAAAAAATAAATATTCCGTGTTTCGTGACGACAGCTCGCTTTTCCTGTCGTCGTTTTACGTTACGTTATTTTACTTATATATATGTATGTATATATGTTATGCGTACATTTGACTTGTCACAAGGATGAAAGAACTCGAGTAATAAGTAATGTACTACTTTAGTCAACGTACGTTTATATTATATATTACAAAAAATTTATTTGCCTGTATATAAGTATACCACCTATAAAAAATAGAATAATGGTCAAAATTATTCTTCTTGAAAATTAAAGAGAAATTTTAATTACCGTGAATCCGACAGTCAATTACCCAAAACATCGTAATAATTACGATAGATGTCTTGATTTAAAAAAAAATGTTTTACGAATTTTAGTAATTTTATTTTATCTTCAGTTGATTTTCCGTACATATGCATATCGACGAACTAGTTATAAATAATACCATTGTGAAATTTACCGAACGAATGTGTCGTTATGTTTACCAAATAAGAAGGTTTCTCGTGAACGCTTAATATTTATTGATCTAAAATAAGTGCTATATATATATTCATCGAAACTGATAAAGAACGGAAATTCAGCATTGTATTATGTATAGAATAAGAGATCGAAACGAATATCTATAGATATATTGTAAGATAACGACTAGGAAGAATAACTATAATGCTGATTAATGAATTATACGGCGAGCGATCGTGATTATCCTAGTCTAAAGCGTCTTGCCTACTTTAATCAACCGCTTCATCTCAAAGGCAGGTTCGTCGTACACGTGCGCCGTTGATTAACACTGAGTTATATTGCGCTTTCGAATGTCCGTTGCGACGAAACCTCTGCACTCCACTCGAAATCAAGGATGTTACGTCGAATCTCTCTTCCTCGATCCATCTCTCGAATAAATAAAGATTCACGTGCGAATCTCGAGCAAATTCCACTTTACTCGTATCGCATTTTTGTTGTATTGTGTATAGACACATGTGCACATCACGGTAGAAAGTTTCGTATGTATATACATAATTCTTTTTTTTTCTTTTTGCTGCATGCGATTTGTTTTTACACGTATTCTCACGTTTCGATTGCGCAACGCGAGTTTCTCGCACTGTTAAACTTGGTATACGATCGAATAATGGTCTTATTCGGTCTTGGTAATTAGATCATTCATCATGTCGTACGAAGTAAAAGTGTACATATATATGTGTATATATAAATGAACGACTATAGGAAAGAAAAAAAAAAATAAAATTTGGAGAATTTAGAAAGTAAAGGGGCACTAGTTTGATTCCCGGTGTGAACGTCATTTAGACAGTGCGTTAATACAATGCAATTTATAACGATTATGTAAATTTTATGTTTTCGTTTATTTTTTTTGACTACCGTTATAGTATAAAACGAGTGTAATCGATTACCATCTATACAAGTTGAGTATACAGATCGTTGATATAACTGTGTGGAACGTGTCGATACTACGTAGGTGCACTATACGCGATGATGAAATTCAGTAAAAGTTTACACGCGGAATTAGTGAACTAATTAATTCCATACGGAATAAAAGAAAAGACTATGAAGTAAACTAAATGGTTGAATATATGGTTACTCCAATGGTACGACCACACGACGGATCACCGAGTATTCGAAAGGTTCGTGGTAGTCAACTCAAATTAACGGATTCATACAAAATTACAAACACTTAATTCTACACTCTAAGGCACTTTTGACTAGGGAAAACATTTTTTTCGTTCGAGACACGCGCGCCCGCGCGAACGTGTAATTTCCCGCACGAGCTATACGTGTACAAACGTATAAGTTTTGCACGCGTATATATATATATGGATAACCCAATTCACTTGCTAAGTCGAAATTCCTGGTTAACGAGAGGTTAACAGCCAGAAAAATCCAAGAATTTCGAAAGTTCACCCACGTGCCGGGTTTCGCAATGAAAACAAAGGGAGGAGTCCTCTAAAATCACGGTAATTCCATCTTGTGGAGATAATAAACCGAGGCTCGATAATAATGCTGCCTCGTGAATTTCGTCGAGCGTTATGTACACCCGATTTATCGTGGATAGAATTTAACGATCTCCTTTTCCTTCGATATAACAAGCATCTCCTTCGATTTAAATTCCATTACGCACTAACAAACTCCGAATAACAGGGAGATGCGGCCTCTGTGTGTGTGTGTGTGCGCGCGCCGCGTGTGGGTATGTAACCGCACAAAGAAGAGAAACAAGTGAAATTGTAAATAGGTTATAAAAGTTTAATAAAATCGATAAATTCAAATTTGTCTTTTGTTTCAAAGGTAAAAATATCGGTTCGGGTGAGAATCTTATCGTTCAACTGAATTCTCGGAGTGATAAACCACTGTAAGTGCACTTACGTAGAATCCACTTCCGCGTTCTCATTTCATTTTTTTTAGAACATTGTGCAATTTTATATTCTGGTTACTCTTAATTTTCACGTAGCCTTTTAAGTTGGTAGATACTGATTAAATAGTCGAATAAATAACAATAAATTGCATGAAATAAAGTTATTGAATTAATGGTCGACTGTTCATTTGTAAATGAGCATTATATGGCAAAATATGCGATACAATATATTTAACACATTTTTAAATACGGAAATGACTTTACCCTGATCTAGAAATCCAGAAAATAATTATTCATAACTATTTTTAATTAAGCAGAGGAAAATATCACGTAACATGCTCACTAACTGGCCTTATTCGTTAATTATTCATTGGTTAAATCACCCTATCTATACAAAAGTTGTGTCAAAATCCCCGCATAGAAGGTCCAGAAACCCATTTTTTATTTTAAATAAATGGTTATTAGACGTATTTTGTGGAAATCCATAAAATAACTTATGGGTTCAAAAATTAATTCCATTTTTTATCAAGTTTTCATTAAAAACTTTATTATTATGTAATTTTAATAATAGTTATTCATTTCAATATTTTGATGTATTTTACCCTTTTAAAATACGAATACCTATAAGGCAGTTGAATTTCTTAATGTCTTTCATTACACTTTACTCTTCAATTCGTTTGATAACAAGAAACACATTGTAAAAAGTGAATTTATTTTCAATAATTTTTCGAACATATCTTGCCCAATTTTGAAAACAGTCCACCCAAAAACGTAAAATTTAAAGAGATCGTAAATCATCCAAGTTAAGATTTTGCTACGCGCTTCCTACTTTAAATCCATCCAGTTTCTTCATTCCAAATTGATAAAAAAACAAAGTGAAAAGAGGCGACGAATACTTACGAAGAGAAAGATGGATAAACCGCGTTACGCATTCGAATCGTGCAACGTCACCGTTGATTTACATAATGAAGTTCCTTATATATAATCGCACACCTACCTCTATATACATACATATAAGTACTGGAAGTACTGTTGGTAATCTTCTTCAGAGGAAACCCCATATGTACCTCCCCTTATTTTTATTTTCTTCTTCCTCGTTCAGTTGGTATAAGAATCAACCGCACACCGGCGCGTGTACACACACACACAGACACAGAGAGACACAGACGCATGGCAGACGTGTGAAATGTGGTCGAAGAACCCAAGCGGACGAATGTGGGAACAGGAGGGCGCGACGCGCAGGATTTCGGTTTCCTCGTTCCCGCGCTTTCTTGTTCTCTCGGTTGCGCGGCGCACGGTAGAGAGATTGCGTAACTTTTAATTAAACGCGAATCGCGGTTGCCGCTCGTGTTTCATTTGAGCCCTGGCTCTTTTAATCTTCAATTTAACACCTTTTTTTTTTTTAGCTTATATCTTTTTTATTTTAACTTCGCCTCGACTCAACACGCCTGGTGTTTGCAAACTCGATTAGTTTTTAATAATAACTCTCTATTATTGCTGCATACGATCGCGTTTCACGCGCTTTTTAAATGTTACATGTTCCGTACATTCACACGTATACTCGTGCATATACGTATATACATATATATGTATATGCACAACACACATATACGTACGTATACATCGCGGTTTTTCAGAGAAATTGGAGCAACGTTACGATCTTGATTATTACGAAACGGACATTTCGATATTGAGTTTGTAATGCAAAACTATATAATCTTACAAAATTTCAACCATTATATTACACCGTGAATTTAATATTAATATATGATTCGATCGTTAAGAAGAAATAATATATTTATAAATTTGAAGTTTAGTTAGAAGTCCATTATCTGGTAATCGTTTAACTAACAAAATATCCTTTTCGTATTACTGCAAGTTTTATCGAAAGTTTCTTAATGAACGTTAACGCCGCTCTCGCGAAAGTAATTAAATTGCGTTACTGTATAATACTGCAATTAACGCATCGAAAATTCGGGATACTCAATTGTGGGTTCAAAATGAAAATTACAAAAGAAAATATACCGTTACGGTATACCGATATATTAAAAAAAGAAAATTGACAATTGATAATTATTTTTACTATAGTGTAATCGAAAGCCTATAGACTTTATTACAAAACGATCGGATCGATAAAAAGTAGTCGCGTTATCCCGCATTTTACCGTATCACGATTCCGATGTCAAAAAGTGAGTTAATTAAAAATTAGCTGTTTGAAATTAACGTAACAACGGATACCGCAGGCAATTTGCCGTGCAATGTCAAGTTCAGAAAGTTTTAGTAATAACACGAGTGTTACTTGAGGAATACCCTTGTTAGTTTATAATTAATCCAAACTCCTGGTATAAAATTTTTCATCGGATTTCCATGACGTACGCCTCTCTCGTCACGATATTTGTCACTAGAAATAATTTTTGCTCCTCGAGTGTAATACGTTGTACGTGTATATATCGGGTATATACCGGTCTCGTTGAAATTTCCAATTAATTCTTAATTAGATACGGAGCACACGATTTTCCGGTCCTGCAAAGCGAGTCTATCGTTGCCATGGTTGTCGTGGAGAGGGAAAATTTCATTTTGCCATCTTCGGACAAGCTCGTAAAAAAAAGGAAAAAAAAAAAGATACGCGCTTTTACACACCTGTTCACAATGAACGATCGGCCATCGATCATAACACCACGCGCGGAGCGTAATTGCGAGTCTCGATTCTTTATAACCTCCTACAGCATACGCGATAGGATCGCTCGTTTCGTTCGGAAAACTAGAAAAGTAAATGTTCTTACTCCTGGGAGTCTCATCCTCTTCGTGACTCCAACTTTCTGGATCCAATGTATAAATTTTTAATTTCTAAATGTGCGGAAATTTCAAAATCCACTTTTTTTTATACGTTCCAAAGTTCTTCTCTTTTCGAATCCATTGCTTCTCATAATTGTACGAATTGTTTTATTACATTTTCATATTTTGTTAGTTTTTCATGTTTCTATACATTTGAAAAAATTTATGACACTCTACGTTTATAAAGTTGCAATTTTATAATCAATAAATTTTAAGTATAAGTATACTTTCATCCGCAAAACAGTGTACAACTACTTTCGTATTCAATTTGTAATTCGTGGTCGTCCGGGGTTTAAACTTAGCGCTTAAATCAACAGACTGTCAGAACGTAATCGATACCGATCGGAAGTGGCGCAAAGTAACAAGAAGTAACATTAAGTAACGACATTCACCCAGAAAAACAAAATGACGTGAAAAATAAAAAAAAGAAAGACATATATGGGATCGCGATAACTCATACACCGAGTATGACACTTTTTAATTGCCTTTTCATGAATACTAAATTACCTTTTAATTAAATATACAACTTTTACAGATTTTTCGTTAAGTAAGACATGTGGCTAGTTTGTAATTTTTAAACGAAAAAGCTAACTTGTTGTAAAATTTTAAATTCAGCGTCTCACTTTTTCATTTGAACGGAACATTCGGGACACGGTAATAACAAACTGATATAAGTACCAGATCCGAAGCCAAAAAATTTGTAAACGTTATAACTTTCATTTTGAAACGTATCCTTAAAACCTTAACACGACAATTTTGGGTTAAAATTAAATCAAAGTAAACAATTAAAATTTTAAAAAATTTTCCTAATTATTTAAGCAATCTATTGTATTATTATTAATTTTTAATGAAACATTTTCTAGTTAATATACGTATACACCAGTGAATTTCGGTGTAATGTATTTACCACGGGATATACGTTAGGAGCCAATATTGATCGAACGTTCTGAAATTTTAACAGTGACAATTAAACATTACTATAACAAAATTATTGTAAGAATTAAAAAAATGATGTATAGAACCGATAAGTTTTTTTTTAAAATAAGTATAACTAATTTAAATTTTAATCGGTTTTATTTTAGCGAATTAAAATCCTGTTAAATGTTAGTGTGAAAATTTCAATATTCTCGATGGAGTAGTTCCTGAGCTGTTAGTGCATGCAGTTAGTGCATTCTGCCAAAAGCTCTTAGTACGTAGTGTCATGTAATTAATTAAAAAAAAAGTATAAGTAATTGTCAAAAGTTAACAACAGCACATTTTGTTAAAAATATAAAAAATATTTAAGAAGTATAATAAATATATCGATTATATCCATAATAAGTTATTAGGAAAAGGGTAAATAAAATATGTATAAACAAATAAATAAATAATTAATATAACAACTCCTACATAAATGTGGTTTAATCTCGAAAGTAAACGAACCCTTATAAACTCACCGCATAATCAAAATAAATAGATAAAATGTATATATAAGAGAAGCTCGTTCTCAATTTTAATTTCCATTATCTATCCCTTTGTTCAAAAAGCTCGAGCGCCGCAGAACCCGAAAAAAGAAAAATTTACCTGATCGAGGCAACAATACTATCGACCAACAAATTATCTCTGCGTGGACGCACAAAGCCGGTTGGGCCGCGCGAAATAGGATGCATTCGTTATCTTGGTATACGCGCGCGCACACACACACTTACACATAAGGTATATATCATAAACCGTATATAATTCGTGTGCGGATAGTTATATACGCAGCTGTTTGGACGTTCCGTCACGTGCGTGAAAAAGGAAGATTCACCTAACCAACAAACTTGATACAAAATATAGTTCCACCTCTGTCTCTCTCTCTCTCTCTTTCCCATTAACGGGTATTTGCATATATACGTATAGTTGCATCTGCTGGACTATCGATGTTGCGTGCAGCGATTAAGCGGTTTTCCCGGCTCGCGAATCTTTGCCAGGTGGGTGAGAACGGTATGCCAGTACGATTACCTCCGCGCGTACATATACACGTTTTCACCCAGGTGTAATTTTACCGGAGGGTATTTCGGTATCTCCGAGTTTGACTGCCAATGTGTGACCAGTTAGGGAAACTCTTAACCATACGTTTATTATTCAAACTGAGGGGGGGGGGGATGGCCAGTATCAGCTTCCTCGGGTCTTACAGACATATATATATATATGTATATAGGTGTTCACGCTAACACTCTGCGATTAGAAAGACAAATTGATAAACGGCATCACAAACGATTAGCAAAGATTTGTTGTTTGACGGAAACGGTATACGAATCGCGATATGGTACTCAATAAGATATCGAAAAGTAAGCTACTTTTCGTTTAGAAATACGTTACATCGTGTTTATTTGTGAAGAAAAAAAACACTTTAATTTAATTATTTGTAAACAAACGCTACGAGAATTTTAAACACATTGGAAAATATTAAAATGTAATAATAGATATTTGTAGAATATGCTTAAAAATTGCTAATATTTCTTGTAGTACACACCAAAGTGGTGTTTTAAATGCAACATAATTATTTGATGGCTTAAATTGCTATTTGCGAAACGACTATTTGCCTATAGAAAACCCGTCGAAAAAGAAAAATTTCACTCGACCTAAAGAGACATAAAAAAAAATCAAGTAAATTATTCATAAATTATACGTATAAGCATTGTATTTAAAATTAAAAATCAAACTTTACGTCAAATGCATCAAACGAATAAACGATAAATGTACAATTCTGCATTTAAAACAAACATACCTTGATGTTAAATATCTTTGCCTCTTGCATATTTTTTCATGACATCTTTCTCACTTACAACCAGTTAATAACATAGCTCGAAGGAAAGTTGTACCCTCGCGAAACTTTACTTTTCAATCCTTATAGTTTTTAAAAAAGAAAAGAGAGACAGACAGACAGAGAGAGATGAAAGAACGACGTTATAGTGGGAGCAGTTAAAACAAGGGATAACCGATCACCGAATATCTCGAGCACGAAATTCGAAAGAACCCCGGCAGCTTTTTGCGTGGTATGGGAAAGTCAAAGGCGCGACGGTTCGGGCACCACGGGGCAAGAACAATGCGCGCTCGTAAACCACGAGCAATTTGCGCGACGGGCTCTGGCTTCGAGCAGTTGCTCTCTTTTTTCTCTTGACTTTGCCGCGAGTCGCGACCCGATATCCCGGTCCCTTTGCACTCGTCCTGCTTTTTCTTTTTTCGTTTTTTACCGTCGCGTAGGTTATGGGCTTGACGATTCGTATTAATCTGTTGTGAATTTGTATACACTCGACATAAGAAAATGCAGAATTCATATACTCTGTCATTTTAGACTCGTTGAGGTTTATTATTCAAGACACATATATTCAGTATTAATTTATCTCACGGTCATGAAATAGTATATATAAATTTCTTAACTATTTTTATATCTGATAGTCGATCGATGACAAAAAACACTTGTAATCGATATGTGTGAACGGCACAATTAATGCGTAATATATCCCAAGTGAAAATAATTTATAAATTTTTTATAAAATTTGTATAAAATACATTTTATATAGTTTTTATAAAAAATTGGTCATATAAAAATTGTATAAAAAAACATTTTATAAAATTTTTATAAAAAATATATATAAGGACTATTTAAAAACTAAATTAAACGTTTTAAATGAGCTGCACCATCCTGCAGTAACGGATAAAAACATTTAGATGACACGACCGAGAGGTTATGGACACCAAAAAAATTAGTATTTTAGCGCGACAAAGAATTACTGCTGCCACCGACGATATTGATAAAAAAGTCCACAGTTCCTCCTTCGATTTGGTGAAAGTTTTGCTTTTTTCACGCCTTTTTGCTTTTTTCAAAATTGTTGCATCCGGCGAACTCTTTAACATCGACTTGGACGTCGTGAAGGTTAGACGGGGTCTGACCAAATGTTTTGTTCTGTGGTTGTCAAGTCAATATTCAACTTTTTCTTTGGTTGCTAATGAAAAAGTTGAATATTGACTTGACAACCACAGAACAAAACATTTGGTCAGACCCCGTCTAACCTTCACGACGTCCAAGTCGATGTTAAAGAGTTCGCCGGATGCAACAATTTTGAAAAAAGCAAAAAGGCGTGAAAAAAGCAAAACTTTCAGCCAAATCGAAGGAGGAACTGTGGACTTTTTTATCAATATCGTCGGTGGCAGCAGTAATTCTTTGTCGCGCTAAAATACTAATTTTTTTGGTGTCCATAACCTCTCGGTCGTGTCATCTAAATGTTTTTATCCGTTACTGCAGGATGGTGCAGCTCATTTAAAACGTTTAATTTAGTTTTTAAATAGTCCTTATATATATTTTTTATAAAAATTTTATAAAATGTTTTTTTATACAATTTTTATATGACCAATTTTTTATAAAAACTATATAAAATGTATTTTATACAAATTTTATAAAAAATTTATAAATTATTTTCACTTGGGATAATATATCGAAATTATATTTATTTTACTTTAATATAACAAAAGATTAAAAATCGTTGTTATGAATGACTATATAGTTGGAGTAACGTAATAGTATTTCGCTTACTTTTACATTTCATAAATTTCTCATTTCATGGTATTTATTACTAGTCGAATTATACATCAGTTGCGCAGGTTTATTAAAAAAGTTTAGCTTACAGCTTTATAACTTCAACCGGAGATTTGCGGTGGATAAAACACGAGATTTCCAATACCTATACTGTAATCCTAGTTTATTACAGTATAACCGAATAATCATAATAAACTTGTAAGACAATTAACTATCTAAAATAATACCTTCGTGGAAAACAAACCATTCAAAATAGACACTCGTCTAATTATCCGTGGATATTTATCTTATCCGATTATTATAGAAATTTCACAAAAATGGCTAAAAATTATTCTACACTAAAATACAATAGAAAATTAGCTGATAGCAATATTTATTTAACCTAATATATTAAAACCAATAAATAAAATGAATTAGTTGTATCAAAATATTTTGTGTTTAAATACTGATAAAGTGCAAGAGAGACACTACACTGAGAGAAATGGTGATACCTTTATAGATTGTTAGAAATTGTTTTCTAAGTATGCTAAAATGTATTATAAAACGCAAGAAAAAAATACAATTATCTAAAAGTATCTTTCCGTTACTACAATATGTATTTTAATATACCACTTTTCTCAGTGCATGAATGGACTATAATTTATTTACATATATAAACTTAAAAATATGAAATGTAGCAACGGCAACAGAAAGAATAAACAAAGAAAAAATTAAAGCTCAGGGAAAATAAAAACTATTATAAATGACTCGAATATTTAAAAATTTTAATTTTTACAAATTGATTTAAATTTGATATTTATCTTAAATTTTAACTCTGATTTTACAAATATCAATGTTTATATACTCAAAAATTGTACACAAGTTATTTATTTTTAATAAAATGTTACTATACAGTTTGTTCATAAACAATTAATTATAACTACACGATTAGTTTTCCTTCTTTTTATTATTCTTTTTATGAAGAAGCTATTATAATTATGCAGTTCTCACCAAAACGTCTTGTATTAATGATATTCATGCAAATAATTTAGAATTTAAAATTTGTAACCAATTCTTTTTTCACAAAGACACACCTCCATCGCTGATTATTACCGAAACTAGAAGCATAAAAAAAGCGACGTTAAATAAATGAAGTTTTCAAGAATACAAACATATTGTTCATTGCTCTGTAAATTAAATGTTTTCATTGAAAAATTAATTAAATAGATTTACAAATCAAATATCATTTTCCAAATGTTTCAATTGTTCAAGAGAAGGAGAAGATGCAGAATTAAGTAATATTCGGCATCAGATCCCACATAAAGTGGCTAATAATCCCCTTCCAGTAAACGGTTATATGGCTTAAAAAATATTTCATATTTCTATACAAGAATAGATATATATAGGGGAAGCCCGGGCAAGACGGACCCCTTAAGGAAAAACGAATAAAAAATGGACTAAACAACAAAATATACGATCCATAAAATTTTTTTCGTAAAGTAGGAATCAGAACAAAGAAGTACGTGCAAGTATATTGATATATTATAACTTAAGCATATAATAAAAAATTGTTGAAAAAATTCTGAAATTTCGAGGCCTTCAAAAATGCCCGGGCAAAACGGACACCCTCAGGAAAAATCAATAAAAATTGGTTAAATAAGGAATTTTTAACATATTTATATTTTTAAACATCATTTACTAACAAAAATAGATTAATATATAAATTACTTTTATAGAAACATTAACAGTAAAGAAAAGAAAATTTTTTTTTATAAATAGTACATTAATCGTCGCATTCTTCGCAAAAATAACTACCATATCCTTTGTATGGTGAACAATTTTCATGAGCCCACTTTTTACACTGATTGCATTGAATCCAATCTTCAGTGGGAGGCTCTACATATTTCTCATAACAAATTAAACAATAGGCCATATGACCGTCTTGCCCGGACCATCTTGCCCGGAATGGATATAATGACTTTTTTTTTAAAAATTAGTAAAAAACAAAATTAATATGGGCTCTAACCTGTGTCTTTTTTTAAAAATAGTTAAATACAATAGCGTGACACTATTTATTTATTAATTTAATAATTTGTGTGAAAAATAAGTTTACTTTCTTACCTTGATAACATCGTAAGGATTCAGACGAAAATCAATATTTATGTTTTTCAACGATGTTACCATCGAGACTGGCGCGGACGTACTGAAATTTAAATACTAGTAACACAAACAATATACTTGAATTTTTTCGGAATTTTCCGAACAGCCATATTAGAAATAGAGGGGGGTGACCGTCTTGCCCAGTATGACCGTCTTGCCCGGGCTTCCCCTATACATATTCAATTAAAATTATCTTCCTCACTTCTATCCTAAATATTTATAAAACAAAATATTTATAAAAAAAGGCTAACATAATTCGAAGTGAAGAGAATAAGATGATAAAAAGTAGGGATATTCGTCGAGACGTCTGTTAAAACGGTTAGCCGGTGAAACGCGCATTTCTTTAATCTCGGACATTTTTTTTACGTTCCCCCTAAGACCGGTAATTTAACTGGGCATCTGGCGTCGCTGCCTCTCAAGACAGAAATCAAGGCTGCGTAACGACACAGCGGCAAATGGCAATTAACTTAATCCTCGAGTGGATCGCACGCCGTACACGAGGGGTGACAAATGCTATTTTGCCAAGTTCAACCTCACCCTCCGAATTGCGAGTGACTTAACGCACTTCCTCGAATAATTAGACTCTTCGTTATTTTTTTATGCTAGTTTTCTGTTGATTTTATTTATTAAATTTAATTACTAATGCTTATTTCATTTAATTTGCCTTTTAATTACAAAGAAAAATTTACGTAATTTTGAACGCGTTGTAACGTTAGATGTATGTAGTACGCATAAAATTACTTTCAGTTTTTAATATATATATATATATATATATATATTCATTTTAATATTTTAATATTCAATCTACATATAACCTATACATATTTTTGCAATATCTAATGTAAACAAATATTTTTTGGTTACAGGTATGTACATCACGATTACAACAGTCCGAATACAGATTTAACCAAATGCCAAAGAAATCGGTAAGTTTAACTTACTGAAGATAATTCATCAATAATGTGTAAATAAACAATATTACCGACACTCATCATAATTTATGGTAAAAAGAGAATAATTATTGTAACCGTCAACGTAACAAAACAATAGGGAAAACAACGGTAAAATAAAAATACGTATACATGTATATACATCAGGTTCGGTTTAAATGTCAAAAATGTAAAATAAAAATGGATATTTCTAACGTTTTAATGATTCATAAAAAGTCGTTTCGAGTTTCTTATCCACGCAGAATTGCCGCTTCAAATAGTGGTAAATGCCGTTACTATTCGCGAGTTTGGTCGTACGTACACGCGGTCGTCAGACATCGACGACGGAGGACTCGCGCAAGTCTCGAAAAACCGGTGGAAACAGTACACGGACATCGAGGCCGTATATATTTACCTCGCGGCGGTGAATCCTCGTGTATTGCATATAAACCACTTCCGAATCTAACTATGTATATATATCCTATGCTTTTTCACACGCGTCACGTGTGTTAAGGGAATATTTTTTTTATACAAAATTTTACATTTTAATCATTTTCTTTAAAAATTTTCTGTACACGGAGAAAAATATTTTAGTAAAAATGACAATGTTGTTCAGTAATGGCGAGACGGACTTGAAAAATGATAATAATTACTATTTTGTTATATGAAAATGTTACTACGTGTCTGTTAATATTTACTTTTGTAAATTTTCCTATAACAAAATAGTAATTTTTGTCATTTGTCAAGTCTGTCTCTCTTTTATTCAATAACATTGTAATTTTTACTACAAATTCTTTCTACGTGTATACTGTGTGTTTTAGGTATATATGTAGCGAAAAAAAAAATATTCTTGGTTAATTAATACATAAGTAATTCATAAAACGGAGGATAAATGCGAGCTTTTAAGTATAGTAATTATAACAACAAAGAGTAATTTAATATTTTTATAAAATCAAAGTAAAGATCAGTTTCAAGCTCATAAATTATATTTTAAAAACACTCCCGTTGTAACATTATACCGTGAGCGAAAAATGAAAAAGAAAAGTAATAATACTTTTAAAGATCCTTTTTAAAAAGAACAAAAAAAAAGAACGTGTATATAATTTATTACACTATTAAAAATGATGTTTACAACTAATACACCTCCAACAATAATAAACTAGTATTTTTATACAACAATGTACAAGTTGTAAAATTCGTTGTTACATCTAATTCTAAGAAAATTCGTATTATACCATGGGTGGTGTAACGAAACGAGACGTCAAGTCAACTCTCGGTTTGTGCGTTTCGGACCGGTCAGAGAGAAGGACGTACTTTACGACTCGTTCGATCGCGGCCTTGTAAGAAACAGTCCGCGAGGTTCGTTGAGATTTAGGGAGACGTTTACGAGTCTATCAACCGGACGGTACACCAGTGCACCACTGCACTTCTGACCTATATACATTGGCTTATCATTAAAATCGGCGGCCCGGTAAAAAATAAATATTTTCTCTCTCTTTTTTTTGCTCATTCGACTTGTACGCCTGTGGCTCGCTCGGTACGTACAATTTTATAGGTTTCTCGTTTTTTTTTTACGCCGTTAAATGAAAAAAGAATAAGTGGGTGACTGACCCGCGTAATTCAAAAAATTCTACTTCTCCGCGGATGAAACGTTCGTTATAACCCAGGTTTGGTTTTTTTATCGATCGTGAGATGAAAATGAATAACGATCCGGTCAAAATTGCACGGTTGATGTATCTTTTAAGACTATCTTCGAAAGGTAGTTTGCAAATGTTTTATTTCTCTGTCTAAGATGCGAGAACGGGGTATAAGGTGTGTATGCGGATAAACTGCATCGATAACGTATTGGTTTGTGTCACAAACTAATTTACTGACTCTTTTTCTCTAAATCGTTTATTTCAATTTTTATCATTGATTTATATATAGCTTCTTCTAGACTATCATCTTTTTCTTTAAATACTACATCTATAATTAAAAATATTTAATTGTTAATGCATAATAATAATAGTTCATTAAAGCCCGGTATCTTAAACGAATATAATATTATAATACAAATTTTTGCTATTAAATTTCGATTACATCATATTTCATGCTACCTGCGCGTATAGAAAATCCTTTTCAAAACTGATATAGGTTTCTAACGACGTTCCAATTAAAATATGGACACAATGATTATAAAGTTCCACGTAAGTTAATATAAAGAATTTTCCGTTAGAATTTCGCTTTCACTCCCGACATAAGATAGTTGGAGATAAAGATAAAAAGATGTGCATATAGATGAATATCAAATTTCGAAAATAATCAGATATCTACTATAGTGTTTTGGTCCAAAATTGAGTGGGTATCGAATTGACCCAGTACGAGTGGAGATCGTTTGCAGACTCGAAGGTCGTAACCCAGTTGCGATGTACGGGCATAAAGTAAAATCGATCCCTCGGCGGCTCTCTGTGTATATATATATAAAACTGACGCGCAAATGATTAAGGAGGAATCGTGGAAAAACGGGAAGCGGTAAGCCTCGGCTCGTAATAAGTTTGGTCGAAGCGCAATCCGCTTGAGATCGGTGTTGCTAGAAATTGCGAATCAACCGAATCCGCAAAGTTGGCGAGAAGGTGCCGAGATGAGGATGAGTATAAAACGAGATGAACGACTTAGCGTAGTATCGACGATTGCGATGATACGCTACGGCGAAGATGGGCTGTGAAGGGCAATCTAATCGACTTATGGGTGTTGTTTCTTATACCCACGCATATATATATATATATATATATATATATTCTCTCGGTATTCTTTTAATACTCTCGGATAAGTCGTTTACGGGATATTACATTTATCATTGTAATGGAGTGTAAACATTTACCAAGAGAGTTTAATCCTGTTTGTAATTGACCGTTTGCGCGTATTTACGATATCATTAATTAATTTACCCTTATATATATATTTCTAAAATGGATAATTGTTACACAGCGTAACCTAGTATTTTTTAAAATCCTCGGGAGACAAAGGGATAATAACGTTTTAACTTTTAAAGAAAAAAAAACTTTCGTTTCGACTGTGTACTGACAATTTAATTAACCTCTTGTTTAGAAGTATTCAAATTAACTGGTACGATAGTTTGAAAGAGGACCGCGTTTAGCGAGGAATTCGCAAATGTTGGATGGAGACAAAAGGACTATAGTCGCACAAAGGTATATAAATATAATGTTAAAATAAACAAAAGCCCTAATGCGATAAAATATTCAAGCCGTAACAATTGTAAACAATGTTCTATGAATAACAATTCGAAGCGATAGATAGAGGATTCTATCCGACAGTAAGTTTGATTACACGTGTTATTGCGTTACACCCGTGCGCACTATATATACTAATGAAAGTATCTTCTTGATTACCATTCCGTCGTCATCGGTCTTAAGGAATCACGGACTCGCGCGCGGTTTATTACGCTCGAACGCGACGTTAAACGCGTTTCCTCGTCAAGGAAGTTAAAGACATAGAGAGAGAGAGAGAGAGAGAGAGAGCGGTGCGAGGGGAAAGGGGAGGAATTAAAATCTCACAATAGGCAATAAACAAATCCTGACGGTATGTACTCTCCTCTTCTCTTTATTGGAGAACCGCGTAACGGATAACTCGCGCGGGACTCCTTCCTTCTGTAGCACGCTGATGATTGAGGAAACGTTTTGAACCTACCGAGATTATGTCGTTATCTAGTAGTTGAGCGCACCTTTGATTTCATAAAATCACGCGCGCATCGATTTAATTTACTTCCTGGATAATATCTTAACCTACGATTATTACCTCACCTATATATATATATAGGATCGACACTAAGCTAACCAGCCTGTTTACCTCGCATTCTTAGATTTAAGGTGCGATGATGTTACGTTTTACCTATACGTATTTAATTATTGTAATCAAGCGATGATCACATTTTGCTTTTAATTTTATACACTTAACCGCTCGATCGTATATATACCAAATTGCAAACGATTTCCTACTTTCCTTGTCAAATTTTTGTTACTTTTAAAATCAACGGAATTTCGTATGGTCGCTAAGGTAAGGTACCCCAGTACCGGGACACTTTTGGAAATTTAATATACAGTAAGCACTGTTTTAACAATTAGAAAAAAAATATTTAAAAACTTGGTAATCTAATCATTAATTAATTGTCTATTTTATTGATGTTTTATTAAAAACGGTAGTTTATCTAAATGTTTTAATTATAAAAGTACGTTGTAAATGGCAGCGAGAAATCCGCAGTAGTGAGACATAATTCGTACGCAGTACTGGGATAGTTTTAAATGTGTCCCACTACTGCATTATGGAAACTGTAAGGAAGTAGTAGCGGGATACCATTCGCCACCAAAATTCATGATCGTCATAACCTCAAAAATTTATATCGCTGTTTATGCTAAATTTACAAATTAAACAAATATTTTTTTTATGCAAATACATTAGTTCATCTGGTAAACAATACCAATTCATTCATAACTTTATTTTATTTACCGTTTACAGTATTAAATTCAACGTGTCCCACTACTACTGCCAATTTTTCGTTTATCCCGGTACCGGGTACTTTACCTTATACGAAATTAATGACAATTCGACGATATCCTATTTTCTCTGTAAGGTAAAATACTCAATACCTGGACAGATTTTACGAACTTTTTCTTTTAGACGTTATATTTTAATATTATTAACGTATAGTGTCAAAATTTTTGTATGGAGTTATATGTACGCTGTATAATTAACTAATTTTTACAAAAACAAATAGATTCACGATTAAAATAGTAGTAGTTGGACACAACACAAGTAGTACTTAGACGTCGTTTGACTCGATACTTGGACATTTAAATTACACGCGTCCTCAGTTCCCATGACCAAGACAAAACGTAACCTCGAAAATTTTTATTGCGTATTACAATAAATTAAAGTCTCGAAGTAACATAATTCTGATACAATTAGATGGTTTTAATTATCTCTCTATTCTAACCGCTGTCTAAGTTTTGGTCCAATTTTTTATTTTGTCCAAATATTGGGTATACTTTACCTTACTAACACATCTTGGATGTTACGTATGTTTAATAATGGATTTATTTATTTAAAAGAAAAATTAGGTACAGTTGAGAGATGTAAATAAGCGTAAACAAAAGTATTAAGTCAATTTCTCAACGAAAATTAAAACGATAGTATATTATTTTGTAAAGTAATAATTTAAATGTTCTGGCTTGCTATATACGCTACGATTGTAATTCAACGAAAATTAGAGGTTAGAATTCTTATTTGCCACCTCCGACTTCCTACGTGCACACACACACACACACACACACACACATATATATATATATATATATATATATGTATTTATATATACATGTGCACGTATGCAGAGTTACTTATTGAATCATAAAGGAACTGATGCAACGTATTCAAATAGATTTTTAAACGGTCAATTTAAACACTTTTAACAAATTGTATAGCATTTACCGCTATTAGTTTTGTCTTAATTGTTTTATTTATTCAACCATTATCCAGCTCCTCGAAGCAATTTCAGCATATCTAAACACCTTTCAATGTTCACGGAGATGTTGTTTCTTCATCGATCCATTCGAAAATGTTTTGCGTATTATTATTGGGTATACTCGCATAGGTTCGCGCGGCAACAAAATTACATAATTAATTGGTTGAATGTACAAGTAGCTTGTCGTAACCATTGTTGACGATTGGTTTGATCAAACGGTAACAACCGGCGGCGAAAGCTTTTCAGTATATACACGTTGGTCATTTCAAGACGTCATCTTCGCTAAATTTTCTTCTTATGTTAGGTTAATAAAATTATCGCAAGATATAGTTACCAAGTTTGGCAAGAAGTGTCGAATAACACCGGACTACGTTTTTATATATGATGTATATATATATATATATTTGAAAATATTAGTTTAAAAATTGGGTAGTATACATTTAGTTCCGAACCAATTAGTGTAATGAAAACGCATATATATATATATATATCGGACTTGGTGTACACTCATATATATACTCATATAGCAACTACATGTAGGTATGAACACGCGTATATAATACATATATATATAGACTCTTTATTTCGCGATCATTAGAGAATTGACGACGCGAGCCATATAAAAGTAAAATAGATAGCTTCTTGGAGCTTATAGCCTACGATGTGACTTACGGCTCTCCTTATTTTCTTTCTCCCCCGAGAGAGAGAGGGAGAGAGAGAGAGACGGTCGGCATCTCCCGATATTCACCCGCGTGCGCTCGTACAATCAGAGTGCCGCTCCTATAAACTACGAGCGAGCCTCCATACGCTCGATTGCGAAAGCTACATTTACATACCCGAGGAACGATATTAGTCTCTTTGCCATTGTTCCCGACGCGTAATGTTCTATCCTAGTTGAAAAATATACGAGAATAATAAAAATACACGACGGAAGGAATGATCGAAAGGAGTAATCTTTGACGTGCCGTACGTGGTACTCTTTGCATTAATCGTTCGAATCGTTTGTTTGTTCCTTCGAGAACCAACGAGAGTTTCGTTGAGAGAATTATGAGCTTGGCTAGATAATCATTTGGCTCCATATTTCTTCAGGTGAGAAAATTATTGTACCGTATATATATATATATATATATAACATATACACGTTGTCATCGTGAAAAAAAAAACTATAACGCTTCTCAACTGTTTGTTCGATATATATGTAAAATAAGTTAACTCAGAGGTTATATCTTAAATTAATAAACCGTTGTTCGTTAATATATGAGCAAACTAAGAAATCGGTAGTCAAGAACGTCATTTCTATAGAGCGGAAATGAAATCCACGAGATAGATATAATCGATCGATGATTTTGCAAACGTAGGAAGATCAAAGAGAGTGAGAGAGGATAATATATATTTAAACTCACACAAATTTGAGTGTCAGTATCTTTGTTTTCAGATTAGCCAGATATAAACTATACGTGTACAGTGTGCACATACTACCTCTCTCTCTCTCTGTCTCTCTCTCTTTTTGAAAAGCATTCGGTCGCGCACGTTCAGGGAATATGCAATTATACATACGAGGGAATGCGATTGACCTCTCGAGTCGATGCCAGGTCAGCAACGTTTCTACGAGGGTGAAGGGGGATTTATGGCTAATGCCTATCGAGCGACACGAATTATTATCGTGCGCGTATGTCACGCACACGCGTCCACTACTCACGATACTTCTATGGTGCATAAAATATCTACATATATATATATACACGCGCGTATCGTTGCTCAACGAAAAAAAAATTGATCGCGAAGCGTTTCGCGTTGGTTATTTACGAAGTTGAATTTGTCAACCTGCTCTTCTCGAGAGAACACATTACCAAATTACCTGGTATACCTGTGTAGGAATCAACCTCTTTGGTAATATTATTCGACGAGGTTGCGTTTTTCTTTTTTTTTTTTTTCGTATCGCGTTTCTTTGGATCATACGTCGTGCGAGTATAATACGCTTACACTAATTGATCCTAATTCGATAATTCATATCTCGCGCCTCCTTTCGTTTTCGTTTCAGCTCGATCGTAATATCGTAATAAACCACGTAATAATCTCTCGAGACGATCTTGAATTTAAATTTATTAAAATTATTGATTACAAAAGGTGTATATATATATACGGTTTTATTGGGTTATAACACGATCGAGAACATGAAATATAAAGAAGTTCAGTATATTACTAGTCTACGAACCCGTATCAAGTATACAAGACAAAAATGATATATAGAAAAGCGCAAACACCCATATACACACGCGCACACTCACGCACCCACATACGTACGGACACTCGTTACACATTCAATCGATGAAAGGCAAGAACCAAAAAAAATATATATTTATCGGTGCTACTTGCAGCACGACATAACTTTAATGCTCGCGGTATACACATACACACACGCGCGCACACGCACACACACACCCGTGTATAAATGCATATAAAATTCTAACCTATTGGATCGAACTTACGAATCCGCAACATCTTGTTCTTCATACTTTTGCCATCTCGCTAAATCATCGTACAAGAGCTCTCTCTCTCTCTCTCTCTCTTTCGCGAAACGTCGACTATTGCACAACTCAAAGTTTAACGCTCCAATAATTCAAGCAACGCGAATCTCTTCGACGCGTCGCGCAGGCATAACGATTTCTCATTGCATATTTTGATAGGCAGAAATATCGTTCGTTGCGTAATGAGTATTCAAATTATATTTTATATACATGTGGATTATGCTTCTTAAATATTTTTTTAACAATTTTTCAAATTTCACGCAAAAGTTTATTATTTTAATTTTAGAATATAAAGTTATAAAGAATTACTGTAAAGTTATGAAGAATAAGATACATTTATGAATTTTCGGAGAGTTGCGTGCATTATTAGTTTGCCACAATATAAACAATTTTGTCTTCCTGTCCGAAAATATCGATTCCATTATGATTGTTAGTGTAATTTAGTTGAGAGTATGGCACACTCAATCGGTTATCGACCGAGAGAATTGAGAGATTAAACAATGAAAAATCGAAGATCAAAACATCTGAATCGTTGTATTTGTTTGCGTATGATCTACCATTTAGTTTAATTTGAAACAAAAATATCGGTGCCTTAGAAAATTTATTGCTAATTAGACCTTTGACTCTTGAATCCATGATTGTAGGCTTGAAAGAAAATTAAAAGTTGAATCTCCTTTCAATGCCTTTTCTCGAAGCATTCACATTTTCATCTCGATTGACTACCGGGTTGACAAATTCGAATAGTACATCTCGTTAAAATTAAATTTCACACTTCACACATGTTCAGATCACACTTTAAATATGCTGCGAATGTCAAGTGTTGATTACTTATTTATTTATTTTAAGGGGATATTGGTTTCAGAAAATGGTCATTTCTAATATTTTTTTATAAACAAAAGAATACATTTTTGAAAAAATCCCGAACGCCATGCCCTTAGACATCTTTTAAATAGTATAATCAAATTTTTTTAGATTTTTAAATTTGTAATTTAATTATGATTTTTGCGTTGAAAATTCATGCGCTTTTAGATAAATAATTACCGACCGAAAATTGCTTATTTAATTATTGTTAACAAATTTAATTATTCTTAAAAAATCAAAACGCCATGCCCTGGCTTTTGTTTTAAACTACCTATATGAATTTTGTTCAGATTTTTAATTAAATATTTCCAAGATAATTATTATGTTGAAATGTGTAGATCCCTGTAACTTGGGTCCGACATCCCGTTAACAATAATAGAAAGAAAGCATCTGAAGGTATATAAAATTCGTCCCATTAGGAAATAAATAAATACATCAAATACTACCTCGATTATTAAGTAAAGAAATATTGCAACCTGTGAGTTGTATGTATGTGGTTTTCTATTATATAATAACCAAATACTTTTGTATGCATTAGTTAATTATTGGGTCTGGTTTACACTTAATAAAGAAATTATAATATACTTTTTATTACTGCGTCGGATTAGTTAATAACATAATTGTTAACAGAGTCTAAATGTATAAAATTATGCTAGGTCGAATACTTTATAATGCAATAAACATCTAATTTACAGGAACGACCATCCACTATATGGTAATAGAGCATGAAACATTTTCTTTTAAACTCACCAATATCAATTGTAAATTTTATAATCTCCCGGTAAACTACATTATCATAATATCGAGCATAAAATGGTATATGTGTATATTACGTATACCGACCGGTTTTTAAAATTTGGTAAAATTACATCTGGACCTGTAGTTGAACTCGAGGAAAACAAATAAAAGAAGAAAAAAATGAATAAACGTAGTAATAATTTTATCGAGAGAATAGCGTTCTCAATCAGCGATAATAATCAATGAGCGAGCGCTACCAGGTTTTTGCTTCGAGGCAATATAACCGAGGGGGCACGCCCACGTCCTGTGGAATTCTCAAAAAGCCATAATTAAATCCTCGCGCCAAGGGAAAAAGAAAAGCACGTCACGTACGTAGTAAAATCCCGATCGTAATTACAGATCCGAATGTCTTAATAGAACCATAATAAAAGTAGCTGTATTATAATACACACGCGTCTATATATAATATCCTACCTATATTATCGTTACCAACGTACACTGGCATTTTACATTTTTGGCAGTTACACAAATGCGCCAAGTCATTCATTATACCGTTATACCTATGGTATACCCTCTCTCTCTCTCTCTCTCTTCTATCTCTACACATATATATATAACAAAGATTTTTCGTTAACCCGTTAAAATTGTCTACTGGCCGAACGAGCCGACAATGCGAAATTAGTTATGCCACTTAACGCGTGCGTTTTTCCAACGTTTCGCAATGACTCGTGGAAAAACTTATTATTTCTGCGCTTTTGTTACATGCCTGGTCGCGCGTGTTACGTAATGACCTTCCACGTTCGTTCCGAATAATAAAAATGTCGACCAAAGAAACTGAGACAACCAGTTGGTACACCAGTTGATAAGAAATACCCGGATGACTCGTACATTTCGCCCAGAAGAAATTGTTTTAAGATGCTTTACATTTTTCCTCTAATATTCTTGTAATACACGTTCGTTCGTTCGTTCTTCTTCTTCTTCATCCTCTTTTTCGTCATTTTTGAATTTAATATGTATTTTGAACGTTAACTACCGTTAATCGAACGCTCCGTGATTTTTCACCACAAGTGTACATAAAGTTAAAGTAATCAACCGATTTGTTTGAACCTTCCTTTCTCCGAGGTAGACGCGTACAAAGCTGTCATCGATTTTAAATGTTGAAAATCACACACGAGACCGAATCAAAGATAAAGTTTAAAGTCATTGATTTCAATGCGACTAAGTTTCTAATTGCGAGGTAATTTTCTTCGTTCCGACAGGATTACTGTAATTAAGAGACAATGTCTGTGTGAACTCTCAGCTCCTTTAATTAGGAATTGTGATATAAGAAACTTTGAATATCTACTTTCCCATGTATACTTCTTTATGTATATTAATAATTTTTATTAATGAATATATAATATTTCAATTTTCCATTGTTGTGCGTACGCGTTTGCATTATTATTAAATCCTCGTTGCGTTTCATTCGTTTGCGTTATACGCGATACATTTAATTAATAGAAAATTAATTTTCGCATTACTAACGACGTGAACTGCGCGGAAAAGAGAAAAGTAAAACAAAATGTATTAATATCTTGTATTACTTTAACAAATTGCTTCAAGAAAATGGGTTGAAGGTATTATTAATTAGCATAAATCAAAAAAAAAAAAAAGAAGAAATTACGATGGTAAAGTAGATTTTCTAGTCGATATTTTATTCGAATTGATTATGATCCGGTTGAAAAATTTGTTCTCTTGATTTAGTCGATCCATTTCTGTCGGCGCGGGCGCGTTCAAGTCTCATCTTGAACATAAGCGAATTTCATACTGCAGCCTAACGTTTAACTGCACGGTGAATATCCTGATTTCGCGGTCTCGAAGATGCTGTGGGCCACCGACTCTTAATTAATCGCTCCCAGTAGCTGCGCCGCCGAGAGAAAATAAAGAGGGTAGAACCGCGCCTTACGTCCATTAAGCCTCGAACCCAATTATCCGACTGAGTAACGGTTGACCCTTTTCCACTGATCTGGCTATACAGAAGCGTTTTCCTCCTTTCATCTTCTCCCTCTCTCTCTCTCTCTTTTAGCTGGCTTTCTCCAATTGCCGATTCTAAAGTACCGGGAGCTAGATCGAGCTTGCGTCATTATGTATTTACAACGGTTTTTTAAACTTACGATCCTCAATAATTTTTTGGAATAGAGAAAGTGCTTTAATTCTTGGTATTATAATGATAGTCGCGATATTATTTTAAATCTGTATCTTCGAGTATACAGGGAGAAAAGTTACATAAAAATAACCTAAGGGTAAAATATTAACGTGCGTTTATTTGTATAATTTTTATCCAGAATTTCTTATAAAAAGTGAGAAGCGTATTAAAACTTGTATCATGACGGATAGTCATTTTTCCTAAGCAAAGGCTCTTCGAGTACGTGGCTTGTTTAAAAACGTTTACCATACTGGCACTACAAGATTTATCCAAATCATCTTTAGATATTTTATATTAATAAATTTTCTCCTTGTATGGTATACGTAGAGTTTGGTCAGATTGTTTGCATGTTCAAGCGATTGCAAAAGTGATATTTACAATTTATAATTATTATATTATATCATTATCGCGTCTTACGCAACGATGTTATTCTCGATCGATTGGCGAAAATATTAAACAGTTTAAAAAATATTGTAATCTTAATTTCAACGTCTGAATTTCTAAAACGTGATTCACAGTTGGATAATCGTAAATACACCGAGAGAAAATATGAAAATTAAAATCACCCAAATTGGAGTGCGCCAGGTTACGTAATTTTTATTCAGAATTTTATACGCAAATTGAAAATGTAAAGAGAGAATTTGGAGCACGTGTTTCCTTCAAGAGTTTTACAGTATTTATCTACATTATTTCGATATTTTAATAAAATTTTTTAATCTGCGAATAGGTTGAATAACGTCGAATGCGAGCAATGCGAGAATGATATACCTGCAGTATAAGGAGAAAGGTTAACAACACGAAGCATTACTCATCGAATGATATTGTACCGATAATATAAATAGGAAAAATTGGTTAAAGCTTGACTAACGATAAGAAAACGATGTGGAGGGATGGAAAGATAGTCGAAGAGACGTTACGCCAATCCGGGCAACGAAGCATCCCTGGGATAGAAAAATGGTTGAGTGGGCGCAATATCAAGTAGAATTGGCGTAACACGCAATGCAATTGTTGGAAGAGTGGCGGAAACGGCTTCTCGAGGAGATTTCACTGGGTGCAATCGTTTGCTCTTCAAATCCTCTTCGAAGGACGTAGCGAAGCGAATCCTCTTTGAACGGGAGCAGAGTTGATATAACAGCCGCAATAAACCAGGAAGATGGAAACAGGGTGGAAGCGTGGAAATAAAGGAAACGGAGTTGCCCACCTCTGTTTAGTCAAGTCGAATTGCGAGTGTATGCACACATATACATATATATATATATATAGATACGCGTACACACCGCGGAGGAAACTTGGCGAGTATGGAATCAGGAAGAGATCCTTGGCCAAAGAGGAACTCGGTAAAGGTTCAACAATTTTATACTTTCCACGAGTTTAACAACTTGTACCAGTTGTTTAAATTATTTTTATTTTAGCGCATAGTGTACTTTTAATAATACTAATCTCGATTATTATTAATCTGGTTTTACAATCAAAGTTAATCCCATTTAACGTTCGTGGTCACCAAGCATCGACATTAGTATAGACGCACCTCGAACCGAATTCGCCATCGTATAACAAGAGTTAATCCCATAGTCGGAGCTCGACTATAAACCCCTCATCTTCCGCTCGTTCCGGAATGACGAGATTCGTTCGGTGGTACAGAGAGGAGGAGTGGAGTGCTCGAGAACCGGCACGCGGAAGCTCTTGACTCGAGGGTCCACGCGCCATTTGTCATTAATTAGAAAGATTTAGCGCCAGTCGCGTCTTTACTACGGGCGAGCAGGAAATGCGCGTCAGAGCTCTAAATCTGGTCGCGTATATACACGACGTGCGTCCGAGGTGCGCGTGGGCAGTCGAGGGAGCCCACGCTAAAACGAACAAGTTGGTACAACAAAAAAGAGAAAATAAGGTGGAGCGGGGAACCAGTTTTCCTCGACGGCACCTGGCATTAGACTCGCAGGATTAGGCTGACCGCTCGAATGAGTTGTCAATGCCCGCGGAATCTTGACTCTCCTCCTCCTCCTCCTCCTCCTCCTCCCTTTCCGCCTCATCGATGTGTGCACGCGGGCGAAAAACTCGAGAGGAATGAACTGCTCTCGACTCGAGCAGCAGGTTTCGAGGATATGGACACTTTACGCTGACGCTTTAACGCGAATACCTATGCGATTTTAACGAGGCAACTCTGTATATGCATGTATTCGTCAATCGAAAAATCTGAATTAATCCAAAGGCTTTCGATTTGTTTAATACTTTTCTATTAGTATATAGGGTATTTGTAGTGATTAATATCACTTTTTCTAAAGGAAAATTATTAGATACGTTATTATGTGTGTATACACTTCATGATACATGCGTGATATTACAGTCGCCGACTTGTCAGTATCAATTCAAAAGTTTCTACCGAAAGATTCGCTGGTAATTATACCGCAAATCTACTCACGGACAGTTTAATTATATAACTTTTCATCAAACGTAGATTCGTATTTCTAAATATGAATTTTGCACGGGGTGACCCTGTTCACAAATTATACGATACGATAAACTAATATTCGCTTTCAAGATTCACCGTTAAATTACTTTACTCTCTCGGTTGGCTTTCACAATTAAACTGCACAAAATTCTTTATTAGAATCAACTAGAAAATTATATCGCGCGCGAGTCATGACGTGACAAGTATTAACAAAAGTAACAGTATCGGATTCCTTTCGATTAAAATTCTAAGATAATACATTTAAGATTAAAAAGCGTTTACTTCCTTCTTTTCCCGCATCGATTCGCGCAATTTGGTTCTAGTCATTGTTAATTAAATATTCCGTTGCTACATTATATTTCGAGAACGATATAAAAATTATTATTTTGAATAACCGTTATACTTTCGTAACTCACTGATTACAACCCAAACTTTATTATCCTATATGCAGCGCAAAGTTTGATGCGAAGTAATTTAAGATCGAGTTACCGCATGTTGTATCGTCGAGAACGTGGATTTTACTTAAAATTTTAAACTTGTCAACTGCTTGAAATTTCGTACTTAAAATTTTCAACGTATTTTAAAATAAAAAATCGTGTAATTGTACCTGGTAAAATGTTGATGTAAGCTTATAAATTAATATTACAGCGGAACATTAGCTATCAATTAATAAGAGAAAAAAAAGGGAATTATCATTTGTTAAATTAATCCATTTGAATTAAATTCTATATGCGAAATGAATCGCTCGAACGGTATGTACAGAGCTATAAATCGGCATAAAATCGCTCACGGCTTATTAGTAAAGCAATCAATCGATCTTAGCTATGTACCGCATTGCAAAGGAGGAGGAGCAATGAAATAATACTCTTGGCACTTACAGCTCAAGAGACGTAATTACACGTATGGACAATTCTCTTACCCTTCTGCATATATTATACATACATATATATATATATATATATATATATATATATATATATATATATAGTACATTAATTTCTCAAGTGATAATCGTTAATAATCATCAATGTATACAATTACAACCATTTTAAAAAAATTTTTTTGCACGCAGACTAAGCACCAATCAATTGATCAGTTCGTCGTCGTCTTTTTCAATTACACAAGAAACTCGCACTGTTACTCGGTAACTCACAACTAAATTTTAAGAAATACTACATTTTTACTCTTTTCTGTGATTTTTGCATCTATATATGTATAACTAAACCATCGTGACCAATGATTAGTTGTAGAATAAAAGAGGGAACAAAATATTTATAATAAAATAGTTTTATTTTATTCTATTCTATCATAAAATATATAGTTGTCAATAAACCGTATATGTGATTGTCAAATGGTATTCTGGAACTAATTTTATAAAATTGATCGTGTATAAGAGTATTATTGAAATAGACTGTAATTGCAGAAGGCCATTCTATTCGTAAAAATTAATTTGTTAAAAAAAGTTTCGAAATAATCATAGATACACTTCTAGAATGGTCAACAATATTCGGAAAGAAAACGCGTGTTGGAAGCCTTCCCGTCTAGAAAAAATGATTATTCATCATAGTGAAAATTTAAATTCGACTCTCAATTTTTATAAAAAATTGTAGATAAAAATGACATAACCTCGGATACGTTTGTTGTTTATCCTGAATATATTGGGTAATTATTATTCATTACAATAATTTTAAAATTCATTCTATTGTTTAAATAATCATTGACTAAATATTTGTATATTAAGAAGATTGTTCAAAGATTTTGTTTCATGCATATCGCAATTAGGAAATTTTCTAATTCAAGTGTAATCATTTTCGTGACTGTAGAGGAAACTGTTCTGAATCAGTTTTATTAGGTTAAACACGATAATCTCTTTAGTTAACTTTGATTTTACTCATTTTTGATTAAAAGAAATGTGCATGTAACAGTAGAGGATGATGAAGCCACTTCATATATTCTCTATATTCTTTATATTATATGTATTCACTCGAGATATTTATTTATTAATTAATTTTAATTAATATTTCATCAATGAGCACCTCGTCTATATAGAAATAGTTGTTAAATAAATATTTATCTAGTGTGGAAGTCGTTCGGAATGTGAAAATTTCTATAGGGATGCATCATCCCCTCAGTGTTCCACTCTGATTTTCGTACTTTGTCACGTTTTTCTTGAGTCCAAAATTTCGTTGCTTGTGAATTAACTACTGTTGAAAGAAGGCCCATTCAATCATACTACTACAGTTTTCGTAATATTTTTGCGTAAGAAATTAGGATCCCAAGAAAAATCAACACCCGTGTTTCTGGTCACTTCCTTATAAGTTCACTGCTGATAATTGATATTTTTAATATTCTTTGCGTTTGATGACTGAGTATGTGCAGTTACAATCCAATGAAGTTTGCCAGTTTATAAAAATATCGATCTTACACAAATTTGTTTTGTTTACTATAGGTCCTGCAACAACCATACTTGTAATACTTAATCACATTCTATTATTGACAACTAATTTGCATAATTAATTAATGCTAAAAATTTTAAAACGTACAATTTTTCCTTTCGAATTTCGTTCATCATGAACAATGCGTACTTTAGTATCATTAATTACTCGTCAAGCGATAATTTTGTAATTTATGAATATACGTACGTATAGCAATATATGTCTATAGATCTAAATTCGCGGCAATGTATAAGATTATGAAATGAAGAGTATAGTGACAAGCGGCAATAAAGTAATTTAAAGGAAAAATAACTCTACAGTCAAAGTCGATAGATTAGCCACCATCTACGGTTTCAAACCAATACCGATGCTCGACGACCTGGGTACCAAGATATATTTGAAAACACCCATCTAAGCATAAGCTCGGGAATGATGAGGCAATTAGGGCGCGCCTAACACAAAATATCAGTAAGTAACGGATCCGATTGAATTATTAAAAAAAATAGATTTCCGCACGATAAAAGTTTGAAATTTGACTTTGCGTACAAGGTTTTATATAAATAATATTCGATTACAGATTAAATTTGCGTGCGAGATTTCAAATTAAATTATAATCATTATAATAATTGATTTGTGAAGATAAATAAATATGGTACAATAATTGTATTAGATAATTAATATAAATAGTTAATTCGTCTTATTTATCTTTTTGTAAAAAATCTTAATTCTTTTAATTCTTGTGTTGTGTAATTTGTATATCTAATTACGTCTTTAGAAGCTAGTATTCGAAGCGTCTCTGTGAATATTCTTATGACGTTTAACGTTCGATCGCTATAGATAACCGCAAGTTTTTCTCTTTCATGCTTGGTGTTATATATGCGGGTTGTACAATCGGGTATTGAATTTTTTTTAAAATTTAAAATATATATTGCTCGTAAATGTATATTTTAAAATTTATTACCAAAATTGATAGTATAAATTATACGTTGAAAATTCTAGCTATTCTAGCTATAACTAATTAAAATAATTAACATTTTTCCAAAGGAGTATCGTTATTAATATGTTAGTTAATTTATATTTTCACAGTTACTATTTAATTAGTGTTTATTATTATTATTATCATTATTCAGATAGCATACAAAAATATGCGCATGATTTAATATACTGGATAGTAATTTATTCAAATGTGCCGATATGTATATAGATATATACATTTCTTTCAAAAATTTGTGAGAAATTTGCTAATGAAAAACCGGAGCATTTGTTTAACGATTTACTGCGGTTACTTGCTCGCGTATGCGATTGCAACATCGTATTAAAATAAACGAGAGTCCGCGCACTTTTGTGCAATTTGAATTTCGTAAACGACAGCGTGAATTTGTTATTTATATTACACTTAATATCTCTCGAGTTTGAAGAAACTTCATTGAAACCGTGTGCACACGTCAATATTATTCTTCGAATCAGACATCACCCACATAAAATTTATTTTTACACCGTTTTCCAATTAAATGTTGTATAAAATATTTATAATTCGAGAATTAAAATAAACGACCGGAAAAATGTTTTCTATACAAAAAAGATAAGAGAAGTGTCAGAGTATTAAACTTCCATCAAGGTTGTATATTCAAGAGAAAATGTATGAAAAGCATTTTGCAAGATTTTAAAGGCGCTGTTTGGAGAAGTGAAAAAGAAAAGATGTATATGGAGATGAAGAGAAGGAGGAAGAAAAAGTGTACACACAGCGAAAAGACTGCGAGACTTTTTCGAGAAGAGCGTTTCCCGATGTCACTTTCCCGCGTCACTACGAGCTTATAAATAAACCGTCTTTTTTTTTCTCTTGGATCGCAAGAGCTCCCGTGGTTTCGCGGGAAGGAGCCATAATTTATTACAGGATGTTTCGTCATAGAAATGGTCTGCGAAGTGGCTAAAGACGATTCGCTAAAGATGAATTTTCTTACGGTCTTTCGAAGTGAAGTACTCGGTTCGTTCAGAACAGCATCTTCGAGAAACAGCTTCCGTGTTAACTTTTGATATTTGCATAAATATCGAGATTACCTTAGGCAAGTGTTTCAAGTCGAACAAAAGTAGATTACGATCAATCTTAAAAATCTTCGATTGCGTTCTTAAACTATACCTTCGAAATAAATGATTAGCATGTTTAAAAGATATTAGAGGGAAGCAATAGGCGATCGTTGCAAGTATTTAATTTAACGCGTCGGATGAATTTACCAGATTTAAAAATCATGATTGATGAATTCGTAGGGTCGAAGTAAATCTGAAAATGATAAACGCCGAGCTGTTGTTTACCTTTCGAAACTGAGAATAGCTGAGATTCCAACAATCAACCACAAATTCCAGTCTAAAATCTGAGCGGCTGGAGAATAAATCATAGGAGAAAGAATGAAAAGGATAGGCCGCGCGCGAGACACGAGCGGCAAAGTACGAGAGGACAAGATTAAGCCGCGGGGCCATTTCCTCGTTATTAATCAAGATGCATCGACCGTTACGCGGACCTGTCAAACAGAGTCGCGCGCGCGACCCGATAACTTACGGCATTCAATGCAAATCGATGTCGGTAGATCGACTCTTGTCGTATAAATACTCTATACTGCGATATGCCCTCCGAAATTTATCCACTTGATATTGAATTTTATTTATTCGCTAGTCGAATTTACAACGAGCGTCTATTAGAATTCGAATTTATTCGCTAGTCGAATTTACAACGAGCGTCTATTAGAATTCGGAAGGTAAAAATTTTAGTTTAGTTTTAGTGTAAAAATTGGGGACTTCGAGGTTAGTCGAAATTATTTTTATAAAAAAAATTATTTATATAAAAATTACCTTGGTGTTTAGTAAAAGTGGGACGTTTCAACTATCTGATAAATTTTACTAAACAGCAGGGTAAAAATTCCCTACTCGTGATGATCATTGGAAATAAGTGAATAACGTTCTAACGTTCTATAAAATCTTTATGTAAGTATAATTAAATGACAATTACGATATGTACATGTTTTTTACTAGAAAATTGTATATAATGTATAATTATACAAATAATGTGTTACATTGTATACTTACACTTGGAAAGTTAAAAATTGTATCTTTAAAACATTTAGAATGTTAGTTCAAAATAATTTTTGAGTGTAATGCCTTTTTACCAAAAAAAAACGTATTTTTTAGATGCTTTGATTTCTATTAAAGCATCGAGCTTTTAATATGTTTTAGATTCAAAGATAAAGGGTATTTAAAAAAATTATAAATCTTCCGCTAAAAAATTAATATCGAATTTAATGACTATACAAAAGTTAAATGGTTCTTTGCTTTTAACTCGGGGGTTGTACAATTACAAAACTAATTCTCAATGGGAACAAAAGGCATGGAATTATGGTGACGTTTTTTACCGAGACAAAAAAAAATGTTTTCTCTCTTTCCACTTGCTCGGTAATTACATTAGAACTTTTTAGAATCCTCTTTCTCCGCGACGTCCTTTATTTAACCCAAGTGTTATGAATTGCGACAGTTTTTAATTTCAATTTGACAAATTAATTTTAAAAATATGCTCACGCATTTCGTATAGAAGCAAACGAATGAAAATTATTCGCTCGTGTATTATTGTTTAAATATTATAAAAAAGCGCTTCGCTTTTTATGTTACATAAAGACCGCATTAAAATTATGAAGTTTTATTCCAAACTTTTCAAATTTAATATTCAATTCAAAAGATTAGTTATAAATTTCCAAGTTGTGTTATACAAGCGCTCTAGGACTATATGCAAAAGTATTTGAAATTTTGGTAGAAAAAAAATTTTACGGTTTTACAAGATACCAGGGACACAAGACGGAGCCAAGATAAAATTGCAACGTCTTGCACGGATGTGAAACGCGATGGCGGTATGTATATGTGTGTGTGTGGATTTTCCAAGGCCAGCCGGCCGGCGCGGCTCTTATTTGCATTGAGTTTTAGAACGTGCCTTTGTTCGAGCGGCGCCGCGTCCTTTCCTCCTATATATCCCTTTTTATACGGGAGGACTCGCATCCTCCTTGCGATCTTACAGGATATCGATGTAAGCGCGCCCAAGCTTATACAACTCAAGTGTTTTCTTTCCGGACGTTTCCTTTCGATTGCTTTGCATGCCATTTATTATTTTATACGGGGAATTTAGGGTTTCAAAAGCATTTTAATGCGCAACTACTTCATTTTGATGAAAACTTTTCAAATGGGAAATTTATGTATTTAAATCATACACTGATAAAAATGGTTTCATAACAAGATATGTATACGTAAGAGCTATGCTTTAGTCACAATCGTTACACTAATATTGAAAAATTATTAAAAATTTTTGTAAATATTTAAATTGTATTAAAATTTCTAAATAGTTTGATTTTAAATTATTCAATTTTATAAATAAATTTATCTTTAATTTAATAAAAAATTGATAATCATAAATTGGACCCTTCTTGTTACCTATTTACCTTTACAAAATCTATTCTGATCATAAAATCATTGTGCATGTAGGACAAGCATTTTTCGAGACTATATGTATAAATTAAATAAAAATACATAATATAATTAATAAATAAAGGAATATTTATGAAGGTAAAAATCAAGGGGCTAATTAGCTGTATAATATGGCTTACGCGCCTTTATATATTTACGTCAGGCTTTGTCGCGCCTTTTGATTATGCAGAATTATAAAATACTTTATAATTTAAAAAATTAATTTGCAATATAGATAAAAATACGACTACAGTCTTCTCTATAAGTTATGAAAAATGTGTAAATTTTAGCTTTAAATTTTAGCTGTAAATTTTTGGTGGAAAATTAACCAAGTAATTTCACTAACTTTGGTGCGTGCACGGAACTAAGCAGTGCAATTATTATTTTTATATTAAATAACGCCATTATTGCAAATATAGACGATTAAGATATAAGTAAAACACGAGCGAGCTGACGGCTAAGCGCCTCAGTGCATGGCATAGTACACTTACTACCTTTTGTTGAAAAATAAAAATCTCCACAAAACATACTATCTTATTAAATTTTAAATAATTAGAAATTTTGTTACCTAACTTTTCTCGTTGAAGATAAAATATCTCGATTTTTAGGCATAAGTAATTACAAAATTACCAGATGTTTTTTAATCAATTTTAAGTCTTCCTTCTTAGTGTACAGGTCGAGGATACCTTTGGAGAATACTCTCAAGAAATTTCAAAGAAAAATATTAAATACAATTGTTACAATGTCAAGTTTAAGTGAAAAACATGATTAAAAAATAAATTTATCAAAATTGAAGATTTTTTAAAACAATTTGCGTAATCTATAAATATTTAAAAAATGCATTAAATCTAAAAAAAATTACGGAAATATGTCCTCTACAAAGAGAGAATAAAATTCAATTTAATTATTATGAAACATCAACCTAGTGGACATAATACTTAGGCGCGAATTTTCGTTAACGCACCCTTTCTATTTCTAGCCCCTCAATTGTTTTCTGTGATCGAAACTTGTAATCTTAACAGAGTTCGAATTTCCGATATCAAAACTTCTTTACCGACTTTGACTTAAATCTATGAAACACGCCGTTGAATGAGTAAAGGTTAGTTTATATGTTAGCAACAGTTGGATTTACGTGCCACAGTAGTTAATTGTCAAAATGATTGAGTGAAATGATTAAAGTTTATATATTTACGATAGAATTATCCGATTTGTCGATGAAACTCATTATTTCTTTTTACTGCAAATGGATGTGGCGACTAGCGAATTCGCGGTGCAATATACACTTGATAAAATATATATATGTTCTCTAAACTACTGCCCTTTATCGTAATCCGTGTGTATTTCTTTAAAAACGATGTAGTAATATACATATTTAACAATATTTTTATAATTCGATTTCACGCTTCTTGAAGCGCACAAAATATTTTAAATAAGAAATTGTAAAATGATATTCCCAATGAGTAATAAGTATTTACTCTATCACAGTCAAATAAAAATAATAATTACTTTTATTAAGCACTATAAAATCTTATATCCAACCAGTCAGATATATATACATGACATATTTAACTAAGGGGGTGTCGGACTCAGAAAATGGTCATTTTTAATATTTTTTTATAAACAAAGAATAAGTTTTTGAAAAAATCCTGAACGCCATGTCTTTAGGCACGTTTTAAACAGTATTCTCAAATTTTTTCAGATTTTTAAATTAGTAATTTATTTTTGATTTTTCCGTTGAAAATTCATGCCTTTTTCGATCAATAATTACCGACCGAAAATTGTTTATTCAATTATTATTAACAAATTTATTTTTTCTTAAAAAAATCAAAACATCATGCCCTAGCTTTTGTTTCAAACTACCCATATGAATTATTTCAGATTTTTAATTCAATATTTCAAACATAATTCTTATGTTGAGAGGTGTAGATCCCTGTAATTTGGGTTCGACATCCCGTTAAAAGAAAATCTATTTATAATTTGTAACTTTCTACAAACTATTAGAATTATATACATATATTAGTTATTAGTATTATACATTAAAATGACGTCGCAAGTCTAAAAATTTCTCGTGCACTGGAAAAGCTTGATTTTTTTCAAGTCGAATTCTTCTTAAATATGCACCCGAAAAAGAAAATCTGGTTGCTTTTATCATTTATGGGACTCTTTTTATAATTAACAGGAATTTATACTTCATCTAAGAGTATTGAACTTTTTAAATAATACTTCCTCATCTTTTGCAAAAAAAAAAAAAAATAATACGCCTGAATATAGAAGAAACCTAACTGCATTGTAAGGCGTATTTAAAAAGAACCTTCTTTCCAACAAAGATCTATTTTTTTGAGTATGTATAAATTAATAAATTGCATATAGCAATCGAAAAGAAATTCAAGAGGAAAATACAGGAATTTTTATTACACCATTTTTCTCATTGCAAGAAAGTTATTTTTATATGTTAAACATTTTATTTACAATAAATTAATTAAAAAATATAAAATAAATATTTTATTAGGTGAATTTTTTTGTTCTCTCTGTATTATAAGTTAACTTATATACTTATTTATTTACCGCGTCCTGAATTATCGTATATTTATATTATTTAATATACAAAATTAAAACGGTGAATCTTTTACATCATTTAGAAACTTAATTTAATATTAAAAAAATGATTAATACTTTTTCGTATTAATAAATTCGAATATAATATGACATAAAGCGTCAAAAATTAGCGATTTTTCAAAAATTGTATTAAAACGAAAAATAAGAGCACGTACCTATTGATTAAATATTCGAATAACACATAATGACCTATATACTTAATGTACAATTATATGTAAAACATTATTATAAAAAAGTATTAACAACTTTCAAATTTAAAATGTATATTATCTACTACAATAACAAATATGACAACACGTACAAATAATTACTGTTTCGCACTCGTTGTTCTCGTACCATTGAATTAAATAAATTAATTACTATCCACCCAGAGAGCACAAGTTATACGGAAAGAATATAGTTCACAATGAAAACATTATCAAGTCACTTAAATTTCACAAAAATATCGGCGTTGCGAATAATAGCACGTGTATGCGTCGAACAGCTGATCCCGCCATGTTGCGCTATTTCTCTACCAACTTGACGATTCTATAGGCTACATACGCGCATTTCGTTCGCGTTATACGTAGTGAGAGTGAAACTGAGAATTTTCGCGCATGCGCGGAGTGACATCAGGCTTGCAATCGTATATTGATATTTGAATAATTTAGTCGTACAGACATATTATAATACTTGAAAATATACTGGAAAAATTAGAATATACACTCTGACATGTAAAGTATAAAAATTATATAAACCCAAAAAGTGAAAAATGAATGATTTTTACTTTAAAGAAGTATAAATGGCGAAGTTTTTATTTTGAAAAAGTATAATTCCTGCTTTGATATTAAAAAAAGTATATTTTTGCTTTTTAAAGGGTAAAATTTTAAAATTTTACTTCTGTAAAGAAAATATTTCAAAATTTCTATCTAACAGATAATTTATACTTTTTAAAAGTAAAGTATTCGATGATTTTACTATAAAATTTTGCTGTAGGTATATTTTAATAGTAGAAAAAATAAGTTTCTTCTTTAAAAAAGTAGAAATTGCGAGTGTGAAAGATGTATTTAATAGTAAATGTTAAAATTATTTATTATTGCACAGATTATCGTATATTTTTGTGTGAATAATGTAATTATATTTTTGTATCGTTTAATCGAATAATTTAAATATGTACTCATTTCTACTTTACAGAGTGAATAAACTTTTCCTACTTAAAATATTTATATGCTACCAAAATGATTAAACATTATATTTTTTTACAAAATTTTGAAATGCTGATATTTCTGAAATTATATTATTGTCTTCAAAAAATCACAATACTACATCACTTTTTATGCTGTGAAAATTTCAAAATTTTTATCTCGCAACAAAAACGACAATATTTATAATTAAATTCCAATATTATAATAATATTATTGATTGTTATTATATTATAATTTGGACTTTAAGTTGATTAATATAAAAGAACAATAAAGATAGTATCATAAAAATTTTTATCGTAAGAATAAAATTTTCTGAAAAATATTTATCATCGAAAATTTACTATCACTACCAATATTGTAAAAATCATAGCAAATCTGATGCGTCGTTTTTCAGATAAATAAAAGAAATATATAAATTAATGTTACGTGTGGCAACACGTCACTTATAATATATTAATACAACATGTAAATTAAGAATAAGTAACGCAAAGCTGATATTAAATCTTAAAGTAATAATTACATTTTTTATGTTTTTGCAAGATTAAAATAGATTGTATTACTTCTTGAAGTAGAAATTTCAAAGTTTATACTTCGCAAAAGTAGAAAATTTGTTCTTCACGCTTTTCAAAGTAAGACATTTCTACTTGTTACTTTTAAAATGACGAAACGACATTCTACACTTTTATAAAGTAAAAATTTTGTAATTTATACTTTTTAAAAGTGTTATTTTGTAAGTTTTTACTTTTACTTTTTTACGTTAATTTTTATACTTTACATTAGGTTAGAGTGTACAACGGTTAACACAAAACATTTTTATATCAGATGCGATAATTTTTATAGTGCCATAACGATCAAAATTCACTCACTCTTTCGCAATGAAGAGGTGTTTCATACTTGTTAAGAAAATTTAGTAGTAGAAAATAATAAAAAATACTAAATTTTGTTACAATTTTTAAAATTATGCTTAAAAAATATTATTATCAGAAAGATTGATTTATCGTTCGATGTTGTGTGTATATATATTACAAGTTCTAATTTTTCATTAGAGAAGGCTTTACGTACTTTTCGTTTACTATGGTCGATGAAATTTCTCAGAGGACATAGGCGTTTCTTCATCGACCTACAGTTTTGACTCCTCGTTTGTCAGTAAGAAATTGAGAATCTTACCTTAGACGCGTCTCACAAGATGAACTGCAACGCCAGCAAGATGTTCTCCAGCTACATAAAAATTCTCCGACCATATAAAACGAAAAGTTCATAAAGCCTTCCTAATGAAAAATTAGATTTAGTTCAAATCGATAATATAACTTATTACAAATATTATTAATTAGAGAATGTAAAATTTCTTGTGGCGTTGTATTAATACTTATTTTGCATTTTTTTTAAATTACTGATTTTCAGTAATAAAATAACAGATATAAGTAGTTATTGATTTTTGTAAATAAATTTAAGAATTTCATTACAATATATATTAATTATACTTTTATACATACGCAAGAAATAATTTTTGTAAATTACAATGCATCATCTAATTACCGAAGAACGTGCAATATATATATATAAAGTTGATTCGTATCTGTAACTTGAAATCGAACAAATATTTAACGAGCGATACGATTAATAAAGCAAAGCGGAAATGAGGTCTAAAAAATATTGATTATACACAAATTATAACACATAAATCCTCGGACGCATACGAGTTTGATCGACACACTTGAGTTGCTCGGGTAATAAAAATAAAATGAATGATTCAATGAATTATTACAGATTAGCTCTAATGTGAAAACAAACAGGATAAATAAATTGATTACCTTATGTAAATAGGTATGTAATTGATTAACCGAATGATTCTCACTGGAAATAGACTGTGTCAGTACGAGTAAATAGGTCACAATTGATTTGTGATAAAGCATCAAAAAAAAAAAAACAAAATAGGGGTTCCGGATAATTTTTATAGGTGTAAAAAGAGTAAGACTCAGTGTATTGTTTAGAGTCGGACAGAATGTTAATTTTTATTTATTTCTTTATTTTTAACGGCAGTGAAAATATTTTCGTGAACGGTAACGAAGAAACTTTTCTATCCAGTATCATCAAGTACGTACAAAATTTGAAACCTTATCAAGTGACGGTGTTCAAAAATAGCACTTCAACCAATTACGCCGAAGAGGAGCGTATAATTAAGAAAATTTTAATTAACACACCTGCAGCACTGATGGATTTGTCGAAAATTAAATTGTCCAACGCCAGCTTGTACATGCCGGCATTCGGTTATCCGAGAAACACGAATTTTTACATCGTCCTGATGCCTCGAGATATCAATTCTGAAAATAATCATCAGCGGCAAGTCGAAACGATATTGAACTATTTAACGAAGTTATCGGCTCGAACAATGAGACCAAGATGTTTGTTCGTTTACGCGAAAACAAAGTCGCTGTCCCGAAGCTCGATAGAATCTATATTACGTTCTGGTTGGTTAAATAAATTTTTAGATTTCTCGTTAATGAAAATTCATTGGAAAGATGATCGAAATGTCAGTGTAGATGTGTACAATTACAATCCTTTTTCAAACGTTTACAATTCCGAAGAGTTAACGAACAGGACAGTACTGTTTCCCGATAAAGTTCGCGATATGAACGGATACGCGATAAAAATACCGTATCTCGAAATGCCACCTTACATGATGTCTCGAAAAAGTGCAGAAAAGAAAACGGTCGTGTACACTGGTAGAGGACTCAGTTTGTTGTACGAATTGTCCCTTATTTTGAACTTCACGATAACGATCGTCAACAATGAAGATATCAACGTAATTAATATTTACGACAATTCGCACAGGCGTACGGAGTTCGTTAAAAAAATCTTCGAAAGTTTACGCGATCACGAATTCAATATGATTCCCGTTCCGCTGTACGCGACGGATTTCAACTTGATAAGAGGAGCCGTCGAGCGCGGTAAAACGTTCATCTCGGAAAAACTTGGGGTTATCGTACGAGGCTCGGCGATCGTAGAAATGGACTCTCCGTTCACAGCGTTCATGTATCTTCTTTTGAATATTTGCATAGTACTTCTCTTCATATCTATAGCTCACTGTTTGAAAATAACGAACAAGAGTTTCGATTACTTTTCTATAATCAGCGTCTCGTTGGGCCACAATACTAATCAGCCCGAACGTAGTAGCGAAAGAGTGATACTCGTGTGCGTGATATTTTTGTCGTTGTCGCACTTTTCCAACATTTTCGCGAAGATAACGGAGACTCACGTAAAAACCGAGGAGCTGCCGTTATACACCGCGGGTGACATAGCCCATTCAAATTTGAAACCGCATATCAATGAGAGATTGTACACGGCTTACTTCAAGCACACCGATCGAACGTTCGATTGCATCAAATCCAAATTCGTTATAGTCAAACACACCCAAGATTGCGTTAATGCGCTTTTGCGGACCAATAATTTTGCATGCTTCACCACCGACAGCAAAGCGAAAATCCTGATCGAACAATCGGAAAAATCGAACGGTTGTCCACGCTTGAGATTCAGCAAATTCGAATTTTTTCGCGTAGGTCGGGCCTTCTTTTTCGAAAAGGGCTCGCCCTACGTCGAAAAGTTCGATTACATCATCCAAATGTTCATGGATATAGGGATCGCGGAGAATTATAGCCGAGATAGGGAAATTCGAAGCGTTTGCGTGGAGGACAAAACCAGATATTTAAATTCGAGTAATCATCGTTTATTGCTAAGAAATTTGTTATTGATTTTAACTTATGGCTACATTATTTCCATCGTTATATTTGCACTCGAAGTTCTTTATAAAAAGTATACAATTATTCGGCAATCGAATCAATTATTAAATAATGCTATTGTAGAATTTATGTTCAATGACGAATAGCGAATCGGCGTGTTACAAAAATTAAATATTTTTTTATTGCGACCTTGCTAGCAATTTAAAAAATATTTAAATATAATAGTTAAATATTAGTTAATTATTATAGTTGAATTTCATAAAAAATTACCATTATCATTATCAAATTCCAATGACTAACGATAGCTTATTTTTGACTTAATTTCAAGAAGAGAACCTAAAAATACATCAAAATTGGGATATTGATAACATTCGACATAATAATTATTTATATATCTATTTGCTGTAAATTATTTTCGTTTTTGATAAAATTTTACCATAGAACTCTAAAATTGAATTATATAAATAAAAATGATATATTTTTGTATAAATAACAGTCGACACTTCGCTAATTTGTCAACTAAAAATTGTAACTTACTAGCGGATATTTAGCTAATTAAATAACCAAGAATTAACTGATAGCTGTCTAAAAATCTATTTCTAGCTAGTTGATTGGATATTTTAATAAAAATAACGCGTTAATCGTTATAATTCATATAAAAATTGTAATTTAAACTTTTGCTGAAAGTGGGCTCATCTTATCTGATAGTAGCGTAATGCTTAAATGATTGGTTCAATGGAAATCAGAATACATCATGGATGTAATAATTGCAGAGTACGTATAACTAACTGTATATTATATCTTAATAAAGAGTTTATAATAACATATCATTAGTAGAATACGTGTATACGCGTTTAACCTTAGACATATTAAAAATTAAACTAAACGAAAAAAAAAACGAAGATAAAAATTTTGGTCATCATCATATACACATATTTGAAATATTTTGCCTTTACTCCGACGGCGTAATATATATACATGTGGTGTAAACGTATCTTCGCGTTCAGTCGGTCAGAATGTTCATTCTCATCTGGATCTTTTTGTTGATTATTAATAAAACTTGGAACGCAACTGTGAATACGAGTGATTGGATAGAGAACGTGGTTAGTCATTTGCAAGAGTTTCAACCTTATCAAATAACAGCATTTCGAAACAGTTCGATAGTGTGTTCCACCGAAGAGGATCGGATACTTCGGAAATTGATTATATTATTGCCTACGGTGATTATCGATTTTTCGAAAAGCGAATCGGCGAGTAACAGTTTAAAGATGAAAGTATTTAGTCATCCTAGAAGATCTACCATTTACGTCGTACTCGTAAACCAAACGCATCGTAACGAAAACGATCGATTGGAGTTTTTAAAATATCTCGTAGATCAATTGGTCAAGATATCACCAAGGCCTATAAGACCCAGATGTCTTTTAGTGTACGTGCAATTAAATAATTCTATCGCGACGAGTACATTTTCGTCGATTCTACGGTACGCTTGGAACAAGAAATTTTTAGATTTTACAATTGTAAGATCGTACGGTACAACCGATCGAGAAATAATTACAGAAACATACCATTATAATCCTTTCAACTCAACTTTCAATATTATCGGTATACATCTGATGTAACATTGTTTCCCGACAAGCTGATCAACATGAACGGATATACTATAAAAATTCCTTTTGTTTATTTACTACCTTTCATGGGTGCAACGTTCGTGAAAAATAACATTGTATTTAACGGCACTGGATACGAAATATTACGAAGTTTTGGTTCAGCTTTGAATTATACTTTAGAGGTCGTTTTCACCGGGAAAACACCGACAAAGGCATATTCGTTAGTGTTACTAAAAAACAGAATTTCTAAAGAACTCGGAATGGTTATCGACGATATGGTACAACAGTTGCGAGATAATAAATTTGAGATGCTGCCAATACCGTTGTATCCTACGCAGACGTTACTCGATGACGAAGGTATCGAAAAGAGTAAATCTTACATATTCGACGACTTCGGTGTCGTCGTGTCGGTGTCGGCAGTGATAGAAATCAACACTTCGTTAACGGCATTTTATTATTTCGTGGTCAACATTTGTACGATATTGATATTTATCGTGATAAATTACTGCTTGAAATTAACCAAGAGAAACGTTGGTTACTTTGCTATAATAACGTTGTCATTGGGTCAATGGTCGAGGCCTCCAAGAAAAACAAGCGAAAGGATTATATTTTTTTGCGTAGTGTTTTTGTCCTCCACTCATTTCTCGAATATATTTGCTAAATTAACCGAGACGCACGTTAAACTGAACGACCTGCCGTTATCGACGGCTAAAGACGTCGAGGAATCCAAATTTATACCCCACATCAACGAGGGCTACTTCACCATTTACTTCAAAGATAAAGACACCGATCAATCTTTCGTGAGCCTTGAATCAAAATTGGTGATCGTTAAGCGCGCTCAATCGTGCTTCGAGTCACTTTTAAAGAACAAGAATTTCCTGTGTTTTACAACGAATTCGAGAGCCAAGTGGTTGATCAAAGTGAACGAGAAGCCTGACGGGTGTCCCCTATTCCGATTCAACGAATTTGAATTCTTCAGCGTGCGAAGTGCACTTTACTTCGAAAGGGGATCACCGTACGTCGACAAATTCGATCGACTCGTCCAAAATTTTGCCGATTTCGGTATACTGGAATTGTGGGAACGCGAACACAAGCATAAAAGCGCCTGCTTCGAGGATAGAAGTAACCAATTGCAATTATCCAATCACGATCATCTGATGAAACAATTGCTCATGATACTGATTTACGGATACGCCTTTTCGATCGCTGCTTTTCTCGTCGAATTTTTATTCAAATTTTTCACGGGTAATCGTCGTTGTCGTACGTTTAAACGAAACACATTTTGTAATTTTCTTCTGCGAATGTAACGTGTAAATCTCTATCAAACATTCAACTTTCTGTATACTCTCTTTTTCTACAATTATACATCTTTCTGTATATACGTGTATTTATAATTTTGTAAAATAAATCCGTACCAACGTACACACTAAACTTTTGCTACATTGTTTTTGTACATCAATGTTTTATTACATGTAATTTCGAGTAAATATACTGATTTTTTGTAAAAAGTGTCATTTATTCGAGATATTATCCTCCAGACCTTTAAATGGTACGTATAAGTGTTTTCAAAATTATAGTTTATATAAGCGTTAACGAGGAGAGAAATATTGCTTGATATATTATAAGTATCACGTGATTACTGTATATAAAATTGCATTCCTGGAATTATCAGGCTTCTATTGAATTGTTTTATACATTCAAATAGAATTATTATTCGAATAAAACCTAACTTTATGTAATATTAGAAAAAAAATTTTATTTTTATTTGCACGTATATGTTTGTAAATAACGAAAGTTATATTGATTTTAATGGGAAGGGGGGACGGAATAAAATTCATATCAATCATATTAAGTACGACACTCTTCGACATTTTTAGTTTTACTCGGCGCAATCAAAGTCTATCATCGGTTCTTACAAATGGGAGGGGCATGGAAAGTAAACAGTAATTACTTATCGATTTCAAGAGGTCGTGAAATATTTAATTTTATTGATGAACGCATTAGTAAAATTCAAGAGACCTTATCGAAATCTGATTTTACATATATATATTAGGTAGGTAAACGTTAAGAAAAATTTAATTATACCATAATTTTTAATCAAGATAACGCATACGTAAATATACTGCACGCGGAGAATGAATGTTTAATCAATATATTGTGTTACGTACATAGCCTCGACTAAAAGTTATCTGTGAGAAGGATTCGGGTGACCGGATGAATGGAGAGTATAGACGATTATAAGCGTGGTGAAGAAGCGCGGACGGTCTTGCAATTCGTCGTCGCGATTCCATTTTTTCCATTTTTTCGCTCTGTCCTGTTCTTCTCATACGCAACAATTGTTTCATTAATGAATGTACCTTGGTAAACGTTTTAATCTCGAAAGCACGAAGTAAAAATTGTTGGTAAAATTTTTATTGCTTCCAGAATCTCACAAGCTGTAATCTTACAAATTTCAATAAATTAAAATTCCTTTTTCTTAAATCTTCGTGTAATTTACATTTGTCTTTCATACTTGCAGTATTTACGAAGATAAACGCGATTTCATTATATTTTTGCCTTAAGTATATTTTTAATAGAAATATCTCGAAACACGAAGAAACGTATACACGCGGTAAAAAACGGTAATGGGATAAACAAAATTTACTTGCTAACAAAAGTAAGCAAAAACTTTTGTTAATTCAATTAAACTTATACGCTTACAGAAATAATATTTTATTCCTTGATCAATTTAAATGTTAAAAGAACAATTTAATATATCTGGAACGGACATTAGGACAAGACTAATTTTATATTAAGTCTTTAACACAAAAAATTTGTTAAACTATTTTATTTTACTTTGTGCTTCTGACATTCGTAATTGTAGCTACACAATAAAAAAGAAGCAATTTTTACGGTAGCTTTGACGTTTGCTATGCATATCTTGAAAATCTGTTATCAGTGAACCGGAACCGGATCGCGAATGACAGATTTATAACCAAAAAATGAGTACTACTGAAAAATCGTTTTGTGTTGATATTGAATTCTTATACAATTTTATGCAATTAACTTTATTCAATGTAAGTGATGGTAACTTTTACATCAATTTAAAACATGTTGTTTAAACGTAAAAAAACTAATAAACATTAATAAAATTGTTGACTTTTTCTTAAATATCTAAAAAAAGTTATATTACATTTTATTGATTTGTACATGCAGATTTATAATTAAATGTTTTCCTCGCATTTAAGTTTATTTTCATTTATATTTATTATTAACTCCAATATTTATTATTACAACAAGAGCAAATATTTCCGTTTGATCTTTTATTGAATCAAAAAAATAGTTATAATTCAGCTAGAATTTTTGTTGAACTACTTTTGTTCCATGTAATATATATTGCTCCAATACAGTCTCACTTGAAGAACAAGAATGGCCATACACTTCGCTTATTTTCGACCGTATTGAATTAAATGAATCTATTTATTACACATCAAATGAAATATAATTTCCAATACGGTACAGCCTCTCATAATAAAAAATTTAATATACTAGAGCTATAAAATATATTTGTATTAAATTTTACTATATAATAATTATTTTTATTCTGACAGCCTGTGAATCCGTTACGAAAAAATCTAGTTATGTTCAATAGACTATTTCTTTCATAGTAATAACGAAATTTTATAAAAATAGATTAAGAGGCATAGATATCTTTATTCAATCATTCTAATTCGCCAAAAGCGAATGTCGGTTGAAAATATAGTGTCTAACAATTTAAAATTGCTTAAGGTACGGTTGATGGTAATAAAAGCGCCCTTTCTCATTACTGCAATGGATCGTAAAGTTAGTGGCTAATCACGACTAGTGCAAAATCGTGCTGTTTCCGCACTGGGGACACACCAACTGTATACGACCGGGCGTCGCGTGCGACTGATTGCAGTTGCACCTTGAAAGCACGCGCGCGAGCATGCACAAATTGTTTTCCCGTTGTTTCTTCCTTACTATACCCTCTGCCGAGCCTTTGTATTTTCCCTCTATATACGTACACCCTACCACTGCTTTTCCTTTCTCTCGATTTTCCACTCTTTCTCATAACCAGACCAGTCCGGATGTCTTGAGAAAAGAAGAGAGAAAAAAAAACCATTTTCAAACATGAATTTTCTATATACTTCCGTTGTCTATTCATCCCTCGCGCATTTACTATTTCAATCCGTGTAATATTTCTACACGACTATTAAAATGTATTTCCGTATACTGGATTTTTTTTTTGAGGTCGTTTTAATTAGACGTGACTAAGCAAACCAATAATCGGGGATGGGCGGATTATGTTCCGAAGAAAATGAAGTAAATGTAATCGTTCTCTTCTTCGGAAAAATATTTTTCGAAATTGTTGTTCCATTATTTATAATTAGGTACTTTGATTACATATTATTTTCCAGGAAAAATTAAAATGTATAAGTAATTTTTGGTTATTAACTGTACTGAAAACCTACTATGTTCATAGTAATATTTGCTACAAAATTATGTAGATACTTTATAGAACACATTTTTCCTCTGTACATATACGTTACACTTTAATTCTATTTTTTTTAAACAACAACTACAAGTCATCGAGTATTATAAAATACGAACATGTACAATATTAAATTTTTTTAATTATACGTAGTTTACTTATGTAAGAAATAAAATTAATTCAGTATAATATAATCCGATAAAAGGGAAGATTCTATTTCGGTTATTGGATTGTGTGGTATCAAGAGAGTTTAATCTTAAAATGGTATACCCCATCCGTCTCCTTTAATGGTCACTTTAATAGCACACTTATATATGTATATATTTTCCTTTAGATTACTTTGATTGTGGAATTTCAGCATTATTCAAGAGATACACTGGTTTATTTTCAAATAAATGTAACAGTCTACCCCCGATATATTTTCATTTTAATTTTAATCTCATTGGTATTAAAAACAAATAAATCACCCGAAAATCGTTGACAATATTATACCGTATTTTTAAATTACGTTAATGAATATTTAATTAAATTAAATATTATTGATTATTATTAATTTACAATATCTTTAACGATTATATACGTATTATTGTTGACAGAGTTACAGAAGGATTTATATCTATACTGTTTCAAGATCAAAAAATGTAATTTAACGTAAAGTTTTATGCTTCCTCACCCTTGAATACAAGGAGACGAGGTTCTCTTTTTCTCTTTACGCGAGAGGAGGAAACTGCGTGCCCGCGGGACCGGAAATTTTTTCACCCAGATGCCAACATTTTTCTACTCTTGGTTGGTTTTTTGCTTTTCTTTCTATATACATATATATATATATACATATATCTATACCTCCTCTCTGCGTCACTTTAATGAGAAGTTTAGAGAAAGTTCATTTTAATTTAATTCAACGCTGCACATCAATCTCGGCTTATTTACACGTTGGAGTTCTCTTAGGCGCTCTTTCGCGTATTTTGTTTTAATTAAAATTTTTTTTACACTTTCTTCGCTCTGTGTACATATATCTATATATATTTATATGCGTTTGAGGTAGAAAAGTGACAAAAATTTACCTTTTTAACGATCACACCCCACTTCTCTTCTATCTAGATACGTTTTTACATAATTTCATGCTGTTACGCCGTTGCTTACACGGAGAAAAGAGTTCTATGAAAAATTACGATATTTTTACTGTAAGCGAGAGACAAACAAGGTTCAGTTGAAAAAGTGCAATATTTATTTTGGTAATAAGTAAACACTTCCAAGAATAATTGCTATTTCAGTTCACTAAAAATCTCGAAAAATCTGGACTCAACAAAATATAAAACAACTGATATTAAATTTTAATGAAAGAAACAACAAATTTTACTGCAAGTCTTATGAAATAATATCACAAAAGCTACTAAATTTTGTTAGACATTTCAGTAAAATTTGTGTACGGCGAATGTTAGTAGGCAGGGTAGTACAATTTTAGTGTCCAGTATAGTAAAATTTATTGAAATTTCTGCTATTCTCAAACGAAACTGTTAGGTTAGCTGGCTTATTATTCGAATTTATGCAATTAATTAACGCATTTGACTAATCTGAATCGACAGAATTTTAACCATATTAATTACAAACCGACTGATTTAGCTTTTAATTGATATTAACAACGGGATAATGCAATAAATGTTAATAAAGTTCGCGCATCCTTTGTGCGACGTGTAGCATATAACGACGATTCGAAGTAATCGATTTTGACGCGGAGGGTCCCAGGTTCGAATCCCGGTGTCGGATGATCCAAAGTTTTTTTCATTAAAATAATTTATTATTCAATTTATATTTCAGTTTAAATGTATTGTAAATAATAATATATCTAAATAATTCTATGTATAAAATAAAAAAAAAGATGGCACGGGAGCCGTCCGAAAAATAAATTTTTCTTTCTTTCAGTCGCAATAAAAATTACTATACTGCTTTGTAAAATTTAGTGAACTCGTTCTAAAAATTAGTGAACTGCAAGTTTGTCTCGATTTCAAGCAAGAATATCGTAATTTTTATATGAAAATTTTTCTCCGTGTACTAGTAAAATAGTTATTTTCATCGAAATTTTTATCAAAATCATTTTTAATGACTTTTAGCTTTTCTATGGGGGATAGATTAAAATTAAAATTTTATAAGTTAAATAATAATTATTTTCTTTTACGTTAGTATATCAATGCCGTTTAGATTTAAATCACATAAAAGGATCATACCATTTTTCGAATGCCTTTCTTGAGGTACAAATTTCGTTTGCACACAATCGATTGATATTGTTAACAATGACAACGTATGTCTAATTATTTATCGATATTAACAGTGTTTAACACTTATTTATAAATTATCTTAATATAAATTTATTTATCTTCAACACTTCGAAGTTAAACATAATTACATTTTATAGTTGAAAACGCTGCGGTAAAATCTATGAGCAATTTTCAGGTAGTTCATATCTAGTGAAAAGTGAACAGTCAATGTATTTATTAATGACTATAGTCAGTCGACGTATCATTTTCGTACGATTTTTCTGTCGATCAAGTAAGGCTTGTCCCATTTAAAGTAATGAGAACAGAGAAAAAAAATATATATATGATAAGAAAATTAAGAGTTATAAATTTTCTTCCAATACTATTTTTAAATGCGACAATATTTTTCGTTAAATTTATATTTAGCTCAGAAATGTATAATTCTAAAACGACGGGTAACGATATTTTTTTTTATAATTATATATTATACATATTTAACTAGAATATTTTTTTTCATCATTTAGCCTCACGATTCATTTGTTATGCATATTGTCGCGTATGTGATTAATGGTCCTATTTTTCATATATATAAAATTTTAGATACATTTGTTTATAATTTATAAATAAGTTACATTTCAAAGGAAAATGTAGGTTTAACTTTCGACTCGGCCCGGTGCATTATCAAGAATGAGTTTATATTCAAAATAAAATTAAAAAATTGAGAACAATTAATTTTTCATTTGTTTGCGATTCGAAAATCAATAATACATTAAAATGTACTGTACGGAATAATCACGAAGGATACAAAAAAAAGGGAATAGAGTGGAATCGAACATCGCAAATACTATCTATAGAGATGAAACGATCAGTTAATAATACTAAGTGAAAGCAAGGTAATATACTAATAAAATTGCAGTAGTAAATTGAATGGAGGAGTAAACGTTGTCTCCAAACACGAAGTTCGTCATTTCGAAAATCCGGTGTACCATCTTGAGATGTAAATCTTGTAGAGCGAACGAATGAAATTGATATTTGCCAAATCAATAAACCCTGCGCCAGTTGGCTTTGTGCACATAGTACCAACCGATGTCTATAAACAGATTTTACAACTACAAATTCTGGGAAATCTCGTGGTATATTCAATTAATTTCACGAAATACAAACAATGAAACTCTATTGTTTTGACGAATTTAATCAATTTTTAAATTATACACTGCACCACCGGTAATTTTATATACCGTGTCTATACATATATATATATAAACACACTCGTGTTACAGTTGTAATGGACGTAAAACAATGGATAATGTACATAATCAAAGACGTACATAAATATTTGTTTTCATTAAATTTTCCTCGGGGGCATGTAAAATGCACCTGTTTGATAATTAAAGAAGAAATGGTATATGCAAACCATAAAAAAGAAAAGAAAAGAAAAAATAATATATGTGCCACGTATACAGTCGACAGTGTGGCGAGAAAATGTAAATTAAGAGCTCTCTGTGTCTGACAAACATACTGGAGAGAATAAAAAATTCGAAACGATCACCAGGGTGAGCATTCGACGCAAACGAGTGCATAAATTCGCCAATTTGTTACATTGCGAGCCCGTGGGAAACGGTACACCGAAACTCTCGCTCGCTACACAAGCATACACTCCTTGCCTCGGTGGTGAGCTCCGTAATTTTATACGGAGCTCCTATCTGGGCTGATGCCCTGAACAGGCACAAGAGCTTTGGTGCTCCGTGTCAGAGAGCCTGCAGGATAGCTGCGCTAAGGGTGGCCCGGGCGTACCGAACCGTATCTGACATTGCGCTCTCGGTGATCGCGGGGACCGCCCCCTTCGACCTCCTGGCAGCCGAGAGAGCTGAAAGACACCGTGAGGGTGGGCGACGCGTAGAAGAGAATCGCTGCCATAACCGATGGTCATTGCGGACCGTAGAGGAGTGGCAGCGGAGATGGGACTCAGCCAGGGACGGCCGCTGGACCTACCGCATCATCCCGCGGATCCAGAAGTGGGCGAGCAGGAAACACGGCTTCGTCAGTTTCCAGCTTACCCAGGTGCTGACCGGGCACGGATGCTTCCGTAGCTACCTATTTCGTATAGGGGTCTACGGCAGCGCAGAGTGCCCGGCTTGTCCAGGGGTGGACGAAGACGTGGAACACGTCCTCCTATGGTGTCCTCGTTTTAGGGCGGAACGGGACCAGTTTCAAGTCACTTGGAGCGGTCCCCTCACCCCTGAGGGCATCGGGGCGTGCCTGCTTGACTCCCAGGAGGGATGGAACGCGGTAGTGACCCTCTGTACGTCCGTAGTGGACAGGCTGGGTCTCATCAGAAGAGAAGAGGAGAGAGGAGTTGCGATAGCAACAGTAGTGGGCTAATCTAGCCGTGCCTCCCCCCGCGAAGTAATGCCTTGCGGCGGTTTCCGCGGGGGAATAAAGGTAAGAAAAGAGGTGGAGTTTTAGTGGGTAAGCCTATCGACATCCTTCGGTAGGAGAGTCCCACACACGAGGAGTCTCGCATGGCTCCAGTCATGGTGCATTAAGCATTTCTCCACCTCTTCGGAAAAAAAAAAAAAAAAAAAACACACACACACACACACACACACACACACACACACACACACACACACACACACACACACACACACACACGTACACACACACACATATATATATATTCTTCAATACTGTTGTGAAAGAAAAGTATTAGTTCAATAATTGCACTTTCGAGGTAGACTAAACGACAATTTAAATAGTCAAAATTGTACCAGGCAATCGTGAAATGTTATTAATATAACAAGGTTACGAAAGTGACTAGAATGAATATTCCAGCAGCTTGCCAGTTTGTGTACACTGGTCTCCATAGGACCGGACGCTTTTTTTTCATGTCCGGGCAAGTGAACATCGAAGGGCACGTCGAGGCGGTAAGACCGGAATCTTGTGCGTGACGGCCCACGCCTCATTAGCATCGAGTCGTCGCCGGTGCCACGGTAGAGGGAACGAGGAGGGGGGGGGAAAAAAACCGGACAACCGCCGGTTGTCGAGACGAAATTGCCAAAAAAACACGCGAACCTCCAAGTTCTTCTGAGTCTCGTTTTAAAGGGACAACTTGCAATCGCTGCGGATTCGGATGTTTTTGTCGACTACGAGACGCTGCAACACTGATAATTGCATTACCGATTATAAACACAAATTACTCGAGATTGTTTCGTTGACGTTGATTAAATACTACCTAATGAGATCGGTTCGTCATTTCGGGAATAACTTGTACAGTTTTAGTGTGGTTTTACAGAAATTTAATAATACTGAATAACAATAATAATATAATATGTATAACAATAGTAATGCAATACTGAATGTAGTACATCATATTTACGTTGTTTGGCTTAGCGTATTCATAAAGAGCAGTCTACATAAATAAATAAGTAATTAAATTATTAAATAATAGTTAATAAATTATGAGTATGTACAAATTGTTTATTGTTATTGTTTAAATTTTGCTTATTCTCTGAGTATGTAACTGCGTATATATACCTTAATCATAATTTCCAGAAAATTAAAAAGAAGGATAATAAAAAATACAAAGGTAATTCAATAAAAGAATGGAGGGAAGGATAATTTTATTGCGCAAAGTGAAGGGGAAAGGAAAGGAGAGAAAGTACACTAGGGAGTAAAAAAAAGGAGGCAGAGAGTGGCCGAGTCTTCTGGTTAAACGAACGTTGAGACAGAAATATTCGCGAATACGGTGGGCAGCAGGAAGACCGAAAGAATAACAAAAAAATAATCGACAAAAAGATGAGAAAAGCCACCCGGGGTGCTGTGATCGCACCTTGGGTGATCCCGATTCGACGAACACTCTCGAATATTTACAAATACGCGATTCATTTGAAATTGTCAATTGATAATTAATCGATAAACAATAATAATTATCTACTATAATTTATATTGTAATTTTTTAGTAATTTTTGAAACTTTACCACTTCTAAATAGAGAGAAGAATTATTAACATCCCAATAGGAAATTGACTAACATTATTAGTCGAGATGGTAAATATTATCTAATTGGATATTAGTTAAGAATTAACTAAATTTTATCGATATTTGGTTAAAGTTATTCGAATAGTTGATCATTAGTTTTTTTTTAATTAATTTCTTTTACGAAATTGGTTACAGATTATTAACCTAAAATATTAAGAAACACCTAAATATTTTTGTTTGTCGTAATATGATGATTATTACTAAACAAGTTTACAAATACCTTCTCCTCAAGATAAGTGTCATAAAAATACATCAAATTCGATGTGTGGAAAAAATTCTCTTGTTTGAAAACATTTTGATGTTAAACTTTAAAATTCAATAAAATTATTAATGTTTGTACAAATAGTTTATTATGATTTTAACCAAATTCCAGCTAATACGTTAGTTGATTTTATAAAAATTAAAAAGGTTATAAGTTGAATTTTTAATTTAATAATTAAAAGAAAAATTTGAAACGACTACTTAAGCAGGTTAGTATAAATATTATTGGAATAAACAACTATTCGAATATTACATAGTTGTAAGGTACGAGTAATATTCAAGAAAATTGTGCAGTATTATCCATCGGTGCATAAATTCCCATTTACTGACGTGAAACAAATGATCCTGTCGCAAAATTATAATGTACCTACCTTTTGCGAAGAGTACGAAAAGCCTCCCATTTGCCTAGTTCTGATTTCCCAAATGAGATTTATTCCACTGGGAATTCAGGAACATCTCCGGATAATATTAACATTTTCCTATTAATACAAATATGGCTATGCTTACTACGCAAATAAATGTCTTCTAATTCGTTTAATCTTAAAGTAGCAAACTTTCACTACAGTTATTATTGTAATTTCTGTTTTTTCATTTTTGTAAATAGAAAACCAAACAGAAGCTTAACCGCTGGGAAATTACAGAAATATTAGTGAGTGCAGCCAAAATAATCGAGACAGCAATTTTTTCGATTTAATTTTTCAAAAGCCGCTGATATACTTTGATAATCTATGAAAACGATTACGAATTTGTTAAAAATTGCATCTGGTTCAAGTATACTAGAAAACAGGTTGTCAGTGTCGCTGTATACCGTTTACGGAGATCTAAAAAAAAACATATATGTGATGTAGTTATAAAGCAATAGCTACGTACAGAAATTCAGGATCTTTCCTTGAAATTGGTCGATTGCTGTTAATTGCTCTCGCTAATGACTATATATGCAGGTTAACTATTCAGGTGCAATGAAATTTTTCGAATTTTTATTCGAAAAATCGCGCGATTAGATACATAAAGAATTATTTATTACCAACAGATGCGAGTATGTCACTTTCAATCAACAAATCTTAGACCCCGTTTTTTAATCTACTAAATCACGCGTTCACTCTTATCGTTTATTACAAAATATCGTATGAAAACACTGTATAATTTATATATACACACGTTTATAATTATTCCGAGATTTAAATTATTGGTTTCAATTTGCGGGCAACGTTGAATTTTCTATTTTCACATTTTTTATTTACTTTCGAATTAAAAGAGAAGGAAAAAACCAACAAGGTACACTCAAGTAGAGTGGAAAATTAAATCAAAAACTCTATATTTATAAAATGTAGCAACGCACTGGTGAATACATAGTAATTTACGATTATTTATGGAATCGCTTCATAAATATATTTTTAAGTGAAATTATGGAATCTTTTTGTAAGTACGCCATTAAGTGAAACTTTAACAATATATACATATAATATAATATATTAAACGTTTTTCTTCATCAAAGTTTATTTAATAAATAATAAAATTTAATTTGATTTTAATAATGCACTTAGCCCAATTTCGAATGTATACAAATTTAATATTATTTGTATAGAATAAACGGTATGCAAATTCTACGTAAACTTCAAATAATTGTACCGTGTAATTAATAATTTCGTTCAGAATCGTAAATTTTATGAAAATAGCTGGTAACTTTTAAGAATTTCCTTTTAAAGACCAACAAGAGCACTTATTTGATCGTGGAAATTTAATTTTAACATGGCGTTGTGGTACACGTTAAAAATATATTTGATCTGTCACTGATCCACAATTACGTAGAAACCTATGGACGTACATGCGTAAACGTTCGAAATTTATTCGAAATACTTAGGTATACCTTCTGACTTGATCCAATGCTCTGTAATACATTTTATATTTTATAAATTATTTTTTCGGTGTTGTACAAAAACAAATACGGATTTTCATTGTTAAATTAGCATTTAACCAAAAAACGAATAAAGGAGAATTGACGCGTTTCATACTTAACGTTTGTTCTAAAATAATAAAATTTTCATACAGACACAGGGTGATAGTAGTACATATCCCAGCACGATAATTATCGTCCCTTGGTAAAGTCACGTATACACGTAAATGTCTTTTACGAGTTGAGATTCCATTCGGAAGAGACAATTTCTTGGCAAGTAGAACGCCTTGAGAGATTTAATGCAGTGATCAGGATAAAAGCTGCAGTGCAATCTTGGTTTTTTTTTCTTTTCGGCTTTTCCTTGGAAGTGCGTTACGCCGTGTGTTTTCTACCTTTGTACCATAATAATCTTTCGTTTTTTTTGTACAGCAATTTGATTGTGTAGTACACTAATCATGATTCGCTTTGTAGACAAACTAGTATAAAAGAGATTGTAATTTAACGATTTTATTTATCGTTAATAATCTCGGGGTATGTAGTTATTATCAAGGTATAGAAATTAATTAAACACAATTAACATGTATTATTTCATTTTTGTTTTGTGCTTCGGATATACAGACCATAAACATATTTCCATCAGGATACGAACCTTTATTTAAATGAAAATTATTACAATACAATTGATTATGGATTTTAGAGGTGGAAAATTTAATTTTTATACGTGCATAATATCAATCTCTATGCAAATTAACAATGGTTTTCATTCTTCCTTTTAAATTTTATATCGACGTAATCACTTACCAGACATCATATTGATGAATATCATATATTTTTATATTCAACAACACCACGTAATAGTAAATAACAAATTGTTTGACAACTTACGTGTTTATGAAAAGGGGTGTACTATTTTTGTAATTTAAATAAATGATATACTCTAACGAGAATGGAGTAGCGTCGCTAAATATAAATAGTGGTTTATCAATTTACCGATGAAAATTCTTCCAATAAAAATAAATACAAGATTGTTCTGTTGTTCATTTACTAATGTAAAATTACCGTAATTATAAGTGAAACCACTTTAATAAGATTGTATTAACGTTCGGTATAATTTTCTGTTTTAGGATTGTGATAAGCGTCGAAGTTCCAACTGGATACGCTGCAGAAACACGTCGAACGTAAGTATAAACAAATTAAAACCTCGATAAAATGAGGATAAACGATCACAAATGAAAGTATATAAACAAGTCTAGTTTGTGAAAAAAAAAGAATTAGCGAGACATAGAGAGATATTTCAAAGGACCTTAGGAGGAAAGATATTTGCATATCAGCGGTGGAATGCAAGTTCGCGTCCTGGAACGTAAAATGAAAGGCCCGAGGTGAAAACCTTTCTGCGTTCTTTAGTGAAGACGTTATTCGGTTACTGCATTCCTACTATAAGCATTTCGGTCTACTCGCGAATTTTCTATTCGAATTCTTGACAACGGAAACTCGACGATTTTCGAAATAGTGCTATTCCCCATATACTTGACACTTTTACATTATTGTTTTATTAAGTGCTCGCGCGAATTGTAAAACCCTATTTTTTAATACATTTTATTGTTTGATATTTATTTGATATTTTTTGTTTACCTCATGGTACTGTATCAATTTAATGTTTTATCAATTAAACCTATATATATATTTAGCGCAAACAATATTAATTGCAAAGTGAAATTTGAATTAAATATACTGAAAAAACATTAACGACTACGAGCGTTTAAGGGGAACAGCCAATGTTAAAATTGAAAAAAAGCTATTCAATATACTCATTAACAATTAATAATTTTTTCCATAACGATTGAAAACATTTCTTAATTTTAAACAAATTATATTGTTATTAAATTTTATTTAAAATTTTTTGGCCAAATTATATCTAACAAAAATCTATGTTAATTAATTGTGAGACTTTGTACTCTGATTTTTTTCCATAATTATCTTACTGAAATTTTACCAGTTACTTTTAAACATGATTTTAATTCACACGAATGGAACAGAATTTCAATGAAAGTCTAAATGTTTATATAAAAAAATTATTTAGCCGTTTTTGTATATAATATAATTTTTCAATTTGTTAAATTACTGAATTTGGTAATAATAATATTTTTATTACAATGTTGACACAGTCTGTTCCGCTCAAGTGGATTAAAATCATATTTATAAGTTACTGTTAAAATTTCAGCCTATTCGATGAATTGGTCCTTGAGATATCCTGCGGTAAGTCCAAAAAAATCAGAGTACGAAGTCTCATAATCAATTAAATTAGTTATGTGACACATACATTGGTCAAAAAATTTAAAATAAAAGTTAATAATAATATAATTTGTTCAAAAAATTAAGAAATGTTTTCAATTGTTATGGAAAAATTTATTAATTGTTAATAAGTATATTCAATAGCTTTTTTTCAATTTTAACACTAGCTGGTCCCGAATTTTTCAATTTAAAAAAAGACAACACAGCACGGGATTCGTGTGAAAATTGACTTTTTGGAATTGTGAAATTTTCTCGTTGGAAATTGTATTTTCACGCGTCATGCAGGCTTTGGCGTACCGCAAAATTTCCTCGTGCGTCTGTCGTAAGTTCACGGTGTAGAAGCTTGTACACCGCGGGCAATTTACAACTATCGGAGCTCGTTCAATCTTTTCTTTTCTCTTTTTTTTCGTTAGACTGATTTTGTCGAGCCCGATGCTAAGCTATTCTTTGGATTTTGACAATTTAAAGTTATGCAAAAGTGCCGTAAGCAAGTGACGGCTAAGACATTTTATATTGATATAATAGTTTATTACAATATTTTGTAATTGTTAATGAATTCTGCTACTTAAAATTGCATATATTTAATACAGGAGCGCGGTATAAATATCGATGAAATATACAACGCACGCAGATACGTTGCGAACACTTTGATGCAATTTTTCTGAGAAACGATTTGCACGTATACGTCATTAACAAATACTATAACAGAATTATATACTGTTCAGTTTGCAATAATCCAATGTTTCGTTCTTTGCATTATCGTCTTGATAATATTAACAATTAAATGTCTTATCATTCGTCATTAGGTTAAGAAGCGGTTCTTTTAATGATATAGAATTTAGAAAAGTCTCATTGTTACTTAGATTCGAAAATTTAAAAGCACGAGCATGATCTAGAGCAGAAAGTATCGGACGTTGTTTCGTAACTAATGTGTTTACCTTATCCGTCTAGAGTCGAAGGATTATCCTGTATTAGTCCCATGAATGTCCCATGTATGTATGTACTTACATATAGGTGCCCCGGGGGTGCCGCGCAAAATGCCGATACGATATCCTCATTATCCGGAAAACACGAGAATGGAAGAGACTCGGATAATACCATCTCCGTACATTTTTTTTCCACTTCTCTCTCTCTCTCTCTCTCTCTCTCTCTCTCTTTTTTACTGCGTGTTTTTAGCTCGTTATGGAATTCGCAGGGCTTCTCGAGTGGACTTACGAAATTAAATTGTTCACGAGAAAATTGTGGGCAACAGTTTTTGCCCTGTGATTTGGTTAGAGGAAATAATAAATGTGTATACATAATGCACTTTGGCATATACGTCCCCCATACACTTTTTTAAACATCTGTATTTTTAAAATTCACGGTTAAACAGAAAAATTAACGATAAGTGGATCTTTTCGAAAGGTAAAACTTGTCACTTTCTTGAAAGAAACTACTTCAGCATCCAGATAATAATTTTTTATTTTATACGTTTTATTGTGTTATTTTTGTTATACATCATCAAAATATAACTTGTAGATAACTGACAAGTCAATCTGTCCTATATACGATCCTGTAGATAATAAAAAGAAGACAAGGAGTTCATTCTATAATATAAAATCAAGAAATTTTTTAGAAGTTTCAATCATTTAATATTTATACATATATGCACGTTGGTAGAAATTTGTCCACGTTCGATATTTCGAGGATTGAAATAACAATTGCATAACTTTTTAATTTTTGAATAGAATAGAATAGAATAGAAAAAGATCGACTACAGTTATAATTTATAAACTAGCTTTTTCTAACTTGACAAACGTTAAAAATGGTCTGTCATATTCACAATCTCAAAATACAAATGACAATGTATTCAAAGGTTAAGGCACATTCATCTATTGCTAAGAAATATCATTTGTTGAAAATATTTCTCGCTCTTAGTGAAGACTGTAACTGTTTAAGGACATGCTATACGTAATATATATATATATATATATATACATTCTTCCTTGCGTATATAGAATGTTAAAAGAAAACAGAAACATTTTCTTTTGTATCGATTGTTAGCAGAGAATTTAGTACAGGATATGGTATGTCTTAAAATCGATAAATTTACTTAGCGTATATAATAATTTCTGGGATAAGGATCAGAAGTGTGTTGTAAATCAGTCATTTAGTTACTTTGCATGTATTTTTAGTACTCTTTGATTCTACATATCATTTTTTTTAAACGCATGTAAAATTTGGTTTTATAAAAAAAAATATAATAAAAAGTTTTATATCTAAAATTTAAACCTTCGATCTTCTACTTTGCAGTATTTCATTTTTTCAACTGATCTATGTTTTACAATTGTTTTTATAAATATATTTAATTTTAGTTTAAACAAAAAAAATGACATATATGACAATCAAATACTCCAAAATAGAACATCGGAGGTTCGAATTTCAAATACTGAATTTGTTTTTTATCTTTTAACTAATTCAAATCACATGTTCAAAATAAGTATTTTTATATACTTATCTAAGACATCGTTTTACGTTTATCTACATTTTGTACAATTAAATGTTTAAAAGTTTTAATGTTTAATTAAAATATTTCCCCAAGTTTGGAAAAGTCTCGTTGCAACGTTAATATCAACTTTATCCAAAGTTAAGTTATATAAACTATATAGATAAACAATATGTTAGTTTTTATAATTTAATGATTTTAATTAATAAAGTAAATATTTATTATTCATAAAATTACGTTATAAAATGTGAATATTTAAGGCGATCGCAAGCGTTTTCATTATAATTTATTTATTATGACAAGTTAGATATTTTTTATTATTAAATTTTAAGTCGTTTGTATAATATAATGCTATAGATATGGTTTAAATTACTTTATATTAAAAGAATTGGGATAGATTTCTTCTGCTTTGTAAAACTTACAAGTTCATACATGTAATTTTTCCTGGGAGTGTATACACTATAATTTTTTTTAATGAGAATTATTTTCGCATTTTTTAAATCGCGGTGGGACATTGAATGGACGATATATCCCTCGAGATTTTTACATCCCATAACGTCAATCGAACCGTTGCTCTGCACTGGTTAAATATTTATTCAACAGCTATTTTTACGTAGCCAAGGTGCTTATTGTCCATGTATGATGTATTAATTTAAAAAAATGTACAAAGTTGCTTATTGCTCGATCACGAACATTCAAAATAATAAAAAAAACTATTTCACTGCATTTATTCAACCAAATATAAAAAAATATTTTTAACCTATTAATTAATTATGTACACGGTGTAGATAAAACGAAAAAAAAAATAAATAGACTAATCGTCGGATATTTTTTGTTCTTCAGCGCACGCATTCCTTACGATTATTTGGTGTTAATAACCGTGACTAATAAATAGACATTAATAAACACATATACATACGTGTACACTACCTATATATATATATATATATATACATATATATATACACGCTTGAGCGCGGAATCGTTCGGCATTAAAACGGGTGCGTTTTCCCATTATGATTAATGGAAATCCCGAGTGTCTAAATCCATGTATTCTCGCTCTCGCGAATTCTCGAGGCTAGAAATTCGTAGCTTTCGTATATATATGTATACACACACATATGTAGTGCGCAAGGTTACAATCGCATCGAGCGCTACGTACAACGTATATATACGAAAAGTTTAAATACATCAGACGCAACGATCGAGTGAAGAAATTTCACAATATTGTTGTCTTATTTTATTTGGAATATTTTACACAAGGTTCTACATCGTTTGTTGTTCCGGTTTACATTCGTTAATAGTACTTTTTAAAAAATGAACTACTATTATTATTAATCTTTTTTTTTAATTTAATGTATCCAATATACATATATATATTTGCAATTACGTACGTTAATTGATGAAATTCTGTTTGTATATATATATATATATATATACTTTCTATAACTTAGTTTTCGTCATAAATAATTTCATAAAATGTACATTAGAATAATAGTCGAAACGTTTGATTCCAACTTGAGAATCGAAGAGTAGCGGATTTCTCTTTTTAATTGGGTCTCGTGTGTGTACACAAGAATAATTTTCTAAAATGTTGTTAGAACTCTTTAACAATTGGCCGAATTCGCAGTGATAGCCGGTAATTAATTATTATTACTTTTTTAATGCTACTGTAATATTTAGATCTTACATAATACCCAGGATATATAATACCTATTTTATCGTTGATTTATAATACAGAAATTAACGTTACATTTATATATTCTAATCCTTCGAGAATCTGTGTGTACATCTGTGTATATTCTCAGATCCGTTTGCCCGATTGCGTTTAGAAATTATACTCGCGTTCTATCAGATTTATCGAGATATACGATAAATATATAATAATTTATACGTTCGACAAGTACATCCCTGTAAACTTTAGAACATTCGCGTTATTCTACCGACAGCATTTTCGATTGCACGTACACGTATTTTTTTTTTAAACGAAAATATATCGTTATCCCCTCGATTAATAAATAAGATATATATATATATATATATATATAATTAAGGAAAATTATTGAGTGAAAGAAGAATAGGATAGTTTGCGATGCACTGCGTATCTATGCGAATACAGAAATATATACTACGTTTTAGGTTTCGAGGATACATTCGGTATAGGTGAATCGAATCGGAATAATTCAAGAGAATTTCTGATTAAGCTGCGCGTGGCCGATTCTTTTGTAATTGCACACACGTGTACGCGCGCGCCCGCGAACGAACGAACGAACGAGCCCCCATCGTTGGCGGCCTGTTAACCTGAAAATCCTGTCCGACGGAATGAAAAGCGCACTCGGCCTTCCGACTTCCTTCTGTGTCGCATAATTGCCTTCGCGCGCGTACCGAGCGTTATAACTCGGAATTTTGAATACGTATGGATGTTCAGTGATTCGCAGGAGCGTTCAGTCGATGCGCGCATCCATGGATATTTCCTCGCTCTCTTTCTCTCTCTCTTTCTCTCTTTCGCGCTCTCTCGAATTAATCTTACAAAGACATCCTAGTTTTTCAATATACTTTTTTTTCATTTTCAGACAACAATATATCATTATAATTATGTTAGTTCGTCGATTAAAAATGGGATTGATAAATTATTATACTGTAAATTATTGAAATTCCTTATCTCTCGTTACCACTGGGGCTACCAAAATGCACCGCGGAATATCTCAAGTAGGAAAAATAAATAGGTTATACTCCGATATTTTCTTCTCTAAAGTCGATGGTTACGAAGCTATAACTATTTTAATAGTACAATCTTCGCGGTTTACTGTAGACGTAATAAGGGGTTTTGTTAACAGCTCTTACAAATTACCCCCCTCCCCCTCCCCCTCAACCCCCCACCCCATACGTATCTGAGACAGGTTTTATCACTATTGTGATACTTACTCCGCAATAAACTTTCATTGTCAGCGAAAATCCTATCCCGGAGGTGACAAAAACCTTAATTTTTAATACTCGCGTATTGTAATATTAGAGCACGGTATTTTGCATAATTTCAAATTATTCGAAAACTATATTTTAAAAGGCATTTTGTTTTCCACGTACATAGATTTGCATATAATATAGAGCCAAATACGTCTTTTATAATATAGAAATTTTAGTTTATCGTTAAACTTACAGTATATAATATCGTACATTTAGTACTTGCGTGCAATATTTTTTATTAATTTAATTTTATATAGTTTGAAAGGTTCTTTTTTTTAGTTAACAAATACTTAAAAATTAGTAGTGAACATTTATTTAATCGATGAACACGTTTATTGATAATGTTTGCGGATAATTCATTGGATCGCAGAAAAACGTTTGTTCGTTCAATTTGGTATACCTCGCGTTTAGAAAATCGTTAGATTGGATTTTCCAAAGGTTCGGTTGGATCTGCGTATGTTACGATCATTCGAATTGCATTCCAGTGGATGCTTAACTCGTAATCTACCTGCTGGCGTATCCACTAGAATTTGCCTCGTCATGATTTCCTACTCGTCATTTTACCCTTCGTCGCTGTCGTTGCGAGTGCATAGCGCTCCCGTCATCGACGATAATCTCTAATTTGTGTAAATTCTTTCTTCAATTGCATCGTCTTGTTCTTCGTTTTTCGTATCTTTTTGTACCAATTAATCGCTCGTTCGGAATAATTGTTTACGCTCGTTTTTACCTACCACTATATCTATTCGCCACGTAACGATGGAAGAATTATACTTTTTTTCTTGTTGTTTAAATCAAATTGATTTATTATTCGAGAGAACGTTAAATATTAGAGGTAAGAAATTGTTTAAACTTTTGTAATTAAAGTTATTGATTCGAAAAAACATCTTTACGACGTTACTTGTATATGCGATATTTTTTGCGATTTTACGAGTGTTCGCGATACTCGAAACGCGTTGCACCAACACTCTCGACATGTGAAAATCGGCAGCTTATTTAATTACTACATAATTATATTATTTATACATTGAATTGAGTGGAAATTGAACATTTTGGGGTTAGTCGAAACCATTCGATTGGCCATTAATTACAGACATATCGGTCCAAGATCACGGTCAAATATATAGTTTATGGCTAAAAAATGAAAACGTTACGTTTAATATACTCTTCGATCTCTACTAAGAATTGCATCATATTGATACCAAGTTTTACAACTATAATTAATTGAAGTTTGCAACTTACCAAATAATTGCTAAATTTATCGTACAATAAGCATTATATGATATTTCGTCGGATGTATAACTTATACGTCGATCGCCATAATCGCAAAATCCCGTAGTTGAATATGTTAACATAAAAATATCACAATATTGTACACTGGTGTATCAAGCATTCTATAATTGAAACGTTGTCACGATTTCACAATAAATCGTAATCACGCACTCAAGAAAGAATGATGTTCAAACCCAATTGAAGAGTAATACTCTCCGTAGATCACTCGCGACGATACAACCATTCTCATCTCCGCGTATAAGGAAACACACGTTTTCGATATATCTCAATAAACGTATCCCGAGTAAAATAGACACAGAAATTCATTGTAAAAATCAGATAGCAATCGGTATAGTGTCTCCACGCGTGTATCCAACGTTTGTGTCGGTCGATCGATGTACACGTACACGTATACGTTACTTCAAATTGCATCCTTATCCTTATGTGCATATGTGTGTGTGTGTGTGTGTGTGTGTGTGTGTGTGTGTATGTCTGGCTCGATCGGTATGATCCTTAAAATTCCTAAAGGCGGAATTGTGTATAAATAAAGTTTTTCGCTAGGTCAAGCGTATATAGATGCGAAAAATCGGGATGGATCATAAGGTCGAGTCCGAAACATCCGCGTAACAATGAAAACCCGTTACGCTCGTATAAATCGTACCGTTAGCCTCTAAGCGACTTTCCTTTTGCGTCGTCTAGTCTGACGCCTTTTTTTTCATCTCTCTCTCTCTCTCTCGTTCGAGCTTCTGTGGAGAGATACGTTGTTACGCAACCCCGATGTGACGAACCAACTCGGCTGGATAAACTATCTGGACGAACGGAATATCTTCTTGTACCCGAAAGGGGGGAGAAAAAAAACTTAACTTGCCTTCCTTTATACGTTTCATTTTACCGAGAGTGTGAATTAACGGGACTATTTTACGTATATAGCTCGAATCGGTCAACATTTTATTGAATAAGTGTATCGGTCAACAAATATCAACTGCGCGATTATACTTATAATTTTATTCTCGAACGATCCGTTTTCTAAGTATATATATATACGAATCTAGACAAATCGGTTTTTTCAAGATAAAGTTTTTTATTGTATCACCAAAGTGCTCGACGCGTTTCCTTCGAACGCGATCAACCGAACGTGATGGATATCGTTAAAGTTCGCATTATGCTCACTTAGCGCACATATTTTACTATTGGATTTTCACCAATCGTTCTTTCGATAAAACATGTAAATTCGTACCTATCGAGTAAACTCGAACAATCTGTAAAATATATGCACGTATATAGACGTATATACGGTGCGATATAAATTTATCAGAAATGCTTAAATCGATTTTTATAAAAATAAACAGATTGACGATAAAAAGTAACGATATCGCGAGATGTATACGGGGCTTGACGTAAAAGGAAAATCTAAATGAATAAACAGAAACATTGGCAAGTTAATAATAATTTCATGCACATTAACATGTTTTTTTTAACATTTCACTTTTTTATTTCCCAAACGAATACCTCACGTGTAAGTATAGACGTCCCTTTTTCCCAAGTCAGCGTAAAATTTAATTCAATCGGTCTCTCTCTATCTCTCTCTCTCTCTTTCCATATGCCGATTTAACTTTTAAAACGTTCATATTCCATTCGCACGACCTCAGTGTCAAAAGTATTTTTAATACCGCCGACACGGTAAATAAATGATCATTCCAATTTTCACAAATTATAATAATTACTTATTAATCCGAAAGAATGCATATACGTGTTTACTCACGGCTGACGATCCAGTTTTTTAAATATTATATTTTTATATTCACGTAAGACCGTGTTTGCGAAATCTTATTTTTTTTTTTGCTTCTCTCTTCTTCTTATTTCATAAAATATTTTTAAGAATACTTAGACGAGAATGCGAATAAGGAATATTTTGTAGTACTGATGGTATTGCATTACCATATTTTGAGTAGACTATTTTTAAGTCGTAATATAATAAAATGAATATAATAAAATGAACGAAAAAAAAAATCTAATTTGGCGTAGTCACCGGGACTAGCCTGCGGTTCAAGCTAAAAATGGGATAGTACTGTATAATAAATGTATAGGATAAGTGGCTCCACTTTGTACACTGGGTAATAAGTTGAAAAAAAATGTAAACAACGTAAACGTATAACGTATATAATAAATTTGCTTTTATGAAATTATTGTTTAGAAAACAAGTGTTAAATAAATTTATAAACAAATAATAGATTGTAAATAATTAAGAATTATAATTATGCTATTGACCGGGCAAATAATATTGTTTGAAAACACAGAACCCAAATACAGAAGCCCTGGATTATTTAATAATAATACAAAGTTGCTGGCAATAGAAAGATATGCAGGCACTTTCAAATAAGTTTCCACAAAAACTAGATATTTTTAAGGTAAACATTTTTAAATACCACATTATGTACCATCCTCTTATCAAAATTTGTTAGTCGATTTACTTGTGACATAATTATTTTAATCACTTATAATTCTTTGTATTATAATTTTTTAGTGTACTTCACTAACTACAGAATATTTTAGAAGCTATTGATCAACCTGAAATTTTAGCAGTAACAATGAAACGCGAAGTAAGCAGTAGATAAATATTTTTTTAAATAAACTTTATGCATTTTTGTAATTCTATTTCACTTCAACTGGATTAAAACCTTATTTGATATTGTTACTGTTTAAATTTTGATGTATTCAACAAAATCATAATTGGTTGTAAAAAGTTAAGTTCCAATTTTAAATATTGAATAAAAATGCAGAAAAAGTTAATTTTATATTCAACACTGGCTATGATTGTCCCCGTAAGAAACGTATATAATTTTTTGTTTGCAAAAACACTCGGAAAACAAATTTTCATTGAGATGCACAACGCACACCTTATTATTTAAAAGTGAAAAGTAATTTAGGATGAATTAACATTTATTGAATCTTATATATTGAGTGCATTTATCCGCAAAAAATAGTATATATTCTCGTGAAAAGTGATGGAATATTTCAATATGTATAGGTAATATTAAAAGTCTAAGGAACTTGATTACACGCGCATATCGCATAAAACATATTACAGATAAAGTCAAAAGAGAAAAATTAATTTTCATAAAGACTTGCTCTTAATATTGACGTCGATATACGTCTAAAATGTATATATAGTGAAGAATTATTTTGATACTAATATATTTATCAGTAGACGGATTTGTAAGGAATTGTAAAAAGAGTCTGGATATACGATACTTTTCACGATGATTACCCATGAATCAAACGTGATATAAAGCATAATGCACGTCGCATTCGTAGGTTATACATATATCATCGGGAATCGAGAAAGCCAATGTATATCATTTCTCGTAGGAAGGAAAACAAAGGAGACCAATCAGTTGGTCACGTCCTTAAAGAAGAATCGGGATGAATTTTCTATCCGAGAATTGTCTTTTGAAATAATACCTTATTCTCACTGGCAATTTTACGCTTAATCTCCTTATCGAGTCTATATACGCGCGCTCTGGTTATTTAATGGCGCGACGCTCGCTCGCTCGCTCACTCGCGCATTTACGTAAAGAGGATCGAACCCGTTGATTTATTTCCATCGTGATTATGGATTATACATTTTTCAAATCGTTGCACGGAAGTCGTTCCCCGATGGTGGTATCCTCGTGACTCCGCATTCTTTCTCTCTTTCGTGGAATAATAACCTATACGAACATCTTGACAATCATTTTTCTTTGTTTCGAATGACGATGAGCTTTTCTTCTTCTTCAACAATATATATATATATATTTCTATTTCCCCATGCGACGTAATTCCCTCTATATTTATACTAATGTAAAAACTATTCAATTTGATAAATCCGCGAGAGCGTAGTTTCGAAAACAATATACGATTGACAAATGCGACAACCGTTGTACAAGACACAAACGAAATTGTTCATTTGCCGCTTGTTAAGTTTGATATATAGACACCCGAATTTTCGTCCCGAAATATTTATAATAAATGATCCAATTTGGCACGAGCGATAAGTAATTAATTATAACGAATAGAAAATATATCGATCCTGTAAAAAAAGGTCGAGTTTTCTAAAATGCATTTTATAAAATAAAGGAGGAGTTACGACTATCCGACTTTTCCTCGTGGCTGTATAGCTGTTTTTTTTTAAGACGACGTTTAACGTGAATACAAGAGGAGAAGCTATTTTACGTTCGATATATTGCTTTCACGTATTTTTCTAGTAATAAAATAGACTTAGAGGCTTCAAGATAATACGAAGAGAAGATATATTTACACAGATTGTAAATTAGTATTTTACGAAATCCGACGTTTTAGCAGGGTTTCATTATATTCACCGGATATATTGTGTTTCCTTTAGTTTCCTTTCAGGATAAAGAGTGAGAATAATCGACGATTCAAAAATTATCGATGTGTAAGTATACATTCCCGCTTATAATCATTTGATTTTTTCCGACTAAAATTTACATCTTTAGAGTGGCTTTGGTTTAATTTTCGAAGTAAAATAGTCTAAGATATATTAATAAAATAATCGACAATGTAGAATACCAAATAGTCTCGGCTTTTCCAGCACCGGCACGTCACTAGTTTCGCCACCTTAGGAAGTTATTCTTCTAATCGATTATCTTACAAGTCACATGTATATTAATAAACTTTCTTAGCTTTTTATCAGAACTTGAAAAAAAATAATTAAAAATAAATTTTACCTCTACATAATGTTTTAGCAATTTTAAAGAATACAATTATTTTCAAGAGTTAAAACGTGAATTAATGATTTTTTTTTCAAACCACATTTGTTTTAATTACCAATACGATTTTTTTAACAAATTCGTAAAAAATATGGACAACTTTCATTCGATCGCGTAAATGCTAAAGGGTTCTTAAAATTACTCGTCTGCTTTATTGTATTATAGTTTGTATAAATAATAATCTAAATTATATTTAGAAATACAAATGACAAAATAAACATAAAAAATTATCCGTTATCTTTGCATTTGTTGACTTAAAGTTTGCGAGTTGGTTCTGCGCATGCATTAATTGTAATTATTCATTGTAAGTATTCACGGTTAATTGTAATTATTGTTAATGTTTGGTCGGTAACGTACAATTTTCTTAACAGAGTATAGAAAAATATAAAATTATCTTCCAAACTATATAACTTTTACGTTTATTTATATTAAAGTTATAGATAAATTTATTTTACCTTGTTTGTTCTTTAAAGCTATGAAAAACTAATAATTTTATGAATATTCTGTTTAATTTTCAGAACTTTTTATGTATTTATAAAGAAACGTTTTGCAACATGAATATTACTAGGACAACAATAAATAATGATTAATCTATAAAAAAATTGTTAAATTATTAATCTTAAATATGCCCTGGTAGAAAATTATCTAGTTTTATCGTGGTCTCAAATATTGTCTGTCTCCTGTTTGGTTACCTCACGCGCGTCCACTTCAAATGATGGTTTATCAAGCTTCGTTTTACGTGTGTACCTATATATATACTATTTTGTGCATATCTCAATGTTAACGATCTTCCTACGTACAGGCAAATTTTTCGATATAATTTAGAAATATTTCAGAATTTGTTTATTAAACTTTGTAGTAGAACAAGGGTACGCAATAAAAATATTGTTTACTAGTATTACTATATGTGACAGTAAAAAGTGAAACATGCGGACAAAATTTTATTATCTTTAATAGCGTGTTTTTCCCTTTACCCCATCCAAAAAAAAAAAATAAATATATCTTCGGTGAAATAATACAAAAATGTTTTACTACATAAATAATTGTAATTTTATAGGAGTAGGAGCGATAACCCAAGTAACCCAAAAACCCTGTTTTAATTTGAATTATCCGATTGAACTACTAATTGAAAGTATTTGGGTACTTTTATGTAAGAAAACATATTATTTATATTATTTAATAGGTTATTCGGGTTATTGGGTTATCGCATTACTCCAATAAAATTATAATTATGTATATAAGTGAACATTATTTTTAAGCAGTTCACAGAAAAACCATTTTTTTGAAAATATTAAAGAAAAAAAATTTAGAAAATATTTTTCTTTAATTGTTTCTATATAGAATCGGTAAAAAATTGTTAGAAATGTACTCATCCTTGACCTTCCAATGAAAGAAATTTTGGAAACATAGATTAAGTTTCGATCTAATTTTCACCTATGAACGTACTATATCAAAAAGTTACGTTAAAAATATATAAAATAATATTTATCTTCGTAATTACTACATGTACGTTAAAAATGAGTTGTAAACAAAATACACACTTATAAATTCAACCGAAACTATATAGAAAGTTTTAATTTTGCTATATGATTGGGAAGTTGGAAAAATAATGTGAATGCGTTTTGAGGTTATAGCTAATCCATTAAATGCTATAAGAAAGTGAGCCGATAACCATTTCATCACTAGCCATTCATTAGCGATTTTTACTATCTTATATAGTTCTGAGATTGATGTTTCTATCTCTTTCCGGGAAAAGGCATATATCCACAAAATCGTTGTACGATAATTGACACTGCTTTCGACACTGTTATACATTATTTTTCTAAGTTGCAGTATCTTTTTATAAAATTCCGCTTTTTATTGTTTCTTATTGAATTTTTATCTTACAATTAATATTTCAAAGTATTACAGCACTGTGTCAGTATTATCATTTCTACGAGTATGCAGTGAAATTTATTTAAACTCGGTAAGTCAGTTTTAATCGAATTAAAACACTTAAAATTTTCTTTTACCACCAGCAGTTATGTCTAGATTAATGTTTTTCTGACTTTGTTTTCATATCGTATACAGTCTCACAAATTAATATTATACGTGTAATATATATTTTAATGTTATTTCTTATTTGAAAAAAAAACCTCTTTCGTTATAACTATTTCAACATTTTTAACAGCATCGGTTGTATTAGATATGCAGTAAATATTTTATTGACATTCAATAACTTTACGAGTTGCAATCGCACAAGACAGAATATCGTTCGTGTCCTTAAACGGTCGTTTTTTTTTCTCGAGCATACCCTGCCGTGAGAACAGCCGCGCGAATTAGTGCCCATTCCTCCCCTCGCATTCTCTTCTTCTCTACTTTTTTCTCTCCACTCTCTGGAATCAACGGGGCTCGTCGATATTGGATCGCTCGTAAAAAAAATGTCAATGGGCGACTGGCTAGGATTGCACTTTGCATCTCTTGGGTATCGCCATGGGAATGCACCTCACTCCGTTTCAAGGAAACTTTGTAAAAATATAGCGGAAGTAACTTTTTGCTGGTTTTTGAGACTCAAACGAAGGCCGTATCGATGTGAATATATATGTATATATAAATATTTAAAAGAACATAATATCATTTATTTTTAAATTAAGAAACGTTGTAATTTTTTGTGTTGTTATACGTGTCACGTTTGTATATAGGGTATAAAATAGGAAAGGATCTAATTGCAATCTCGCTATGAATTTCAAGAAATTACGTAAAAAAAATTGAATTTTGTATCTCGAAATTTCGTCGATTACGAATGATTACATCGCTCGGTTGGTCCCTCTATCCAGTGTACAAATAATTATTCTTAAACAAATTATTGACATTTGAGAAAAATATGTATATTAGTATACATTTTATGGGTTTCGCAAGTTTATTTCACGAAATTAAGTAATTTTAAATGGAGTCTCGGGCGTAATAAAAACCGTATATTTTGGGAAATAAAAGTAAAAATTATTAATAATTGGATTATATTTTAACTTTCATAGTTTATAGAGGTCCGTTCACGTGAATCTATATTTATATATCTATAGAGTTGCGTATATTACGGGGATGGGAAAATTTCAATTATTATGCAAATATCACGTTGATAAATTCAAATTATTAATGGCTTACCGTAATGTCATTAGTGTATTGTAAAATCTGATACTTGTGTATACAATGGAAGTACGATAATAAGTAATTACCTTTAATGTGCTTGCTATTTATATTAATAAACGTGGTGTATCGTATACACACACAGGCATGAGCATTTTTATTTAAAATATATTTTTAAATACGATCAGCTGATTATTGATTATAGCGTTACATCTGTGTTTCGAAATCATTTAAAAAATGCTACGTTTCGTGGAATGCAGTTCCAAAACCTATATACGCATAAAAAAGAAAAGGTTAAAACGTTGTTGTAACAATAACAATGGTATGCGCAAATAAAAATATCCAGAACAGTAAAAATATCTTCGATGTATGTAGCAGGCAAACCAACAAAATTTTAGTTTTAGAATTCTCATGGCTTCTCTTGCGATTTTCTACACTGACAATGAGAAAAATGTATTAAAAAGTGTTATAATTTTTGTAGTAACGTAAGTTTTATATATATACTTGGATTTTTATTATTTTACTATAATTTGTATCAAATATTAAAATGAATACATAGTGATTTTTAACACAATTGTAATATAAATTACCATAAAAAATAATAAAAATGACGATAATCCGAGGATTCATGTTACTACTAAATGTAACAAATTTAATGCAACATTTTTTTTAGTGTCGAGCTACAGTTTTAAAGAATTATAATTATTTTAGTATTGTTGTTTTAACTAGATTCGTTGAAATAAACGAATACTTGGTGACGTACCGTGTCTTATTTTGGATGAAAAATTATTAATGTACAATTGTTTAAATATTTAAACATATTGATACATCACCAGTAGAAATGAAATTTATTTTTTAGGTATAATCTAGATATTATAAAAAAATGTGTGAAAAATGCCAGTTTACAAGTTTTTGTAGCAATTTTTAACTAGAAACCATTAAAAACCTTAAATATTCTATTAGAGCGCAGATATAGCGTTGTTATATAAGTTATCGCTTCAAAATATATTTGACTTGGCCAAATATCATATTGCATCGAAATTTTCGCAATGAAAAATCGCTATCCTCCCAACGTCTCTGTGTCGGTCCGCGTAATTTTTGTTTTTTTTTATTGTACGCGTAGAACAATCGAGTGCTAGAGGTACATTAATCGTGAATGATCATTCGTGAATGTTGAATCGACATTTTCATCGGTTGTAATTTAACTCCGTGTCCGTTTCGCCTTGCCTCCCAGTAAAATTTTTGTATTCGAGGCGAATGGTGATGTAGACTATAGCTGCACACAGCGGACAGTCAGCGACGTCGGCGACTCGATTGACGTATATATACCGTTGCATCGTCATCGCGGCCCGCTAATTTCAATAGTGCTTGGACTCGCTCCTCTCCTGTAAAAACGACTTCGTAAAAACGATTTTCCGCAAAACGACGCTCGAGTTTGTTGGTATATACCTCAACCTCCGGGGGAACGCCAAGGCGACCGCGTTCGCGGAACTTGAGTCGCAAGGGTTATACATTCAATGACGATTATCCGCGTACTCTTATAAGCCTTGGAAAATATTGTTGAGAGGAATATAATTGGACGCAATCAAAATAATGGCGTGACTTTAGATTTATGCGAGACGCGCTCTTTCAAAAATATCGTGTTCTGCTGATGTAATTGCGGTGTATACATGCGTCTTTATATATATATACACACACGCGCGCACACGTGTTTTCTATTTTATTTTATTTTAACTTTACGATAATATTAATTAACCTAATCGTACAGAATGAGTTTGCGCGAGAATCTGTAGGTATGTCGATATAGCTTATCGTCAAACAAGGTTTAATTAGATCTTCCATTGGGTTATACGGTATAGAATGTAATTAAATAAAATATATTCTCTAAAACCATTTTCTGCGTTATTTGTAACGTTATACGTACGATGAGATCATCATTGGATTGATTAACCTGAAGATGTTGGCTGGTTTTGCCAATCTAAAAATGAAATAGTGATTATGCGGTATCTGTTATCCAAATTAGTGAATCTTTTCACTATTTTCTGATAGTGACCGACTAATCATTATTTTTTTAGTGATTATTCACTAATTCATATTTAGAAAGTGTAACGTATAAAAAATAGTTTTTATCTTTTTTTAAATTAAAAAAAAATATTATCTACAAATCTTTTCAAATTATTAAAATTAATATGGTTTATCGGGTACAAACAAGACACCATTGCCCTTCATCAAGTATTATGTCATAATTTTGAACAAAAAATCGATGTAAACAGGACGTAACCGGACATTTTGCCGTCGGACCTTTTGCCGTAAACATTTCGCCGTATGAGACCTTTTGCCGTATAACATTTCGCCGTATGAGACATTTTGCCGTACGCGATTGGGTTATAAGGTTATAGGGTTATTGGTTATTGTGTTATTGGTTATTCGGTTATTTCTTTAAAATGTAAACATAGTTTTTATTTTATTTCAATATAAAATTAAATTAAATTTCGCTGTATCAAAATTCGCCGTACGGCAAAATGTCACATACGGCAAAATTTTATACGGCGAAATGTCCTATACGGCGAAAAGTAATACGGCGATTTGTCCGACGGCGAAGTGTCAAACGGCGAATTGTCATACGGCAAAGTGTCATGGAACCAAACAGGAACGCCATTGCAAGTAAATCTAACAAGATTAGGAAGAAAGTTAATACTCGAAATTTCTTTCAATTCCGATTTTTAATGCATTAATAATATTCGAAGGAAGGGTATCGATGTCTTCGTTTATCCAAGCAGCCCCTTAAGACCCCAGTGTCATTTATTTTCAAATTTTTATGATTTAAAAAATTATTTTTTATAACTCATTTTAAGTAGTAATTTTCTATATAGCAATATCGAAGGGACGAACTCGAGAGAAAAAAAAATGCTGAAAATATAATTTCACTACTGTATATTGCAAAAGTATGTTTTATATCCTATGAATAAAAATCGTTTTTAAATATATTTGAATATAATCGAACCAGTTCGAAAGCTTTCAGCTCGTTCTGAAATTAAACTTTCACGTCGTTAAAAAATAAGAAAGAATCCAAACCATTCACGCGGTAGAACGCAATAGTTAGCACGATTTTCCCAAATTCTTAAAATTCTGCCTATTAAACCTAAAGAAAACACAGTTTAGATTCGTTAATCTTATTTCAACGAGTGTAATTGTTACATCTAGTTTCTGCTGTCTGACCAAAAAAAAGTGGTAAAACCGTTTGAGAAGCAGACAGAGAGCAAGAGAGAGAATGAAATAAACGTACGAACCAGCAGATCTTCATAGTCGCTAATTGCATAGAATGGCGCGTACAATTAGCACCAACGCTTACACTTACACGAGCATACACCAGTTTAAGCACAGTTGACTCTGTCTCGTTACGGAGACACAAAACGCGCCGACTTTCTCGCTCCTATTCAATTAGCCGTCTACCTTTATCAATCCTCTTGGTCGTTGATACTAAATATAATTTATTATTTTCAATAGAATTAATCGAATTAAACATTTCCTTATCGCATATAATTCGGTTAGCTAAAAATTGTAAGATAGTCATTGGATCGTAAAATTCGAATAATTATACTCCATTCTAATAAAATCTTTGTCGGTTATGTAAAAAAAAAGAATTTTATCAAAATTTACGTTACTTGGATTTTTATTGGAATTTATGGTGACATTGCGTTGGAAAATTTTAACATCGTAACGCAGAATTATTTTAATTTTAGATGCTCCGAATAATCATTTAAAATAGTATATTTTATAATAATTTATGTCGTAAAACGTATATGCAATTATTGCGTATAATTTTTATACAATACAAACTAACTATAACTAGAGTAAACACATTCATTTCGTATATTACTTGTAAAAGTATATAATACACCGGAAGGATGAACATTGTTTACTTTGCTAAGTATATATGCAGTTTATGTTTGAATATACACGCGGAAATCTTAGATATGCGACGTTAGCGTTTGAATACCTCGGAAAGTTTCGTAAAATTACGGGTAACAATAATTACACTAGTCTAAAAATGGTTTCCTCACTTTTGATTAAATAATTTCGATGCAATTATTTGTTAAATTAATTTAAAACCTTAATATTTCTTTTCTGTATTCATCAGAAAAACATAATTTTGCTTTTAAGGAGATATGATAACGAAATTACAGGGATCTACTTTTAAAAACCCAAAAATTTTCTGTAAATACGAAACTAAAAATCTGGAAAACTTCATACCTGACAGTTCAGTAGTATAGAAGAAGCTGACAGAGATTTTTTTGAAATAATTAATTTTAAATTATTTAAAAATTTATAACCGCTTTTCGTCGGTAATGATTAGGTGAAAAATTGATCCTTGCGGCTGCACGAAAATCTAGATCATTTAGTGATAAAAAATTAAAAAAAAAATCGTACATACTATTCAAAGCAAACAGAAGAGCGTTACAGAGATATTTTTTGGAAAAAGTCAACCCATTGTTAATTAAAAAATAAATAAGGATTCCGATTTTTTAGTGTCACATCTCATTAATCTAACAAATATGAAAGTAACAAATAAAAATAATATACGGATTACGATTAATTATTTTTGGAACGCGATATCAAAGCAATGTATAGAAAAAAAATATGTTTATTAATTAAACGTTATTTATGTAAAAACTTCACGTAATACTTTTATCGAGAAAAATTTATAATTTAAAAACATTAACACAAAGTGGGAAATAAAATTTCAATTAATTAAATGTCGATATCTTGAATTACATAAAAATATAATAGTTGATGAATCTAACTTTGGATTCTATAAATACTTATATATTTTGAGTTTTATATAACGTAAAACATATATACACATATATTTTAATTTCACGCTTGCTGAAACTTTCGACCGATTTTTTAATTCACTTTATATAACTCAGTATTGTTTTATTTATACAGTTCTTCGTATTTGTTAAATAAATAAAAAATTTAATAAATTTAAGAATGCGTATAAATAAAAAAATTACAAATTATTTCCCAAATGCTAATAAGCATTTCAAACAGTTTTTCCTTCCTTTAAGGTAGATATATTTTAATTCGTAATAGACGATAGCCTCTTCGTTGTATATAGGTGTATGAGTCAGAAGCGTGAAATCGAAAGCGATCTAGATTTCTTCCCAAGCCCGCGCCCATTTAAATTACCGTATATTGCCGTGTTGGTCACCGTTTCCCGTTCACTGCTCCAAAGTGTTCGTGACAGCGTGTGACTTTGGTGTTACACGTTGCAATCCAAGGTACGTTTGTCGGTATACAATGTACGTAGAGTCGTTGCTTCCGGCAATCCGCAACTCGAAATGTGCCCTATACGGATATAAATAAAAATGTAACTTGTACCTATCATGATAAATTTGCCAAATCTGCATATAACGAGAATCGCTACGTCGTGATTCAATAATTTTCGTCATTTTTTTTTCCTTTTCATCTGGTACATATGTATATAAATCTTAATAATTCAATGCGCCGCTAATATTGGATTGAAATTATAGGTATATCTAATTACGCAATCGAGTTAAATCGAGTCGTTGTTTCACGATACAGCGTTAAAAAATTAAAATTATTTAATCGCGTACAGGAAGTGATAGTGTCTGTGAAAGAAATATCGTTGTTTCAATACGCGACACAAGTAGGTTAAGCTTACAGGGAAGCTAATTACCTATCGAACTTTGTGCACGAAGCAGAAGAAAAAGTTCATACGCAGCTTTCTACATCTTTGTAACGTAGACGTAATTGGCACTACGTCAAAATAAAGTTTGACGCCGAGTACACCTTGAAGCTTTTCACTCTGCCGTTTAATGCATAAAAATTAAAGTTTGTTTTGAACTTTGACTCGGTAACTATTTTCTAGAGTGCAGAATATATATTGTTTTCGCGTTGCACTTTCTCGTACCGAGACTCGAATCGACGCGTATTTGCTTAGATGATTCGTTTGAAACGTTGTTATTTCGGTACACCGATGTTTATATACCGTTATTTTCCCAAAATATTTTTACTACCTTTTGCACATTTGATTTCTAGAAATTTATTAAACTTCGTAGAAATATTTACGTTACGCTTTTTTCGCGTGTTATTGTTCATTTATATTTTGCTTTTTTCTATGCACAGACTTTTGATTTTTTTTTAGGTTTTTTCATTTACGTATGATTTAAATGTTTCACCTATACATGAGTACACGTAGATATATATACATTTCTTGTAAAATTTAACTCACATTTTGAAAAGTTTTTCACCATTTTTCGGTATGGCTATTGTTTAAAAACCGCTGAATTACAAAGTATACATACCAATATATATATATATATATATATATATATACCAGATAGCTTATTTGATATTTACGCATGAAAATATACAAGAAGTGATATAAAAAATGTAGGTCACGCTTATTCAATTACGCGAAAATAGAGTATTGGTTACAGTAAGACAATTTTCAAGTGAGATAATAATTAATAAGCGATGATAAACATTTGACTGCATGAACCTTTTGCGGAATTCTCATTAAAGAAATCGTAACTTTTTGTTCACGAGATGCAGGTGTACATTTTTTTCTTGAGTATATACTTAATTGTCTATATTTAGCTATTGATAATTCTTTTAATGAAGTCGGCGACAAATTAAATAAAGTATATAGGTATATATATATATATATATATAGGATAAGCCATTAAGAGATTTTTCTTCACTTACGGTTAATTAATTGTTTTAATTAAAAAAATAAATTGAAAAATAACGTTGATGATTTATGTCGTTATAAATATTACTCTTACCACACTATACTATTCCCATAATAACACTTGAATTAAAATGTCGTTGCGTTAACTATGGCTGACCAAACTTATAATTTTCTACTTGTACTCAAATAAATGTTTATCTAAGACAAACATAAATTACCTATCATATTGTTAGAAATGTTTAATAAATTTATCAATTTCAATAATGTGAAATATTAAATATTGTGCCAAATATGATAATGTTATTTAAAAGTTTTTACACATCCTGGCAAATTAAATGCGATAAAAATTAATATTTACATGCATAATTTTCAGTTATTTATATATTTATGTTAGAAAACTGTAAACATTCGTTCATTATTTAGTTAGTACGCTGTTTGCATATCAAAAATCTTTTTCAACAATTTTGAACATAACTGCAAACCATTGTGTGTCGAGTTTAATAATCCCCGATGACACGTATATTAGACCATTAAACTTGCACGAAAAATACATGAATTTTGTGTTTAAAAAGCTCTCATCTACCGTGCGTACAAATATCTCAAGCGAATTTTAAAATGGTTTCGGTATTACGACATAATTTGTCGAGTTATTTTCTTAATTACCAAATTACATTTTTATGAAGGCACACACACACATACATTAAAAACACTCAAACTGTTGCGAGAAATAGTCAAAAGTAATTTATAATTCATACATTGTTATACTAAAAACGAAAAATTATGAGTTTAGCCTATTTCTGCAAAATGTACCATAAACTTTTATTGTATACTACAATATCCTATTTATTAATATTTTAAAAGTTTTGAAGTTTTTTTATATATCTTTCATTTTATAATTTCAATTCAGATTAATATTATAATATACAATTTAATTTCTAACTTAGGAATTACAAATATTTTAAAACCACCACCCTAGTAGAAATTAAAAGGAGAAGGTACTTTTCTTTTATATTATAAAATTATATAAATTTCGGATAAACCGTTGAACACCTTATTAAAATAACTGTTACTGTTACACGTATTATTGTAAAATGTATAACAACAACAACGACAAGTATTTAATTTAGAATAAGATTATACATATACATTGCAACATCATATCTTATTTTTTTAAATAATTCCAAACGTCCAAATATTTTTAATAATTGGCCGAATACCGCGTAAATAAAATAAACCGTATTTTATGAAATTTAAAAAAAAAAAAAAAAAAAAAAAAAAAAAAAAAAAAAAAAAAAAAAAAAAGAAAGTGAGATTTTATTGAAAAGAATTTATTCGCGCAGCAGCATCATTGTTTTATTAGTTCCTCACGGGGGCATGAAATAATTTTCTTCTCCACACACGTGTACAGACCATCAAGGTTCTCGAGTATGATCCCCGTGAGAATTTGCGGACCGTTTTCTACTTACGCATTTGGCACGAATAGAGCTTCTTTATAACCATATACTTTTCCTTCCTTCCGCATGCTGATTCCCTAGATTTTTCCGTAGAAATACCCATTTTTTCCCTCTTCTACCCGTTTACGCGATGTTACAATGCTACTGCTATATTATCCTTCTTATACGAGGTAATACCATTTTTTTATCCTCGCTCTCTGCAATATTTCCCTTAAATAAAATCAATGTTTTACGCACATACGTTGTCCGTACATACCAACGTGTTTAAATATTGCTTAAATCATCTGTATCTATTACACTTTTTTTAATGGGTTTTTCCAACTATTATATATACGCGTACCAATCGTTAGCGAAAAAATGTACTATCTTTTTTTTCTGTATCTTAAAATATCAAGACTCGTAATCGGTAATATCTCGTCTCCCCGAGGTTGAATCTAAAGAATCGCTCGAATCGAATCGCAATATGTTTATTTCGAGATAAACTCTCAAATATATATAAAAAGCGCAGAAATATTTATAAATTCAATTCGTATATTTAAAACTGAGAAAGATAAATTTTAATGCAAGAAAGTCGAACTAATTTTAATTTTACAACTTTACCCAGATGTTTAATTAACATTTAAAAGGTACCATTATAATATTTTATTATCGCTTCTAGTTTTTATACCCGGTACGCGAATAAATTATCCTTCGGACTATAGCGTAAAAAATATACTATACTATATCGCAAACGGTAAATATAAAATACGCGTATACTCTTCTGCATACGCGTGCATAGATATAAAGCTATAAAAGCATGTATATATATACATGCATACGTATACACATACACGTACACAACAGGCACACGCATGCAGGTTGTAGTTAATTTCATTTCCAGTTCTTACTGAGCTTTTAAAAAATTTCTTGGGAAAAAGGATAATAATAATAATAATAATAATAATAATATTATCCACGCAAACGTTATAATTTTACCGAACAAATATTGATAATATTATTGCGAATTTAGGTTTGCCCGTAATAAAATTATTTTCATTTGCTAAAGTAATCAAAACTTTACATTCGCTACTTAATGTTAGATAGCCTCGCGAGACTTTTATGTTTAAACGAGGAACGATCGTTTTTTTTTTATTTTAATACCCATTTGATTTCAAAGTATACACGAAAGAGTATTACGTATATATATGTACACGAGTGTATTTTTTTATCTGGAACACCGTCAACTAAAATCAAACGAAGATCATAATAATGATATTCGATAAAATGTATTTTTGTATCGTTTTCATTATGTTTTCTCGTCCAATGTCTCAATTTTCTTTAGATTATTTCCCTTTACTTTAATACGATCATTTGATCTTATTAGGTACATTGTATGCGATCGATATCAAATTGTAATGCAGAACGGTAATTTGTTAAAACGTTTCCTACTGCGCGTTCGCGTGAATGGAGAAAATTAAAGTAAATAACTACTTCTTATTATTACATATTTGATAGGAGATGCTGATTTTTATTTGGAATTTATTATTACGTATAGAATTTACATATCGGAGAACTTTTAATAACGATCGTTGGTATTTAAAATTTGAAAAGACCTATATGCACGTTAGATCGGTGGAGAATAACTGTATGGAACCGGGTTACGAAGGATAAACCGGGCGATGGAAATACTGGAGGTGCCGGTGCCGGGTAATCCGGTGATGGATAACCCGATGATGGAGCTAGTGGATATGGACTACCCGTATCTGGATACGGTGGTTTAAAGCAAAATTCTGCAGGAACTTGACTGTTGATGTGCCACCACTACGAGTGCAGAGTTTCCGACTCGAATAAAAGAAACATTTATCGATTAAACCGCTTCACTCTATACGTACAGAGTAATAAAAATGTTAACGTTTCAAATTAAAATACATTTTTATGGGAAGTTAAGCTTTACGACAATCAATGTTATCGAAACGATTACTATTTGCGACATTGGTATTATAATTAATTTATTAAACTTCGTTCATTTTAACAACAATATTCAATTATACATGAATTTTACGTGTGTATTTAATGTATTTGCGGCCCTGGTAGAAGTGAAAGTATTTAAAATAGTCTAGGAAATAGATAAATAAATAGGAAAACTAGGCAATAACTAGGTACCGTTGAAACGATTTTTTACACCGTGGATTTAATGGAATGCCCGTAGCCTTAAAATATGAAAAAGCAGTTGCTCGATTGGGTTATATACTAAAGTCGAATATTGCTAAATTCTATTGGTTTCTTACTAATACGTACATTTTTTTATTCATCTATGCGAAAGGTTTCCAAATTACTAAAATATACCGAAAGGTATCCAGTAGTTGATCGTGAACCAATTTCTGATCAGTATATTATTTCATTAAGGAGATGTGAACCCATTAAAATAGAATCACTATTTATTTTTTCTTAAGCGAACAGTATACTTTATCGAAAAAAACGCTCTGTAACGGTGTTGTATTTACATTAAAGATAGTCTATCAATTTTTATGTGTAAATTATATAATATCGGTCTCTCCGAACTAAATGCTTTATTTTAGATTAAAGCAGGCCTATCGTACTCTTTGTCCACTATGGCTGGTGGAATTTCCCAGAGTACGGCCTTTTAAAATAATTAAAGGCGTTTCGTCCTCGATCTCCAGCTTGGACTCCTCAGTAAGGAACTGGAGATCTTACCTTAGACGCCTGTCGCAAGATGAACCGCGACGCCAGCTAGATGTTCTGCGGCTATATATATATAGAAAATCTATGAATTTTTTCAAATTTTTTTATCAATAAATCAACGAGATTTTTGAGCAGCCGCGCAGCATTGTTTTTAGCATTATCTGTAAATTTTTTCAAATTTTTAATTCCATTAATTTTTAAAATTTTTGGGATTTTAGAGGTAGGTTCCTGTAATTTGGGTATCACATCGCCTTAAAATAATAAGATTTACGTAAACCTAAAGGTTGCTAAATACAATTTAAAGAGGTTAAACAATCAATAATTGGTTAGTAGGCTAAACTACGAGTTGATTATATGTACCAAAAATTTACTGATCAGAAATTGGTACCTCCCGCTTTTTTTTCTTAGATTGTTGCTTACTTTATAAATAGCAGTTATTTTATTTTTTCTGAGATGGCTAAAAGGAAGTTTAATACTTATACTTTGAATATGTGTCATACATATATATACAATTATTAGCCTTTTTAACATAAAATTATTGTACGCACGTATGGATTTCCCTTAATTGATCAACAATTGGGTATGTGAGGGTATTGAACGTTTGAAATGATTGTAATTCTTCTTTCAGAGCCTAGAACGAGACACTAATCTAACGTAGCAGAAAATGTCCGAAACTAATATATGTATTTCCAAAAATGATTAGCTGAATTTCATGAATCTATATATAAATTCTATAAAATCAAAACTGACTTCATTTTTACTAATTGCAATGGAAACGACTTATTTACTAACTATTAATCATTTGGTTTTCTTTTGGAGGCATTATGAAATTTATGTTTATGTATATATATATAAAAGTCTGTATGCAGAGAGGCATTCATCCCTTCTATCCGCATAGTCGCATTGACCCAGACAGCAAACAATATATTCAACAGTTTGTTATCAATATATAAAAATAGTTGCATTTGCGCAAATTGCACGAACAAACATTGATACGGTATTGAGAAATTCCATTGGTAAAAGGATAGTAAAATTCTATAAACGAAATATATATTTTTATTGTTGTTATGCGCGTATAGAGATACATCGTACAACAGTTAATTTCAATCAAAACTGTTTTTTTTTGTTTAGACTCTATAAAAATACAATGAGTTTCTCATAAACCATGGAAAACACATTTACCTTACAATTCTTTATATCCCCAGCGAAAACGAACAATCTCTCGTTATTCCTATGCTTTTCAATATCCAGCAACAAGAAACGTAAAACTCACTCCATATATATGTACGCATACACGCACACTGAGTTATCGAGTTAACGCGTCAAAACACGCGGCATGTGCATAGACGTATTTATTTGTACGACAACAAAAAAAAAGAAAAAGATAAAAAAGAAAAAGAAGAAAGAAAATTGCAAAGAACGGTACAAAATAATAAAAAAGGAAAAAAAAAGCGAGCACCGGAAATGTAAGACGGAAGTCTGGCAATCGATGGCTCGGTTGGACGCCTTCGAAGCCAACAACCGTATTCAGATTCAGTGGATGAGCAGCCATGCTCTACGAGCATCAGTCGAAGATGAGTGGCCACTAATGAACTTGCGCGCCCTGTAATCAGCTGATCGGAGTTCGAACGTGTGTGTATATATATATCGAATCCTTTGGTGTATAGAGGCATTGATGATTTGCGGTTTCGCAAAATGTATTATATACGACGTACCATTTGGGTTTTGCAATTGCTTCGACCTTTCTCAAGTACAGTTATTTTCAAAATTGCTATTTCTACTTTTACTTCGTAGATCGTCACTCGGTAAAGCTTATAACATTTTAAATTAATGGACTTTACAATTAAGGTTTTTTTATTATTCGTCGCAAGAAGAAAAAAAAGGGTAAAATTTTTAATATTCACGAGTTACTATTTCCATAAAAGAAGTAATAGAATTTCAGAATCGAAATATGTTGTTTTTTTTCGAGAATGATAAAATTTGTTACTGGCAAACATGACGACCTCAGTTAATGCAGTTAAAAAGCAAATGAATATAATTTTTGTCCAGAATTGCATATATAAAAATTAAGAACCAGATTGACAATTTTGACGATGCTGGACAGTAATTTTTTCTAAACGGAGACTCTTTGAACATGTATTTTCTTTCACAATATTTACCAAGCTAGCACTACAATATTTATCCAAAATATTTAGATACGTTTTAAAAATAAATTTTTTCATCGAGCATAGTGTCAGATAATTTACAATGTAATATGTTGTGTAAATTAAGAGACAAGCACGATCGAAATATTTTGCTCAAAGAAAATAAATCAATTAAGACACAGGTATCAAAATGTCTCGTTCAAATAATCGAATCTTTGTAGAGCGAGTCTGTTGTTCGATTATAATGAATTCGTTTAAATATCGACATTTTCTAGTCTATGCGCCTTTCAGCGAAATCGGTTCATCAAATTTTTTTCCTTCTTTGCTTATCGATAATATTTACAGATTAATATTTATTAAAGAACAAAATGCCAAGAAAAATAATATAATGCATTATCTTTTAAAATAGGGATTATTATTTTATAAAGTACAAAGTATTAAAAAAAAATACAATAATTATCTTGTCAGTGTGTTAAAAATGTTAGAGTGTTATTTATATGAAACACGCAAAAGCTTTTATTATACTAATTTTTAATAGAATTTTATATAGTATTTTTATTTTTTCTGTCTGTGTAATATTTGTAAACGAAATTATTTGTAACAATGTATAGTTGTCAATCGGTAATAAATCAATCAATGGAGCATATTTAATAATTTAAAGGAATTGCACATAAACTAATTTAAAAGTGTTGTACAAATAGTTTTCATTCGAGTTCTAGTTTATTTCGCGGAAAACCAGACAATAAGAAACAATACACAAAGAGTAATGAATAATTTTTAATAACGAATGTCTATGATCTATAGCTTGAATCGTAAATCATACAAGTAACAGTAACAAATATTTCAATGATTATTCTATAATATTCCCGCGGTAACATTTTTAACGAAATAACAGGTTGAAAGAAAAAATGAACGTTAGAACGCTAATTAATTTTAACGGAGTTCCACTGTAAATTGTGAAAAATGGCTCACTTGAAAATTCTAAACGTTACCCTCTACCTTCAAAGGTAAAGAAAATTACACGCTGACGAAAAATAACGAATAACCGTTTAATTTATTTTTCATAAATCATTCGTATATAAAAAAATCTATATTATTAAAATTTAAGATCCATCCTTAACCATTGAATCGACCTTTCTTTATAATCGGTGCAATACGATTTTATACGGATAAAGTTCCTATATATATAGATCATCAAATATGTTTAATTGTTCAAAATCGAGTAAACTATGTTGCGTTAAATCTAAGCCGATATTGGGAATATAATGACATTTGATCAATAGAATGAAATACCCAGAGATGTTTTGCGGTATGAATTTTCGCAGCATCGTCAGAATTTCGAAAGGTCGGAACAGGAAAATCCCATTTAGTTTATCTCGGTTTATCTCGAGTAAAATCAGCAATAGATACTTCTTCCTTAAATTTCGTTAGGCAAAATTTATAGAAAAAGGTGACTCGATTAAATAAATGCTAATTCGGTACATTAAATCAGTTAATTATACCATTACCCGGTATTCCGTTTGCTCTTGGTTTTCCCTTTCGATTATTCGGTACCGAATGTACAAGAGACTCTCGAAATTAGCATGCGTCTCGCCACGAGAGAGAGAGAGAGAGAGAGAGAGAGAGAGAGAGAGAATAACAAGTGGCGATTCATTCGTTTGCTACAGAGATCCCAACGATCGCTGCGTGATAAATCCTTGGTTAGATGTATATATACCTGCAGCTCTGAGAAAGTCATTCGGTTATACACGTACTACTTCCTTCTGTCTTTTAAAATTACGTAACTACACGTATTCCCCCGGTCTCCCTCTCTTTCCTGTTTTAACGAACCAGAAACTCGAGTTGATTAGCTTGGAAACTAGGTTACAATTGTTACACGAAGGGGACACCTGATTTAACCTTTTCAACCGATCGATCTTTGTTTTCTTCTACTATAGACAATCCTTCAGTTGAATTATATTCCAAGATGTAATGCGCTGTGTTGTTAACTCGGTGCACGCGAACAACCTCGATCGAACGTATCGTTAAATTCTTGAGAGCACACTCGAATAAAAATGGACAAGTTAATCAGCGTATCTCTTATATAGACGCGTTAATTCAAAATGCGCGCCTTCAACAACGTTCGTCGTATTGTATACGCGCCATCGCAACAACAACAAAAAAACTAAAGAAAAAAACGATCCTTGACATTCACGTCTATCCGTTGGTCGTATAAATTTATGCAGAGTTACGTCGCCGTCGGGTTTGTAACATAAATTCTTTGTTTCACTTCCAAAACACAATGACCGCCTCCTCATCGCGCGTCTTGTGTATAGAGAAATTGGTTTACGTAAAAACAAAATTATGTCGTATTAATACCAATGAAAATCGTATGACCGTGAAGATATTTACGGGTAAACGAGTACCGAACTATCGTAATTTAAATCGAGACTTGGAATTATATATTTAATAGCTTTCTTTCCTTTTATTAATACGGGTTCACGCTCAACTCCACGCTGTTTATAAGAATGTATTTTTGTATAGTTAAAATAGACTCAGTGTATTACAATTTTAAATTGACCGTGCGAAACTTTGCATCGTTATTGTCAAATCAAACTATTTTCAATATTTTGCATATTAAACAACTTTCCTGTTTTCAAATGTTTCAAAATGTCGCTCTTAAATATTATACAATATTCATCAACGAACGATTTTTTTCTCAAAGCATAACACCATGTACAAATGAAATGTAATATATATTTGTAAAATTGAGTAATTATATGTATATATTTAAAATTACTCAATTTTACAACCCGTGTAAAAAAAAAAGTATGGGGAACGTCTGGGAAAAGTCTGGCTTATAAAGTCTTGGCAAAGTCTAGCTGGTGAGACTATCCCATACTTTTTGCCAGACTTAATATATTTTAATCAAACCAGACTTCTTCCGCACATTTTGCCAGACTTTATAATTATTTGAAAGTCTGGGATAAATAAGCCATACTTTCTCCCACACATTTTACTAGACTTTATAATGATTTTTAAAAGTCTGGGAGAATTCAACCAGACTTTCTCCCGAACATTTTGCCAGACTTTATAATAATTTTTAAAAGTCTGGGATAATTTAACCAGACTTTCCCCAGACTTCCCCCTCGTCGAATCTTTGTCGCATTGCATCTTCAAACATAAAATTATATTATTTCTAATTAATAGAAACAACAAATCCTCAACATGTTTTGAGCTATCGAACTCTCAAAACCACCAGATACTTATCTATCACATATAAAAAAGTCACTAATGTTTTTCGTGTATCTCGCGACAACAAACTGAAGAATAGTTAGGTTACAATTATAAAAACACAATCATCAAATTGAAGTTGGTTTCATATCGTTTTGTACCCTAACCATTTCATCAGTTTGTTGTCACGAGATACACGAAAAACATTAGTGACTTTTTATATGTGATAGATAGTATCTGGTGGTTCTAAGAGTTCGATAGCTCAAAACATCTCGAGGATTTATTGTTTTTATTAATTAGAAATAGTATAAATTTTATGTTTGAAGATGCAATGCGACAAAGATTCGACGAGGGGGAAGTCCGGGGGAAGTCTGGTTTAAATTATTCCAGACTTTTAAAAATTATTATAAAGTCTGGCAAAATGTGCGGGAGAAAGTCTGGTTGAATTCTCCCAGACTTTAAAAATAATTATAAGGTCTAGTAAATGTGGTGGGAGAAAGTATGGCTTATTTATCCCAGACTTTCAAAAATAATTATAAGTCTGGCAAAATGTGCGGGAGAAAGTCTGGTTGATTTAAAATATATTAAATCTGGCAAAAGTATGGGATAGTCTCACCAGCTAGACTTTGCCAAGACTTTATAATCCACACTTTTCCCAGACGTTCCCCATACTTTTTTTTTACACGGGTCTTTTTGACTTCGTATTTAAAAATAAGGTAATATTCTAGTTTTTGGAATGTATAAAATATAGCTAGCCTTGAAACATTAACAAATGAATAAATTTTTAGTATATGATATATTAATAAATTAACCTTTGCAGTACCGGGATTTTAGAAATTTTCACTACGTATCGTATATATTTAAAATTACTCAATTTTACAAATTTACTAACTCAATTAACCATTTTTTAGAAGTTGCTTAGACAAGATTAATTTAACCTACCACTAAACAAAACTGATAACTTTAAATTACTCTCAAATATGCTTTAAGAAGAAATTTGCTTGATGTAACATAATTTTTCTATATATAATTTAGTTTACTATGCTTGAAATATCAGAAATCGACTTACTAAATTAAAATTCCTAATTCTTTGCATAAGAAGATTCAGCTCAAACAGACTTTGATACTTATCTATCACATATAAAAAAGTCACTAATGTTTTTCGTGTATCTCGCGACAACAAACTGAAGAAATAGTTAGGTTACAATTATAAAAACACAATCATCAAATTGAAGTTGGTTTTCATATCGTTTTGTACCCTAACCATTTCATCAGTTTGTTGTCACGAGATACACGAAAAACATTAGTGACTTTTTTATATGTGATAGATAAGTATCTGGTGGTTCTAAGAGTTCGATAGCTCAAAACATCTCGAGGATTTATTGTTTTTATTAATTAGAAATAGTATAAATTTATGTTTGAAGATGCAATGCGACAAAGATTCGACGAGGGGGAAGTCCGGGGGAAGTCTGGTTAAATTATTCCAGACTTTTAAAAATTATTATAAAGTCTGGCAAAATGTGCGGGAGAAAGTCTGGTTGAATTCTCCAGACTTTTAAAAATAATTATAAGGTCTAGTAAAATGTGTGGGAGAAAGTATGGCTTATTTATCCCAGACTTTCTGACTTCGTATTTAAAAATAAGGTAATATTCTAGTTTTTGGAATGTATAAAATATAGCTAGCCTTGAAACATTAACAAATGAATAAATTTTTAGTATATGATATATTAATAAATTAACCTTTGCAGTACCGGGATTTTAGAAATTTTCACTACGTATCGTTTCTATGAAAAAGCGATGATGGGTCTCCAATTTTGACCCAAAGACTAAATGTTTGCGAGCATATGTGCGTCAGGCCGGTACTCTAAGGGTTAATAAAATTACCTTAACAATTACAATAATTATTTATGCACTTAAGGAGTAAAGTAGGTATATATATTCTCGGGGTGAAATTGCTAGTAAGGACAGTAATTCATCCAAGGGAATAATCGTTTTTTATTCCCAAAATGTATATAAAATTTTTACCCTGATCACATGAAAAGTCACTTTATGCGACAATAATTGTCTTAATTTCCTAAATTATGCTCAATACTGTAAGATTTTATTGGTTTAATACATTGTATTTGTCGGAAAGGGCTAAAATAAGTGTTAAAAACAAAAAAGTAAGTCTACGATGAATCGAGTGATCAAAGGAATAAAATGCATAACAGGTTAATAAAATAGACTTTTTAGATGATCAGGGTGAAAAATCTGATATTTCATACGATGAAACGATATTATTTCGATAATATCGCCAGTTTACTTTTACCGATCGTGCGGCAATATCCCGATAAAAAAGAAAAGTCGCGATCTTATGGTCTATTTTTTTTCAGTTAAGGATGGCGTAAAAATTTAATCGTATCGCATCGTGAAAAGGGAGCATCACATCTCTCGCCTACGTAATCAAGCACACGAGTACGTCCCAGCGAGATCGAATCTTTCTTCGTATATGCAGCATACACGCGGCACATTCCATTGATTATTTATTTATCCTTTTTTTTTCTATTCGACTCGAAAAGGTTCGCGGGAGCTTTTCCCAAGCAGAGCGCGGCGCGCATTAATTAGCAGGACCCTTTTACGCCGATATATCGAGGCGCACCTCGATTGTTTTCCTTCGAGTATTTTTTTTTCTTTTCTCCACCTCGACGATAAGTATCGCGGGTAACGATCTCTACATTTTTTCGCAGCCCTTAAACAGTCATAATCCTCGTTCGTTCGCGCGCCACCAAGTTTCTAACGACACCAACAGTATCATTAGTTAGACGCGTGTGTATGTGTGTGGAGATTATTTTTTAAAATATTGATCGATCGTAGAATGTTAAACTGTACTTTTCGATATAATTGCTTGAGAATTATTTTCACCGGTTAGGTTAAACATCCGCGCTACGGTGTACAACATATATTTTTCGAAAGTCGCGGGTATATTATAGCCAGGGATTCGTAAACGTATTTTTCGTTTGTTGTAAACGCTTATCGATCTTGTAATGGCGTATACACATATTTCTCGAGGAAAATAAACAACATTAATATCTATGCAAATTTGCCATGGAAATAATCTCGTGTGGAATAATTTATAGCCGTTATACATCGTAACACTTTCATAAGCATCAGCTGACAGTGATTTAAAGTTTATTGCGTAATGATACGAATATTTTCATACGCGCGTTTTTAAATTGTGATGCGAACTAAAGGAAAGAAAAGTTTATTTTGAAAGATTGAAAAATATAAGTTGAAACTCTGATCTCGATTGTTCGTTGGTGTGTACAGATGAAAGATTAAAAAGTAAAATGAGATGAAATAAAATAAAGTTCTAAGAGAGTGACGTATAGAGACGATATAAGTCAGTTTTTCTTAAGAGGGTATCTCATCGGTGTATACCTCCGGAGTCGAAGAGTCTAGGCGGAAGAAGACGCGTGTAGTCGGAGGGGGCAGCCGGCGGGAGCCTTGATAAATCGTAGGCGGTGGCAGGCGAGCGCGCGCGCAACCTCGGACCGCGATCCTTATCGAGGTGCCGATCGCGCTGCCGATTCCTCGGAGCCCCGTCTCTCCCCCCTCGAACCTCCAGCCCGAGGTTTATATAATGAGCGATAAATAATCCCCGGTCTTACATTCCAGGCGCGGGGGCGAAAAAAAATTATGCCCGGACGTCGATTATGGTATATACGCCGGTGCCCCCGGGTGCGCGTCTCCACTTTTTGCCGGAGACGTTACAATTACTCGGACTTACGGGATTTACGGTCTACCCGAATTCGCGATTCATTAGGCCGCCCGAGTGATTTATATTCGGATGATCGTGCTCTTCGGTTTACCAACTTTACCACGACGCTCAGATTCTTATCCGGTTACTTGTTACTTGGATCGCTTTTGATTTTCAACCCCCGTATCGGTACTAGGTCTACGAGATTCCTTTTTATTCGATCCTACGGTTTTCGAGTGCGCACATGAAAAAGAGAATGACGATCGCTTGATTGCGTCGTATATCGTTGTTTCGTTTATACGTATACTAACTTGACACGTTGATACCGATCTTACAAGAGACCTCGACCTTTGATCGTTTCGACCAAATTAAAATATTCGTATCTCTGGATGTTCTCATACACCCTAGCGATAAAATATTTTATCTTTTCGTGCTAATTCGGAGATAAGAAACATTATCACTCTGATTAATATCACTTGAACTCTAACTGCTAAATCGAAACTATTGTCCAAAAATTAGAAGAAACCTGTCATTAAGAGTTATTATTTGAACTATAGTTTGTCCGAATAGCTCGAAAGTTACGTTTATATAAAAAAATAGTTATAAAAATATTTTTGACAATTCTTGGATCAAATGTAACTTTAGTACTGAAACTCCAGAATATATTTAATACTCGAGTTATTTACATTTCAGTTAATAATCGTTTTCCTTGATTTTTCTGAAAAATCGAATATATCTTATTATTCTATAAGCGGGCCAATGGAAACAAACCCCAAGATACGGGTATTTTTGTTTCGGGCCAAATAATGTTTTAAGCACTACGTCAACGCGAAATTAGATAAAGTGAATCGATGAAAAATACATGATCGGGATTAAAGTCACAACATAAAGTACACCGAATAATGATGAAATATAGATCAGCTACCGACACCGGTACTAGACAGATGTGACGGATATATGCATCTATAAAGGTATATACAAGGTAAAGAGAGTCACCTCCGCGAGTGTAGAAAGTAATTTATATACGAAGAAAAGAAAATGATAGGGATAGTCACGAGGAGTTAATAACAATTGTTAACGAGGGCGATATCGACACCGTGGCGCACGATGATTTACAGTCACGAATCTACAGCGCTACCGGGCACACGACTGACCGCGCACGGCGGATATAAGAAGAAAAAAAAAGTAAGAAACCAAGGGCGGAAAGGGGTATTGGGTACATAGCGTGACAGGTGCAGGAGACTCTTCCGCGAGTCGCTCTATCGGTCGCCACAATACGAGAGCGCAGTTACCGTTGCCCATTGGCCTAGCCAACTCTCTGCCAATTATGCAATATTCTATACGATGCGCCTCCTCTCGCTTTACGAGCCGGTCATTACGGTCATTACCGAGAACCCTGGAGTCCGTTATTTTTTTTTTTTTATCATTCTTTCGAGACTCCACTTTTACAGGGTAACAGAGGGAGAGAGAGAGAGAGAGGGGTAAAAGTGGTCATCGCGCGATTTGACGCCAAGCCTCGCATCGTAAACATCGATGTGCAGCGTCATAAATAGGGAATACACCCGAACGTGTATCTATCTCTTGGCTCGACTTCGCTTTCGTTCGTTATTTTAATTTTCTTGGATACTCGTTCCTCGTTGTTCCTTCACTCCCTTGGATATATAGGCTAGGGCGTAGTTTCCCTTACTACTCCCTGGGCCTGCTGAACGCGTTCATTCCACTCTCTACGAAATAACTCTTGAACTTGAAAGTACACTCTACCTCCTGCTGCTCCTGTTGTAGAGTTCGATTTATATACTTTTTTTTATGGGTATATTTGAATGTGAAAAATTGTATCATAATACATTTGAGAAAAGAGAGATACGAACACGTCGTGGTTAACGGTGCACAATTTTCTTGCTTATATCGCGGAATATCTTTCGTTAGAGAAAATGGACGACTGATAATAGACCGTAATTGCTAATGAGTTGCCGTTATTTTTAAACTGTACGTATTTTCCTATTGCGCTTTTATCGTATACTTTTCAAAACTAGAGACGGAGAGAACAGTTTTATAAAAAGTACCTAATTCTTGAATATAAATTGTATAATCTCGCTTTTATACGCTACATTTTTACCCGTAATATGGTTATTTATTTTCTTCCTACCCGGTGTAGTATTTTTTAATTTTATTCATCAATAAGAGTTTTTATGAGCAACACGTTTATTTTTAAAACTTAATCTGATTTACATGTATTTCTCTATTATATTTGTAACTAAATTTTTACGGAAAGTTGGGATGCTATACGAAACCCTCGATCATTTATGTGCAACCGAATACAAAATGTCCTTATTACTTTACGAAATACTATGAAAAATACAACGTTTTTTTCAGTGTTATATAAAGCTCATCGAAATTATTTTTAATTCGGTTTCCAAATCACCTGCGGATTTGTCTTTTAAAACAATTTTTAAAAACATGTTTATGATTTTTTAATGTCTTTATGATGTGTATAAGCTATTTTTATAAGGTTAAGTATAGTATTAGTATCATAATACAAAATTCAATTGAATAAAACAAATAAAAAGTCAAGTAAAAATCATTGAACTCTTGGAGTAAAATTTCTTAAAGTGCGCAATCTAAATTGATTAAGTAAATATTGACTGGATTTTATCAAAACTCTTGCGCAAATATTATTGTTTAGTTAAAAAAAATCTTAAAAGAGTAAATTAGAAAGAATGTCGTACATAAAATTAAAATTATGCAGTTGTTTTATCGTAGATAGATTAACACGTGAAAAATATAAAGTATTGTATTTTGATTGTAATCAGTCGATCGAGAAATCATAATAATAAATTATATTATTTATCGTAGCGATGTATTATTGTAACAATATAGAAATAATTGAAACAAAATAATTACAATTTGTATACTATGTATAGTATATATATTATAATAATAGATGCACGTATAATTTAATTAATAAGTTTAGAAAATATGTTTATTCACAAGGTAAAAAAGAACAACTAAAAAATAAAATAAAAGAGGTAAAAGTTTTGTTTTATTTTTTAACAAATATCCGTTGTGTGGACAGATGAATTGTAAAATATTGTATAATACCATTATACTGTACTTTGCAAGGATATAATAATGCTGATATAAAGGAATTGATTTTAAAGGCATTATGTACATTGTCGCCTATAGAACGGGTACATGGGTTACAAAGCGTTTATTCGCTGTGCCAACGCACGCTGATTCAACAATTATCGATAACGCATAAAACATTCGAAAGATATTTAAAAACACCTAACGTGTAATATTTAGTAATTAATACTGAAAGACAATTAAGTTAATATTACTGAAAGAAATTTTCGAACGTTCGGTTAAGTATATAACTTTGCTGAAAATTATCTATATATACGCAGTGTACCGCGGGTGAATATTACTCGAATTCGTCTAATCGGACACGTTGTAATTTGACTTCGTTTATTCGACGAACTTCCGAGTGTTGTCAATATAAAACGCGATTGTTGTTAAGGAATCAACGATACATTCCTAAAGTTATGTATTTTTAGTCGAAACGATTCGTCGTTACGATACGGCAAATGTTTATCACCTTGGAGGCCACACACTTGTTGAACCGCGAAAGCACCTTAACGTCCGGTTTCTAAGTATACGCGAGAGCACGTAGGCGTGTAACGTATTGCGCCTCCTGACGTATACTGTATAATGTCCATACACAGTGTAACCACGCCGTAATATGCATATCTCTTTCCTCGGTGCAAACCAAGATGCACCTGCCCTTGGATCCGTAAGACCGACCTCCAACTATATACCTATACCTATACCTATACCTTCTTCTTCTTATTCTTCTTCCTTTTTATTTTGCTTCTTCTTCTTTTCTTTCTCTTAGGCTTACTGTTTTTCTTTTATTTTATTTCACTCGGTACAGTAGGAAGGGGAACAGAGAGAAGACGCGTCGAAGAATCAACTCGTAAGAAAGAGGATGACGGGATGTTGAAGCGACTTGTAACGTTTGATTACTTCCTTCATTATCGGAGTACCGAGGCTTTACAGGAATTTAGGCAATTAATTTTCCTGCGTGTACAACAGTTTAATTACCATCCTTTACATTTCATTATATACCGATCCGTTTACGTACATCGGGTATATATAGACCAGAGAGTTGTACAAAATTATATAAGATCCTTTGGATTTTCCGTGCAGTCGCGATTCATTCAATATTACAACGTGGAAAACGATCGTTTCTCACAGACGTCGAATAAATGGTAATACCTTTCGTTTTTTTATTGCGAACAACGAGATCGAGGTGCGGTGGACGCGGATTTCTTCTTGCGAACGATGATCGTTCGTTTGTTCAGTTCGCTCTCGTTCACTCGATTCGCGACTGTTTCGATTAACCTGTCAATCAAGTTTTACATTCTAATTGATCAATTTATTGATCGGATCTTTGATTATTCTACTCTCAATCGATTAGTGCGATATAATTACCTACATAATTGTACAAAGTATTACCGTTTTTTTTAAAAACAATGTCCGACCGTAATTTGGCTAATAAAGTGATTAAACAATTAAGAGACTTACGTTCTCGCTTACTTAGGAAGATTGAAACGAGAGGTATACTATTTAAGCTTACAAATGAGTAATAATGTAAAGGAAAATATGGTAGAATGAAAAGAATTACGCTGACAAAGGAAAACGAGTGCGATTCTGTTTTTGCAAAGTTTACGCGACACTATCTTCAAAATTACGGGTAGAACAGTCAGTGCGTGAAGATTAGATCTAGCGAATACTTTAGAACCATTGAGATATTATACACTTTGGTGTACACGATATTTTACAATATAGCAAATTTTCTCATTTCACTTGGTTCGGTGTATGCACTATACGTTACAATCAAAAATACACGACTAGGATTTGCACTTTAATACATTTTCCACTCGAATCTAACGGATATACATTTTAAAAATATAAAAATCTATATTCTTTATTTAATGGAGAATTTGTAAAACGTGTTTCAAACGACCTTATCTACGAGACGCACTTTTTCTTTTTGGTTATCACAATAACTTTTCCGTTTGGGTAAACGCGAGTGAAATTTTTGTGCTTCCTCGTCGAGTAGAAAGAAAAGAAAGAAAGAAAGAGAAAAGAAAAAAAAAAGTACTGGAGAGTGGAGTATACGCAAATTCCGGGCTTGTCAGCGCGCGTACCGAGTGTTCGCGGGAAGGCGCGGTCGCTTCCGAGTCAGATAAGCGCGGGAGACGCGGAGCGCGCACGATTAATAAGACCGATAGCGAGTCGAGCAATCGCCTGAGAAACGAGGAGGAAGCGAAAGTTATGGTGGCCCAGTACCGCGTGCATAACCTAAGTACACCACCTTCCTCGCTATCTGGCCCGCCTGGATTTTCGACACACATATTTCCCATCGTTGTCTCTATACATATACCGAGATTCGTTTATTAACGATGCAACCGTACATGGGAAAATTTTGATCGTCATTTATATAACAAAAAAAAATCAACATTTCCCTATCGAAATAATGAAAATATAAAGTACGAGACGTAAATTAACCGAAGTGGAACCCCGTTAAGTCAATATATAATAGTTGGAGAACGCGTTACACGTCGTGAGTGCTTCATCATCGTTTCGTTGGAAATAAACGTAGCTTCTCCGGCGGCGTCATCGTCTTCTCACCTCGAGGGGTCAGGTGCGCTTGGCATCGTTCTCCCAATTGAGAAAGGCCATCATCATCGAACGTACTCCACGTTGGTACTCGCAAGGGAACGCGAAACGAACAATGCCGTGGAGGAGGATGATTTATCAGGGATTTCAGTTCCACGATGGAGAAACTTTGTTTGTATATTGTCTGTCTCGTGTTTGGTTACCTCATGCGCGTCCACTTCAAATGATGGTTTATCAAGCTTTGTTTACGTGTGTACCTATGTAGGTATACTATTTTGTGCATATCTCAACGTTAACGATCTTCCTACGTACAGGCAAATTTTTCGATACAATTTAGAAATATTACAGAATTTGTTTATTAAACTTTGTAGCAAGTTAAGGACATACTCGATTTATGATCAATATTACTGATCTTAAATCTATGTATTATATCTAGGCTATACCTTGTCACGACAGTCCGTCGAAGTTCTTGCTCAATAAAAATATTGTTTACTAATGTTCCTATATTTGATGGTATTTTTATTTTTATAAGAACCGAAATATGCGTACAAAAATTTTGTGTCTTTACACCCAAGATATTTTTTTTTTTTCGGTAAAGTGATAAAAAATTGTATGTTATTATATAAATAATTATAATTTTATAGAGAAAAGTAATAAACCAAGTTCAATTGCAGTTATCTTCAAAATTACCACAAATGCGATGTAAAATAATTGAAATAAAATATACTTTTTAATAATTAAATCGAATTTACAAAAAGTTTTAAGTTTGCTAGTCATGAGAATTTGGAAAAATAATGTTAATAATACTTTGAGGTTATTAAATGCTAAGAAAGTGAACCGAAAAGTGTTTCATCGCTAGACATTCACTAACAATTTGTATTACTTACAAGGGAAGTACATGACCTCCGGGAAACGGATCTCATCCTAACTTTGGTATGTCTTTTATAATATAAAAATATGAAGAAAGCCAATTTATCTCTTACCATGGCCACTTTTACGGAAGTTATTCGACATCCAATAATAAAAGCAGTAAAAATTACTTCCAATTCGATCGCTTATAGCTCGGAAACAAATAAAGATAAAACAATCGACCAAAAACCAGAAGAAAGTTGAGTTCAAGTAGATATGGTTTGAAAAAAAAGAAGCTTGCTTCATTTGAAGCAAAGTTATGAAGAAAATAAAAATTGAAGAAACTTTACCAAAATGTAATATGAAAAATTTATTGTTTCTTTTGGCCTAATAATCTTCAATTTCTTATTTTCTTCATAACTTTGCTTCAAATAAGTAATTTGAGCTTCTTTTTTTTCAAACCATATCTACTTGAACTCAACTTTCTTCTGGTTTTTGGTTCGATTGTTTATCTTTATTGTTTCCGAGCTATAAGCGATCGAATTGGAAGTAATTTTTACTGCTATTATTTGGATGTCGAATAACTTCCATAAAAGTGGCCATTGGCAAGAGATAACTTGGCTTTCTTCATATTTTTATTTATAAAACATACCAAAGTTAGGATGAGATCCGTTTCCGGAGGTCATGTACTTCCCTTGTTAGGAGGAAGCGAAAGTTATGGTGGCCCAGTACCGCGTGCATAACCTAAGTACACCACCTTCCTCGCTATCTGGCCCGCCTGGATTTTCGACACACATATTTCCCATCGTTGTCTCTATACATATACCGAGATTCGTTTATTAACGATGCAACCGTACATGGGAAAATTTTGATCGTCATTTATATAACAAAAAAAAATCAACATTTCCCTATCGAAATAATGAAAATATAAAGTACGAGACGTAAATTAACCGAAGTGGAACCCCGTTAAGTCAATATATAATAGTTGGAGAACGCGTTACACGTCGTGAGTGCTTCATCATCGTTTCGTTGGAAATAAACGTAGCTTCTCCGGCGGCGTCATCGTCTTCTCACCTCGAGGGGTCAGGTGCGCTTGGCATCGTTCTCCCAATTGAGAAAGGCCATCATCATCGAACGTACTCCACGTTGGTACTCGCAAGGGAACGCGAAACGAACAATGCCGTGGAGGAGGATGATTTATCAGGGATTTCAGTTCCACGATGGAGAAACTTTGTTTGTATATTGTCTGTCTCGTGTTTGGTTACCTCATGCGCGTCCACTTCAAATGATGGTTTATCAAGCATCGTTCACGTGTGTGCCTATATATATACACTATTTTTTGCACATCTCAACGTTAACGATCTTCCTACGTACAGGCAAATTTTTCGATACAATTTAGAAATATTACAGAATTTGTTTATTAAACTTTGTAGCAAGTTAAGGACATACTCGATTTATGATCAATATTACTGATCTTAAATCTATGTATTATATCTAGGCTATACCTTGTCACGACAGTCCGTCGAAGTTCTTGCTCAATAAAAATATTGTTTACTAATGTTCCTATATTTGATGGTATTTTTATTTTTATAAGAACCGAAATATGCGTACAAAAATTTTGTGTCTTTACACCCAAGAGATATTTTTTGTTTTTTTTTTCGGTAAAGTGATAAAAAATTGTATGTTATTATATAAATAATTATAATTTTATAGAGAAAAGTAATAAACCAAGTTCAATTGCAGTTATCTTCAAAATTACCACAAATGCGATGTAAAATAATTGAAAATAAAATATACTTTTTAATAATTAAATCGAATTTACAAAAAGTTTTAAGTTTGCTAGTCATGAGAATTTGGAAAAATAATGTTAATAATACTTTGAGGTTATTAAATGCTAAGAAAGTGAACCGAAAAGTGTTTCATCGCTAGACATTCACTAACAATTTGTATTACTTACAAGGGAAGTACATGACCTCCGGGAAACGGATCTCATCCTAACTTTGGTATGTCTTTTATAATATAAAAATATGAAGAAAGCCAATTTATCTCTTACCATGGCCACTTTTACGGAAGTTATTCGACATCCAATAATAAAAGCAGTAAAAATTACTTCCAATTCGATCGCTTATAGCTCGGAAACAAATAAAGATAACAATCGAACCAAAAACCAGAAGAAAGTTGAGTTCAAGTAGATATGGTTTGAAAAAAAAGAAGCTTGCTTCATTTGAAGCAAAGTTATGAAGAAAATAAAAAATTGAAGAAACTTTACCAAAATGTAATATGAAAAATTTATTGTTTCTTTTGGCCTAATAATCTTCAATTTCTTATTTTCTTCATAACTTTGCTTCAAATAAGTAATTTGAGCTTCTTTTTTTTCAAACCATATCTACTTGAACTCAACTTTCTTCTGGTTTTTGGTTCGATTGTTTATCTTTATTTGTTTCCGAGCTATAAGCGATCGAATTGGAAGTAATTTTTACTGCTATTATATTGGATGTCGAATAACTTCCATAAAAGTGGCCATTGGCAAGAGATAACTTGGCTTTCTTCATATTTTATATTATAAAAGACATACCAAAGTTAGGATGAGATCCGTTTCCGGAGGTCATGTACTTCCCTTGTTAGTTCATTAATATTCTACCAAGGTTATATCTACACTGAAAAAATTTTGTACTATATACTTTATAGAAAATATTAAAATGTATAAATAATTTTTGTAAAAAAATATACTTAAAATTACTATGTATCTGTATTAATATTTGCTACGTAATATAGTCAAAAAGTACATCCCTGTTTAACTATAAAATAAAATCATTTTTATTATATCATTTTTCTCAGTGTATATTCACTACACTTAGAAATGGTCACTGAGAAGCGGTATACTTTTTAATAATTAAATCGAATTTACAAAAAGTTTTAAGTTTGCTAGTCATGAGAATTTGGAAAAATAATGTTAATAATACTTTGAGGTTATTAAATGCTAAGAAAGTGAACCGAAAATTGTTTCATCACTAGACATTGACTAACAATTTGTATTACTTACAAGGGAAGTACATGACCTCCGGGAAACGGATCTCATCCTAACTTTGGTATGTCTTTTATAATATAAAAATCTGAAGAAAGCCAATTTATCTCTACCAATGGCCACTTTTACGGAAGTTATTCGACATCCAATAATAAAAGCAGTAAAATTACTTCCAATTCGATCGCTTATAGCTCGGAAACAAATAAGCTAAACAATCGACCAAAAACCAGAAGAAAGTTGAGTTCAAGTAGATATGGTTTGAAAAAAAGAAGCTTGCTTCATTTGAAGCAAAGTTATGAAGAAAATAAAAATTGAAGAAACTTTAACCACAAATGTAATATGAAAAATTTATTGTTTCTTTTTTTTGGCCTAATAATCTTCAATTTCTTATTTTTCCTTCATAACTTGCTTCAAATAAAGTAATTTGAGCTTCTTTTTTTTCAAACCATATCTACTTGAACTCAACTTTCTTCTGGTTTTTTGGTTCGATTGTTTATCTTTATTTGTTTCCGAGCTATAAGCGATCGAATTGGCAAGTAATTTTTACTGCTATTATATTGGATGTCGAATAACTGGGGGAAAATTGTTCTTTCATCACTAGTCATGACTAACAATTTGTATTATTAGTTCCGAGATTAATAATTTCTGCAGGGTTATATCTACACTGAAAAAATTTTTGTACTATATACTTTATAGAAAATATTAAAATGTATAAATAATTTTTGTAAAAAAATATACTTAAAATTACTATGTATCTGTATTAATATTTGCTACGTAATATAGTCAAAAAGTACATCCCTGTTTAACTATAAAATAAAATCATTTTTATTATATCATTTTTCTCAGTGTATATTCACTACACTTAGAAATGGTCACTGAGAAGCGGTATACTTTTTCACGTTGAAGACAGTATGTAATGGTAGTCGTGGCTATAAAATATATTGTAGATAATGTTTGGAAAAAGGTTTTTAGAAATTTTAGTAATTACTGATATTTTTCTGCGATACTGACTGTAAATGGTACACTAAAGTTTGTAATATAAAATAAATTTAATTTTAAAACGTAATGATAAATTGTGATGATAATTATATTTTTTCGATATATTAATAATGTTCTAATTGATCCTTTTTCAATGTAAAATGAAAAGTTTCTGAAATTAATATTGTTAAAACTATTTTGCATTTCGGTATAATTTTCTGAAGATCAACATATTAATTTTGCAAGGGTGCTCGCATCGGTTTCGGATAACAACGCTTATAACCGTGACAATATTAAATTTTAATTAAATTAGATGAAGATGATATGATAATAGATATTTAAAATTGCAAATTTTTTGACTGATTATCAACGACCCTTATAACTATAACTATATCTATCACCTTACAATATTATCGTTTTATATTAACGTATATTATCTAGAAATTTACAGTTAATTAACGTAGTTCGCAAATTTTCAGTAAATTCCGTGGAATAACAATTTTTAAAAATAAAAATTGATTCTTCTTGAAGGGTATATTATATATATATACATATATATGTCAAGTAGAGAAGCCATTTCAAATTCCTCTCGACTCGGTAAAATCGTCAAAGTGCACCGATACGAAGGTAAACTGTAAGGTCTATGCAAATATATTTTTCCGTTCCCCCGCGTATAGGAAATCCCGCGTGGGTATATAACGAGGGGGAAGGAAAATCACGCGTGCCGCCATGGAAAACAATGTTATCGGAGTTGTGCGATCTTCCGCATCGTCTACGCCACCCCAGGGTGATAGGAGAAGGAGGAGGAGGAAAGAGGGGGCGTTTCTCACCTCGAGCAATAATTCCCTTTTTCCTTCTTTAAATTTTCTCGTGCGCTCGGCTTTTCCTTATAATGAGACGACTCGGTTGTGCGTTCCTTTATTTGGATTCGGTATGCTTATAACTTAATCGAGCTTCGAATTATGGGTATTACATGTATGAATCGGTCTCGTTGGCAACGTAATTTCGACGTTGATCAAGTAAATAATCAATGTAAGGGCGAGTTATACGAAAAAAATATTTTTTTTTGTTGGTTTTCTAATCGAACGCGATAAATACATTTTTCAATCTTGTTATCAGCGTATACGTGAACATATATATATATATATATATAATATACATACCGATTCCGAGTAATTCATCAACAACTTCATTTTTTATGTATGCAACGAGGATTTATTTAATTAGCATAGATATTGCAACAATTTTTCAAACTAAATCAAACTCGGTAATATTAAGGTGTGCGTGTATATGTATATATATAGAAGTATATACAGATATAGAAGCAATCAATATAAATCTAAGAAATAGAAAATTCATCATAGGTGAAAAGCCCGGATGAAGGGAACCAGCCTTCGTGACTCGAGGCAATGACGCCCCGATGACAAATTACTTCTTCGTTCGTCCATCAAGATGTCGAAAATAAAATGCGCAAGATCGTTGAAAAGGTTTGATTTTTCTGGGTGAGGAATAATGATCAACCGGGTAATTAATATTAATTGATTTTTCGTACGAAGATGCAATTATATATCGGGCACGATCGAATCAGTGTTGACGTGTGCTTCTTACGCGTACATCTCACGCACGCGCACACACAGACACACGTTCCACGTACATCGCGACCGTTGCGTACGCGGATGATGAATCAAATTGATAACAATCGATATGCACGTGGAACGTGTAGTAATTCCACGGTATATTAAATTACCAATATAAATCGTCTTTTTAATCTCGTGGTATTTAGAATTAAAGAACGCTAAATTGGTTTGAATGACATTGCCATCAACGCACTCTTGTATACGTAACGAAGATTTATTAATATTTAAAGAAACTCTAAAAACCACGATTAAAATGTGCTTAGCATCGGCCGTTTGCATAACTGTGTACAGTACTTAATTGGAAATAACCGACGAGTCTATAAATATAATTTTGAACTTGAAATAACGCGTGTAGAAGAAGAAAGGTATACTTAATAATCTTACGAATATTATCCTTGATATTTAACCGAGTAAAATAGTAGTGTGATGTAATTTATCGGTTGCACGCTAATTTCACTTTTCTAACGCAAACTAAGCGGACCTCAATTGCGTTCATTAACCATGAGCACTCTCACGAAATTGAGTAGCATTGCGTACGCGTACATCATACGAATGAGATCCTCGGGTATAGACAGTTAAAACCGTAAACTCAGGAAATACTGCGATACTTTTTCTTTTAAATGACTCGGATATTATCTACATTTTATAAAATGAATATGTGTATTAATAAATATATATGTGTTCGTTCCAAGTATATGTTGATTGGGTTTTAACCAAAAATAGTTATATTTATTGATATTGCGTATTAATCTTCCTGATAAGGAAATCGATTCCATTTGTTAACTAGAAAATAAGATTAACTACGATTTTTTTTACTTGAAATAATTTTTTCATTATCTTTTCGACAATTATTCGAATGGAAACAACTGTTTCATGACGTTTGTTAATTTGTAACTCTATTAATAGAGAAATAATTGTCTAAAATATTTTTTCATGTTTTGGGTAAATATTATATGGTAAAAGTTTTAAAGCAAAAAAAACGTGGTCGAAGCCTACATGGGAAAAATGGCTATCCAGTATAGGAAAAATTTTAATGTAATTCTCAATTTTTATATAAAGTTCTGAACAAAAATTATAAAAACAATCCAACATCAGCAATAACCCAATAACCCAAAATAACATTAGGGTAATTTTTATTTAACTTTTCTATCACATGTGTAAAAATAGATTTCATCCACCAAGTTAAAATCCGAAAGAATAAGATATTATAAGACACAAATGTTTGCAACGTAATGAGATGATCCACAGGTATCCTAGATGACGTCAACCGTTGACTCATCATCATGTATACGTAACCTCCCAACATTCTAACGAAGAAAGGCTTTTTTCTTCGACCCTTATTGTCTCGATTAGTCTTAATATAACTTTATCATTGATTCGCAATCGAATAAATAGTTTACAATTTATTATGCGATTCTTAAAAGTCCTTACTTATTAGGGCATTTTCAATCGTAATGAGCGAGCATTTTTTTATTGTTTTTTATACAAACATTTGAATATACACGCTTTAACCTTTTAAATATTAATATAAATCAATGTTATTTTTTCTTCACTTCTAGACCAATCTCTTTTTTATTTCACTAAATAATTACTGGATTTTTCGCTAATTATTAGTAAATTATATTTCTTCCATTAATGAATTAGTGATTAATTACTATATATTAATTAGTGAAAATGATTGATTTATTTATTTTACTAAATAAAAGTAAATTTTTCACTAATCCATTAGCACACAGCTATTATTTGAACTAGCGATTTTTGACTCATTACTCGGGTATTAGAAATCACTATTTGAATTAGTGATTATTCACTAATTGCTGCAGTACATTTCTATACGTATTCCTCAGTGAGCACGCTGTACTATTGCACTTAGTGTATTTTTCACTAATTAACCCATTAACGCCCAAACGACCAACATTTTTTTTCTTTTTTCATAGTCATTATTTAATATTTAAATCATGCGCTACCATAGTACTGATTTTTTTCGTTATAGTTTTGGATGTGTTCTTTCGAATGCCGTCGGTGAAATTGACTTAACCCTTTTTTGAAAAAAGTTATGATTTTTTTAATTAAAAAAAATACAAAAAATTTGTCGCTATTTTTTGATAATTAATTTTTTTTCATATTATAAAATGTATTTAGATCGTTCGATTGATGAACAAAAGTGCATAAAATAGTTATACTTTGACCCTATATTTTTTGTATTTTATTCTCAGATAGTCAAAAATTTTGTTTTTAATGAAAATACACGAAAAATAACCAAATTTATTCATTTTTCTCTATTTTTGAATGTTTTTACATTGAAATCAAAATTTTTGACTATCTAAGAATAAAATACAAAAAATATAGGGTCAAAGTATAACTATTTTATGCACTTTTGTTCATGAATCGAACCATTTAAATACATTTTATAATATGAAAAAAAATTAATTATCAAAAAATAGCGACAAATTTTTTGTATTTTTTTTAATTAAAAAAATCATAACTTTTTTCAAAAAAGGGTTAAGTCAATTTTACCGACGGTATTCGAAAGAACACATCCAAAACTATAACAAAAAAATCAATACTATGGTAGCGCATGATTTAAATATTAAATAATGACTATGAAAAAAGAAAAAAAATGTTGGTCGTTTGGGCGTTAATGGGTTAAGTCAGTGTATATTTAATAATTTATTTTTAGATTCAGGGAATAACTTTATCCGTGAAACATGTAATCGAGTCCCTACAAGACATTCTGACTTGAAAGTGCCGTAAGCCTGAGAAGCAGAATTAAGATAAATGTCGAAGTATGCTTATTCTATTAAACGAGTTTCCATAGTGACAAAAATTGTTTCATTTATTCTACTATCAGGTTATATTTTACAATCACGACCTAAGGAAAGTAGTCCAAGTAAGCAAGTTCTTTGAAGTAGATTAATTTCAACTCGGGCAGATGTATGCACAATATTTTTTTATACAACAGTAAGAAAAATTGTTAGAAAAATGAGGTGTAAAGTACACGGAGAAAAAATGTCTAGTAAAAATTACAACATTGTTTAATAAAAGAGAGACAAACTTGACAAATAACAAAAATTACTATCTTTCATAGGAAAATTTACGAGACTTGAAAATAGTAATTTTTATCATTTGTTATATATGATTCCATTACATGAAAAACATTGTAATTTTTACTCGATATTGTTTCTCTGTGTATTAGTATATTGAAAATATAAATGGATAAAATATCGTTGGCGTATAAAGTTGAATGTGAGGGAGACGATTGTGTTAAAAATAAAATCACGGAAGAAACGGAAACGGTTGTGTGTGTGTGTGTGTGTGTGAGAGAGAGAGAGAGAGAGAGAGAGAGAGAGAGCAACAATAAACGTTACCGCTGTGACGCTTGGTGCACGTGTGCACCTGTGTGCGCGCGTAAATTCTCCGAACTAATAATTCATTATCCGAACCGAGTGATCGTCGCCGTAGGGGCTGGGGATAGTAATTAATATTCACTTCATCAATTTCCGAATATCATGGAATATTATAACCTCTTTAGTTCAATGCATTCTTACAAATGCATAACCATCTATATATATATTTTCCTCTACATTGCGCGCTTTCGTCTATATTTCAAATTGTGGATGTATTTATAATATAACATTTATGATGATAATGGATTACTTTCATATGTATTTGTTATATGTGTGTGTGTATGCGCGCGCGTGTGCGTGTGTGTTAAGGAATGATTATTTAAAGGAATAAATGACAATTGCTCTAGTCGCGCAGTCTTGTCAGATGTTAAATGTAGATATATATATATATATATATATATATATCTACCTTGGTATAATGTATGTAAAACGGTATCGGATTATTTTAAGGTCTTGACATTCTACGTCCAAGCAATAACGTGTTTCCAGGTTTTTTTTCTACGTGTAAAATTTTCATTTTGACAATTGCATAAGCTATCTTATTACTGTATATCTGTTTATTTTATTATTTATTTATTTAGCAGAATATAATGGGCAGTTAGGATTTAAATTTATGTAATATATCTGGCATAACATCCATCCTATAGAGACATGTTACTATCTATATACATTTTTTAAATTAAGGGGTCAAGCCTGGGTTAAATGTTTTCAATAAATAAATAATTATTATTAGAATAATTTTTTTTTTTTTAATTCTTCTCACATATTAATTTTTTTTACATAATATATATGTATTATATATTATATTTATCAATATAAAAATGTTTATAATGCATTTTTAATCCTGGTTATTAAACTTATAATGATATTAAAAAATTGATTAATTTTTGCAGTTGCCGTAGGATATTGAAGCATTGAATACATCTTTTAATGTCTAATAAGGCTTAAAATGTTCATGGAATATACGTTTACAGACTTATGTTTTTCCTTTTCTGAAAAAAAATTAATAACAATGTATTAAATATAAAAGTTGATAATAACAAGAAAATTTGTATTTTTTTTAATTAAAAAAATCATAACTTTTTCAAAAAAGGGTTAAGTCAATTTTACCGACGGTATTCGAAAGAACACATCCAAAACTATAACAAAAAAATCAATACTATGGTAGCGCATGATTTAAATATTAAATAATGACTATGAAAAAAGAAAAAAAATGTTGGTCGTTTGGGCGTTAATGGGTTAAGTCAGTGTATATTTAATAATTTATTTTTAGATTCAGGAATAACTTTATCCGTGAAACATGTAATCGAGTCCCTACAAGACATTCTGACTTGAAAGTGCCGTAAGCCTGAGAAGCAGAATTAAGATAATGTCGAAGTATGCTTATTCTATTAAACGAGTTTCCATAGTGACAAAAATTGTTTCATTTATTCTACTATCAGGTTATATTTTACAATCACGACCTAAGGAAAGTAGTCCAAGTAAGCAAGTTCTTTGAAGTAGATTAATTTCAACTCGGGCAGATGTATGCACAATATTTTTTTATACAACAGTAAGAAAAATTGTTAGAAAAATGAGGTGTAAACTACACGGAGAAAAAATGTCTAGTAAAAATTACACATTGTTTAATAAAAGAGAGACAGACTTGACAAATAACAAAAATTACTATCTTTCATATAAATTTACGAGACTTGAAAATAGTAATTTTTATCATTTGTTATATATGATTCCATTACATGAAAAACATTGTAATTTTTACTCGATATTGTTCTCTGTGTATTAGTATATTGAAAATATAAATGGATAAAATATCGTTGGCGTATAAAGTTGAATGTGAGGGAGACGATTGTGTTAAAAATAAAATCACGGAAGAAACGGAAACGGTTGTGTGTGTGTGTGTGTGTGAGAGAGAGAGAGAGCAACAATAAACGTTACCGCTGTGACGCTTGGTGCACGTGTGCACCTGTGCGCGCGTAAATTCTCCGAACTAATAATTCATTATCCGAACCGAGTGATCGTCGCCGTAGGGGCTGGGGATAGTAATTAATATTCACTTCATCAATTTCCGAATATCATGGAATATTATAACCTCTTTAGTTCAATGCATTCTTACAAATGCATAACCATCTATATATATATTTTCCTCTACATTGCGCGCTTTCGTCTATATTTCAAATTGTGGATGTATTTATAATATAACATTTATGATGATAATGGATTACTTTCATATGTATTTGTTATATGTGTGTGTGTATGCGCGCGCGTGTGCGTGTGTGTTAAGGAATGATTATTTAAAGGAATAAATGACAATTGCTCTAGTCGCGCAGTCTTGTCAGATGTTAAATGTAGATATATATATATATATATATATATATATATATATATATATATATATCTACCTTGGTATAATGTATGTAAAACGGTATCGGATTATTTTAAGGTCTTGACATTCTACGTCCAAGCAATAACGTGTTTCCAGGTTTTTTTTCTACGTGTAAAATTTTCATTTTGACAATTGCATAAGCTATCTTATTACTGTATATCTGTTTATTTTATTATTTATTTATTTAGCAGAATATAATGGGCAGTTAGGATTTAAATTTATGTAATATATCTGGCATAACATCCATCCTATAGAGACATGTTACTATCTATATACATTTTTTAAATTAATGTAAATGAATGTGCTATTAAGTCGGACTAAAAAAATGATCATTTTTTATTTTTTTTATAAATAAATTATTTAATTTTTTTAAAATCCCCGAACCTTAGGCATGTTTTAGATAATATACCCAAAATTTTCCAGATTTTTAAAACCATGATTTGATTACGATGATTGGGTTGAAAGTTTACGACTTTTTTGTCTAAAAATTACCGACCAAAAATCAGTACTAATAGCTTCACAAAACCACCACCCGAAAATTTGCGAGCAGAAGTGGCGCTTCCGTCAGATAGGCTGAGTTCGTATTCGACAATAATTATGGGCAATTAAAGAAAATAGAGTTTGTACCACACAAAACCGAAGTTGAGCCATAGCTATTGATGTAATGATTAATTACATTTTGATCAGCTAAGCAAAATGTAATTAATCATTAAACTTCGATTTTGTGTGGTAGAAACTCTATTTTCTTTAATTGCCCATAATTATTGTCGAATATATATGAACTCAGACTACTTCACGGTAGCGCCACTTCTGTTTGCAAATTTTCGGTTAGCGGATTTTTATCTTTCTCCACTTATATATAAATCTAATAATAATTATATTTGTATTTGTATTTTATCGTAAAAAAAACATAAATTTCAAGATACGTATACTTAGATAACATAAATAAAATTTTAAGAAGCTATATTATTTATTGTATAGTCACTAATTATTATTATTATAGTTAAATAATATATTATATTAATTATGTTCGTCATTTCTCCTTTATATAAAATCGTGATTATTTAAATATAATACGATTATTTTTACTGAAGTCGATTATTAAATTTTATCTTTTTTTGCAGATACTTACGAGATGTTTTATCAGCCTGTTATGGATCGCCCTTTTACCAAATGTAGTATCGTCGAAAGGTGAGTTTCAAGTATAATACAAATTTTCTATTTATAAAGAAATAAAGAACCAGGCGAGGTAATTTATATAAAAACGAGTGTACCCGCGTAACGACTAGTGACAAAAGTTCAAAATTAAAATTTCTTATGAATAACGTTGTATTAAAAATATTAACGCGATTTCGCGTTATATTTTATATTAATATTATCAAGTAGTATATATTTAGCAGTGTTTTATATATTTAGATAGATAAACAAAGAAAAATAGTTATATTTATTAAAACTGACTATTAATTCTGTCGATATGATATATATATATATATATATATATATATATATGCGAAATAAAAAACGAAAAAATTATCTTTTGAGTTCGGTAGGAAATGATATTTCGTTCGAGAGTTGAAAATCCTACGCGGAAATTCAGAGCTCTTTCGAAAGTAACGCGGTTATTTTTCCACCTCGACGTTATCAATACTCCCTTAAAAATACTTACTCTCGGAGCAATTCTACGAGGATTCCATTCGTTCTATATACCGTAAAACCGTAAAACGTTCAGCATCCCTCTCTGCCTTTCTCTGCCTCTCAGACTCTCTCTCTCTCTCTCTCTCTCTCCTTCCTTTTCTCTGGTTGTTGCAATAAATGACAGTACGAACCGTATCCCTTGGCATAAATCTAGCGGCGATCGGCAATTACTTACGTCGCGATCGTCGCTCCTCGCGCTCACCCCGTAAACCACCTGCGCGTGCCGAGCCGAGCGTAACCTAACTTGTCTTAATGAGTTTGCACCGGTCAGCACGAGATTCTTCTGCGTGCATACGTATATATGTATATATATATACATCTATATAGATTCCAGCTATAACGCATTCCATTTTACGAATATAAATTTTGTTATGCCGGATTTTGGCGCACACTATACCTTTGACAATTCGTTGATTACACACACACACACACACACACCGCGTGCTCTTTATACACCCGCGTAAAAAAATAATTTGGCGCATGTTTTGCCAAAGTTTGCTAATTCTAGTTTGGCAAAGTATTCCCAAACTTGACCAATAGGACTATCCCAAATTTTATATTTTAATGTATAAAGTTTGGAATAAGTTGGGCAACAGTTTTACATTCATTTTACAAGGCTTTGTTAAAGTTTTACTAAGCTTCTTAGAAGTATTGTAAAACTTCTCAAAAGTTTTTGTTAATTTTGTGAAACCTGTCCATAAATATCATACACTGTAAAAAATTTTTTAGTAAAAATTACTATAAACGGAGGTCAGACTTACAGAATTATAAAAATTGCTATTAATAATGGTAAAAATTGCGATTATTAACAATAATTTTTCCTAAACGGGGGCAATTTTTAGCATTATTAATAGCAATTTTTTCAATTGTGTAAGTCTATCCTCCTTTTACCATTAAAATAGTAATTTACACTAGCAAATTTTTCCCAGTGTAAGCTTTATGATAAGTTTCTGAAAAGTTTGGTCAAAGTTAAATCTACTTTGTGCTGAAACTTTTTACATACTTTTGTAAAACCTTGTCAAAGTTTTGTAAAACTTGTTAAAAATTTATGTCAACTTTAAAGCTTCTAAAAATTGACAAATACTTTTGAGAAATTTGCAAAACTTAAGTTTGTCACAGTCCTATTGGCCAAGTTTTGGGAATAATTTTGCAAAGTTACGTAATTTTCAAAACCTTTGCCAAACTTTATTTTTTTACGCGGATACTTGGGATCGTGGAGAAAAGTGTTATTACGCGATTCGCAAACTGTAAAATTCGTTGAAAACGAAGTAAAGGAAACTTGGGTTAGAACGTTCAAATATCGTACAGAAAAACGTTGGTTAGTGCACGCGCCACTCCGAGAGACTAGTACTTTACAATACCGTAAAGCAAAGAAAAAAATTGCACGAGTCGAAACAAAAATGTTTTTTAACGACCAAGACAAAAGCATTATAACTATACGGAGTATACGACGATGTTGGTGTACACGCCCCGCAAAGTGTATAACGTTACGCGATACGACAATTTAGTTAAACAAACCGTTTCTACATCGAAACTTTCGCACACTTGTCATTGCGTCATTCGAATAATTCAATGAACTTTTCGCTTTCCCTTACAAACGCTCCAAATCCACGGACTTTCTCGAGTAAATCACTATGGTTTAACTCAATTCTATCGTACGTGTCTCTCTCTCTCTCTCTCTCTCTCTCTCTCTCTACGTATACCTACATACGACTGCGAACATAGGAAGATATTCATACAGTGCGAATGAAAATCCTCCCAACTGTGTAATTTATCATTTTTAAAACTAATAAAATTAACATTCCACGTGCTTTACATACCGCGTTCGGTAATTCACGCTATCGTTACCTTCGATTATACTAATTGAATTTTACTCGAGCAATACCTCTTTTCATTAGTACGAATCAATATTAATTCTTTGATACGTTCAATTACCTTTTGTCATTTCATATTTCATCGTTGCGATTCGTTTCAAAAAACGGATGTGTGCTTGTAACTTATCACCTTTAATACCGTCATTTTTGCGTAGAAAGAGAATTAATTATAGTAATAGATCGAGAGAAAATGTCTCGAAAAAGTATAATTAAATGTTCTAGATAAACATTGTAATGATCCAACGTGTTAAAAATTAAGATATGAAATACATACTCTTATGGGACACATTACTATTCACCATGGTAATTAATGATGAATATTATCAACCTGATTTTGATTTTTAATGATAATATAGAAAATTCTGGACGAGAATGAAGTAACTTGGCAAATACGGCAGCGTTTCACCCTGAATATTTGAATTATTTTTGAGTTAGTTAAAACGGTTCTATTGGCCAGTTTTTTGTCAAACAGCTAGTTTTCGAATAAAAAAAATGTTAAATAAATCCTTTGATTTCTACTAGGATTGTCTAAATCTTATAATTTCAATAAACTATTACCTTCCACTATTTATTTAACTTCTGTTTCTAATGTTATCAATTTTTAAAGTAAAATGATGTATTAGAACGAATGTGCAAGGAGTACAATTCAAAAGTGAAATTGAATATATCGTTTATCATTTTATCGAAACTCCTTACGTATGAAATTTCATCAGGTACAGTTATACCTATATGCTCGAGATATAAATTACAACAATAAGTATCCAAATAAAGTCATAACCTATATCTGAAACATCGTTTCAAAAGGTTTAAACATTCGGTTACGATTTTTATGGTTCGATAATGAGCCGCTAATGAAAATAATAATCCTTACAATTTTATTTGCGCAGCTGGGATAAATCGCTGTATAATACAAATCTATTCAATCTTCGCGCAACGCTTACGTTATATAATTCGAGTAACGTGGGTATGGATACATTGAATTCCATAGAATTATCTATTATTTGACATACTTTTTAGAATAAATCAGATATAGTAATACAGATAGATGTATATACATATGTTCTAAAGTACTTTCGGTAACTATACATTCAGCGTATATACGTATATGTATATGTAGATGCATGCAGGACCCTCACCAGGAAATATGCGCGTATAATTCAAGGGTAGCCCGATCCACAATTCCAGAGAGTCTTACGTACACCGCGGATTTCTCGTAGACCACGTAAGCCCATCGGTATTTCGCGCAGACGTACCTATAGACACTCGTACTCCACTGAGATCCAATCGACTCGGAAAGGTAGGAAACTTGAGCATTTCCCACGACGCGTGTCGGAATTATTGTATATATATATATATTTATATATATACAGGTATACCATATTATAATGCACCGTAGTACAGTCACATACATCGTTTGGACATTACCCAAAACGCACTGCAGATTTACCCGATTCCCCCCCCCCCCCCAAAAAAAGCGTGGCATATCGTTAAATAAACTAATTGGAGCACGTGTGTTTTTGGATATATTTAACGCGGTTCATCGAGGTTTAGTTGTTTAAATCTATTATCTGCCTTATACTTTCTCAATTATGGATTATCATCCTGGAGTTCACCGATTTTTATCGAGATTTAATTCTCATATGTAACTAATATTTTCATATAATATATACACCTAAATATTAATATTTAATGTACTAGGGTTCATTTTCTTTTTCTTTCAAGAAAGTATAACGTTTCGGTCAGATTCACGATTCTGGAGCTCGGGTATGTTTTTATTAGTCGAATTTTCGTTCGTTTGAAACTCTGCCCAAACCATCGACCACTTATATACTCGCAGTAATAAAATTTAAAGTAAGAATTTCGTTCTCCTACATTTTTACGTAACGATTATTCGGCTAATATTTTATCTAAACGATAAATTTTATCTTTTACAAAGTTTTTTTTACTAAAATACTATATTGAATAATTATAAACCCGCTTCTTTTCTCGTTAATGTTCGTTGTGCCATTAGTATAATAACAAACGAGTTTGCGACTTGCGTATTCTATAATTTTAATAAAAAAAAAAAAAAAAAATAATTAAAGAGAAATCGAATCGAAGGGTTTAAAAATGTTTAAATTCCAACTCGTTCATTTTATTTTAATTCAATTCTGAAAATCCTCTGTCCATTGAACATATAGTGAATATACGCACATGCGCTATAAATCCATGTAATCCTCTGTAAATCCAACAATGGCAAGAAAACACGATGCATAGCCGTTTAAACTGGGATTTGCCGCGTGTCCTGGGAGAGAAGGGAAAGGGGCGTATGAGGAGGAGAGAGGGGGGATATCAATGGTAAATCAAGCGCTACACGATTACGCGGACACGACGTTAGCTGCGGTGCCGCGCTTAGGTCGTGTGCTCTTTAATCGTGCGGGCATTTCGACGGCCTCTTGACCTCGATTTATTAACGACGAGATAACTCGCGAAAAACCTATCGGTCGAGCAAGATATTTCAGCACTTTAGCTTATCGTTTCAAAAAGTTTTTAAAACCACGATTTACGAGGATGCGTCGTTTATGGTGTATATAGTTATATGTATACGGATAATCGAATGATTTAACTGGGCTACTCGAAAATGTTTCGGTATACAATTGAAAGATTGAGTATATGCGCGTGTGTCTTGTTTTTCTTACGGTTCAATCAATTATTTTTTTATATTGCTACTAATATTTCAGGATAATTTTATAATTATGCGCAGAGTATATTAATTAAGACACCTTAGATTTATAGTAGAAAATAATTCAAGATTATATAGTTAACATTGTTCAATATATAGATATTTAGATATATCAAAGACAATGAAATTAATTTAGAATGATTGATTCATAATCGGCCTTTAAACATTACGTTAAATCTCTAATTGTTAAATTGTTTTAATATACTGTTAATATTTCAACTTAATTCGTTCTATTCTATTGCATTACCTATGTGTACTAATGTTGTAATTAATAATTTTGTATAATAAAGTAATAATTGTAAAGTGAGATTAAAAAATACTCTTTAAATTCTTTGGAGTGAAATATTCACTGGCAGCTTCCACACAAAAACTGAGTCACGTAAATGTATTTTTTACAACGTAAAAAATTCACTTGGATTAAGAAATTGTTCGCTTCTCCCCTAGTAGAAATGTGAAATATTTAATAACTATTAAATACCGTAGTTTTTTCGTTTCATCAAATAGGTATTTTTCTTAGCCTTAACTAGCTTAATACTGTAATCGCCCATTTTTTAGATTCACATGTTAAAACACATTTTTTTCGTCTCTTTTCAGCTATCAATATTAGTTAAAATTTAATTATATTTTTACAAGCTTAGAATTGAAATCCATTTAGTGAGCAGTACCAAGCCAGTTAAACTAGAAATAGGCTAAAACTAGGTATATTTTTGGGCTTGCGATGAAACGCTTTTTTTAACCTTTCCTAGCTATTTTATAGAATAATCTATAAATGTTAGGATTGAACTAAGTATTTTGAAGGTTGTAAAACTAGTTTCCGTAGGCAGGATACCTGGCGCATTATAGGCTATGAACAAGGCTGCAAAAATGTTTCGGATCAATTTGGTGATTAATTTATAAAAGTTAAGATATCTTGAAAATGAGTGTTTGTACGACGCAAACAATCGTCGGACTCGATCGGAAATGGTACAAGGGATCAAATTTCACGACATGCTTCGCATTTTGTTTAGAACATTACCCAGAAATTAATACTTTATGTTTGGTGGTGATGCTCATTCCAATAAATGTGCAAGAAATGGGCGAAAAAGCGTTTCATCGGGAGTCAATACCTAACCATTTTCGCTGTCTATTTATTAATTTCCCAGCTATTTCTTATATTCTGAATTCTACTAAGGTAGAAACCTAACCATCAGATTTAGAAGTTATATTTTGAATTGAGATGTATTGTTAACGAGATAAAATCAACATCTTTATCTTATACTTATATATATCGATAATAAAAACAAATGAGAAATTTTTTAAGTATTTTGGATTGACACGTTGATTTCTTTAATCTATCTAATAACCATTTCTTACCTACTGAAACTCTATACATTTTTTGTACCCAGTAACTATAGAATCCTATTTATTTTAAATGCTTTTGATTCTACCAGGGTCAAAACAAAAGTAATTTCTGTATAAATGAGTAATCTTACACTCGAAAAAATTTTGCGAGCATACGGTTAAAATACGTCTAAACAAATACATAAAAATGCACTCTTCCCTATATAAACAATTTTTTGTTATTAAAAGTGCATGCCCTACATGCGGTCTTTTGTTAAAATTGGATAAGCTACTATAAACGCGTATAAAAGGAAACCCGTTAAAATGAGAAATATTATATAAAATGAAAAATGATCGATTTTTCTTCCGTCACCGGGTTAGCTCGGTCTCTTAATTTACGTAACCGAGGAAACTCTCTGTCGGTCGGGCTAATCCGACGGTCGAAAACGTCGCACTGACCTTACGAAAATGCAAGAAAAACAAAGGATGCAACACATAGTTATAGGTGTACGTACGTGCACAAAGAAGGAAGGAGAGAGAAGAGAGAGGAGGATGAAGATGAAGGTGGAAAGGGGGGCGTTAGCCTCGTTACCTCCGTACAGCCTCCCGGGCAACAAAAGAGAAGGCGCAATCAGCGGCGCATTAGAATGCGCCCCCTCTTGTCCACTTATCTCGCGAGGCCTTAGAAAGCGCTCCGTCGCTTTAGAAAGCGCCCACGCGCGCGAATCGCTCGGCACACATCTTGCTCCGAGAGGTCGCGCGTTTACCTTATACCATCTCTTCTGTGTGTATGTACGTTACGTGTCTATACGTACCCGGACAAAAGTCAGGTTTGCATTTTAACCCGCTCGCGGTGTTGGGATTCACCCGACCTACCGGGTGATTCGTTACGTGGTTTACATACCGCCGCGCGTATACCGCGTTTCGAATCTCATTGAGATAAACGATTTTTTCACACTTCTTGTCGACAAGACAGCGCTTCGATGTGACAATTGTATTATTTTTTTTTATTTCCGTCGATGTACAACGTATACCGAGACAATGGTATCCTCTCTGAACGTCTATTCTCTATATAGAGATTTTATTACGTATATTTACGTATATCAATTAAATTGATTTCCTGTAATCGATATACACAACCGTTATTTCCCGAATAAGGATTTTCCAGTTCCACACTATTTTCTTATTAGAATGACAATTCGTTAAGTCTCCTGTACGATTACGCAAATCGTTTAAAATACCGTTTTCTTCCAAATTTTTAAATTATTTATTGATATACACGCAATAACTATAATATATACGTGTAATCTTTATGAATAAATAATAATTTAATACAAGTGTTAACTCAACAATAAAAAATGATCGATTGTCGATTCTTTTTACCCGTGAAATTCCCATGGGCTTGGCAGTTTTGTGCTCTTCGTGCTTGAGTTGCCTAATCCAAACTGGAGTTAAGTGCACATCGGGCGCTCGGTGCGCTACTTTAAGATCTGTATAACTGTGATACCTATAATACAATACCAACTATATATTACATTTTAAATCAATATAAAGGAAATTTATTTACCCATTCAACCTATAAAATAGAATTTTCTAATATTATTACAACTTTTAAACAATATATATATATATACATATATATGTATCTATTTATTTAAAGTTTGAAGTACAAACGATAACATGACGCAACATCTTACGTTATACGTTATTCAATAAGAAACTGTATATATGTATGCATTGAGTCGATAATATTTTGATATAAAAAAATAATTTCGTATAGCGTACAATGCATTAATCACCGTTTGACGTTTTAATTACAAATGGAGTATGTAAATCTTAATTGTCGGTGTATGATTTGTTAAAAGTAGCATTTTACGTAATGCAACAAAAAATTAGGAATTTCAGTGGACATTTATTTAATAACCAGACGAAGTGTAAGAGCTGTTGTATAGATATATTTACCGAACGTTTACGGAGTTTGCGTCTATATTGATAATATAATTTACGTGTGGAGCGATTAATCTCGAAAACTCGGAGGAATATGTCGGTATACAATCATGGGATTTTGGGGTATTAATATCTTAATTGTCAATTAACCATCTATATATATACATCCAATAGGGTAATATCTTTTACATTAAATTTACCAATAGTTTTATATAATTGAATTAATCATTGTGTTACAGTTGAATCGCGGTAATCGCGTAATTATATATGTTTCTTAAATAACTGTATATAAAATTTAATAAATAGTCTTACGTAAAACCGGGTAAAATTATAGTCAATTTTATTGTATATATTAGACAATTTTGTTGAGTGACGAAATTGTGCGTGTTGCGGGTAAATCGCGTGCATTACACGTGTATTTAATAATCAAATATTATTCAAACTCGTTTTGGTGTAAAGTGTACCTGATCGTGTGACGAAAAAGATTTAAGAATTTAAGAAAATTTAATAATCGAATTAAAAAATTACAAACAAATTTTATATGAAACTTGTTTTTGAATAAACATCGTAAAGATTGATGTAAATTTTGTCTAAAATAAAATCAATGTTTCTTTTAAGTTTAAAATACTTTCTATGAACGTATAAGTATTTCGGACTAAAAAGAGAAACAATACTCTCAAAAAAAAACTTTGAAGGTTTGCTCTCTAACAACTGAGTTATTTTAATTAGTAATGTCATCATATTTAATTTAGGTCACAAGATTTAAACGTATTTAAATTGTTTTTTCAACCAAAATTTAATGTAATAACATAAATTAAACAGAACTAGTTTCAATATCTTTTAGTGTTTCAAATTTGCTATATACATTCAAATAGGAATTTTTAAAGAATTTGGAAAGAAACGTTGATATAGTAGTTTAGACTAATTTTGTATAACTCGGTTAAGTTCGGCTCAGCCTTGTTGGATAACGTTATGCAATGTTTAACCAAACTTCAATTTCGCAAGTTTCTATAAAGTAAATTTTTTGACTTGGATAGACTTATTACAATTCTAAATTTTAAAAGTTGACATGTAAAATTTGGCAAGAATACACGTATGAGAAAACCTTTAAAAGGTGACATATGCACCTTTTGAAAATAAACAGTAATTTTTACTAAAAAATTTATCTCAGTGTAGGGCAAACTATACCCGATTATTCCAAGACAACGGAAGAATTTCAGTCAGTAAATTTATTAGTGGATATATAATGGGTTTTACTTTTTCGAAAAAATATTTCGTTTTTTAAATAATTTCTTCCAAATTACAAAGTGAATGCTAATCTTAAAAAGAAACGAGTACATCATGAAAAGTGTAAAAGTATCCATTATATTTACTTGTATTTGTACTTTGGAAGAAATTATTTAAAAAATGAAATATTTTTTCGAAAAAGTAAAATCCATTATATATCCACTAATAAATTTACTGCCTGAAGCTTTATGCACTTTTCAAACTGTAATACTTGCATCTCATACATTCTAGCGTCAATTTTTACAGGCTAGGGCTTAGAGTGCACTACAGTAAACTAATAATTTAACGACATTTATTACTTTTATATCATCAGTAAGCTTTTAGAACAAATTCATCCGTTGTCTTGGAATAATTGGGTATATACTTTACCCTACACTGAGCAGAATTTTTTAGTAAACAATTACTATTTTGATGGTAAACAGTAAACAGACTTTCACAATTATAAAAATTGCTATTTGTAATGGTAAAAATTGCCATTATTAATAGTAATTTTTCCAAAACGGTGGCAATTTTTACCATTATTAATAGCAATTTTTGTATAAGTCTGTCCTCCTTTTACCAATAAAATCGTAATTTATACCAGCAAATTTTTCTCACAAGGAGAGGTCACACCCTCTGGAAAACGGATCCTTACCAAACTCTAGGATATAATTTCTACTATAAAATCATGCAGAAAGCCGGAGTTTTAGTGTCCAATAGCCATTTTTACGATAGATATAAGCAAATAATGAAAAATCTCGCCGAAAAAACCGTTGAGTTTGAATGCTTATAACTCAGAAACAATTAAAGATGTACGAATAAACTAAAGAAATTTTGAAAAAAGTTGAGATCGAGTAGATACGTTTTAAAAAAAAGGAAGTTCAAATATTTTAATATGGTCAACAGTTATGGGAGAAATAAGAACTAGCCGAAATTTAGGGTTAAAAAAATCATTAAATTGTAACTATAAATTTTCGATAAAATTTTGGTGTGACCTCTCCTTGTCAGTGTATATAAGAAATACATATATTTATGCAACGAAAAACCAAGAAACATGATTTGACGTAATAGATATTACGAGAAAGTGTAAATTAGCCCTATTTACAGTTGATAAATAAAGCGTACAAAGCTTTGGTACATATTCTCCATTATAAGTCTATAAATCCCCTTCCCCTCCCACTTCCTCCTGGAACAATATCCTCGCGAACTAACCTGATTGAAAGAGTAAATCCACGATGAATGGAGGATAATTTTTTTCCCTCTCTACTCGCTCGCGACCTAATTATCCTATATATCGAAACGCGCGTACACCCTTCGAAAGTCAACAACGCGAGGTATACGTATCGGTAAAATCAGAGGAAGAATGGAAAGAAAAATAACAGCGAACGAAAGAAAAGGAGATGAGAAACGCAAAAGTTCGAACGGGGGGAGACCAGTTTAATACCGTAGATCGACGCGGGCAGGTGCATCATCGAGGCGCGAAAGAGAAGGAAACGCGTCGATTATGTAGCCTACAGAAGCCCTGATTCATCCGCATTAAAGACGGATTAGGGCTATCTCGACAGGCCAGCGTTCGGATTCAACTGGCGTTACGCATATTACCTCCATATAACAGAGAGAGAGAGAGAGAGAGAGAAAAAGTTGCTATGAATTTTAGTATACAATTCGCGTGCTAATATTACTTTGCGCGTTATTTTCTATACCCGTGACCTTAATCAATAATCACATGTCGTCCTAATTAATTCAAATAATTTCACTGTTTTCGATATACACTTCTATAGAGCTTTCAATGAATCATTTATATATAGATATATCGACGTACAATGCCTATTTATAACGTTCGTTTGTTTTGAATCGAGCCACTAATTATCATTCTTTGCTATATATACTCGAACAAAAAACGTTGTAAATATGGAAACTCAGTTATATCGCGACAAAGTAATTATTGATAAATATCTCGGGAATGAAAAATACAAAATATAAAAAAAATGACCCTGTCGAGCGTAAGCGTGCGACGATCGAGAAAAATATTTCGAAACTGCACACGAACGAAAATTAACTCGATAAATAAACAATGACAAAGTAACGTCGCGTGCATTCGCACTAATTGACCCGAATCAATTTATCTTGGAATTTAACAAATAGCTGTAAACCAAATATTAATTTCGATAAAATTAATATATTACGAATAAGAAAAAAACAATTATTACCTAAAAGTGGAATATTTGACCGAAAGGTAATTAAATCCGAATTTTTGTAAATTATTCAATATATTTCATCGGTATACGATGAAAGTAAATTTATACGTTTTCTCTCGACTCATCGCGCGATTAGCACCTATTTATAAGATTGTATAATTAAATAAATTTGTAAAAAAGAAACACGTAAAAATAGGATTAACTATAGGTATAGCGTGAAAATTATGGAATTAACACCTTCAACCGGTTGCTCATACGTGCGATAATTACTTACCACCCCTGTTCCTCATTACGTATATATATACATATACACACCTTCGGTTTAATCGGTCGACCGCGAAGCGTTCAATTTTATCGCCGCATAAGTTATCCTTTTACGATCCTCCGACGCCGACACGAACGAGGGTCTTACGAATAACAACAACGCAAAATTTATATACTACATACAATACACGCGCCTATGAGATTTCCAAACGAAATCGAATTTTCCTCGGGTTGAACGAATTATTTTAGAAAATTTTACACGTAACGTACACGATATTTTACTTTTTGGTTTAAACGCTTCCCTTTTGTAATTATTCCGTCTATTATTTTCATCATTGCGCTACAGGTTGTTATAATTTTATTCGTTTTCGAAGAAAGTTTGGAAAGTCTTTTTTATCGCGATACGCGTATAGGCTACATGGTTTTTAAGTTTAGCAAAGAAATTTTCATGAACTTACGTAAACAACGAAATGGCATAACTCGTTCGTTTATATTATTATTTATGAATTTAAAAAAATATAAGAAAGAATGATTGCATTAAATAACTAACGTAAATAATATGAATTCTATTATTTCTTTGTTTCAGGCTTGTGCGAGCTAGAAATCGACCAATACAATATTATTCTTGACATCGAGGAAAGTAGGGGCAATTGTAAGTATATGCAACATTTACATACATACATAGGGAAGATCGGGGCTAAAATTAACATTTTTTGAAAAAATCGTTCTCCTAATTAATTAAAGAATTAGTTTGCTATACTAAGTATTGTTACTTTTTCTTTGCCTATTCAGCGAAGTCATGTCACAGGAATTTTTTGGAAATTATAAATATCTTTTTTTTACGAGAGGATTTACTAAAAATCGTTGTCTGTTAATTTTTACCCCGCATGCGGGGTAAATATTAACATCTCATTTTTTTATTGTAAAGACTTAGTTTCATAATAAATGTACACATTTAACAAATGTAAACAAAAAAATATATTTTTTACTGAATATACGAATAACAAGTGATATACAAATAAAAAAATTGTTAACAAATTATTTCTTTAACACAAAAATAACGCAGGTCTTCGTCTTACAAATTAATTAAAGCTAATAAACATTTGCACTATTAAATAATACATGTATAAACACAAAAATTATAGCAAAGTTCAAATTAATAAAATTAAATATAAATTAATTAGTATTAACAGTGTTAATACTTGCCCCGAAAATTTGTTAATATTTACCCCGACAAATTTTTTTTTTTAATCGTTAAAAAAAATAAAAAGAAATAAAAAAAAATAAAAAAAAATGTGCGATTAAATAACTTATTTCAAGTAGAATGGGGTATGGTAATTTTAATTTTGTTAATTATATGATATGTAATTGAGAATAAAGATTTTTGAGTGAAAAATTTTTCCATTACCTGATCAAAATATCGCTGTCTCCTATATCTTATCGGCTCGACGTCCTGCGATCTACTGAAGGTGTTTACATGTTAAAGGGCAATAAACTTTAAGTCTAGAGTCATCTATGAAGTGTATAGAACTCTTCGCATCACTAAGAATTCAATGTTAATATTTACCCCTGTTAATTTTAGCCCCGGTCTCCCCTATATGAGTAGCCCATCCCCAAAAGAAACCTAACTTACTTTTCGTATGTATTTCGAAAAAGACAAAAAATATTTAATTAAACAAAATGTAATATATAAAGCACAGCACTTATAGGTACCTTATTGCATATAACTCGATGTACATAAAAATTCGAAAATTAAATTTTATTATTACAGGCATGTACGAGGAAATCCACAAAAATTCTTCCAAATCACGTTCCCTAAAATCGAAAACAATTTTTTTTTGAGGCACACCTTTCGGACTACACTTTTCTTCATCTATAGTACATATAATATGTGAAACAAAATTTGAACGTGAAATAAAAGGCTTGTGACTTTTTTAAGTTTGAAGTTTAAAATAAAAAAATCGTAAAATGTTGTTTTTTTTATAAAGCTTATATATTTATATAACAATTATATTGAAACAAATAATCTTTGAACTAATATTTTTCTGTTCAAATACTTTTTAATGTTATAATATAGTAATTTAATTCTTTGTCATCTGCAGAATCCAGTAAATTATACAAATTATCTAACCATAATAAAGTTGTAACATATAAAACTATAAATAATTTTAAAGAAGAATCATTGGATTGTTGTGATCAATGATAAATGGTATTTTGGAGTAATTGTTGAAATTTAAAAAGATAATTAATAATCAATTCTTTTGTACTGACATACATTACAGTCACAATTCCAATTATTTCGGTCTTACAGTCATTAAACACTTATTCCCCAATAAATAAAACATTTTGTTTTATTTATTGAAGTAATTGTTTGTGTTTGTTTTTTTTATATATTTGGGAATAAGCTTGTGTTTAATTTGTACTGTCAAACCGGAACCATTATAATTGTAATTGAAAAAGATAATTTGTAAAAATTAATATTATGCACCGAAATGAAGAACATTTTTTTGAATATTTTTTGTATAGTATATTTATTTAAACATCACATTTACACATTATTTGGGTTTTGAACAAAATAGCTGAGTAACTCACTGAATATTGTTATTTACTATTCATAATTATTACATAAGCAGAATAATTACATCATTTCCCTGATTTTTTTAAACCCCTTCGAAAACCTAGTCATTTTTTTTATGTATTTATATGTTTTTAATAAAATATAAGAAATAAAATTTTTTGCAATTAAATAATATCAAATAAACTGAAGGTGTACATGTAAAGGGCAATAAACTTATAGTCTTAGAGTCATCTATGAAGTGTATAGAACTCTCGCATCACTAGAAGTCAATTGTTAAGTATTTACCCCTGCTAACATTTTAGCCCGTACATCCCCTATATGAGTAGCCCATCCCCAAAAGAAACCTAACTTACTTTTCGTATGTATTTCGAAAAAGACAAAAAATATTTAATTAAACAAAATGTAATATATAAAGCACAGCACTTATAGGTACCTTATTGCATATAACTCGATGTACATAAAAAATTCGAAAATTAAATTTTATTATTACAGGCATGTACGAGGAAATCCACAAAAATTCTTCCAAATCACGTTCCCTAAAATCGAAAACAATTTTTTTTTGAGGCACACCTTTCGGACTACACTTTTCTTCATCTATAGTACATATAATATGTGAAACAAAATTTGAACGTGAAATAAAAGGCTTGTGACTTTTTTAAGTTTGAAGTTTAAAATAAAAAAATCGTAAAATGTTGTTTTTTTATAAAGCTTATATATTTATATAACAATTATATTGAAACAAATAATCTTTGAACTAATATTTTTCTGTTCAAATACTTTTTAATGTTATAATATAGTAATTTAATTCTTTGTCATCTGCAGAATCCAGTAAATTATACAAATTATCTAACCATAATAAAGTTGTAACATATAAAACTATAAATAATTTTAAAGAAGAATCATTGGATTGTTGTGATCAATGATAAATGGTATTTTGGAGTAATTGTTGAAATTTAAAAAGATAATTAATAATCAATTCTTTTGTACTGACATACATTACAGTCACAATTCCAATTATTTCGGTCTTACAGTCATTAAACACTTATTCCCCAATAAATAAAACATTTTGTTTTATTTATTGAAGTAATTGTTTGTGTTTGTTTTTTTTATATATTTGGGAATAAGCTTGTGTTTAATTTGTACTGTCAAACCGGAACCATTATAATTGTAATTGAAAAAGATAATTTGTAAAAATTAATATTATGCACCGAAATGAAGAACATTTTTTTGAATATTTTTTGTATAGTATATTTATTTAAACATCACATTTATACATTATTTGGGTTTTGAACAAAATAGCTGAGTAACTCACTGAATATTTTATTTACTATTCATAATTATTACATAAGCAGAATAATACATCATTTCCCTTATTTTTTTTAATACTCCCTTATTAAAACCTAGTGCATTTTTTTAATGAAATAAATTTGGATATGGGTTTATATAATAATAAGTATTAAGAAATAAAATGCAAAAAGGTTGTTTTGAAAATTAATCATGATTATATAAGTTATATAACTTTTTTTTTAAAAAACAGCATTTTACAAATTTTTTATTGTAAACTTCAAACTTAAAAATAGTGTGTCACAAGCCTTTTTTCATGTTCAAATTTTGTTTCACATATTATATGTACTATATATGAAGAATTTTTTTCGAGTTTAGGAAACGCGAAGCATTTTTGTGGATTTTCTCGTGTACGTCTCAATTATTCCAACAATATCACTTAATTACCTTTTTATATGGCGCTACATATATAGACTAGTGGATTTGGGCGCGCTACGCGCGCCGATGTTTTTGTTTTCCGTTGATTTTCGAGTTTTTTAATGTTCGAGATCGAGATTCGAGCGCTTACTCAATTTTATAATAGGATATTAAAAAATTGGCGAATGCGTTTATTAAAATTGACTATAACTGTACATAATACAAGAGGAACAAACCATCAAATTAAGAAAAATTACTATATTCTATAATATATAGTATACAAAATTGACTAAATGTAAATAAATTTTCATTCAAACCACCTGAAAAATCCATGTTATTCCATTATATATTGACTTCAAATGTGGGAGTAAAATTGTACTTTAATCTCTATCAAGTGAAAATACTTCATGCCGATAGTCAATTTTAAGACCCGGGTTCCCCCCACATTCACGATACCGTTAATATAAAAGTATAGTAATCAGCACTTTATTAGTTAAGAAACTTTGATAAATTTGAAATTTTTTGAGCAAATAAAGCCCAAAAAATATATAGTAAATATAGAAAAATTTAAATTAGGGGAGACCGGGGCTAAAATTAACATTTTTTGAAAAAATCGTTCTCCTAATTAATTAAAGAATTAGTTTGCTATACTAAGTATTGGTACTTTTTCTTTGCCTATTCAGTGAAGTCATGTCACAGGAATTTTTTGGAAATTATAAATATCTTTTTTTTACGAGAGGATTTACTAAAAATCGTTGTCTGTTAATTTTTGCCCCGCATGCGGGGTAAATATTAACATCTCATTTTTTTATTGTAAAGACTTAGTTTCATAATAAATGTACACATTTAACAAATGTAAACAAAAAAATATATTTTTTACTGAATATACGAATAACAAGTGATATACAAATAAACAAATTGTTAACAAATTATTTCTTTAACACAAAAATAACGCAGGTCTTCGTTTTACAAATTAATTAAAGCTAATAAACATTTGCACTATTAAATAATACATGTATAAACACAAAAATTATAGCAAAGTTCAAATTAATAAAATTAAATATAAATTAATTAGTATTAACAGTGTTAATACTTGCCCCGAAAATTTGTTAATATTTACCCCGACAAAGTTTTTTTTTTAAATCGTTAAAAAAAATAAAAAGAAATAAAAAAAAAAAAAAAATGTGCGATTAAATAGCTTATTTCAAGTAGAATGGGGTATGGTAATTTTAATTTTGTTAATTATATGATATGTAATTGAGAATAAACATTTTTGAGTGAAAAATTTTTCCATTACCTGATCAAAATATCGCTGTCTCCTATATCTTATCGGCTCGACGTCCTGCGATCTACTGAAGGTGTTTACATGTTAAAGGGCAATAAACTTTAAGTCTAGAGTCATCTATGAAGTGTATAGAACTCTTCGCATCACTAAGAATTCAATGTTAATATTTACTCCTGTTAATTTTAGCCCCGGTCTCCCCTACTATAAAAAAAGAATAAAATTGTCATTATTATCGAATAAAATGCCCTTTCCCAGGATAATTTGGGTGAAAAATTTTAAGTATTTTATACATTTTGGGAGTTAAATGATTATTCCCTTAAATGGATTGCTTTTATTCGCGGAAAAAACAACTATTATACTCCCTTGGTGCATAATAACTATCATTCATGCTATTATTTGTATTCAATTTTACCATTAGGTACAATAGTTTTTATTATTAAACATGATTTATTCCTTCTTTATTGTACAGTTTAGACTTTTTTATTTAAGAGGACGTCGAAGCTAGCAATTTTATCGGCATACAAGAGTGACCGTTTTGAATTTATATCATTAACTAAAAAAGTTAACGAGTAATTTGGGCGCAATTCTATACAGTAATGTAAGTAATCTGTCAAATTTTGGTGCAAATTAATTTATTTACGAGTATTTACGAAGAATAGTGCGAAACTGTAATTTTAATGTAACATAACCCGATATTTCTGAATTACAGTTTCACACAATTCTTCGTAAATACTCAATGAATTTGCACCAAAATTTGACAGATTTAACTTATATTAGTACTTAGAATGGCACTCTCGTCCCAAAATTTTTCATAAATTTTTTTAGTTAAAGATAAAAATTAAAAACATCCACTGCTATATGTCGATAAAATCGCTAGCTTCGACGTCTTCTTAACAGTTTTCGCCGTAAATAGAATAATGAATAAATTTTTGAAATAATGTTTGGTTAAAACTAAAAAATATTTATTAAAAACTAAAAACTTTTAATTAAACGAAAAATAATAACAAATGATATACAACTATGTTATCAATCATTACGTAACAAAATCTTTGATTAAAATCACTATATAATAGTGTTTTATGCAGTTGGTGTTATAACGCGATTAATAATAAAGTATATGTTAATATGTTAATAAATAGATGCAACGCATAGATAAAAAGTAAATAAGATTTAATAAATTATAAAAGATGGGTTGAATAAAGGTATATAATTACCAGCCTTATATTACCATGAACAATATATCGCAAGCAATTTAAAATCGTTTTATTTATAATGCATTTTAAATCTTGAGCGTAATGTAGTTAATGAAAACTCGCGTTTGATAAACCAAATATGCGAGTATATAATTGCAAATTGAAAATGGGTTATTTGAATAAAATACCAGTTTTAAAGCGTTTAGCTTACGATACTCTTCAAAAATTTGCTATCCCGTAGCAATCTTATACAAAATTATACGAAACTCGTCCGAGAAAGTCACTCGGAGTATCGGAAAAAGCTAAACTCATCGAAGAAAAGCACAGCGTTTCGTCCTTTCACTATCTTCATCCGTACGATACTCAAACGTATTATCTTCCTCGCTCTTTCTCTCTCTCTCTCTCTTTCTCTTTCTTTCTCTTTCTTTCTCTTTCGTACTTCTTGCATCTTTTACTCCTTCGCCTTTCCCTCTCGGGAAATCGCACATGCATTATGCATACCCTGCGACTTTGTCTGTGTTCTAGGCAAGGACGTATAATATATATATATATATATATATATATATATATATACCAACTCTATTTCATGAAAACAACGAGAGCTTTAACCCTGTATAGATATTATACACCTATATATCCAATGAAAAGAGACAACATTTCCATTCGAATAATTTTACCAACGATTTAATTTTATTTAATCTCATTGTTGTTTAACAATGGATACATCTAGCCATTTTAATCCCCTTTGACTTTCAGATGTGTAGAATGTGTAGAAATTGCACGTCAAATTCAACCTCGTTTAACGTTTCAACCAAATAAGTGGACAGTGATCAAACAGTATTTTCCTATATCCATGATCGTTCTTTCGAATGACCAAGTACAAATTATCGAAAAATGTCTTTGTTGGTTTAAAAATACTCAAAATAACGACAGTTTTCTGAACGATTAGTTCCTTAATTGAAATTTTTTTACGTTACCAGTATACGTAGGTAACTTTTAGATTGGCAGAAATGCGTTATCGGGACTTCTACCAAGGATGTGCATTCGTGTATTGGTCACCAATTCGGAAAATGCGGAAATTGTTTCAATTTCATATTTTTTAAATTTCTTCATATGATAATCATACAAAGTATGGTACACGCAGGAAGATGTAGTAACAGTGGGACATATCATCCTGAATAAGAAAAACTACTGTATCCAATGGCAAAATTTAAGTAATACAATTAATATCATAAATTAGTAGGAAATTTTATTCTATGCAATATAGTTATTTTATCAATAAAGATGATTTTTCCCTCCTTTGCAATATGCAGTTTAGTCAATTTTAATTCACATTTGTCTTAACGTATTCAGTGTTTTGTCTTTCCTGTGTAATATTGCACACGACATATGGATTTATAAAATTTAATTTTAAGATAGACGGTAGTGCGGAGCGTATAGAAGTACGTATATGTATGTATTCCAAGTTCTATTGTACAGCAGAAGTGTGGAAAATTTGCCAATTGGCAATCTTACAAGTTTTGGTTGTCACTGGATGTGAGGTCAGTTTTTGGAAATTCAAAATTTTTCAAATAAAACAAATATATGTATTTTATGCTTTGCAGAATTTTAAATCAAAATTATAGAAATGTTATTATATTACCGTAAGGTACCCAATTGTTGATCTTGAACCAATTTCTGGTCAGTATATTATTTCAATAAAATAATAAGATTTATATAAATCTAAACGTTGCTACGCACAATTTAAAGGTTAAACAATCAATAATTGGTTAGTAGGCTAAACTAAGAATTGGCATACGTACCGAAAATTTACTGATCAGAAAAATTGGTACCTCCCGCTTTTTTTTCTTAGATTGTTACTTACTTTATAAATAGCAGTTACTTTATTTTTTTAAGATGGCCATAAAAGAAAGTTTAATACTTATACTTTATGTATGCGTCAAAATATATATACAATTATTAGCATTTTTAACATAAAATTATTCTATGAACGTACGGATTTCCTTTAACTGTTCAACAATTGAGTATGTGACGGTATTGATATTTATTAATTACAAGCGTTGTTTAAAAAAATTTCTATATACGAAGTTATAAAAAGTGATTTCAAATTATTGCATGCATATGATCTTTTGTAATTACAACATTAATTTACACGATCTTTGTATTCAATTGCAGTATATCATATTTTGAAAATTTCCATCTCGAATATAACACTCATAACCAAAAAGTATCAAAAATAGTGAATTATTCGATTTTGACTGGCGAATTCCTCATATTGACATGACGCAAAATTTAAACGATTTCCGCATTTTCGAAATATTTTAGTCGTTCAGTCGGTATTTGGAATTGGATATCAACAAATAACTTATAAAACTGATTTTTTCATTTGACAACGAGGACCGTAAAGGAGTAAAAATACAGATGTTCGTAAAAAATTAATGTACATTATGAACAGTTGGATTGAAGTAACTGAATGTTCATTAAATCGTCAGATCTAAAACGTAGAGTACTCGGTGGAATTCCAGAGTCAACGGTTTCTAACCGTTCCGAGATTTATTACGGGCTACCTTTCTCTGACCAGGTTCTCTCTTTTCTTCTCGACTTTTTAATTTTTACACCGGTATATACCACTCTGGCATTCTTTCACGCGTTTTTCACTATATTCCAGTAGCTATTCCACCTGACTCGAGGACGTCTTAGTACACTCGGTCGTTCCTTCCTCGCGTCTCCTTTTTATATCGCGTTAATGACCCTTACCGTATTTCGAAATGCGCATGCAACCGAAAACGTTTAATGAAAACTAGCCATTACTTAACTTTCAAATTGACGTAATTCAACGTTACCGTATATTGTATAATTCTATAGTGTTACAAATTAACGTTATTTAAATAAGACACATTTTTATCTCGAATTCTTAACGAATCATACTGGTAAAACGTAAACATTAAAGAAGCTCGTTTCTTTTAAGAAAACGTTCAAAAGTTACCTGTTTTATATATATTTTGATACACTCATAGGTCAACGGTTTTTCTGCAAATGATTTGATCAATTCGTTTGCAACAGTTTCTTTATAACGAAATTTTTGCTACTATAGTGATAATAGTACATTACGGTACAAGTGACGAAAGTTGAAGTTCCGCCACGGTGTGAAGTTGCCGCCCGAAGCGAACCCGAGGGTGACATATCACGCAGTGGCGGGCCTTCAACATTCGTCCCGTGTACCGTATACTATTTTTCTTGATGCCCGGTCGAAAGAACGTTTTTAGTTTGGACCAATAATGATAAGTACATAAATATTGCGCTAAGCTTCTCGCACATTATCCCGACCTTTAAAATATCCTAATCTCGATGTGAACGATGATTTCGAGTGGTTGGTTTCGATGCCCGCCGCGACATTTGCGGCACGAGCGAAGCGAGTGTTGCTGGTCGTGGTGGCGGGCATCGAAAATATCACGAGCATTATTTTAAATGTCAAAGTAAAATATAAAAAAGAACAAGTATAAGACTGTCAAAGTGACTTGTTATGCTGTGTGTAGTTTTAATAAAAATCATGATCATGATTTTTTCAGTTGCGTTATTTCAGTAAAATTCATTTATGATATCGAGAAAAGTTTTTTTTTTAGTTTTAAATGATAATATAAATCACATTGAAAGTTTATAGAAATGAAGATTCTATCATTGGTACATATCGCTCTTGCATTTTTAATTACAAATTAAACGAATATTCAGATATAAATGATAAGAACTAATAAATCTCAATAATAAATCTCAGTCGGTAATTTGCTCGCATGGTAAATTTTCACTTGGACGTATAGTATAGACGATTTTTATAAATTGTCATTAGTGTTTTTTGAGAGTACGTAAACTTACATTTATATATATTTAATACTTATCTTCAGATTCATGAGATTAGGATAGGTTAAGTTTATTCAATAGTATTTTATTTATTTCGGAAATTGAGGGTTATTATGTTCGAATGAGATGTCAAGTGTATTAAATGTATGTGCAGTTGCTTAGTTACCAGCTAATAGCACGCGTAGCGAAAGAAATACCAGTGACTAAATGTCATTCTTTCGCCATCGAAAACAGTGGCGAAACTACGTACTTTCGACCAGGGCATCAAGAAAACATTGTTAAACATATTTGCATAACAATGATAACAATAATTACTCGTTTTAATGTGCTTTTTAATTTTAAAGCATTTAATGAGTTATCCTTTTTCATTTTTATACATCAATTTGCCTTTCAAAATTGCAGACGATCTACCCACGCGCGTAAAAACGTTGAGTTACAATATCAAAATATTTGTAAAATAGATCACTTGGACACCTCCTCATACTTTAATCATTTTATATAATTGACTTTTTCTTAATTCTATGATATTAAAATTTTTAGAACTTGGAAAATCTTTTAATTCAAAATCGTGACTAATTACATACGTAAGCTAGCGAGTATATACATATTTCGCTCATGTATGTATATCGTTAGTAAAATTAAAAAATTAACGCGTAAAATCGTGGATATAAATAATATAACGTTATAAATAAATATTGATATATTTTGTATACAATTAACGCTTTATGAAATTAATTACGAGTGACGCGACAGAAAGATTCAAATTGTTGATTTTAACATCAAGCTTAACAACCGAATAAAGTTGTAAAATGTATTGTAGGTTGGTTAATCGTAATACAAAAGGGTGATCGGTAGACACATTGTTTTACAAGAGTTGAATTGACTTACGTAATTGAGAACACATTGTGTAAATATAATTACCCACCATTTCATTTATTGAATCGTATAGAGATAAATTTAGAAGCCTTTTTTTCTAACTGTATATTACTTTTCGTGTTTTGTGTATAATGTGCATGGGTTGTGGTTTAATACGTTCTGACATTTCAATGCACGTTTATTGTAACGTATAAACGACCGTACTCTATGAAGAGAGACATTTCCCTTGAACCCAATTTCTAAATATATATATCTTAATCTCGCCGATTGAAAATTAGAAAATGCGAGGAAAGTAAATGATTGGTGATTGCCGCGCGTTACGTTACAGCGAGATTACACGCGTGTAATAAAAGCAAATACAGCATCGACGATTTAAAGAAAAAGAAATAACGTATAGACAAAGAGAATCGAAGGATAGGATGATCGTAAAAAAAACATATGGCTTAACGTAGAAGGATAAAAGAGAAAAGTCCCAATGGGAGCGTGCGAGGTGTAAATCCATATTTTCCCGCGGTTCGCACGCGCGAAATAAAAAGTTGGCAGTGGCGCGTTATAAAAATGCCTTTTATTTTCCAGCTATCGACCAAGAAACGGTGCCGGCTGAGCTTCCTGTTAGCGGGGATCCGCACAACGAGACGATCCTCGAACTGAGCGCCGCCGGGCGTCAGCCTCTTTTTACCCTGGTCGGCAAGAAACTACGTCTTTTACGGCCCCTCGACAGGGACGATGAAAATCTTTCGCACGTCGTCTTTCAGGTGAGTGTTGAACCGGCGGTGTTGCAACCACTACTAAACTACATAGACATCCCAACTCCTGATCGTTCACCTATGTACCTTTTCGTGTTCCGTAACTTACATTCGACTATAAATCGTCGTTTGTAAAAATTGTATGTTTGACACAGTATGCGTATAATGTCATTATATACGCACTGTTCATTTTAAAAATCGCATTTACATTTAATGCATATTGTTCATAATGCACGTATGATAAGATGATTTTTGCTTTTTGCTCATCTGAAAATCAATAGTTTCACTTTAGTAAATACACCATTCTTCTTACATTATATATCATACTAATACTACTATAATACTATTAATAATAATTCATAATTATTAATAATTGATAATACTATTGTATCATTTACTTTAATACCAATTGTAATATTATACTCGTTGCTTAGATCGTGTATCTCGGATAAAAAAACATAAAACTATATATATTGTTTCATTTTTTGTTTGTACTTTAGAAGGATGATAATTCTGTTAATAAAATCATTCAATCAATCAATCAATTTATATGCAAGTACTATAATATCTTTTTGTATACAAAAGTAAAAGTATTTATTTACAATATTTTCGTTTTTAATTTAATTTTCATTTAACGTGTACATTAATAACATTTTAGTAAAATATTTTTATTCACGAAAAAAAACTTAGCCATTATTTGAAATAGTTATTGTTCTCGAGTGACTTGCATATTTTTCAAATTTTAGTGTTTATCAACAAGGATGTTTACCTTAGTTCAATTTTTACTACGAAATTATGTAAAACTCGTAATTGATAAACTTTTTGGCCAATTTTTCGATAGGTTAAAAGTTTCAACGAGATCGTTACGATTCGGAGTTTCGATATATCGGTATATATCATTAAAATAAAAATAAATGTATACTCAAATATAATAGTATTTATTATATTGAATATTTTATTTAATTATTTAAATAAATGTAAATCGTCTGCTTTTTTTTTTATTAAAAAACGTTCACCACTTGCGTAACACGCACAAACGTAGATATCTACAACAACAACAACGGTATGCAATTTCACGACAAAAGGTATATATATATGTATATATATATAGATAATTGTCTATCGATTTAAATGTCACCGTTATATATAGGAGTACACTGATAATATCACCGGTAAGAGCAAGAGACTTCAAAGGAATCTCACGATAGCTAAGTAGTCTAAGACATCACAGGTAACCTTATAACTTCCGCTATACGTGTCGGAAATCATATTTTTCGATCGGTATATATATAAGAAAAAGGAAAGTCCAGTTAGCGTAATACCTGGTTTAACCCATTGATATTTGACTATATAGCGGAGGTGCAGAGCCTTCAAAGATCAGGATCACCGCGTTTATACACACGTATACATACATTATCCGTACACTACATACAATTTTTCTCTTATCTTGCCGGGTCATCGTGCTTCACGAACGTAAATATATATATACCCTCGTCGATACATAGAAATAAGTGAAGAGAAAAAGAGAAAGAGTGAAAAGACGGTAGAGGGGTTGGTGGTATGAAAAGTCACTTTACGCGACTAGCCCTTATCTCTCACCCGTTACGTGATGTATATATATATATATAAGGATTTCACGCGACTCGTTATCGAAATCAATATTTATTTTCTTTTGTTCGCTATAGTCTATATAGGCATATCGAGTTTAGCGGATAGGATAATTTTTGATAAACTCTGTTTTCTCACGATATAAATTCGACGCGACGTATAGTAGGTATTATTACGAATTTGTTAAATCAGTCTCCATCTCTTACCGTAAATTATTCCATCGAGTATTACTATAGTAAAGAGTAATAAATAATAAGAGTAATAATCCGCAATTTTTCGTGAAATTTTCAGCTGAGCTGCACTGTGCGAGCGACGAAGAGCAACCGTAAAATCCCAGTGATCGTAAGGGTCTCGGACGTAAACGACAACGCACCCAAGTTCATCAATACGCCTTACGAGACGACAGTGCCGGAGGTGAGTAACACGATACCAATTTTAAGAACCACTTATTAAGAAGCCTTAAACTGTTTAAAGTTACACGACGCATCTCACGATGATTTAATTAAATACTTCCCGCTTTTACAAATCGTTTCATCGCCACTCAAATCTTACGCGTGTAATATTCGCATTTTCTTGTTCTTCTCGTCCTGGATAATTTTCAAGGCTCTTTATCTATATCTCAATACGTTACTCTACAACGAAATTTTGTATTTACATATACACGTCCCTGTCGGCGTCACTTATACGCGCACGCGTGCTTGTGTGCCTGTGTGTGTGTATATATATATATATATAATTAACTTAATCGCGTCGATCATAATAACTCAAATATCTAACTACAAATTATCTTCAAATTTGTTTACATACCTCGACACGTTTCTTAACTATATCGGGGCTCTGGTATAGGTGTTATCTTGTCCAATCAGTATAACGATACCGACAAAAAAGGCTCTTTATACTACCATAAAAGTCTAAGTTAAACCACGTGGAAATTACACCGTTTCCATTTGTTTCCACCGCAAACCGATGCTCCGTTTCTTCCCTTTTTTCTTCCACTCTCTCTCTCTCTCTCTCTCTCTCTCTCTCTCTCTCTCTCTCTCCCTCACGAGCAAAATGAGAAAAGTGGCGATGCGCGATCACGCGATTATACGTCGGGATCCATTATGGTTAATATAGGAAACGATAATGGCCCTTGCGCTTCCATTATTCCACCTTGTAAAGTCGATCGATTGCTCGATTGCTTGATCTTCGGTACGGTCAGATTTCCTTCTTACCGGTCGATACATATATATATATATATATATACATGCACCATTCGATTCAATCGGACGTACGCGTTCGCTAATTCGTTTTGTTGTATCGTTGGCTGTCCGCGAGATACTTTTAAATTAGTTTCTCATCTCTCCTCCTCGGGTATTCTGGCTTCTCGATCACCCTCTTCTAATGGACAAATTACCAGTCCTTCGGTAAATTGTTATATTTTTTGTAAAAAAAATAAAAAAACTTTGTTTTTGTAATTATATTGTGCACGCGTAATTATGATTTCGCTAATTTATATTTCGTTTGAGCTTTGCTCCTTATTTAATTTGAAATTGTAATCGCGTTAAAGATCACAAACGCGTTGTAAAATGTGAAAATTAAATGCGGGAGTACGCAAAGGGTTTATCGCTACCTCGATTCGAGACTCCTAATCTCTGTATTTACGATTGAAACTAGGCTTTTTTTACCTCTTTGGGAATTAACGTTATTATTTTTACGTCATACTCGACTATTTCACTTAAATTTATGCGAATTGGCCTTTAGTTCATCCCGTAAACAAATTGATAATTAAGTTATTCAATTAACGACGTCTGTTGTAATTGTTTTCGTATTTTTTAGTTTTCTTTATTACGAGGACACAATTTTTCTATAAAATTAACCGTGGCAGCACTATTTCCTTACAATTGCAGAATATACAAGGGGAGTATACATGACCATATCTTTCGCCTTCAATAAAAATTACTTTCAATTGAATCGCTTGTAACTCAAAAAGAAATAGAGATGGACATTTAAACCGAAAACCAGTAGAAAGTTGACTTCAAGTAAATATAATTTGAAAAGAAAGAAGTTTAAATTGCTCGATTGTATAGTTATGAAGAAAATAAGAAATTGAAGATATTTTAAATAAAATTTAATATAAAAATTGATTGTTTCTTTTGGCCTAATAATCTTTAATTTCTTATTTTCTTCATAACTTTGCTCCAGATTAAGCAAATTAAGCTTCTTTTTTTTCAAACCATATCTACTTGAACTCAACTGATTGGTTTTGGTTTGAGTATCTACACTACCGTCCATTAATATTTGGCCACCTGATACAAAAATAAGGTAAACTTTAAAGTTTTGTTTCTGCCGTAAAAATTGACGTACAAAAACCAATCGGGTACCATTTTAAAGCTTATTGTAATAGCTTTCAAGCTCTTTAAGTTAATGGCATTAATACTAATATTTTAAACATTTAAATCTGCAATATACAAATTATAAAAAATCATTTTTAGACCACTGTATATAATTTGACGCCGGTCTTTAAAAAATGAAGCTATAAAAAAATTTTACTGGAAAAAATATCCGTTTCCCGGAGGTCATGTACTTCTCTTGTGAGATAATTATATAATAAAAATTAATATAAATCAAGTGATAATATTTGTAAGAAAACGATTTCAATTTATACCGAAAATAAATTTGAAGTTGCCGATCAAAGATTTAAACAATTTAAATATCACGTATTATTCTTTTGTATTATATATATATTTATTGAATTGTATATAATATATACGAATCTCTTGTGAGTGATTGTCTGAAATGCTATTAGTTTTTAAGTTAATTTACCTGGAACAGGTGATACAAGTTCCAGATGCACCGTGTTGTCACGGTAATATCTAATTGTGAAATACATACGCGTTAATGAAAACTGCAGGGAAAAATAATGTTGGTTGTTTATACTAATGTATTTACGTGACCTGGCGCGTTGTATTGATTATAATTTACTTGACAGTTAACACCGGTGGGTTCAACAATTTTCAAAAATGTCGTGGCAACGGATGCCGACGCAGGTGTTAATGGGCTGGTCGAGTACTCGATTGCACCTGGCGACGGTACTGGGATAGGTAACAACGAAGGCGTTGGTCGGGATCGTGTCACCACAGCGGACGGCTACGGATATTTTAGCATCAACTTACCTCATCAGGGTCAGGTCACAGTTAATCGGACTTTGGATTACGAAAGGACGCAACGCTATCTCGTCACTATTCTCGCATCCGTAAGTACTACATTTCACATTATATATATACCTTTGTTTAGATATTATCAGTGAACGTAAACTATTTACGTATTGTTAATACCAGTCGTTCTTTTAATCATATACAGAAGGTAAACGTATATAACTATTTGTACGTTTCGCTTATATATTTACGCAATTTTAGTCATTTTATTATACGATTGCTTTCCTAATTAGTTAAACGATTAAATATTAAACGCTATTTTTATGTACAATATATTTTAGTAGATTAAAATATTTTAAGAACAAAATTACTACGCGACAGATTACAGCGAATAAGTATGAGAGAACCATTTCATCTTTTACAGGGTGAAATAATTTTAAATGTTTCAAAATTGTAAAAAATAAGAATCTTTGTTGGTTTACGTTGGTATCTCAATTGTCATAGCCAAGTTCATACTTAGGACTTCTTACAATATCTACGTTATGATTCTGTATCTATTTATAGTAATTTATAATAATTTATAGTAATTTACTCTGGAGATTACAATACCTTTTTAAAATTTCTGTTCTTTTCATTTTTCTCGTTTCCAATAGTTTACTGTTGATATTATTTATAGTTTTTTTGTCCTTAAATTTCATTTTATGGAAAGTTGATACTTACCTGTACATACAGATCTGTGAAAAGCTACTACTAGTGGGTTTTTGTTATAAGTACATAATTCTTGTTAAGGGGGTACCAAAGTCAAGTTGTATCCTCCCTACCTTACCTGCAGCCTCAAAAGTCATATAAAGTGAGTTATAATTAAGAAGGGACGATAATTTAGGCAAATTGAGGAGAACAGTTCCTTTATTAATAATCTACCTCAGTTAAAATTTGAAGCAAAAATATCGATTGGTTTTCGAGTAATCTCTTACCAAAATTTACGATAATTTCGTGCAATTTGAGGTTATACGCTCGACTAATTAAAAGGCATGTCAAGAGTTTTGGTAAGGGTTTTCTCAAAAATTTGTTAATATTTTTGCTTCAAAATTTAATGGCAGATAGATTATTCATAAAGGAAAGGGACTGTTCTCCTAGTTAAATCCCGTTAAAGCTGGTTGCTATTATGCGATTTTCTTATAATTACGGGGAAAATTTACTTGATATTAGAATATTGATTTATTTGAGTTACACTTTCTGATTTTTACAAAAGAAAATTCCGCTTGATTATAGATAAATCTACATAAATATAAAATGATCATATGTTAGAGCAATTATATTTTCTTATAAAATCATACTTAAAGAATACCGCATGTATCTAAAAACCTATTTTATTCACTGTATACGTTAAAAGATACAAATTTAAAATTAAACAATTAATTGTTACATTTTTTCTGATTTACAGTCACTTTCTTAACGAATTCTTTTTTTTACATAAAATGAATAAGTTTCTTTAATAATCCTCGTTTCAAAATTGACTCTTGTATCGCAATGTACTGAAAAGAAAAGTAGGATACTTTATTTACCTTAAAAATAAATCAATTAATTATTAATTTCATTTGTACAGTTAATTTGTTGGACGTGTACGTATTGTTTGTCACGTAAGACGTTTTCGTTTACACAGATTGCTTGTAGTGGGATTAGAAGCTAATATTCTTTTGAAGTACGACGTGTTGCGATTGTAAAGTAATTCAGCACAGAATACACAAATCGAAATAACGTATCCGAATAATAAAACAATCACAAATCGAATCAGGGTATTTTTATCATCTGGCGCTGCTTTTTTATATTTTGTTTCTGAATTTAAATATCGCGTTATTCCCGATTCTACGATTATTCTTAAAATTTTATCAAAATGTTCAACGTACGGCGATGCTTGCTCGAATATAAAATATTTCCCATCGTTCAGAAATTGCAGATCGGTTATTCGTAGACTAAAATAATTATCTTTATTTTTATATATTTGCTCGTACGTGCGTCCCTTCGAAGCGAATACGAAGCATAACACTCGTTTACCTTGTTGAATGTACCTGCCAATGTAATAATTTATAATGTTGTTTAATTTATTTTTTGTTCTTATTACGAAATAATTTATTTAAGGACATGTCAGACTCAAAAAATGGTAATTTTTTATTCTTTTTATAAACAAGGGGACGAATTTTTTAAACAATCCTTAACGTCAATGCCCTTAATAATGTTTTAAACAATATATCCAAATTTTTCATCGATAATTTAAGTAGGATATTTGGGTTGGATGTTTTCTCGATTAATAATTACCGATAAAAAATTATTTATTCAATTATTAAAGAAACTAAGGTTTTTGGATTGATAGGTGTAAATCCCTGGTAAATCCCTGTAATTTGGGTCCGACATCCTCTTAAGGGTAGAGTATGGTCGAAAATAAAAAAAAAATCAATTTATTTTTATTTTATAAACAAGTTTTAAATGTTACGTAGCATGTGCGTAAATAATGTTGAATATTATAAAAGTTATGTGTCTACCTAATTTCTGCATTAGATAATCTTCAGTTAATGCAATAAGTCATGTATTTTAACTTTAAAGCCAAATAATTCAAAAACTATTTTTTATACCTTTAAAACATTCCTTGCAGGATAAATTTTATCGTAGACTCCTGAAATTTTGCACAGATCTTAAGGTATAATGTATGAATTATAAAGTGACACAGCCTTTTTTGTTTAAAATTAAATGTATCATTTTTATTACTATTTTTTAATGAAAAATCTGACATCTCTTAAGCAATTATTTAAACTAATTAGGTTTATCGAGCCAGAAAGTGCATTTTTCTAGATAAACCTTATTCGCTGTGTAAATTTAATGCTCTTATATGTATAAGTTCGAAACTTTTTCATCGGAGTCCTTTGATAACTTTTATTCTGCAAGGAGTTTTTTGAATTTGTAACTGTTTTAGGCCTATTTTGTTAAATATTTTAATATTTTACGTAATTTGGGTGTTAATAATCATCGATAAAGAATATTTTTTATAATATATTTGATAAAGATGACATTTCACATAATATTTTATATAAATTACAAAAATATTTTTCTAACCATACTCTACCCTTAATGTATTTGTATACGACATACTCAATGCAAGGTTTTGCCTCTAGTTTTTCCGTTTGACTCCTCAAAATTTGAAGCTCCTCATCAGAATCGTCGTTGAACATCCAATTGTAAATCCCTTGGCTTATGTAAGGCTTTAACCCAGACTCTATAATGTCTTCGAAAGTGTTCAATTGTATAGGCATGTAGGACAATCCGATATTCGTAAATTTAGCGTAAATGTCTCCGGAATACGTCATCGAGACGATCATGATGCTTAACAATATAATTCGATCACCCGATCGTTTTGGACGTTTTTTCAAACCAGGCGCACCCATGACCAGTTGTATCGACGACAAAAGGTTGTAATTCCTTCGGATAACCCGAAATTGCACAGCCAATGTGAAGATAATGGTCAACAATATCGACACCAGTGCTATATTCACCGTCGAAATAGCCAATATTTTAATGTTTATGTAAATTTGCGACTCGGCGATCGATGCCGAGACTAGGGCGGTAAAACTGTCAAAAGTATAAACTATACCGCGTTCTACTTTGTCGTTGTTGTGTATCAAAGGATGACTCGCGAATAATGTAAACGGCAAAAATTGCAATTCTCCGGTTTCTAAGTGTTTCACTGCTTTTATCAGCATGACGTAACCATCCGTATAGTTGTATATGCGCAAGCTAAAATTTAAATAATGAACTATAAATTGGAGGAGGTTGTACTCCGTGCCAATAAAGTTCCTGTTCCTGAACGTCATGTAAGGTGATGATTCGATATATGGCATACGCATTAATTTTCCGTTGCCGTTTACCACTTTGTTCGGGAAAATGTTTAAATTTTTAGTAAAAATTTCACTGGTGTACGCGTTTGTAAACGGATTGTAACGAATCACTTTGAGATCGTGTGCGCCTACGTTGATGATCGTAAAATCTAAAAATTTCAACTTCCATGCGTAAAATAGTATCACTCGATATTCTTCTCTGGTCAAGACATTGGTATCGAGTAACATCAAACTTCTAGGTCGTGCTCTTGATGATAAATTGATACTGAATTCTAAAATGTGTAATGCTCGTGTCATGTAAGAATAGCTGCTGTTGCGTTTAGATTCTACAATCATTATATACATACAAGTGCTCCTATTAAAAACCAACCGTTTCTTTATTAAATCTGTACTGTTATTTTTTTTATACCCTTTGTACATATAAAATATTGTCCTATTGGTTAATCGCAATTCGTTAAAATGGTCAGATTTGTCCCATTCATTTGTTTCGCGGGATAAGAAATTAATATTGACTATTGGCACTTGAGACATTAGCTTGCAAAAAATAGAATTCTCTTTCGAATTTCTGTTGTTCACGTCGTTAATTCTTAGCAACACCATTTGATACGGTTTCCATCGATCGATCAGTTGCTTAGTCAACGTATTCATCCAGCTGTTATCCTCACTATTGATCAGTATCATACTATTTACATTCACGATGAGTAGGCAAAGTAAAATAAACATTTTATTTCTTCGTATTTCATCGAAATTCCTTCACACTCACCCGAAAACACAAATTCGCATTCAACTTTCTTTTCCCATCTTTTTTTCCTGCAAATCAGGTGTAAATGTGTGCTGCACACGTTTTACCTACAATTGATTTTTGTTACAGTTAACCAGCTTAAACAAAAAAATGGAATTGTATTTTTGTTATTGATTTTATAATTGCACGGTTTCATTATGTTAAATTAAAAGCAAACATTTACTGTATTAAATGAAACTGTATGTTTAATTACACTAAAATTAAAAATAACCTGATTTTTTTCATTATTCGAAAGTAAAAATACTTCTGCAGTCACTTAAATAAATAGTTTCGTAACGTTAATGTATATAGTTACTTTTCATACATTTAAGAGAGTGCATCGTTTGGTTTGAAAATGCACTAGTTAATTTAAAAGCCGCTGTCAATTCATTGGCTTGTAGTTTCCTCAAAATTAGAGTATCGCTCATATATATGTTATATATGATTCTAATATATTTAATAATTGATCATAATAAATGTATCCAACGTTTTTAAAATTCTTTATGTATATTAATTTAATTCGGATGATTATTACAAATAAAAAAATGATCCGATAACATGATTGAACACGTCTGAATGATTTTATCAACATCCTTTTTTTTCCGTATATACATAAGGTGACGCCTAAGTCTGTTTTGAAATCGCGCCAGAAAATTTTATTGATTATGCCGTGTTTGTTGTAAAAATAATTATTTTAAATGAAAATAGAGAATCGTCTCAGTTAACTATTGTAACAAGCAACATTTCCGTCAAGGGAAAGTAGAGAATATTGTTTTGTTTTTGTGAAAAATTTAACTTACTAAATGAAAAAGTTATGTTTTAACTTCTTTAATTTCATATAATATAATATTCCTTATTACAAAATACATTTAGTCTCATTAAAAAATATAATTTGCAACATACAAAGTTTGAAAAATACATATTTCAATAATCGACAATTGTCTATAAAATAAAAGTGGATCAATGATCCAAAAACTGAATTAAAAAAGGAAAGATTATTGCATGGTAAAGCTCAACAATATTGACCGAGTAGTTTCAGAAATATGCGATATACGCACATACACAAACACGAATATACTCAAATTGAAAAATTTTATTTTTATAAAGTTTTCTCTCCCAGAAAGTAAAAGTAACTAATTTTTCACCCTCATCATCTGAAAATTCTATTTTATTAACCTTTTCGAGTCGAGTAAAATTGCATTTTATTTCTTTCGATCACTTTACTCCCCGTAGGCTCATTTTATTCCCCGTACACCCATTTTATTCTTCGAACACATTTTATTCATCGCAGACTTACTTTTTTGTTTTTGAACACTTACAAGGAGAGTCTACACCTTTTGGGAAACGGATCCTTACTAAACTCTAGGATATGATTTCTACTATAATATGAAGAAACCTGGAGTTTTAGATTCCAATGCCCCTTTTTATGATAGATATAAGAAAATATCGGAAAATCTCACTGAAAAAACCATTGACTTTGATTGCTTATAACTCGGTAACAAATAAAGATAGATTTAAACCAAATTTCAAGACAAAACTGAGATTGAGTAGATATGTTTTGAAAAAAAAAGCTCAAGTATCTTAATTTGGTCAAAAGTTATGGAAAAAATTAAGATTAGACGAAATTTTATCGATAATTTTGCATTACAATTTGATGATTTCTTTAAGCTAAAATAAATGTTGACCAAATTAAGATATTTGAGCTTTTTTTTAAAACATATCTACTCAATCTCAGTTTTCTTTTAAAATTTGGTTCAAATATAGCAATCAAAGTCAATGGTTTTTTAGCGAGATTTTCCGATATTTGCGTATATCTGTCATAAAAAAGGGCATTGAAGTTTAAAACTCTGGCTTTCTTCATATTTTTATAGTAGAAATCATATCCTAGAGTTTGGTAAGGAGCTGTGTCTTATTATTTCCATCTATAATATAAAAATAACGTTCGAGAATCTCGAAAATTGAAACTCGATCTCGAAATTATGTGAATATCTCTATCTCGAAATAAAAATGACTGAATGTTGTCGTATTTGTTATACAGTCGCTACACACACGCGCTACGCTATGCTACTTGATCATCTAGTTAAATTAAATAATATACCAAAAATTTGACAATGTTGAAAAAATTTAGAAATTAAAAAAAATAAATTGTTATCGCAAAAAGTAACTTTTTGAATGATTAGGGTGAAAAATTTTATATGCTCTTCGGAAGTAAGCTAAAGTTCGGGTAGCAACTATTTTAGTCCCTAAGTGCATAAAAACTATTAACTTGAATAACGATAAAAGGCATAACTTATAATTATATTTTTCCGCTTGAAATTTCTTATAAAGGACCAATTAAAGTTATTATTTTTGTGCATAATTGTTCTGTACATATTTTTTTAATAACTATATAATGATAATTTTATATTTTATTCAAAGCGAAAGAAAAGAAATACTCCAAAACGATTTCTTGTTTCAGCAATATCTAGAAATTTAATATCTTCGGAAAGTAAACGTTAGCTACGGTAACATATTTGAAATAAGAACATTGAAAGTAAAGGAAGTTTGTATTATATTCAATACGTGCCATCGCGCAATCTTCCACATTGTCGTGGTTCGGAAATTAACTGGTAGGGTGAAGGAGGGGGTAAAGGGAGAAAAAAATTTATATAATAAGGAAAAAGTTTTCTCAGTTATAAAACTTTACAGAATGAAGTAACAAAGGAAATGGGGAATCTATACAGGTCATTAGTAATGTTGTAGATTGAGTTGTTTTAAATAATAAGAATAATGATCACGATACGAACAGCACGGAGGTTCAAGAGACCTATTAGAAAACCTAAACGAATAATACTTAGTGAGAAAATGTTATCTTGTTTAGCAAAGTCTTAAAAATGGAAAATGCTGAACACTGAACCATATGACATGTTAGACAATGGTAACTTTAATTACGCTCCAGATGACCAATATTACAAAATATTAATAACGATAATAGAAATAAAGACGATTTAGACAAATACTTCTATAAGTTTATGGAAAAATTGCATAATTATTATTGTTGTAAGTTGTTTGGGGGAATAATAATCCTAGACTATATAAAATTTTAATAATCTAATCCTTTAATGATCATTTTATTTTCCGACGAATCATATATATTATTATTCATTAATGGTACCAGGTTAAGACGATTGTCATTTTTTGTAGACAAATTAAAATGTCTAACATCAAAAATAATTATTAAAAAGATTAAAACATATTTTAGTTTAGAAATGTTGAAGTCAGCATGCCAAGCATACAGAATCTTATATTTAAGCAAACAGAAGACAATAAAAACCAGGATAATAAATTAGTAATAATTCATATTTATTCCTCCCAATTGATAAAAACTGTCAGAAAAAAATAAGAAGCCTTTTTCCTGGTATAAAACACAAAAAAGCGAACGTTTCGTAGCTACACAATTAATTTCTCATTCGGTTATGCAAATAATTTGCAAATTGCAAAACTACCTTTTCAATTATTAATAAGTATTTATGGGCTGACAAAAATATGGCAAAAATATGTATAGATTAATTGAAGAAAATACATTAGATGATAGCGACGAGTACATTGAAGAAAACTTGGAGGAGGAGAACGAAAATGAAATAATGATATAATGAAAATGAAACCAGCGCAGAAATGATTCTGTCATACGAAAAAAACTAAAAATAGATTGTATAAAAACATAAAGGAGAAACCAGTACAAGAAATATACAACAAACACAGAAAGAAGAGTATGGAGAAAAACAAAATCGAAGTGGAAACGTGGATTGATAAAAAGAAAAGTTGTAAACGTGGACTTAACAGATATATTAACAACATACCAGTGATTACAATATGTACGAGAGTATTAAAAAACAAATAAAAATATTAACGATAATAAAAAAAAATATTAAAAAAAGCAAAAGATTGCTAAAGCGGAATTGGAATTCGAGGATCATTATAACCAATTAAACGATACTCCAGACGATAAATCTATATTATTAGAAAATATTGATTTTCCTTTATGTATAAATACAGATCAATACGTAGAAATTGATAATGCTGATATTCTATTACATTCAGATTCTTCATGTCTACCGGAATTTCCAGATTAATACAGGCAGTTAAATGGCTTTATAGTAGATGCTCATGCTTTTTTTTTTATAAAGATGTGGATCAATTTCAGATGATATTATAATAAATACATTCTTCACTTTACTTCCAGGAATATCACATAAGCAATCCATTCCATTACAATGTTTTGACACATATTTTTTTCAAGCAGTAATGCAAAATCAAATTGCTAGTGGAGAATTTAATATAGATGTTAGTAAGGTGAACGAAAATGCAATCTGTATAATGCATAAACATATCTGACTTATTCCCGTAAATAATTACAGAATCCATTGAGTCCTACTTGTAACGATTTTATGCAAAAATTGTTTAATTTACATTGACTCGATACATAATAAACCAGAAGATATTTATATTAACACTGTTTATACGTTAATTCAAAGAGAGTCAAAGGAAACGATTAAGTGGCGATTTTGGGCTTTGTTTATTTATTCTATAATTAACTAATTAGAGGTGCAATGTGTTTAAAGTATTTAATTTTTAGTAACCCTGCTAATATTTAGCTATGACCGGTAGTTTAAGAGCAATTAAAACGAAAATAAAGTTACGAAAAGCGCGTGTGGCTCCCATGTATGTTTCGTCCCTGACTAGCCGCTAAGCCCAGCCGCCAATTTCGGGTTCATGAAAAAAAAAAAAAAAAATACGTGATACTGATAAAATGAAAAGTGATTTTCTCGGGTAATCCTTTGAAACCACGAAAACCGCATCCCAACTGCGTGCAAGCGTTCGCGCTTTTATAAGGTGGCACGAGAAGTTATTCGGGTTATAATACCCGCGCTTCTCTTTTCCGAAAGCTTTTTATCCTTAACCCCAATTTTCTATCTCGTTACAGTGTGTATTAAAGAAAATAATACTGTTGGGGGTTAATCCTTTAGTCACTTTACTTTACGTTAGACCGAATTAAAAGTTCGTTAAACTTCGAAGAAAACAGAAAACGATGATATTTATCAAGAAAAGGAGCCAGAATTATCTTTAAAATAGTATATGCAAAGACGAAGAAGGTTCGGCAGAAAGTAAAAAAAAAGATTAAAACTCCACACCCAGGAATCTGTTGCGTTCTCGCTAGCAGTTTAAACTAGGTTCGAGAACTTGAGGAGAGGAGAAGAGAAGACACAATAGATGCGTGGGCCGTGGAAAATTGCACCTCGAACACGTCGACGTAGCCGCGATGGTTATCGCGTCGCGGCATCAATGGAAAATGCTTCCGGGGACGGGTTGCTCATTAATTTACGGGGCCCCGATTGAAAAGACCCCTTGGACTTTTATTTTCGATTGCGGTGTAGCATCGCGGTGACGAGTAGTTTATCGCCGTCGTTAATCTTCTAGGGCGTCAACGGAGGGGAGTGGGGTGCCGAGTATTACTTTAAAGTGGATTTTGACTTACGACGGTTAGAGAGCGAAAGCTTCTTCGACCGGATCGCGGATCATCCTCGTAAAACTTATCCTTTCTACCTCTTTCTTTTATTTTCTCTATCTCCCTTTGGGTTCGCGATTTACTTCCCTTCGTTGCTTGCGCTTGGAATCCTTGATTAGACGTGGTCATTTTTACTTTCTCTCTTTTCACGCGTGTATGTACGAATGGATCGGAATCGATAAGGTTGAAAGCCTTGTCCTCGTAAACAAATAGTACAAAATATCTCTGGTATATAAAATATCTACAATTTTTTTGAATGGCTATTTATTGGATATTAATGAAGTCGTAATGAATTTACTTAATTTACATTGCACCGTTTTTCGATGGAAATTCTTCATCCTCATCAGGCATTACTTCTCGTCACTTTAAAATAAAATATAAAAATATTCGAAGTATTCCCGACATGTTGCACGTTCCTCCACTTTTACGTTCATATATATTCTTTTCAATCAACCATTATTATTATTCAATATTCTTTAAGTATAAATAAGTAAATAGATAAATTAAAACACCACAAAAAAGACGCTATAACACCACTATACAATTTTTTTTATTTTATCATGACATAACTATTTATTAACTAGTCCTGATTATAATCTTACTAACAATGATATTGTAATCAAAACAAAGTTTACTATTTAATATAAAATAAAATGATAAATACAGTAATTTTTATTTACTAATATTTAATTTTACAATTCTATGCTTGAAAGCTTTTGGTTTACTCACACATTCATATAATTCCCCTCTTCTATCTTCTTCCGTTGAATCGCGATGAAACTATCATTGATATACGGGCCTGGTACGTTGCTCAGTACTGATGAGGCGTTGTAAGATCCTTTAGTGTCCTTAACGTTATAAAACATTTATCTTGCTCGTCAATAGGGCTTCTTATGAATATATATGTATTAAAAAAAAGAGATAATTGATTTGAGGAAAAATTCATGTTGACGCACTGACTCTCATTCTAAAGTCTTATTTTCTAATCTAAGAAGGAGAGTGTCACATCTTTGGGAAACGGATCTTTACCAAACTCTAGAATATGTGTACTACTATAAAAATATAAAGAAAACCAGAGTTTTAGACTTTAATGCTCGTTTTTTAGGATAGATATATAAGCAAATAAAGAAAAATTTCGCCATAAAAGCCCTTGACTTTGATTACTTATAACTCGGAAACAAATAAAGATAAATACTCAAACTTAAGTTCAGAAGAAAACTGGGATCGAGCAGATTGGATTTAAAATAAAGAAGCTTAAATAATATCTTGATTAGGTTGAAAATTATGAAAAAAATAAAAATATGAAAACAATTTGGCCTAAAAATCAGTAAATTTTTTAATTTAAAACAGTCATCAAAATATCGTTAAATTCGTTTTTTTTCATAACTTTCAACCAAATCAAGATATTTAAGCTATTTTCTTTTAAATCCAATCTACTTGATTTCAGCTTTCTTCTAAATTTAAGTTTAAATATTTATCTTTATTTGTTTCTGAGATATAAGTAATCAAATTCAAGGGCTTTTTGGTGAAATTTTTCGTTATTTGCTTACATCTATCGTAAACGAGCGTTAGAGTCTATAGTTAATAAACATATCCTAGGGTTTGCTAAAGATCGATTTCCCGGAGATGTGGCACACTCCTGGTAAGTGTAGACTCACAAAGTTTCCTTTTCTCTTTCCTTTAAGCATTCTCTGTATATCTCTCTCTAATAATTTTGATGATGAACTTATCAGTTCATTACATGCTAGAGATGTAACTAATATTTTTGGTTAGGTTTTTAAGAATTAGGTAATTAACCCTTCCACTGGTGCAGTCTTTTTTTACTGTACGTGCCAAAAATAGTAGGACAATAAACTAAAGAAATTATACGATTAACTATGAATATAGGGCTTTTTGGGGACGCAGAATCGATTCTGATGGTTGTTATATTTGCGCCATTTTGAATTTTTTAATTCTGACCTTAGATTCGTAATCATCAATCCCCAAAACTGTTACACGCCGAATTTCAAATGAATTGGTTGAAAAATGCAGCAGTTATTCAATTTGATCATATATGATACATCGCCAGTTGTGGCACTTGTGGCACGACTTTTTTTTTGATCATATATATGATCTATTGCCAGTGAAAGAGTTAAATAAATACAAATTAGCTATAAATGATCAAACTAACAAAAGAAAACCATGGTTTAATCAAAAAGATCTCACTCGAAGACGTATTGTAACAATAAATCGGTGTAGAAGCGATCACTATAATTTAGCTGCATCGCTAGAAAGAGTTAAAATTATAAGCAGCCCTATGTGCAAATGTAAAACATCGTCACAGGATTTAAATCACGTCATATGGCAGTGCCCCTTGCACGAGAAGGAAAGAAAAACTCTAATTAAAAAATTAAGAAATAAACATTTTTTATTACCGTTAAACATAGATATGTTTATTGCAGGACCACATATACGAGCTTGCAAACTTATATGTAAATTCCTCGAAAACTGCGAATTATATGTATAAAATATTGTAAAGATATCTTGTATTTATGTATTATATAAGTAGTTCAGTAAATGTATATTTATGTATATTCTTCATCTGTACAAAATATTGTAAACATTATGTATGCTAAATAAGTCTATTAAGACTTCAAATTTGAATATCTTAAGATTAGTTTACTTTTAGCTAAATTTCATCTATTAGCTAAAAATATGAAGATACACACACACACACACACACATAAACCTATTATAAGATATTATTTTGTTATTGAAATTTACAATTTAAGACAGTAAATAAAATTATTTATGTATAGAAAAAGATTCTGGTAAATATGACATGATATCAAGTAATTCAGGGCTAGGTTTAAAAATTACAAAAATAAAATTTCCCACATACATAATAAATATAATTAAAGCTATAATACATTTTACTTATAAAATAAAATTTTCATAATTTATCATGTCTGTCTCTCGATTACTCAATAACATTGTCATTTTTATTAAAACCTTTTTCGCCAGTTGATCGATAATTAAATTAATTTGTTTGTGTTAAAAATTTAGCAAAAAATTATTTAATTCGAAATCTAAAAATTAGCTGACTTCTTTAATAATTGTTTAAAACTTAGCTCATTCAATTATTTACTATTTCATATATGTAATGCGCTTTCTAAAATTTCTTCGATTGAAATCTTGCACAATACACGAATAATACGCCAACGTCGATTAAAAAAAAATAACACAATGAAAACAATGTTACACCGAGCGATGAATTAAGACTCGTTTATGTTCTTTCGTTTGTTGTTATTATTATTATTATTATTATTTAAACGCTCTCGTCAATCGATAGTTACCAGTACAGATGAATTTGTATGTGTGTCTTATTGGAATTTATCGCATAATAAGATGACGAAGCAACTGCATTATTATACGCTCTAATACTTTGATCGGATAAACACAATATCTTTTTATTCCCGTGTACAAATTCTTAAATTGCAATTTTCTGGCTAAATTGTCGCGATGAAATTCAAGGGTAATTTATATTTATATAGTGTATAAATCCTACCTTCGAATATAATAAGCTTATACGATATACAATTAATTATAAAATGCACGATCCCGTTTACAAAAAAAATAAAAAATAATCGTCGAATGAAAAATTTGTGATATTAACTCTCGACGCTATCGTAATTTTGGGAGAAAAACTTGTAAAATTTTATTGAAACCGATAGTAATAAAATTGGTAATTATTATATACGTAAAGAGCAGGAGTCGTATGTGTGTGTGTGTGTGTGTGTGTGTGTGTGTGTATACTCCGCGCGAAATCGAGAAAACTTTTCAAGTGGAAGTAAGTACTCCGAAACTACCGAAATTCGCGTATCGAAGTTTATAAGAAAAACAAGATTTTCAAAGCCTATAGTCCGAGCTATTTTCTATAATTTATTGATAAAGCTCAATTGCTTGTATGTTTAAACTTTTCGTTAATGTATAATCCACTCGCGGATGTAGGGGCATCTCGAGCGTCGACGATACTTTTGAAAACTTTCGCAATTGTTTTTTAATACTTATATATTTCATATCTACGTTTAACATGTTTATTGAAAAAAAATAAAAATACAAAATAAATAAACACAAGGTATTGTTATGATGCAATGTATTGGTTTAGAAGATTAAAATTAGATAACATAATTATTCGAAATTGTTTTACAATAAATTGCTAATTGATTTTCTTGGAGCACCTGTTTCGGTAAGTAAAACCGAATGCCGCAAAAAGAAAAAAGACAAATAATAGTGAAAGTCTGTTTGAAGTATTATATTCGAATATTATAAAATTAATTGCGACATTATAGGAATGAGTTTGAGTAATCGGCTATTGTTTAGGTGTTAGGTATACCAAGTGAGTGTACACATAAAGATGTTTAACTTAACATTCGATCGCTCGGTATATAAATAAATTTAACGATCTTCGGCTCGAAACAATAGGAGATTCCAATTGATATTTAGACCGTTTCAACTTTTTCACGAGTCTATAACGTCGGTAATAAATAACGCTTTTTTTTAAACGTACGAATTAATAATATATTTACCTAAACTATACTCATTTGCCAAGTCTTTTATTTTAACGACGAATGTATAATATTATATAATAATTATTGGCACTCTATAAAAAATAATGTCAAAGAAGCCTTTTTGAGCTTGTCAAAGTAGAGGACTATGAGAGCGAGATGACATTTATGTATACAAATTGAAATGCTATTTCAATGCGGAGAGCAGAAAAAAAAGTACGTCGCGTACCTTCTTTCTGGCAAATGAAAATTTAATGACCCCAAAAGCTTTCTTACACTTTAATAACAGAAAAAAAGTGTGACCGCGCTAACAAAACGCGCGTTCTAAGAGAAATGGAAAAATTTTCAATACTCGTTATTTTATAATAAATAAAACTTTCCTCTAGATCGTACTGAATAGATTTTAGTAAGTACATTTCTTATAAATTTTGCATTTATTATTGTGACACATTTATCTAGAAATTCATGGTAAGAAAAATATTTCTATTTTAATTGCATGTATAATGAACTTTTTGATAATTTCGAGCATATTGTTAATTCATTTATTACAATATTACATATAATTGGTATTTTATTTATATTAAAATTGATCGCGTTAATATATTTCCAGGGAAAAAGACGTTAATTCATACATTCATATACAACTTACGGATGCTAAATAATTTTACGCTAATAAAGAATTGGTAATTTAAAAAATGTTCATTCGTGCATTTCAGGTTGAAATATTATCGAATACGAAAAGGACTTTACATAACTTTTATTAGACTCATTTTCATTTTAATGATTTTTATTAATACATTTGTTTCATATTCGTGAGACAGGACAAAGAGCTTATGTCACAGACTTATTAATCGACGGCAGGTATATAGGATTTATATTATGAATTTAAAAAATTTGCAATATAGCTATTTTACGATTGCGAATAAAGGTTTTAATAATTTAAAAACGAAAATTAATTTTTACAGTTTGTTAAAAAGTCAATAGACGACGGTATTTTCCATTAACGGATATTTAAAAAATTACGTCTGTTTGAAAAAGGGGAGCTGTACAGTGTATGTCATTACAATATCGATTTTCTAACCGAGTGGGATAAGAGTTTGGATAGGGAATCATTTTCATTTTATTTAAGTGTAACGATGAATAATCTACTATGCATGTATTTGTTTCGTATAATTGTTGACGTATTCGATTATTATTTTATTAACGTATCCGCATATGGACGCACTCATCGTTTACATAATGTTACCATCGACAATTCAGCTATATAATACAGATTTTAAATATGTTCGTATAACAGCAATACAAAAATATAAAGAAAATATATTAATTTGCATCTTGCTTAATATTTTACTTTTATGTTTATAATGATTATTCGTATTGCGTACGTGACATTCACAGTGAACTGCTGATAAATAAATTGCTGATAATAAGATCGATATTGAGAAATGGATTTGTTGAAATGAAACCGAGATTACATAGTAGTAGTAGTGCAGTAGTAGGATTTTACGATTGGAAGGAACCTTAGTATGAAAATGATCATCCCTTCGTAACGTATCGAAGACTCATCCGAATGACCTGGTTACCCAATAATTTCATCCCAGACTAAAATCAGTACGAAATAACATAGTATTAGCAATACGATCAGAAGCAAATTCCATTGGTAATCTAATTTCGATCCCGGCGTTTTTGTTCCTTTCTTTGGTTTTGTTTCTGCACTTTTACATACATAAAAACTTGATCAAAATTCCTCTATCCTTTTTTGTTTTAACTTATGTATTATCATCGATAAAAGATTTAGTTTAAACAATTTTCATGTATCGTTGGTTTATTATGTGAATATCATATTATAATTAAATGTCGATTGGATAGTTCAGGAGATCAAGAATTTATTAAAAAATCAGTAGCATCCTTTGATTTTTCTATACATGAAAAAGAAAAACTCAAGTAAAAGTTGCGTAAGACTATAGTAAAATTTACTTGAGTACTGAGTTTACACTATCAAAGTACATTCTGCTTAACGGGATGCTGGACCCAAATTACAGGAATCTGTACCTTTTAGCCCAAAAATTATGTCTAAAATATTGAATTAATAATCTAAACAAAATTTATACGGATAGCTTAACACGTAGGAAAGGGCTTGACGTTTTGATTCTTTTAAGATAAAATAATTTTTTTTCATTAATTGAGTAAACAATTTTCGGTCGGTAATTATTAGTCAAAAAAGGCATAAACTTTCGATCCAAACATCGTACTCAATTTATGGATTTAAAAATCTGGAAAAGTTTAGGTATATTATTTAAAATATGCCTAAGGACTTGATGTTTAGGTTTTTTTCAAAAAATTGTTTTCATTTGTTTATAAAAAAAGTAAAAAATGACCATTTTCTGAGTTCAACATCCCCTTATCTAAGTTAAAATTACTGAAAGTTAACCTAAGTAAATGTATTTTCAATAGTATATATTAAAAATATGGTAGTTTTAAGGCGATGTGATACCCAAATTACAGGAACCTACCTCTAAAATCCCAAAAATTTTAAAAAACTAATGGAATTAAAAATCTGAAAAAATTTACAGATAATGTTGAAAGCAAATAGAATACCGTTACAGAGCGATTTTTTCAAAATAATTAATTTAAAATGAATTATATAGAAATAACCATTTTTTGGTCGGTAATATACAATAGCTAAAAACAATGCGGCACGGCTGCTCAAAAATCTCGTTGATTTATTGATAAAAAAATTTGAAAAAATTGATAGACTATCTTTAATGTAAATACAACACCGTTACAGAGCGTTTTTTTCGATAAAGTACTGTTCGCTTAAAAAAAAATAAATAGTGATTCTGTTTTAATGGGTTCACATCTCCTTAATTATTTTTAATTTATTAATCGAGGATCCTATTGCCTATTTTCTTATTATCGTTTAAAGTATTTATTTTAAATATATCAAATGTATTCAAAAAATAAATGAAATATCAACCAATGACTATCGAACTTACAAGGAGAGGCCACACCCTCTGGAAAACGGATCTTTACCAAACTTTAGGATATAATTTTTACTATAAAATCATGCAGAAAGCCGGAGTTTTAGTGTACAATGCCCATTTTTACGATAGATATAAGCAAATAATGAAAAATCTCGCCGAAAAAACCGTTGAGCTTGATTACTTATAACTCGGAAAAAATTAAAAGAAAGCTGAGATCAAGTAGATACGTTTTGAAAAAAAAGAAGCTGAAATATCTTAACATGGTCAAAAGTTATGGGAAAAATAAGAATTAGCCAAAATTTTATCGATAATTAAGAGTTACATTTTAATGATTTTTTTAGGCCAAAATTTCGTCAAATTTTATTTTTCCCATAACTTTTGACCATATTAAAATATTTGAGCTTCTTTTTTCTCAAAACGTATCTACTCGATCTCAGCTGTCTTTTGAAATTTAGTTAATATGTACATCTTTAATTGTTTCCGAGTTATAAGCGTTCAAACTCAAGGGGTTTTTCCGCGAAATTTTTCATCATTTGCTTATATCTATCGTAAGAAAGGGCATTGGACTCTATAACTCCGGCTTTCTTCATATTTTTGTAGCAGAAACCATATTCTAGAGTTAGTGGTAAGGATCCGTTTCCCAGCGGGTGCGACCTCTCCTTGTTGGTTAATTTTACTAACTACTTGGTTAATTCAACAAATAGTACTTGTTGCAGGTTGTTTCAAATTTAGGGAGCATTTCTTGATTAATTTTACCAACTATTTGAATATCATAGTGAATATTTTTTCTTGATGCTACAAATAATATGCTTCAGCAATTTTCATTCGAATCTTCTTATTGTAGTGTTGGAATTATTAAGTTTTATAGACATTTTTACTTATACATATCTGTTATATCTTTTAAAAAATTGTAGTAATTGTAGTATATAATGTAGGTAATTTTAATAATTAGTTCGATATTTTACATTTTTACTATGCATTCACTAAACATTTTTACTAAAATATTTTTCTTGTATATAGTAATAAAGAACGACATTGTTTCTATCTTAAGAAAAATGTGAGTATAGCAAAGTCGAAGGAATTCTAAATATTTATTTACTTTCAGGATCGAGCTATTAAACCAACAGATAGATTCACGTCGACGACAACGTTAACTGTAAATATCCGTGACGATGACGACCAAGATCCCTCCTTTATCTATCAAGGCTGTATGCTTCTCAATGGCGCCTGCATTAATCCCGAATATTCAGCTTCGGTGAGTTATATCAATACGTGTGCATTCACCATTTATCAAAGATATATACACGATGTATAACATGTGTATTGCGATTTAAAAAAAACGTTACTTATTTTATTTCATTACGATTACGCGGGTTCGCGTATAAATTTATACTTTACAAATTTTTACCGGATTACACGATAATAGTTGTGCAGATCAACAGTAAATTTAAGTACTTTGTTTCAAAGAGAGAAGGATAATTCGACATTTAATAGCACCTCCGCGGAATCTTAATTAAAATTAATTCGTAAACGTGGATTTTGATCCTTTTCGCACATCAAAAATTCATAAAGTTATAGTTACTTCATTTAATAATCTAAATTTTACACGTATATAAGAATGAAATTTTCCGTATATTATATGTACGTTCTGCAGCGAACGGATTAATTAAAGAAATATTGCTTTACGATCCTCATTATTTTAATGCGTCGCTTTTTCTTTTTTAATCCTCATCGCCAAAGTTATATACATATATATGTACTGTGTAACGTATACGTCTGCGAACAGAAAGCTCCACTTACCGTTGAAAAAAAAAGAGACATAATCGATCGAGCCCGATTCGCGAGAGGCTGGCTCACTTACGTAATCATGAAAATTTAATTGCGATCCGAGGCACGTAGAACCGATCCCTTAATCTGCCCGGTCGATAATGAAAAAGAAAATCCCGAGCGTTCGATACGGAATAAAGCTCTCGTATATATACCGATTTTACGCGGTACTTTACGGCCTTCCCGAGCGATAAGGGAGCCAAGGAACTAGAAGAAAAAAAAACATTGAGAGAGAGAGTGGAGAAATAGAGAATAATGAACGAAAGGAGGAAGGAAAAACCGGGTGGGAGAGATGCGAATTCCGCGCCCGTAAAACGATCGTTTCCGTTGGTCTATATGTCTTGGTGAATCAGGTCTCCAGCGGCGCGCTATCGGGGATCTTGAACATCTCACCGGAGAAGATCCAGGCGGTAGACATGGACAGCATCAACGCGCCGATCCTTTACTCCTTCTTGAGCGGCAATCCCGCCAACTATCGCGAATTCTTCGAGATCAACCAGAGTACTGGAGCCGTCAAGCAGATTCGGGCTGTAGACACCACTGTCACCAAGAAGTTTGACATCATTATCAAGGTAACTTTTCTTTATTGTTTTTTTCCTTTTTTGAGTAACATGCACACCATGTACATATAAAAAATATCGTCGATATCGTACACCAATCAAAATAATCACTAAAGGTGGCGCCAAACCTGCATACATACCGATTTTTACTTCTAAAAAATAAATTATTATTTTAGTCGCAATTTTGTAGATAGTCCTCCTAGATAAAAACTATGAAATTTTAAAAATTAAAATTCTGGACGAAACAGTAAGTACATCCGTTTGTCGGTTCCTTAAGGCCATGAATTTCTTTTAATTATTATAGATTTAAGTCAGTAACGGCTTGTTATCTTCGTCAAACTTTTATCTACAGATTCGCCAAATGAAATATTTTAAATAAATAAATAAATTGAATACTGTAAAATCTAATTGTTTAAAATTTAAATATACCCGTTCTTATAAATAATTAGATTCTTATTTTACATTTCGAATTAGTTGTTTAAAAAATCGAATTTAGTTAACTTGTTTTACAAGATAAATAAATCCGTGCTCTTATTTTTTGAATTTAAATAAAAATTAAAAGAAATTCAACGCTATATGCGATTATTTTAATTAAAAAACAGCATTAATATTTTTTATTTTTATTTTTACATTTTGAACATACTGTTTTTCAACGTACATACTCACTCAGACTATCAGATAATAACTGGAACAGAAAAATTGTTTTAAACAAACTTTATATCTTGCGAAAGTGTATATACTGGATCATATTATCAGGTTCAAACTATATTTTCTGTATATTACGTAGAAACTACTATATCTATAAATTAGTAAATTTGAAACGGTTACCGTTTAATCCTCCATCTTACTGAGTTGCAAATAAATAAATCCAACAACGTAATTATAAAATCGAAAAAATTTCGTTGGAAATATAAATATTATCGCGGACTGTATTCAATGTTTATTAAAAAATAAGAAATCGATTTATGCGTCGTAGCCGTTGCCTATGACACACCGTAATACGTATAATGTAAACTAAATTATTTTAACCTCGAAAGTAAAAACTATCTTCATTATAGTTTAAAACGCTTTTTTCTTTATTATCATTAGTTTTAAAATGTATTTCAACCGACTAATGAAAATATTGAATAAAGGTAGAGTATCACCTCGTCTATCCATGTCACGTTTAACGAGTTGAAGAATAAAAAAAAAGGGTAATATATATATAGTTTATGATTGAGTGCCACGACGAGCAGGGTACAAGAATAAACTTCATTAAACTTATTACGTACACTTACCATTTTACGACTTTTCTCGTGTATCTAGAAGGAAAAAAGGACCACGCGTTACACATTAAAATGTAGATAATTAGTGGATCGAGGGAAAGAAGTATAATATGGGCACAAAATTTTCTTGCTCGTGTGTGTATGTACGTACGTACAGGTGTAACGAGGTGAAACCATTTACAATAGAAATAACGACAAAAAACGAAAAAAGTAAAAAAGAAACCTGTATTTTCCTGGTTTTTGCTTAATTTTCGAGCTGTTGAGAATGTTCGCGGTTGGAGTTAGCCGCGTGGCGCATAATTGGAAGTAACGTAACTGGCAAAAATGACGATGTCCCTTTTTTTTTTTTTGGTTTAACACGAGCGCGTGTTCTACAAACAGCATTCGTTGTTCGGTGCAAAAACCTCGCCAATTTCGCGTCATACATTTTCTTTTTGTCCTACCGTTCGGGATACGATATAAGTATATGTGTATACACACGGAGCCCGTGACAAAAACGTACGGTTTAATTTGTTTATCAACCTATGGTAAATATAGTCGTCGTTATATATATATACGTTGAGAAATGACGCGTTGTGCCGACATTATTCAAACCCACGGATGTTGGATGTCATTAATATCCAATTTAGAACGGGATCTCTCATTCGTACAGGCATAATTGTACATACCGAATTCCATAAACTAAACGGTAAAATCGTTTCTTTTTCTGGAATACTGCGATTGAACGACCGAGGATCTTCTTCGTTATATATTTACATTTGAATTATATTTACGTGGAACAATAAATGTTGTAGTAACCTTTACCAAAAATAATGGTTGTACTCGATAAAGATTGGTATAGTTAAAAATCTATAGTAGAAACTCACGGATTTATATAATAGTCGCATTTCTAGGAAATGGGTATAAAAAATAGTTTATAAATCGGTAGCTGCGAAACTATTTATTTTTACTGTAAAAACCAATTCGTAATTGTACAAGAGCTCGAATTTATTTTAATTTAGTTTTTCACGCTTATGGCACCTTAAAGTCTGAATAGATTTCTTATTGTTTTCCCTTTACAGTAATCTAACTGCAAAAATATCTACGTTTTTTTAATACATCGAACTCAAATTTTCCAAAACTATTTTCAATGTCATTAGGAAAATTTGTCGATCTAACGGAGGCGAAGGAAAAGAAAAAACAAAAAGTTCTGTTCTTAACGACGTTTCAAAAAAAAACTTATTGTTTTTTCTTTTCCTTCGCCTCCGTCAGATCGACAAATTTTCCTACTAATTACCATGGAGAGCGCTCATCATATTTACATTTTCAATGTCATTTTGACTTGCTCGATGAAAATAATAAATTGACAATCGTCATAGAACATATAATTTCTTTCTACTGAATAAGCAAAAACAATGAAGAAAACAATCCACCACAAGAATAAACCTGTCAACTTTTTCCGCCTACACTGAAAAAAATTTTTTTCTTACTTTAAACATAATTATTGTTAAATATGAACCAAGAAGAAATATGCTTGATATTAAATGAATCCTCTATAATTAAGCTATATTTCCTTATGATCAAAATTAGAAAGATTGACTTAAATACATCAATATACAGGATCAAGAATATTCTAAATACTAGAAGATTCATTTAACATCCAGCAGATTTCTTCTTGAGTGATGTTTAACAAGAATTACGCTTAAAGTAAGATAATTAATAATTTTTGTCAGTGTATTTCTATTTAAAATGGTTATTCCGTACATAAAAAATAGAATCTTTTTCGTACCAGGGTATCGATAACTATTTCACGTATTGCTTTATTATCGTTAACTTAGTTTTATAGTTACTAGAGCTATATGAAATCTAATCTTGATACTATACAACTACACTTGCAATAGGTATGCTGCATATTGCTGAACGAGTTACAAGAAAATTATCTTTATATTGTAATTTTGCGTAGTTAATTTTGTTTATTAACGGTTAGTAATGCACAGAAAAAAATATATAATTTATTAAAATTAAACTCGTTTATCGCTTTATTACAGAGAAGAACATTTGCTACATTCAAAAATCATTGATTAATTATTTTGAAACACATTTTCAAAATAAACAAATGAATAAATTAAAAAAATATTTTAAATAGCTCCCGGTTCTCTTTAGATATTCATCGTATCTAAAATTAGTTTACCGTACTATTTTTATTGTCCATTCATAACCAAACACAGGATAGTTAGGATAACTATATAGAAACTGTAATTAAGACAACTATTTTTAATAGTTGAAAGCACGATAGCAACAGTTTTCACATTATATATTTACTGTGATTTTATTTTGGCGTGAAAATGTAAAATTTTCATGAATGCATGTTATTACCAAATAATATACCAATACAATCATTTCAGGCTGTGGAGGATTCAGAAGCCGAGCGTTCGGCAACTGCTAAATTGAGTATTACCGTGAAGCCGGTGGATAGTAACCCACCGGTGATCGCAGCTTCGTCTATCGAAGGATTTGTAGATGAGAACGCACCTGTTGGTACTAAGGTTACGGATGAAAATGAACAAACCTATCATCCTTTCTGTATCCGATGCTGATTTGGTAAGTTATTTTACGTTTCTCGCGTAAACCAAATGTAACACAGTAAACCTCACCCAATAATAATAATTTCGGAAAAAAGATAATTTTTTCACGAATATACGCACTTTTGATAGTGTGCCTGTACTACGAAAATAGTGTTATAAAAAAGCTATACCTTTATATAGTTTTCATTTATTTAAAACGGTATGTAAAGACATTATATTAATTAATTTATTGTACTTTAGTTGATTGCTTCCCTACCGTTAGAGGAACGTTTTCATTGATACACAGAGAACAAAAACCACTTCTATTTTCGATTTCCTATAAAATCGTGAATAATGCTGCTTTTACCAGTGACTAAACCGAAAAACGTTCACTTCAATTTCCATTGAACATTTTAGTTTTTTAGTATAAATATCTTTCTTTTTCGTTTCTTCGTCTATTTCTCTGTGCGTTAAAAGTATCGTCGACTAGAGTTATTATATAACACCGCTAAACATCTTACGGCCGACGCATTTTACGTCACATAATGTAATTTTTTACAGACAAATACAAACTGGAGATCAAAGCCTCTTTTAATTTAGAATATTAGGATTTGTTTAAATAAGATATTTATTTTAATAGATATATCAGCGGAAGATAAATCAAATTTTTGGAACAATTTTTTCCTTTCTTTATTTTACTGCATGTTTATTTTATACATGTGTACAATTTAAAACATAGCTTTAAAACTTTATTACCTTTTATAAAATAATATATTTTTCAAAAATTTGTGAAACGATCTGTAAATGCTATTAATTACAATAATTGTATATTATATCTGTTTTACGAATAGTTTAAAAAACTTTGTGTGCTTATTGGTAAAGTAATCCTAATTTAGTATTATTTATATATTTTGCTAATACTCTCCTAGTAGATATTTAACATTTGAAGGTTAAATAAAACTGAAAATTTGACATTGATTGGTTATTTAATGGGTATTTATGACACTTGCAATTTTTTGGCTAAAAAACGTTACATTTATGATCAGATTTGTAGAAGGGTCTCTTCTTAAATTATAATTGTTTAATTTTTAAAAATAAAAATACATTTTTTTCTTTTAAATACTTTTATGTTTGTTTATGAAAGAGATTTGCGATTTTTTAACTAGAGCGAAGTTGTTAATTAAAAATGCATTAAACAAAATAAATTATAAAGACATTAAAATTAATTGGTATCATAATTTTGAATAAAAAGAAATTGAATGAGTGTATTTATGTATTCAAGTATAATTTTCTTATGTAATCTGTGTACAACGTATTTTTTATCACATTTTTTTAGATCCATTAAAATAATGTTTATGAAGGTAGGAACGTTGATATTGATGTTAATAAATTAACACAATATTATCTTAATTAGCGATGATTTGATGTATCTCCTCCATCCTCTTCAGTCTATACCTTTATTATTCATATAACAATTTATTTAACATCATTCCATATACATACATTTATACTAATTTATAATATATATGATTACTTACAATTTTTCGACAATATAGCATCACTATGTGCTTAACTGCTGTACTGACGCGTCGCTCTATAATTAATTAAATACTAGAGTAAGAAAAAAGTTGTCCATGAGTAACAATTAGAATCAAAATGAAAATAAAATTAATTTTATAAACAATAAATAAATGAGACACTATAAAAAATAAACGCATGCTAAGCAAAAAAATAATATTACATTATATTTTTGAGTATATTAACACATTTTTACAGACGTATAAAATGTTAAGCGTATAAGCGTAATACCGACGAAAATTTCGTCTTTGCAGTAGTTGCTATTAGTTTTTGTGAAGCATTATCCTTTTAATTACGATTAACGAAAAAAAAAGAAAATTAGTTTTTTCGTAAACAAGTTGCCTTTACACGCTGAGAATTGAGGACGGAAATTAACGGAGAAAGAAAGAGCCACGAACTCAACGTCCGATAAATTCGTAAATCAGCCCGAAAACTGTCGTGAGTCGGATTATTCGCGTAGACCGTGCGTTATTTGATTATGCGGGCGTATTCGGAAAAAAGAAAAGTCGACTTATACAATATTACTGCGGTTGTTGAAGTATACCGATATACAGTTAAGCGATGGAGAGGATTATGAGATTTTTAGGACGCGATATACACTTTTTTCGTTTACCGCACTCGCTTTCAACCAAGTTTATTGTAATGAGCTTCGAGTTGTTGTATTCGCGAGATTAAAACTTTTCGAGGTAGATCGGTGACTCGATAACTAAATTTTTAAGTTTTAACATACTTTGTGCTATCTCAGTACATATATATTAAAAACAACATTTGAATCAGTGAAAACGTATTAAATTTACTTTTACTAAATTAATCCCTTCGGAAATTTGATGAAGAAAACAAAAATATTTATTGAATATACGGTTTTAGTCACTCATATTGAATTACAGTAATCGTCGCATTTTGCATACCAATTTGGTATACACACGAAAAAAACTTTAAAAATAATTAAAAATTTAATGAAAAAAATGACTTGATTGGCAAGGAAATAGTTCAGTAGCAAAATAAAAATAAATTGTTTAAAATAACCATTTGTAAAATATTTTTTATCAGGGACCAGAAGATCCAAAGCCTGAGTATACGTTTGAATTAACGACAACGTTCTTCTCGATCGATCCGTCTGGCAGTCTCGTTGTGAACGAAGAAAATTTGGACCGCGATCCGCCCAGTCCTGGTCGGTTTCGGTTTCAGGTGGTAGCGCGAGAACGGAACGGTGTAGCCGCCTCCGCACCCCTTTCCTTCGTCGTCACTCTCAACGACGTAAACGACAACGCGCCGATTCTGCCTATGACACCTTCTATCACCGTTCAAGCTGGCGAAACTAAACGCGAAGTGATCAAGGTAAAGTATTTTAAAGGATCCCACGCAAAATAAAAAAGTTTATTGAAACCAAATCAAAATTACAGTTTGGCCAAATTTTTTTTAAACTTTATATTTTTATTGAATGTTTCATATAGGTTTAAAAATACTTATCTCGAAATGTATAAAAATTTAATTATTAATGTAAAGAAAAAAATAAGTATATTTCACCCTGGAAAATCAAACCTCTCTTTACTTCTGAATCTTTCGTTTTAAGGCGATGTGATACCCATTAAAACAGAATCACTATTTATTTCTTCTTAAGCGAACAGTATACTTTATCGAAAAAAACATTGATCGAAATTATCGAAATGATTTATCGAAAACAGCATTGTTTTTAGCTATTATATTACCGACCAAAAAATGGTTATTTCTATATAATTCATTTTAAATTAATTATTTTGAAAAAATCGCTCTGTAACGGTATTCTATTTGCTTTCAACATTATCTGTAAATTTTTTCAAATTTTTAATTCCATTAGTTTTTAAAATTTTTGGGATTTTAGAGGTAGGTTCCTGTAATTTGGGTATCACATCGCCTTAACAACAACTGACCTATTTCATTTTGTTGATGTCAATACGTTATATTTTAGTTATTGCAGAGTTCGAATCTTGTGCTATCTAATTGTTATAACTTCAATTTATTGATATGAACAAGAAAATAGCTCGGTTATTAATAGAGAGAAACATTCCAATTTTCCAAAAGAGATTTCCCTATTTTCTTTTCTTTTTAAATTAAATTATTACTCGTTCAAGAAAATTATTTTTAATGTAATCTGAAACTTTTTATTCAACTTTTTCAATAAAAATATAAAGTTAAATATTGTCTCGATGTTAAGAATGCGCTTGAGTTCATTCGATTGAAAACTCGACCCGACGATCTCGAATCGAGTATACCGAAGTCAAGTAATTAAATCAAATCGAGCAACTCGTATAGTCGTACTGCCTAACTTTATTTATTTTTACTCATAGATCTATTATAAAATTAATATAATTATAACGTATTACGATTTTTTAGGTCGAAGCAACCTGACAATGACGAAGGTCCTAACGCTGAGATAACGTACAGCATTTACCACGTGTCGAACAACGGATTGCAAAAATTCAAGATTGATCCGAAAACGGGTGTGATTGAGTCAGTCGGGAAACTTAACGCTGGCGAACAGTACAGTATTACAGTGCAAGCCACCGATAACGGAGGACGTTACTCTCAAACGATCGTTGAAATCAATGTGATCCCTGGTCCGAATACTCGTAGTCCTGTTTTTCAACAGCAAGTTTACGAGGTTCAAGTTAGCGAAGGTGCTTCCCTCAATTCGACTGTCGCTACTATCATTGTACGTAACGTTGTGTCATTTTAATTTATAATTGTAAACATGATTGATTGCCTTGATTGCCTACGATTTGTTTATACTAACAAAACATATGAGGTAGATATTGGTTTTACCCTATCCAAAAAATTAGATTTTTTTCGGTGAATTAATAAAAAATGACGTTTTCCTACATAAATAATTATAATTTAATTGGAAAAGTTGCCAATAACTCTAATTCCAAATATGAATAGTATAACATAGTAAAAACATTTGTGTTTACATTTATGTATATTACATAATTAAAGTAAAAATAGGATGATTGGGTTATTGGGTTATTGTATAACATAGTATAACATTTGTATTTACATTTATGTACATTACATAATTAAAGTAAAAATAGGATGATTGGGTTATTGGGTTATTGCAATTTTTCCACATAAATTATAATTATCCATGTGTTAAAACATTACTTTATATCAATTCTAAATCAATAATAAAAGAATAACTTAATTGTTTGGGTGCTGTATATCGAAAAAACAACTAATATATATCTTATACTGAGAAACATTAATTTTGTCCGGTAATATAAAATAGTACACTTAACATAATAATAATGTATTAATAATTACATTATTTTTAAATCAGGTATACAACAATATGTTTAGTTTATCATGATTTTGACTATATTTTTTAGTAAATATTAAATTTAGTAAATATTAAGTGAATATAGTAATGTTGAGGAAAATTTGTGACAAAAATTATTGACTTAGAATGTATAGTCCATCCAGAAATTAAACACGTTGAATTTAGAAATACCGTGCAAATATATTCTAAACCATTAATGATTACAAACATGAAGGAATGATTACAACATTTAGGCACTATTTTCACGCATTCCGGGAAACGGATCTTATCCTAACTTTGGAATATGTTTTGTAATATAAAAATATGAAGAAATAATCATTATTACAAAAGTTATACGATATTTAATAATAATTCAATAAAAACTGCTTCCACTTCAATCACTTATAACTCTAAAACAAATAGAGGTAGACACATTAACCAAAAACCAGAAGACATTTGAGATCAAGTACATGCGACTAAAAAAATGAAACTGAAAATAAAAAATTGAAGATATTTTAATCAAAATTTAGTATAAAAAATTTATTGATTTTTTTGAGCCTAAATTTTTATAATATCTTATTATCTCCATATCTTTGCATCATATTTACCGATTTAAGCTTCTTTTTTTTAATCACATGTACTTGATCTCAACTTTTTTCTGGTTTTTTGTTTTACGCGTCTACCTCTATTTGCTTTAGAGTTATAAGCGATTAAACCGAAAGTAATTTGTATTGAAATTATTATTAGATGTCGAATAACTTTCGTAAAAGTGGTCATTGACACGGAATAACTTGGTTTTCTTCGTATTTCTACATTACAAAAGATATTCCAAAGTTAGGATAAAATCCGTTTCCCCTTGTAAGCACAAAAGTTACTTTAAATATCTTATATAGTTCAAATTCAATGTACTTAATTCTTAGATAGACAATTTATTTGAAACGTAGTGAAAATTGCTATAACCAAAGTATATCCCTATCTGACTTTAAAATATAAAAATCTTTAATATAACGTTTTTCTAGTTATAATTATTTTTTCTAATCTCCAATATATTATAAGATCAGATTCGTTGAGAAATAATATTACGAACAATTGTGCGAATTATCTTCTTGCAATACTAGCTATAAATTATTTATTTTACAATTAGAAAAAATAGTAAACTCAACGGTGCTTGCGAGTTATCTTATTTTTTACCTCGAATAGCTTGGTGTCTGGTTCTCATTAGAAACACCAAGGTGTCTTGTTCTTTGTACTACTCGACGACTTCGTATTTTCATGTAAAAAAAAACCAACACACACACTGACAGAAGGAATTTACAGTTTTAACTTTTAATTGATATATCTTACTATATTATAGAGGGAAAATGAAATTACTAATCTGTATATTAAAGAAAAAAAATTGTTAATTTAAATGCAAGCTCGCTATTCTATCAGACTTAAAAATATTCTCAACACAATGGAGTATCCCTCTCTAAAGCGTTGCAATCGGTGCAAAGAAATCCCATACTCTGAACCACTGCTCTCGGTTGAACGACGAGGAAAAAAAACGCCCGTATACATTCTTCGATCGAAGTAGAAACCCTCGTTGATTTCCTTTAAAATCAATCTCCCGGCGTGCCGTAAAGATGATAATAACAAAGCGCGCGCAATTAATAACGAGCGCGCATCCGGCGCGCATTTTCTTCTCCAGGCCGTCGATCCGGAAAACGATCCCGTTTCGTATTCCATCGTCTCCGGTAACGACCTCCGGCAATTCGCAATTGGCGACAAGTCCGGCGTCATTACCGTTATAAGAAAACTCGACAGGGAGGATCTTACCCGCTATCAACTGGTAAGTTACAAACAATTATCGCAAATCTTATATTTTATTTATTCGTTATTTTTGCCCCCATCTTACTTAATATATCGCGATTTTTAGTGATATTTTTTATTTTTGTAATTGTACGATTTGAAATATCTGCTTGGTTATACGAATTGATTATTTCCTTAATGATTGTTAATGAAAATTTTCTACACATTATGCACTTTAATAATTCTATACAAGTTCGAACGAATTTTTCCTTCCTAAACTTCCGTAAAGTTGCTCATTTTCTCGTGCATAAACAGTGTTATGGATACCATAATTAATTTCACGGAAGACCTTATGAATATGTACTGTTACAATTTACATATATTTACTTGTTAATTTGCATGCTAATAGTTTATCGTTCTTATCGATCAGCGCGTATATATATACACACCATTATTTGAAATAAAAAAAATAAGAATTTTAGCGATTTAATTATTAATAAATACGATATAATTTAATTATTACTTATACGAATAATTGTGGTAATTATTTTGCATGGAGCGATTATAATAATACCGGTTTTCTTTTATAATTCGTCAAATATTAATTATTATTTGTTTCTCATTCACTGTGAATATTTATATAATTACTCAAATTATCGTCTCGTCGGTATGGTGTTCGGATTACAGTAATATATGATAGGACGGTGTTAAATAAATATTTATTACGTATATAAATTAATTAATATAATGTATTAAATGAATTTTAATCACGATAATCGGGCAACTGTTGAGACGAAATCACTATAGTCTACCAGCGCATTTACGGGTGACGGAAGTATAGTTCATTAGATTGAATTAATTAATATAAATAATAATAGTTTTTATTGATAAAATAATTAAATGATATTAACTTGATGTACGGTAAATGCAGATCATAAAGGCAGAAGATACAGGGGGTTTATCGAGCACGGCAACAGTGAACATCAAAGTGACGGACATCAACGACAAGAACCCGGAATTCGAAGGATTGCCTTATGAATTTACGGTTAAGGAAGGCGAAGCTCGGAAATTAATCGGTCGGGTACACGCTGAAGATGCCGACGAAGGCATCAACGCTGAAATCACTTACTTTGCCCCGGACGACATACCCTTTACCTTGGATCCCGAAACTGGTGATGTCCTTACCAAAGTAGCTCTCGATTACGAGCAAAATCACGTTAGTATTCCCTTTTATTTTATTTTTACAACAAAATCTACCTCAAATTGATATACTTTAAAATTGATCAAAATAGAAAACGCCACGATCCAGATTGTGCACACCAAAATTGTACATGTATAATATCCGTGCACACAAAATTAAATTATTAATATTGTATACTGTGGATTTTAAATTCTGCACATAGTTTTTAAATTGAAATTAAAATAGTTTGGTTAATTGTTACGCACATATTTATTATGCACAAATAATAGTATTATTTTATAAAATGTGCACTGCGCAAAAAAATATAATTTAAATTGTTCTTTTACTAAATTAAAATGTGCACATGGTCAAATATTAAACTTTTTATTTTCTTTATTAAGGCAGTTCTCTAACGACTCGTGATAATCAGTATAGTGCATATTAAACTAAAATTTTCTTTTAGACGGCTTAGTAAGTTATATAATACATTCGTTAATTTTTTTATTCATTAAAAAGTATTTAAAATGTGTCAATAATAGTAATAATTTATAATTAGTAATCTAATTTTTATCTATATATTTCAATTTTAATTTGGCAAATTTGGTTTCCGTCGTGTCATGTTACAAACTTGTGAATATTTTCAATACAAATAAAGAGTTTCTATGTCTACTAGAATAATGTTCTAGTAAATTTAAATGAACTTGTCCGATCAACGAATCAATACGATGTGGCCATCTTTTTAAATGCGTCAGGTAAAGGTTTTTTTCCTTTTTTTTCTCCTTTCATATTACTTCGGGAACCTGTACAAAAAAAAATGTCAAAAAAATACACTTTTCTAAAGAGTGCGATAAAACTTATAGACATTTTTGTCCCATTTTTACAAATATTGTGGAACTACCTTAAAGTTAATCGGTTAACAAAATCGATAGATATTTAAAGTATCTATATCTATATATACATATATGTTCCGTAGGAGTACAAGTTCGTAGTGACAGCGCGCGACGGAGCACCGGATCCAAGATTAGCAACCGCCACTGTGACAGTTCACGTGATGGACGTGGAGGACGAAGTTCCCATATTCCACCAAAGCAGCTACGAAGCAACCGTCAAAGAAAACGTTCCCGATTACATGGTTATACAAGTCACCGTAAGTATTTACCTGCATAATTATTTTTCAAATCTTTACCTATATATGTACATGGATTTTATCTTTTATCAATTTATTGTCAATCTATTTATTCATTATTTTCTTATTTTATATATTACGTTAAGTGTTCGACCGCATTTTTTGTACGAATACTTTTTTTTAATATTGTGTGAAACGATTGAAAAGAAAAACATGTAAGTGAATGATGGATGCTGAGTAAGATAGAAGCACTTTTAAAAAGCATTCGAAAAAAAGTATTCTACGAATACTTTTTCGAATACTTATCAATTTTATCAATTTCAAATAATTTTCTGTTATTCTAATGCACTCTTAAGGGTACGCCAAAGAGATTGATTGATTGATAACTAATTTATTTTTGCCAAGGTTATTTTGACCGAATGGCACACACACAATATTAAGAGAGAGAGAGAGAGAGAGAGAGAGAGAGAGAGAAAGCGCGCTTGGAACTGCCCTAGTAATATTTAAATGAAAATGTTTTAAATATTTTATCTGTATAACATAGTAAAAGAATTATTAGCAAAAATTGTTTGATGCGAAACTTTTGCATATACAACTCTGTACATGAATGGGTAAGGTCTTTAATTTAAAACATACTTTGTTAAAATTTAATATTCCACATATACAGAATTTTGGTTTTGATTGGTTGAATTATATCAACGGTATTTTCAACTAACGAGAAAATATTATCTCCATTTTAATTTATCCATGCGTATGATTAATGACTATATAGTAAACCTCGTAAACCAAAATAATCGTTGGAATATATTTTTCACAAAGGACTTTGAGAATTGCTTACCATCGCGTATAATCCGAATTTCGTGAAAACGAGTAATGCGATAGATGAACAAAATTTGGTGCGAAGGAAAAAAAAAAAAGAAAACTAAACGAAAATGTTGTATTACAGGCTGACGACCCAGACACGGCGAAGCAAGTGACGTACATCATAAAGCAAGGTGACACAGACTTGTTCAGCATAGATCCGCATACGGGCATCATTAAGACGGTACGAGGTCTCGATTACGAGCGTGAGACCCAGCACGTTTTGATAATCGGGACTTTAGAAAATACGAGCAATCTCCCTGGCGCCTCGACTCGCGTCGTCATAAACGTTCAAGATGTCAATGACATACCACCTGTCTTTACGATGGTACCTAGGCCGGTTGCCTTAGACGACAACGTACCCATTGGCGCTACGGTACTCAACCTTATCGCCACTGATTCTGACGGCACGCCGCCTGGGAATCAGGTACGTCATCCTCCTTTTTACTACTTTTCGACAATTCGTTATGCCTTGCAATCCACTGAACCAATGGAGAAAATATTTACGCGTTCCCACGTTTAATTAAATATTTATTCGATCATCATAAAGTATATCAATAACAAAACGGACGCGACACTTACATTTATTTTTAATATAAACGAAAAATAATATTGTATACTACACTACTATAAAATAATACTGTATATACACTATATTTCAAATTTTATTGCAATTTAAAGTTCAATGCTTTTCTAATTAACTTCTTTACGATAAAATTCTATCAAATTATACGTCGAATAATTATAAATTATTATGTACTCGTGAACGAAACACAATATTGTCATTACTCAATAGTCCTTTATATACCAATAAATTACGTGTATTCCAAAGAAATAGTATAAAAATAGATATTTGACACGTTTATATAGAGTTGTACGTCGAATAATATTCTAATATTCGTTAATGCTTTAATGGTTTTCAAACGAAATAAAAATCAATAGTCCACTAATAATTTGTTGACCTTATATAATTAATTCACCTAAAAGCTAGCTTATATGCAATAATTCAAAATATCTAAAACTATTAAAATTATTATTCAAATTAATTAATATTTATCTACGTACAATAGACGCAAGGTTTATTTGTTTGTAATTGTTGCAATATAGAATAGCAGATAAAATGCTCAAAAAGAAAACTAAATAACTAAATCTTAAATTAAAAATTGTTAATTCTTATCGAGTTATTGGGTTATATTAAAAAATTACTAAATACGTGTTCTTTCTCCAATGAAAATACTAGTGGATAATACATTTTATGTAATTATTTTATTTTATTATAGTTATCTTATGTCTACAGGAGTGAATCTCAATAAAAAAGTTATATTGATTAGAACGCAAATAATTTAGATAGTGCGATGTAGTTGAGCATAATTAAGTGAAATTTAACAAAATTGAACAGTTAGATAATTAATGTTATTAATGTTTAAAGACCGATAATCTTTCTATATATTGTGTTACATAAATTCTAAAATGATTGATTGTGGGTTTGCTATATTTATTTATGTATTAGAGAATTGTATGATAACTGTATAATTTTCAATTATTTTCTATTATAAATCTAAGGTGCCTTAATTAATAATCACACTCTCGGAGAATAAAAAATTGAGTTTAAGTAGAACATTTGTCGTTAGAGATTGAAAATTGAAAGATAAACCCTAAATTGGTTAGAACTTCTGTAGATTATACACTGAGAAAAGTAATTCTTTGCTTCAGAGAAATAGTGTATTTGCTATTGTTTTAAAATCTTTACTTTGTGGCAAATGTCAATTTCTTAACTAATAGAAAATATTCCTTAATAAGAAAGTAATTAAAAATTAAACCTATAATATTCTTTACTAATAGATATAAATTTTAAACTAATTTATAAAGTTAAGATAATTATTAACGAAGGAATATAATTGTATATCATACTGAATACATTCGCTAAGTCAAATTAGTAAATATTTTTAATTACACCAATATATACGAGAATTAGGTAGACATACTTATATCATTCTCCGTCGCTGATTAGCACCGATTTGGGAGCATAAAAAGAGCGACGTTAAAATAATAAAAAAAAAATAAAAATACTTATATCATTAATGTAAAAATTTACTATGAAGTTTAGTAAGTCGTCGACACCCTCTAGCGGTGCGTGAAAGATTATCCTTACGATGCATTATACTAATAATAATATAATATTTCATTTATTGATAAAAGAACGTCTTACGTCTTGATTAAGACAAAATAATATAATCGATTTTGACCAAAAATTCAAGTCACTGGATTCTTAATAGTTAAGACATGTGCCTTTCGCCGTATTCTAATCTACATTTCTTAACAATTAAGAAATATTCTTTTACTCAAAGAATCTCTTTTCTCAGTGTACGAATACTAGTGTAACGTTATTATTTTATCGGTTACAGTTGGGAGAACATTTAATTTATGTCAAAGTTGGTATAACGGAATAAGGTCCGAAGGTTTCAGTGTAATACAGCGTTAAACAGCTGCGTAAAGAGTAAAAAAATAAAAATATTTAACGAATAAATGCCGAAGTTATAAAGTAAACGAAAATAATGTTATTGCAGGTACGATACGACGTGATCGGACGTGGGATAGCTGGTCGTTATTTCGTAATCGATCCAGATAGCGGGGTGTTACGAGTACGAGACGACCTGCGTAAGGTGACGGATACCGAATTCCAAGTAGACGTACGGGCGTACGATCTCGGGGATCCTCAACTGTCTTCGGTAAGCACCGTACCGATACACGTACGCCACGTCGCTGGACCTCCCGGTGAACTTGGGCTTGGTTTCGCCGAGGACTCGTACAACGTCGACGTGCCCGAGGACGCGACAGCTGGCACGCCCATTAAAATATTGAGCGTGATCAACGCCAACGGGAAGGACGCCACGGCGTTGGATTGCGAGATTTACAGTGGTAACGACCAGGGTATTTTCCGAGCGAACATCACCGAGGAAAAGAATTGCGCCCTTTGGCTGGAAAAACCGGAGCTCGATTTCGAGGCGACCGAGAGTTATCAAATTAAAATACGACTCCACGCTCTCTCGAGTGTCCTCAAGAACGGCAGGAATATCACTATGGTATATATACAGATTTTTATTCCCCAATGATAAATATTGTTCGATTTAATAAACGATGTATATATATATATATACACACATTACGCAGGTGAAAATCCAAGTTGTCGACGTGAACGACAACGAGCCGGAATTCATATTCCCTCAAGCTGATCTGACGGAGAACCGGTACTTCGGTAAAGTGCCGCTGGCGGCATTATTCGACTCGACGGTTCTCGAAGTCAAGGCGCAAGATAAGGATAACGGAAAGTACGGGAAAATTGAGTTCTCGTTAGTCTTTGACAATGAGCACAATCGCGCGAGCGACTTTTTCGCTATCGATCCGACTTCAGGCATCATTCGCACCACCGCCGTATTCGATACCGTCGAGCCTCAAGAACTCCCTTTCAGGTAATTTTTCACCACTTCGTTCACGATTACCCAACTTTTATCTTTCTTTTTTTTTTTACTTTTTCCTGTACCCCGCGGTTCTCTTTTTCCCCCCGTAAATAAATTGCGTACACAAGAGAACATTGTATTTAAGTTACGATAAAGAAAATTTCTATTTATTATACATTGTATAAAAACGTTTCTTCGTACTCGAGTATACATATACCTTTGTGCATAAATAGAACATCTATAATAAAAGATAAAAGCACGGTATAAAAATATTTTTCAAAATCAATCCAACGTGGAATTCCTGATTAATCGATAGTTTTACTTCTTTTTTTTTATCTCCTCTATCTCTCTTTATCTCTCTCTTTCTCTCGTTGTTTTAGATTTATCGTACGTGCCAAGGATAATCCGAATTCAACGAACAATTCGAACGTGGCCGAAGCGCCGGTTATAATAAATCTCGTTGGTTCGGAAAATTTCCTTATACTGACAGTACAGAATGCCTCGCCGGAATCGTTGCAGAAAGACAGAGCGAAAATCGCTCGACTCATCGAGGACAAAACGGGCTTGCTCATCGAGATCGAAAAGATTGACTCGCGCAGGCTTTTGTCGGTTAACAATACTATCGAGGTGCGACATCACGATTCTGATATTTGGTTTTACGCCATAGATCCAAAGAGTGAAAAAATTCTACTTAGGAATAGCACCACTTTGCACAGGTACGTATCTATACTAAAACCAATTGTCTTCACTAATTTCGAAAAATTAAGTGTTCTAAAGTATACACACAGATAAAACAAATTTATAATGAAATTTTAATATTCACTTGTATGATTTTTTTTATTATTTTATCGCGATCGATAGATAACTAACGTTTAAATAAAACGCTGTCTATTTTATCTAAATTTCTACAACGCTATCTTTACGTAACGATCGACAAGAAACGTATAATTCACATTCCTTTCGGGATGATGAACTTGTAACGCGAATGATACGAAAAGGACGTGTCTATAATTGCAATTAAGTGTAGATCGGAGATACACTTGGTAGGTGTGTCTAAGAAAGTTGCATTCAACCGTAAAGATTCAAATGTGTTCTAAATTGAAAAAGTGAAATACGACTTGCATATAAGTGCAATTTGAAATACGCCTTATTTAAAACGTACTATTCAATATGACTTTCTTGTACGCGTCTTTGAAATACGCCTCTCGTCTGTCATCGTATAGTATAATCTCCGATTACCTTTTTTTTTTCTTTATCAACGGAGAACATCGAATTCAAAATAAAAATAATTTATTTTTCCGTACAACAACGTTAAATTGTATATTTGTATAACAATAATTTACATTTCCTTCGAATAGAATAAAAGCGCTTTAAATTTTTCGGATTAATTAAAATTTTAATAATAATGATCAGGATGACGATTATGATTTAAAAGTCACTTATACAATTAGCACTCGAACGATGTGTAATTGTTGACACGAAAGTTCCGATATGCAACAATTCATTAAATTTAATGTTATGCATTTTAAAAAATACTCTAATAAATTAGTGCACTTAAAAATCGATTAATCCAATTGTACAAATTGACTTTCGTATCTGTATAAGCATAGTGCGTTATTTAATTAATATGAAGAATAAAATAATAAAGTTAGTCCAGTAAGAGCTAATGACTTTTCCTTAACCAATTAACTAAATTAACTCGTTGAAGACGAAAATAAAAATTGCTTTACTTATCTTACGACCAAGGGTCGTAAATAACTTTCGTGAAACTCGGTTTAATCTTTTAATTTCTATTTCACTTTAAAGTACATTTACGCGCACGGATTAACGAATTGATCGACAAGTGACTCACATTTCAATTGTGTGCAGATATACGAGTATATTGTAGCCTGAAATTCACGTAAATCCGGAGGACGCGTCGGTAAAACAGGAAAAAAATCTATATATATATAATTTTGCGCATAGCTGCGAAAAATTTTTCGAAAGGCACGCAGTTCATATAGAAAGCGATAGGCGCAGCGCTCGTTAAGGTGTTTATCGCTTTTCAGCGAGCGAGCGAGCGCGCATTAGAAATCGACCTAGAAACGGGATAAGTTGCGCTCGGCGATTATCGGTGCAGTTCGCGCACGCGTTACTTACCCGGATAATTTTTTTTTTCTTTTTTAGTTTCCCGAAGATGCGCACTGAAAGATTTATGAACTTTTATTTTATTACTGTTTTTAATCATGTAGATGACTAAAGGTTAGATTCGAACGGTGCGCGCGATTAATTTTAATTTCCTCACTTACGTTCGTGAGTTTATTTCACAGCATACGGAAAAATATAAAAGAATTATGTGTCTTCAGAGAAAAAAAAAAACAAATAATTATGTATTTATAAATTTTATTTATTATGGCGATTAATATTGCGATGGTTTTAAAATCGATTTTAAAGCTTATTTTCTTATAATTGCCGATGTGTAACGTAACTTTTATAATTATAACTAATTAAAAGTGTAATAAAATCAAAATTAAGATTTTTAAACAGAAAATTAGGTTTAAACGGTCAAAATTTTTATTTATGGAATTTTAAATGCACAATCTTGAAAATATTCTATTATTTTCCCTTTCACTTGTATAACGCGTAACGTGAAAAATTGAGTAGTCAATTTATACATATCGTGCAGATATACACAACGTTTATTCCTTGCTCGATCTTTTCGAAAATCCTTATTTGCCGTATATTTTCGTAAGACATATCGTGACAGTATTTCAATTACCACGTATACACATATTTTATTTTTTTAATTCCCAACTGAACGGATAGCAATTACACAGGTGCACACTGACGAATCACACGATATTTAAAAAAAACGCCCTCTCTCTCTCTCTCTCTCTCTCTTAAAATGACCATTAATCAAGGTAAACAAATAAAATGTAAAAGTGTGCATGACATACACTCGATGCAAATGAAATAAAGAAAAGAAAAGAAATAAGCCGTATTTCTCGAAAGAACACTGGTTATAAGCGTACAGACGATAAATGTATAATTATTGGATGTGAGTATACGATAGATCGAAATTTCTCTGTGGCTAGGTTAATACTGGATAAGCAAGCGATGTCGAATATTACTTACGACGTGTCTCCGTTGGTGCGGGCGACCGCTGTCGACATTCACGCGCCAGTCATGGAGCCGGAGCCCGCGCGAACGCATACTGCCGTCGCGTTCAGCGGCGAGGTTTTTCCTTATGCGCTCATCATCATTGCTTTTGTCATCCTTATACTCGGCATTGCTGGTATTATCTACATATGTGTCTCATGGTCCAGGTGAGTTTTTATTCCTTTATTTTTTTTTTCTTCTCTTTTACTATTCATTGTTAAACCCAAACTGTTTATGTATGTATAGTGCAATATTTGTTCTGTTCGGTATACGTCGCGGTGTTTCAAATAAGTGTAAAGTGTGTACACTACAGTGTTCCGTAGTTACCACAGTGGTGTTATAATTATATTGTTGTACGGATGAATTTGACGAGACTTTTTATTTTATTAATTAATTATTCGATTATCGTGTTTCATTCGACGAACGATTTAAATTTTACGACAATTTACTCGAGGACGGTGATTTCGTATTATTACCGCGATGCGAATTGAACATTAATTACGTATTGATTTGAGGAAAAAAGGAATAATACCGGAATGTGCGTCTCTGTGAAAAGTGTTATTTTATTCCGTTTTATTATAATATCCATAATCCAAGAATTGATTGATCAAACTTTGTTATTTCAAAAATTACAAATTCCTCCTTTTGTAAAGTATGGTATTTTGCACAATTTTTTTACTGCCACGCGTTATTTAAATGCAAAGTGTAACAATACAAATTGACAGTACCGTAACTTAGATTTTAAATATGTATTATTATAAATAAGTTTTTAAATGTGTTTTGTTTTAAAAAAATAATACGATAACTGGTTAAATATAAATCAGGAAGTATCAATTGACTTTTTAATATTTGATACAAGTTAATTATAAAAATATTACTTCCTGCTTTTATTCACGTTTATATGTACCAACGATGGATAATAAATTCATAAAAGGTGATTGTGCGTTTGTTTAAAAAAAATAATGTTTTATTAATTACAAGTGATTAGTTTGTGAAAGTTTATATGAAAAATTGTGAAACGAAAGTATCTTGTAATAATTGTCTAGAGTTAATGAACCAACGGGAAAGGTAATGAGTTGAATTACTTTATTTACAACTCCAGTAACGGTTTTAAATAATTACGATAACACACACTATTTATTCGTCTCGGCGTATTCAATTTTTAATTAAAAATTTGTGCTTATTACTTGTTTTTTTTTTGTTTAAAAGAGAATTTCGAATAAATGAGCACACTACGAAAAGAAAAAAAAGATTAATTCCAAGCATCAAAGGTTTAATCTTTGTTAATGTTATGCAAAACAAATTATATAACCTGCACGCGCGACTAAAATAAGTGATTATTCATTGTTGTAAATATATTTTTATTTATACTTGGATTTCTCGAGTCGTGTGGTGGTTTTATTCTTTAATATAAAATTCGTTATAATTTGATTAAATTCTTGTATTATTTTTTTTTAAATAAATCCACTAATTACTCTACACGATATTATTTGATGAAACGTGAATACATTTCATCGTTTGTTAAGTTTTTCGTTTATATCTTAATTTTCGGAACTGCAAATTTTACGCTCAAGCGTTGTATAGATTATTTTTAAAAATACATTTGGTTTTAGTTGGCAATGACACACTTTGTACAATAATATACAATTGTGTTTTAGAAATATACATATATATATATATTTATATATATGTATATATGTAGATGCAAGTATAATTGCAAAAAACAATATTATGTAAGTGTTAGATACGGTATTCATACATTAAAGAGGAAATACACACCTGTTAAACGTTTCAAATAAATATTATTTGTGATTTTCAAAAAAGCGAATGGACAAGTGCAAAAAAATTTAATTTCCTGTTAATATTTTATTTTAATTAATTATTTTATCAGTTATTTCATTACAACGAGTCGATCATCATCAATAATTAATAGGTTCGAATATAAGAATTCAATCGATATTTTGAAAGCACAGGCATTCTCGCATTAATTATACCGATTCGGTTCTTTTATTCGCGAAACATTCTATTCAATTCAACAAATACAACAGAAATATAATCTTAAAAAGACATTTCGAAATTTTAGTAAAAAAAAAAAAAAAATAAATGTATAGATTTAGTAAAAAAAAGCGTTATTTAAAAAATTGTTGACTCTTTCATCTGTTCCTTGTCCCGCGCAATAGTTCATGTAACCCGATGGACGGCTCGTTATACGGATTAGCGCTGATATTCGGCTTTCTAGTGCAATTTCATCTTGCGCGCGCTCGCGAGTGTTCGAATGCGAATTTTCGCGCGGGGAGAAAGCGAATTATTATAAGCGAGAGTATGTATACACGCGCGTTTGTACCGTTCGACAGGTGCAGGAATATGTATATGTATAGATATAGATTTTTCGTCCGATGTTAACGGATTTTCCAGCATACACACATACAAATACCATCGCGTTGCCGCACTAGCACCGTATCTTCTACATTTATTTATTTTACGATATTCAATTTTCGTTTTTAATATGTACATTTTGTTATTACTTTATTTTATTACGTTATTAAATTTCAATGGAATTAAGTTATTTATAGAAGAAAAAGGATTTGTTTACGTTTGATTGTGTTATTAATGATTGCTCTGCTCGACAAATGGTATAACGCACTTTTTATATGATTAATTAATTTCAGTTTTTTTACAACTATATGAAAGTTAATGACTAATTTCACCCATAATTATTTAAAGTAATTATAATTTACAATCCTTTTATATATGTGAGCGTAGTATAATTTCCTTGCAATAGTATGTTTGTATGAAGTTGATCGGAGATGTAATTATTACGTCAATTACAATGGTGTATATATACATAATGGAATCACGTACGATTTATAATACAACTTTTTTTCTATAACGAGATCGAATTTTTCCAATTGCGTGTTTCCGCAATACCTTGTCTTATATAGAATATCATATTCTTGTTTTTTTATACTCTCAGTGCATGGCATAATATTTTTTAAGAGATTTCCATATATCTTTGCGAAAGAATACAAATTTTCTTTATGTAACACACTTTGACAATCCAATTTCTCTTCCCTTGTTATTCTTATTTCAACGGGACGTAATGCTCCAAATTTTACCGACCGAAAAAACTATTTTAGTTAAACAAATATGGTCAATTAGGTAGAGTATACATTCAGAAATATGATATATTTTTCTATATTTTTTAATAAGAAAGGATATACTTGATTATTTCAATTATGTTTATATATTACAGGAAAAATAAAAATGTATGGATAATAATATGGTTATGTATCCTTGTATGCAAGTGTTAATATTTGCTACGAAATATAATAAAAATTATGCGTATGATAAGTGCGTGCCTAATTTACAAACCAATATATAATCATTCATCATAGTTTTTTTAAGAATAAAATATTTTTCTAATTCCATTTTTTACTTCATCAATTTTTTTTCTTGATAATATTAACGATTGATTTAACGAGTCAATTTATATATCAATGCACAACGTTACGAAAACATTTTTGATTCGTATAACAAGTGCAGTCCTGTTCCTTTTAATACCATGTTATTTTATCCGTTAAATTATCCGTTGATAAACTTGTCCTTTAACGTATATGACATAATATTAAGGAACAGGACTGCACCTGTTATACGAATCAAAAATGTTTTCGCAACATTGTTGACTCAATAAATCAATCGTTAATATTATTAAAATATATATTTTAATGCGAATGGATCGAAGAACTAATAATATCTATTTTTTATTTGAAATTATGCTCAGAGTAACGACAATCTCTCGGTTTTCTCTATAATATGATTCATTTATTTCTTTTCATCGTTTAATTTCTCAACTCAGACGGTCGATAACTATTGAGTATAACATCCCCATGTTCAGAGGGTGTTGTACGTACGATTGTAGTAATGTTAATTATTACATAATTATGTTTAACTAAATTTACAATTTAACATTTTCGCCCTGGGGGGTTTTTTCCTTTAAAATTAACCTCGCATTTTAGCTTAATTTTCATGACTTAAACGAATGAACTTCTTACGACAAGTCGCCACTCGGAGTGCTGGCTCATATATGGACCACTGAGCGAAAAGGTTAACGAACAGCAAATTTTTGTACTTGTACTTCAAATGCACGTTTGAAAATGTTTGCGGAAAACATTATATAATTTCGGGCTAAACTTTTTCAAAGGTGTCTTTTATGTCGATTGACTTGCAAATTTCTACAATTTGACGCGTATTATTCAATTACCTAGTGCCTCTTGCAGTATTTGGATTTTTTTTGTAAAATATTAATTAAATTAAACGATAGTAAAAATTAACATATTTCGCTCGGTCGGTAAGGTTCAACTATGCCCCGTACACGTATCTATACGTATACATTCTTAATTCGCATTAACGACAAAAATCATTGTGCAAAGTCTCGCAAAACATTTTACGATCATTCCACATTTCCTTAATATACGATAATTGCATAATGGAGAGAAAGTGCATTTTGCCGAAAATTAGACTTTAAGTGTTCGAACGGTCAACCGAAGAAAAAAATAAAAAGAAAAAGCAAAATATTCATACCAGAAAATTTGTTTGTCATTTTGTAACAAAATGTTATATCGTCGTTTGATATTCATTTCAGGTACAAGGCGTACAAAGAGCGCATGCAAAGGATGTACGTCGTGCCGCGTTACGATCCAGTTTACGTCGAACCGAATCTCAAAGAGTACGAGACTCAAGTGTTACAGATGAGCGTTCCTGTAGATGACAACGACAGCTATAACGATTTGCAGCTCGATTTTAGCAATAAGAATCACGCGTTCAGCCTCGACAACGTCAGCTACATCACTAAGGAAAATGGCGAGAGTACCGGTAAATTTGAATACTCTAACGACCTTACATTTTAATAAAAACGTGATAATGTTTATTTCCGCATATTCGGCTACCAATATTCAAATATGAGGATACGCTGTTTTAGTGTAAAACAAAGTTAAATTAAACGAACATTTCGGAGAAGGTAATTTTTATAATTAGGTAACGAAATAATTAATTTTCGATGGAATAACAATATTATAACGCTTAATCAGTAATTGTATAATAAACGTCCCCTGGATTTTTCGACCACTTGAAATATTAAACCGTATGAATGTTATATACGTATACGTTCACGTTATAATTAAAATAAAAAAAAAAATAAATGTTGTCAATAATTTATATGAACCGGGACGAATGCGCATTTAAAAACTGCGTAATAGCGCTTAAGTATATTTTGGATTCCGAGTGAATTAATAAAAGGCACGAAAAAGAAAAAAAACGGCAAAATAAGGTCATATCGCCGATCGATTTAAAAGGAATATTCAATTGGAAGTAAAAAAAAAAAGACGATAAGTGGATATCTGTGTGTAAAATTGAAAATTAATAGTTGTACTAAATAAAACAGTGGTGAACTGATTGAATCTAAAAGGAAAAAGGAAATATTAATAATGAAAGTTATTATAAGAGAAAAAAAAACAGTTACGAAAAGTAAAGGTATATATATATATATATATATATACATATATGTTTTACACGTATTTACAGGTCAACAAAGTCCAGTGTCTTCGGAAGCAGCGACGACAGCGCGAGCTTCGAGTATCGTGGGTAACCACGCGGACTCGAACGGTCATTCTCTACGTCGCTCGACACTCGGTCGCAAGAACAACGGTGGCCAATCGAGCGGCGTGAACACTCTCAACAATCGTGACACCCCGGTACTGAATCCTCTGTACAACCACGACCTCATGAGCGCCAGTCCCTCGAACGACAACGTCATTTTCAGGGAGCGCAAGGACTATTCGCATCTCGGATTTACTTACCTTGGTGAACAGAGTCCCGTGGAAACCACTACCGAACTCTGAAAACGTGATCGCGTCGTGTCACTCGCTTTACGAGTGGTTGATTGTACGAACTGAATGAATCTTGTTTTTTTTTTTTTCCAAGGATGGGAGATTTGTGTTCTTGAGATATTTTCCTGTGACGTTATTGCAGGATAGAGGCGGGAGGATAGACTGTCGATTGTTCACGTCTAGTTAACGCGAGAAAGATTTTGATTACACCGTGATATTTAAATGGTATGTCGGTTGATATCGTCGCTTTCTCCAGACGATGTATTTTTTATTTTATTACTCACGATGGTTGTTGTTGCGTCGTACGTGTATATGTATGTATACATGCATACATATGTATATATATGGAATTTATTAATATTCATCGAAAACCAGATAAAATTTATTGCGCGAGATGTATAACTATGTCAAATTTTATTTATCTTTAGGTTCCTTCGATTTTTTTAATAATGAAATGTGAAGAAAGGTGTAAGATACATCAGGTTATTCGATTAGTGTAATGAATAACACGACCGAACGTTTTATTTTCTCGAAGCAATTTAAAGTAACCTATTATGGTTTTTTCTAACGAAGAATATAATGCCAAATACGTAGGATTCGTGCCGATATAAAAAAAATGTCAAAATACTCTTATAAGAATTTTAATATTTAAACTATTCGTTTTTCTTCGTCAATGCCATAATGTAAATAACACAATTTTATTTAAATTTGCGATAAATCAAATTTTTTTAATCAATACTTTCCGTTTACTGATATATTGACCCTCCGATGTACTTGACGAAGAAAAACAAATGGTATATTAATACACGAAGAATTTATACGTATGTATATATATACATACGTATAAATCGAATTGAATAATTAATAATTTTAAATCTGTAAACTACGTTTGTTAAAATGTTTCTTTACATGAAATGCATCAAACTGTCGATGAATGTATTTAATTTGCTTATATTTAAGCTGCAGTTTTTATTATGACTCATTAATCTTAAGACTAGAGTGAACGACGATCGAGAATAAAAATGTTGTAATTTTAAATTTTTGTACTTTTTATATTTAACAACGAATGTGGGCGCCGAATATTAACTGCCACGAATCTATTCATTAACCGTAGTAATTCGAAAACGCATATTTTATGTTACTCGATAATGCGTTTCATGTTTCTTTCTTTCTTTTTTTTTTTTAATTAATTAATTTTGTTGATTTTCTTACGAGTGAATTACGAACGAGCCGAATGCGAGTTGTCAAATGAACGATACGTTTAAATGCAATTAACTTAGTTTGTGTGCTTAGTTAACTAACATGAATTTAGCTTTGATCGTCCAATGTAAAGTATTGTGAGAATGAGTCCGACAAATAGAGATACGTTTTTTGTATACATATAGTGGGCGTATGTATGATGACATATATATATATTTTGTAAATCTGTTTTAAATGCGTCGTTGTATTATAACAATAAAAGAAAAGATACATTTTATTGATTTTACTTAATTATTTATAAAGTAGTGTTCGCAGTTACATATTTTAATTCATTGTAATTATTTGTTCGTTTAACTATATACTGTATCTATTTAACGTATTATAGTTTTCTTTTCTCTTTCCCTCAATACAGAATTAATTTCTCAAATGAGAATTAAAAATATTATCGATTGTTACTTTGATGGTGATAGATAATAAAGTCGCGAGGCGTACGACTTTTTGTAAATTTTTCCATGCTAATCTTAGATGTAAGGTTACTTTTTTTTTTGTTTATTTACTTGAAAGAAAAATCAATTGTACATCGTAAAGAAGCAGTAACGTTTATTTTTTTGTGAACTTAAAAATCAAGTAATCTTGAGTTACTCAGTTGTTATTACTTATTTCAAACTCTAAAGTTAGACGTAATATTATTTAGATTTCAGTACGATATTTACCTGATCGCTTGATTTTTAAGTGTATACTTTGAAATTTATAATTGAATGACCGCGCGAAACGAATGATCGTTCGAAATGATTAATTTTATATTGTGATTAATATTTTCATCGTATTCGTTTGAAATCGTATGGGTGTATAATAGATTTTCTCTTTGCGTGTACTTAAAACACCAATTGGTGGAATCGTATGAAAAAAATATCGATTCCTCACTTTCTTTCCACGAATCTCATACTACGACTTAATCCCTCTGACGTTCATATTAACTTCCTTTTTTATGTAAACTTTATTATTTTATCAGTCGGTCAGGGAGAATACCTGTAGTCATAATTAAATTTATACATACCATCGATGAAGTTATATATATATATATATATATATATATATGAGCCATTTCTCGTCAACAGTGTGGATCAAAATTTTAAATCAAATTTTGAGTACAAACTGGAAATGTTATCCAGAAAACAGAAAAAAAATTTCTTTTGAAAAGTTATTTGTTTAAAAGTTATTTTAACCTCAAAAAGTGAGTATTTTACGTTTTCAACAATAGTTGACTTTACAGCCATTTATTGTTGCTGATATTTTCTAGCATTTATCCTTTCGATTAGAATTATTAATCTCAATGTCGACGACTCATAAACTACAAATCAACATTGATGTTTAAAATAAGGCAACCATGCCACAATCGATTATTTATTAAAAAATGTAAAAAAAAGTTTGAAGCAATATGTCTTTCTAATGGTCTGTAGCTTGTAATTTGACTGTAAGCTCATCAAAAGTTATGGTATGTTAAAAAAGTACTAAAAATTTTCAAAAATTTACTTGTTAAGTTCCATTTAGATTTTCGGTGTATTTTAATATTTTGATCCAACCAGTTGACGTGAAATGGCCCCTATATATACATACACATACATACAAGTTTTTACATAACCTCGATCATCTCTTATTTTTCTTCGTCCACAATTTTAAGTCTTATAATTAAGGTCAACGAAATGCGATGATTATCTGTAAAAAAATTTGTTAATTACGTAATAATAAATTTATTATATTATTTAAATATTTGCAGTACTTTTATTACACGCGACTCTTTCCTACTAACTAATAGTCTATAATGGTTTCAGTGGACCATGTGGCGAAATTTAAGGTGTTCATCAATTTTTGTAAGATTTACTGTGGATAAACCTCCTCAAAAACATCAATTTTTTTAATAGATTTTATGATCATGATAAAATCTTGATAAAATTATCTTTAAATGTGTATATCAATATATTTTAATTGCTTATCTATTCCAACATTTAGTATTATTAGATTAACGAACAGGAAAGATAATAAAAACAATGACATATGTACAAAGTGTACAAATTCATACTAGAAAGTATAACTCGTTACTCGGTATAACTTTACATTTTAGAAAAGTATAAATTATTAAAAGTGTAAAAAGTGAAAATTTATTGTTAAAATTTCAATTTACATATTCTACCGTCAATTTTTACTCTTCAGTCTTCAGGTATACAAATTGTGCATATTTGTAACGTTAAATAACTCTCCCACACCCTTCCACACGCACACACACACACGTGCGCGCGCATGCATATTTAAAATTGTGCGCACACATAGTCACACATAGTCACGGCATGCACGCTCACGCTCTTGTATATACAGATACCCTTTAACCCATAAACGCCGAAAACGCAGAAAATCTTATCTTTGCTTTACAAATATATTTTAAGTACTAAATCGTTAGGTACGTGCCTGTAAATGACAAGCTTTGTGTTTTTGAGGATGCTTTACAAGTTTTGGAAGTCAAAGTGATGATTTGAATACAAACAAAAGAAAATATGACGATTTTTTTTACAAAACAAAAACACTTAAAAATTTACAGAAAAATTTTTTAAATCGAATTTTCTATTGGAATTAGATGTTTTTGTCCAACGGAAATGATCACAAGTTGGCATAAACATTATAAACTTTTAAAATATGATCTGTAAAAATAAAAAATAAACAAGATGTTTTGAGACAATTTTTTAAAATCTCAATTTTGTGTTTAATGAAAAAAAAAATTATCTCTAAAAAATTTCGAAAATATTCTAGAGTATTCTTTGGCCAATTATGAGACATTTTTGTTCTGAATAATTTTTTATCTAACAAGGGGAGTACTTGACCACCGAGAAACGGATCTTATATCCTAACATTGGTATGTCTTTTATAATATAAAAATGTGAAGAAAGCCAAGGTATCTCTTGCCAATGGCCACTTTTACGAGAGTTATTCGACATCTAATAATAATATCAGTAAAAATTACTTCCAATTTTATCGCTTACAACTCGGAAACAAATAAAGATAGGCACTCAAACCAAAAACCAGAAGAAAGTTGAGTTCAAGTATATATGGTTTAAAAAAAAGAAGCTCAAATTGCTTAATTTGCAGCAAAGTTATAAAGAAAATAAGAAATTAAAGATTATTAGGCCAAAAGAAATAATACATTTTTCATATTACATTTTGGTTAAAATATCTTGAATTTCTTATTTTCTTTATAATTTTGCTCCAAATTAAGCAATTTGAGCTTCTTTTTTTTTAAACCTTATATACTTGAACTCAACTTTCTTCTGGTTTTTGGTTTGAGTGCCTGACTGATATTATTATTAGATATCGAATAACTCCCGTATAAGTGGCCAGTGGCAAGAGATAACTTGGCTTTCTTCACATTTTTATATTATAAAAAACTTACCTTATGTTAGGATAAGATCCGTTTCCCGGAGGTCAAGTACTCCCCTTGTAAGTTTATAGTTTACGATAAGAAGTTTGAAAAAATATTTTTACTTCGATGCCATTTTGATTCGTTCAACTTGAATTTTTTTATTTTTGTTGGTGATATAAAGTTTAAAATGTTTGTGCTAACTTGTGACCATTTTTGCTGGACAGAAACATGCAATTTCGAAAATGCAATTTGAAAACTTTTTCTGCAAATTTTTAAGTGTTTTTATCGTTTTATCTGTATTGTTATATTTTTTTTCTCGTATTAAATCATCATTTTGACTTCGGAATCTTATAGAGTACCCACAAAAACATCACGTATGTCATTTTCAGACACGTACCTAACGATTTAGTAATTAAAATATATTTGTAAAGCAAAGATAAGATTTTCTGCGGTTTCGGCGTCAATGGGTTAATATAATAATGCATTTAATTAACAAATCACCGTTTTATAATTATAGTTTTAACACATATATCTCGCTATCTCTGCGATTTTATCACAAGTATTGCGGAATGTCAATTTATGATGATTCCAATAATGATAATATTTTTTACAGTTAAATATTATCATAAAATATGATTAAATGCCATTTGACAATCGTGAAATTTCTAGTTGAATAAATGAAAAAGTCATTTTTGTTTACTAACAAGGTATATAATTATAATTCAATCAATATATCCTTTTTTTAATAATGGTAAATAATGTAATACATAAAATAATTTAATAAACCTAATTGTATGCCAGGTAATTTAAAATGAATTTTTCAAGGTTAACGATTATTATGTACTACTTTTTTTAAAATTTATTACTTGTTGGTTGAGTTACGACCTAATTGCCAAAGGATTATTTGATCACGTGTGAGCATTACATTTGTCAAAGTAATAACGTTTCACGTAACGTTTCTTTATCCATTTACTTGACTTACAAGGGACGTATCTGATGATACGAGAAACGTCGGAATGGACGGTGACGTCGACGAAATTATGATGGGAAATTAGTAAAACGAAACACAAATGGAATATTATCGACTTGGTTTTAGTAACTTATTTAGTACATATATACGATTCTGTCGATGAACCAAATTTAAATTCACAACCCAGTCTACGACCGTAGCGCGCTTCAATATTTCAAGTGACATAAAATATCGAATTGAGTTAAAGTTGCACGAATACAAATTTTTAATTTAATTAGTATCGATTTTGATTGTGCCGATTAATTATAATTGCATCTGAGAGAATCGCAAATGACGTACGGCAATTAACTAAATTCAAATGCACGTTAAAAAAAAAGAACAATGTATTACACATCGGTGGAATTTAAAATAATATGTGGAACAACTACTGGATCATACTCATTATAATTCCATACAATCAATCCATTCAATTAATGAGATTTGATCGATCGAGCTTACCCTTCGAGCAAATAACGTCCAGTTTAAAATTTCACCAAACGTCGATATTTATAAGCCACGTTGGATTCCAACAGAATTTAATTATTCAAGACATAGTCAAGCGTGCGCCATCGATTTTTCTCGATTATACCCAAGTGAACGATACGAACCTCGAAATTCTCAACAAATCGAAACATTCCAAGTTGTACATTTTTTTCAACATCGAGGATAAGCAGTTATACCGAATTTTCGATTTTATCGTAAAATTATCACCGATCGCAGCAAGACCAAAGTGTTTAATATTGTGTTTCACAAATGCCTCGCTCGACGAAGAGTCGATGAAAATTTTACTTTACGCGTGGAATTTGAAGTTTTTAGACGTTTCGATAATCGTGATAAAAGAGAGTGGCCAGTCAACAATTTCGTCGTACAATCCATTCGTTGAAAATGTCGCGTCCGAGATGTTTAACGAGAGTAGCCAAATATTTCCCGACAAATTACATAACATGTGGGGATACAAACTGAAAGTGCCGATCTACCACAGGCCACCACACTTGATAATTACGAGAAGTCGAAAAGATAAAGTAGAAAAAATCGAAGGTACCGGATACTCGTTGTTGAAAATTATCTCCGAAAAAATGAATTTTACTTTGGAGACACCGATCTACGATCGAATGATCAGTTTGAATCAAATTTTCGATTTGTTCGTTAACGAGAAAGGAAGGATGTCTTTAGTGCCAGTATTAGTAAATGCGCTCAACGAAAATAATTTCACGATAGGAAGAACGTTCGTCGATGAAAAATTTGTGATGATCGTACCGACTACGAGAGTCTCGAATCTCGATATTCCGCTCGAGATATTTATCAATTTAACTTGTTTCGTCGTGATTCTAGTAATATTTTCTATCGTGGTCAACGTGGTCAAGTTCAAGAGTGACAACCGATGGAAAGTCATCGACGTCTACAAAATTTTGCTCGGGGTCAGTTTGACCAGCCAGCCGAGCAGCCCGGTTCAACGTATTATTTACTTGAGCTTGATACTCGTGTCCATGAAATATTGCGGCGACACGTTTGCCCAGTTGGTCGACATAAAAATCGAGCACCGAGAGAAACCGTACGACACTTTCGACGAAATCATAGAATCTCGCATACCCATCTACATGAGTCAATTATTTTTCAAAGAAATTTACAATCGTACCGACGAGGTACTACATTATTTGAAAACTCAACCCAAACTTTATGAGAATTTCGACCAGTGTTTCTTCAATTTGATTAAAAAGCAGTCGGCTATTTGCATTACCACGGATATTCATGGAAAATTCATTACCAACCAGTACAACGCTTTTGCGAGTAAAAGTCAAAGGAATTTGAAGAAAATTAAATTGGCGAAACCATCGTTGTATCCAGATAAAACTGCATATTTTTACGAAAGTGGATCACCGTTCGGTGAAAAAATCGACAAAATGCTTTTCAGCATTATCGAGTCTGGAATACCGAGTTCGTGGAGAATCTCCGAAGTGTTCAACAAATCTTTTACCGACCTTAATGACAAAACGACAAAGGAAAATATTTTTTTGATCGAAATAATTATTATTCTAGTGTCTGGCTATTTATTATCAAGTGTAATTTTCCTCGGTGAATTTGTTGCTAATTATATCCGACGATCAAAAAATAAAATGTGAAATGTAAAAGAATGTTGAGTTGTTTATATAACACACACACACACGCACACCTATACACATTTTTTAAAATTAATTCGTTTGTTCATTATTATTATTAATATAAAACAATACGTTCACGGTATCAAGCAAATATAAGGTTATATGAGAAACTAATTCTCGACTGAATTTCATCATTTATTATATATAAAGAACGCAATACGGAAGTCATTTCGTAAAATACATGTTTCTTGTATACGAAATTTATAGGGGTTTCGAGTATATTGAAAAGATATTGATTCTCGAATTCATAATAAAATAAATTAGCCCGCGGTATTCGATTATAATGAATACTATGATCATTGTTTTTGACGTCTATTTCTTAAATGAACTTATTTGGTTCTGGGATGTCGAATCGATAGTGTAGGAACAAAAAGAGCCACGTGCCGATAAATTTTACTATACTTATAACGGATAAACGCACATTGTTTATTAAGTTAAAAGTAATAAATATTACTTGAGTTTGATAAACAGTTATCAATTTTTTATAAAATGTAAGTATATAATACTATAATACTCTATGAAAAATGTATTAAAATTGACTATATTGCTTAGTAACAAATTCTATCAAAATCAATAAAATTATTATACTTTACGAAAATTCATATTTGTGTTTTATATTTTTCTACATTATATAGTAGTTTTTTATACACTGGTAATCTGTACACACTGAAAAAAACCGTTTCTAGAAGGAAATCATTTATCTGAAGATAGAGTCAGTTGATTACAATATACGCGCTTTTTTATACTCGAGGAGAACTTTTTTCTGTATATAAGAAATTTAGTTTATTGTATATATATATAATAACACATTTTTGAAAACTAAAATATTTTTTAATTAATGTGCTTCGAAGACGTCTACTAAAATTCTTATTAAAAATATTTTTGGTTTTATTCTGTCGATAACGGGGTGTCAAAGTCAGTTTTAATATGAAGTCAATTGATAGGTAAACAAAGAATTGAATTATAATTTATAAAATATTAGGGGGTACGGCCAGCTCACTTTGCTCGCCAAAGGTTCAAAAAAGTAATTCTATAGCTTCATACTTATCCATTGATTATTTGATAAAAATATATGAATTTTTACAGAATTTATTAAAATTCTTAAGATCTAATTTTAGAATTAAAATATTTAGTCGCCTTTAATTTGGGTTCGACATCCCGACAATGCGAGTCGAACATAAAGTTCCTTTACATTCTTACACATACCCAATATAACAAATCGTCGGCTGAGTGGAAGAACAGTCTATCTCGGAACCAGCTTGGAAAACGCTCTATCTCATGCCTCGGTTGAATAACGCCCTATCTCAAATGAAATTTTTCGCTTTCAAATTTTGTAGTGGCACCACTGAGCAACTTAAAAATATCGTCTTTCTAATTAAAATAAATTAATTAGTAAAGTGTTTAAAATTCGGAAAAAAATTGTTTAGGAGCCATCGGGACTCCTCAGAGAAAGAGAGACTTCTCTGACTTTATCTGTCTATCAGCGGCGATCTATCGAGTACTTATTATATCAGCCGACCTGTGTGCAATTTAAAAAATGTTTTAAGGTAATAAAGGTTAAAAAAAAAGTTGAGAGAACGGATGAGATTTTTAAGCTTAGAATTTTTAAGTTGCGCAGTGGTGCCACTACAAAATTTGAAAGCGAAAAATTTCATTTGAGATAGGGCGTTATTCAACCGAGGCGCGAAATAGGGCGTTTTCCAAGCGGATCGCGAGATAGGGCGTTTTCCAAGCTGGTTCCGAGATAGACTGTTCTTCCACTCAGTCGACGAAATAATAATTTTCAATCACCTTGCATATATGTTTACAAGCCCCACTCTTATATATATGGATGGAAAAAAATTAATATTGTTATAACTGTGGGAATGAGTTCTAGAGGTATCCAGTAGTTCTTCTGAATTTTTTCAGATTTTTTGGTGATCGCTATTTTAAATTACAGAGAGTCAAAATTGCTATTCTAAAAATTGCTATAATAATTAATTAAATTAATAACCACTTTTCGTCTGTAACAATTAAGTAAAAAATTGATCCTTCTGGCTATACGAAAATTTCGATCATTTGGTGATAAAAAATTTTGAAAAAAAATCATACTTACTATTTTAAGCAAGTAGGAGAGCATTACAGAGAGATTGTTTGGAGAAAGTTAACCCATTATTAATCAAAAAATATACCGTAAATAATCCAACTGTTGATCGAACCAATTTCTGATCAGTATATTATTTCAGTAAAATAATATGATTTACATAAATTTAATCGTTGCTATATACAATTTAAAGGTCAAACAATAAATAATTAGTTAGTAAGCTAAATTAGGAATTGGTATACATACCGAAAATTTACTGATCAGAAATTGGTACTTTCTGCTCTTTTCTTAGATTGTTGCTCACTTTAAAAATAGCAGTTATTCTATTTTTCTGAGATTGCTAAATAAAGTTTAATACTTATACTTTCTGTATGCGTCAAAATAAATACAATTATTAACCTTTATTATCATAAAATTATCCTATGAATGTACGAATTTGCCTTAAGTGATCAACAACTGGGTATGTACCTGTATGGGGATTCCAATTTTTTTGTTTCACATCTCCTTATGGTTTAAATGGCTTACAAGAGTGTGACAGCATATATATGGGTGGTTCTCTGTGACATCGAAGATGAAAAAAAAAATATTGCTATAACTGTGGGAATATGTTTTAGAGGTATCCAGTAGTTCTCCTGAATTTTTTCAGATTTTTTCTGGGCCATTATTTTAAGTTACAGAGAGTCAAAGTTGACATTTTAGCACTTTTTTGCATTATATGCCCATTTTCATGAATTTTTAGCTCCCAGGGGATGCATTTTTCACTAAAAACATAAGTATGACTTTTTTTGTAAAATTTTCCGAACTTTTCATTAAAAATACTTTTAAAGACATAAATGTATGCTGTCACACTCTTGTAAGCCATTTAAACCTTAAATAGTGAAAATCAGCAATTCTGCTCCGGACTCTGGTAACCTAATACTGTCTAAAAGATGTCTTTTTATAGTCAGAAACTGCCTAAAAATTTCCAGAGTGGGTCTAAATCATTAAGATCACTTATGGTCAAAATATCCGGGAAAAGTGCCCGAAATATTAATAGAAATGTATATTTGTTGTCTTATAACGATGAATCTAGTAGCATGATCATTGCAAGAAAATTTGTGCACTTACCTTGGAGTGGTAGAAAAGTATCTCCACTTGTTTCAGTATCTATCTAATCCCCTGTAAGCTGCTAAAAATACAAATATTATTATAAAATTATAAAAAATTATTATTTAATCATTTATAATGCTGGATTTTTAGTTTTACATCCCTTACAAGAAGTATAATACTAATCTGAAGGATTACTATAAATATATAAACATCATTATTACAATAACTGAATATACGTATTTAATTCAAAAGATATATAAATAAATCGGATATATAATTATAATGAATAATATGATAACGTGACAGTGACAAGTTTGTGAAATCTAAACAATGTATTGCTGAATAATAAAATAATAATGTTGATACTTTTATAGTAATTCTTCAGATTAGTATTATAATTCTTGTAAGGGATGTAAAACTAAAAATCCAGCATTATAAATGTGTAAATAATAATTTTTTATAATTTTATAATAATATTTGTATTTTTAGCAGCTTACAGGGGATTAGATGGATACTGAAACAAGTGGAGATATTTTTCTAACACTCCAAGGTAAGTGCACAAATTTTTTTGCAATGATCATGTTAATAGATTTATCGTTATAAGGCAACAAATATACATTTCTATTAATATTTCGGGCACTTTTCCCGGATATTTTGACCATAAGTGATCTTAATGATTTAGACCCACTCTGGAAATTTTTAGGCAGTTTCTGACTATAAAAAGACATCTTTTAGACAGTATTAGGTTACCAGAGTCCGGAGCAGAATTGCTGATTTTCACTATTTAAGGTTTAAATAGCTTACAAGAGTGTGACAGCATTGTGTGACATTTATGTCTTTAAAAGTATTTTTAATGAAAAGTTCGGAAAATTTTACAAAAAAAGTCATGCTTATGTTTTTAGTGAAAAATGCATCCCCTGGGAGCTAAAAATTCATGAAAATGGGCATATAATGCAAAAAAGTGCTAAAATGTCAACTTTGACTCTCTGTAACTTAAAATAATGGCCCAGAAAAAATCTGAAAAAATTCAGGAGAACTACTGGATACCTCTAAAACATATTCCCACAGTTATAGCAATATTTATTTTTTTCATCTTCGATGTCACAGAGAACCACCCATATATATATATATATATGACTTTCATGTATTTTTAATGATTCAGTCAGAAAATTTTACAACAAAAATCATATTTATGTCTTTAGTGAAAAATGCATCCATATATGCTGTATATATATATATATATATGGGCTATTTCACATCAAGTGGTACGATGAAAATTTTAAATCGCTCCAAAATTTGAAAATAGGCTGGAAATATCTTCCAGAAGATAGAAAAAAAATTTTAGGTGTTAAAAATAATTTGCCTGAGAGATATTCCACCATAAAAAATGGAAATTTTTCAATTTTTTAGGAAAATTTCTTTTTTTAAAGCCTTTTATCTCAAAATCTATTGATTTTTTTGAAAAAACATTACAAACAACTTTTGTTTAAAATAATCTTTAGAACTTATCTATCTGGGTTACAATTCTTAATTTTAAATTCTCGAAGAGATAGAACGCCCTAAAATATTGAATATCAAAAAAAGGCGACCACGCCACAATCGATTTTGATCTAACACCGCTCAAAAGATCACATTTTTCGAGAGCTTTCGAATGGCTTGGGTTGTATTATTGGCCAAGACCGCTGGTGTAAGTTCTGCCCTAAAATACATGAAAATTAGTGATTTTATGAGGTTTATGAGGCATAACTTACACCAGCGATCTTGGCCAATAATCTAACTCAAGCCATTCGAAAGTTCTCGAAAAATGTGATCTTTTGAGCGGTGTTAGATCAAAATCGATTGTGGCGTGGTCGCCTTTTTTGATATTCAATATTTCTGGGTGTTCTATCTCTTCGAGATTTTGAAATTAAGAATTGTAACCCAGGTAGATAAGTTTTGGAGATTATTATGAACAACAGTTGTTTGTAAGGTTTCTTCAAAAAAATCAATAGATTTTGAGATAAATGGCTTTAAAAATAGAAATTTTCCTAAAAAATTGAAAAATTTCCATTTTTTATGGTGGAATAACTCTCAGGCAAGTTATTTTTAACACCTAAAATTTTTTTTCTATCTTCTGGAAGATATTTCCAGCCTATTTTCAAATTTTGGAGCGATTTAAAATTTTCATCGTACCACTTGACGTGAAATAGCTCATATATATGGGTGACTCCTTCGTGTAAGATCATCCGGCCAAAATTTTTTTCTTCCCCAAAATTTTTTTACATGTTTGTAAAGTGTTTTCAGTGTATGTGTTTGTATATTACTTTATGTCAAAGTGGTAGATATTTAAAAATAGTGTAGATTTTTACACTTTTTAGCTATATTCATTAATTTATAGCTCCTCACGGAAGCATTTTCACAAAAAATATATATACTATGGTAGTAAGCGTTGTACATATAAACATATTTTTGTTAGGCATCTACTGATATTTCATCATTATCACATTTTCACATTATAAACTGATAGAATTATTTTTAGCACAAAGGCTTATGCTTTTGATGTAACGGGATTTTCACAGGTATTTTGGAACTGAAAAAGGAATCTCCAGGAATTCTTTGGTCTGTATATCAATGATCGAACTCTTTCAAATCCAGATTTCAAGGATTAAATGACTTACAGGGTTCCTATAGCCTATATGTATGACTTTAGAAGTGTTTTGGTGAAAAGATCAGAGAATTTTACAAAAAAAAGTATATATATGTTTTTTGTGAAAAATGCTTTCCTAAAATATAAATTAACAAATATAGCCAAAACGTGTACAAATGGCTATATTTTTTTTAAGTGTCTACCACTTTGGTATAGAGTAATATAAACATCTGAAATTTGCCATGATTCAAAAAGAGCACACTGCGTAAAAAAGTTTTATCTGCAGCAGTCGTCGCCACCACTGCTGTTTCAGAAATTTCTGAATTCTGGCAAAACAGGCTAAGTCCCTCGAGTATATATGTGAGTATACACTTTGTTTGCATAAACCCAGCACATAAATATAGGGTGACCTTTTTTCATCACATTGCATCTGCGGCCCTCACTTGACTTACTAAAACTACTCTGTAGTTTCAGAAAATACATTCTATGTATGTATAAGTCCCAAAACATATATTCAGGTTTTTTTTTAATCATGTCTTATCTATAACATGCATATGATTCAAAAAGACTACCTTGCACCAAAATTCAGAACTTCTGCAACAGCGGCGACCGTGACAAAAATTTTTTAATAATATAGATAGATAGATGATGGTAGTTGAATAAGTACGGGAAATTGCGTTTTTGCTTACAAGCGATTGACCTCTGTGCAAAAAAAATCGGACTAAAATTCAATCAGGTTTTCGAAAAAATCCTTTACCAAAATTTTAAAGCAGGTGTAACATGTAATTAACATTTTTTGGTAAGAGATTTTCAAAAACCTGTGACAAGTAGATCTGTACATAGATTATTATTTCTGCTCAACGCTACAATTTATCAGATAAAGGGAAAGGGGAAATTCTTTGTTTTACCTGGTTGATAAAATAAGGAAGCTTTATGTTAACTTTGGCACCCCGTTAACAGAATTTCGTTCCCATTCTAACATCCAAATATTTTAAATTCAAAATTTTTTAATTTCACAGTAAGTACCTGCCTATGTATTTCGATTAAATTAATGTATAGAAGATTTGATTCATTTTCATTGAAGCAGTATTAAAACGAATTTCCTCTAGAGCTAAATAGATCCTTTTTACTTCTAGAATTTTTTTTTATTATTTTAACGTCGCTCTTTTTATGCTCCCAAATCGGTGCTAATCAGCAACGGAGGTCATACGATTTTTTTTACGAGACTTTTTTTAGTGCACCTTATACTAAACAATATAGTAACTTATAATACAACATTTTTTACCGTTTGTAAAATTAAAAAGTTTACTTTAAAATCACGTTGAAATCGTAGGTCTTGATACAGAATTATTCAGCATGAGGATTATTTATTGGATAATTATCATGACCGTGTATAATAAATATGCAAACGCCAGAGCTAATAATTTTTTAAGTATGATTATCCGACAACTGTACGTCGATCACGATTTGCATCAAATAACTATGTTCATAAGCGAAAAATCGGTGCATCACAATCTGATTGTACGAGAAACTTTACGGCAGGTACCGTCGATTATGATCAACACTGAAGAAATTGAGCACAAAAGTGATCGTTCGTTACGATTGCGATTACCCAAGAGGCCAAAATCGTCAACGATATATTTCATTCTATGCAATTACCTCGATATGGAATTGTGTTTATGACAATTGTACAATGCGTTAAGATTGATCGTGCGACTGTCACAGTACGAAGCGCGGCCAAAATGTTTGGTAATACTGGTTCACCACGAGGGAAGGAAAAAATTTAACGATCCCGAGCACGAATTGAAAACGTTTCTTCGTTACAGTTGGGTATTGAAATTTTTAGATTTTTCGATCATAACGATGATTCACAGTGAGTACTGGCAACTGTTGTACTACAATCCGTACACTGATAATTTCACAAATGAACAATTGAAATCGAGCGTTCAAATATTTCCCGATAAATTGAACGATATGAATCAGTACGAATTTAGATTACCCGTTCTCCATCATCCACCGTACATCATCGTCGATAGGAACGACGAAGGTCGAATGGAACATGTCGGCGGTTTCATGACCTTCATTTATGACATCGTAGCCAAAAAAATGAACTTTAAAATGAATTTCACCAAGGATCTGGAAGAAGATACGAGCGATTACAATACGACTATACTGGTCAATTTGTTGGAGACCGATCAGGTGGATGCTCTGATGTACCCGATTACTATGACTACCCTCAACTCGGAAAGTAAATTCGTGATATCGACAGAACTGGTTAGACTCGATTACCTAGCGATCGTTCCAGTGATACGACAGCAGCAAAATCGCACGATTAAACGTGCGAGAGTCGACTATGTTCTAATTTATACCGGGGGTATCGTTCTTTGTTTCCTCGCTATAGCCACGGCTTTTAAATTTCCAAAAAAATATTGGAACGGCATTCACATCGTTCAGTTATTGCTAGGAGTAAGTACGACGTATCGGCCGAAAAAATTGACTCACCGAATAATATTCACCAGTATAATATTGTTATCGATGAACTACTTCAATGACATATACTCGAAATTATTGAAAGGCAATATACGGCTAGGAGCTTTGAATTTCAACAGCATCGACGACATCGTTAACTACAATTTGTCGATCTACGTGAGCAAATCTTTCTTTTACGAAATTTATCTGAAAAACGACGAGCTAATGAGGAGATTCAAGTACAAGCCAAAAATTTACAACGACATTTACGAGTGTTTGTACATAATCGACAAGTACAAAAACGCCGCGTGCGTCACTACTTCGTTTCACGGGGGTTACGTGATGCACGATTACACGAATTACTATCAAGCCGGTAGAAGGAGAAGATTAATGAAATTCGCTAATTTTATAGTGCACCACGAGATGGTGACGTTGTGCTACGCGATATCATCACCCTACATGAACAGATTCGACGACATTATACGTAGAATATTCAGATCGAGCTTGCAAAGTTTCTGGCAACCGGCGAGAAAGCACACCAGATCTTTCGTACAAATGACTTTCGAAGCGGTCGTGAAGACTCGAGTCTCGCATTTGGACTTTCGCACGAACATGACGTTAATTTTGTCTATTGGTTATTCCGTGTCTTTTGCTACTTTCGTTATGGAACTCATACTCAAATACGCGTATTTGGTATATAAAAAAAATTTAACAATGTAGCTGCGCATTATTATCTATTGAATATTAAAGTGCGATAATATGTTGAACATTATTTTCATTTAGTGTTGTTGTCGAATTAAATCGAATCTAATATAACCAAAATTTTGTAAACTCTCGTGTACACCAATAAGTCTCGAGGAGGAAATAAATTGGTTTGATATACCTGATTTATTAATGACTACTTGTCCGTCAACGACGTATTACAACAGCACCAGTAAATAATCGGACAGTTTGCTCAATACAACAAGCCTTCCAAATCACATATTTACGTGTGACACGCGTTTCCACTCTTCGGCTTAAACGTTTATTTGCTTTTCCCGCACTTTAGGTTTGGTAAGTCAACTCACATCACTCGAAACAGCTACAATTATATTTTCTCGCTTATAATTCCTATTTTCCTTGTTCATTGTTTTATTGCATTCGGTGAGTTTCGCACATTTAGCACGCGTGGATCATCGTTGACCTCCTCACTTTCACGTTTATTAAATGCGTCGACTTATATTTCTTATTTTTTTGTTCCATCTAGTTGACTGTGCACTCGTGTCGTTGAAATTAATATCCTGAGAAATTGTTTCACCGAGGAATTTATTTAAATATCTAATTAATCATGCACCCTTATAATATTAAGTATATTATTAAAAATGTATCAAATGCTTTTAATCTCTTTGTTACATATATCATTTTCTTTGAATATTTCGAGTCGGTTATTTTGTCGTTTGAACAAACGGTTATTAAGGACTGCAGAGTTATACAGAGCTACAATGAATGCAATTAGTAATGGTAAGTATAAGATTAACATTTTTTTATTAATGATATGGTACCATAGTAGAAATTTGGATCTAAGAACTAAGTATTTAAAATTACTAGTAAGTTCCAGGGTTGCAAATAATTAATTATTTTTTCAATTAAATACTCCATTTAATTCATAATTCTCTTTTGATTTATAGATTGGTGTAATTAATTTCTTTGCAACCCTAGTAAGTTTCTTGTGTTCTTTTATAATTTACTAGCACATAACTCGATTCAACCTTAATCTATATTTAAAAGCTCAAAAATGGTTGAAAATTAGAATATTATTTTACTTTATTTTAATAAAATGTTAATATAGCAATAGTTATTTTTATGTATTACATATCGCAAAATATTAAAAAAAATATTCAATAAGTGTTCAAAATATATATAATTTTTATGTTGAAATTATATTATAAATATATATTTAATTAGAAGATTTCATATATTATGTATTTTATAAACGTCCTATCTCAGCCGAATTTTAAAGCAGCACCACTGCACAATTTTAATTTCTTTGTTTCATAAGTTGATAATAGACTAAAAAGGTAGTAAAAAATTTAGCAACTATTTTAATATTAAGTGTTTCCATTCCACCACATCATATTTATTTTATTAGTTTAGATTAGCAATATACATTGAAATAATCACATTATAATAATATTAATTAATAATAATTATAGTATTACCAATAAAATGGATTATATTTTTGCATACAATGTTACTCACATTATAATCTTGGATTATTGAGAAAAATTTGGGTTTGAATCCGGTTAAAAAACAAGCCGACTGGGAATCTAGTAATATTTTGCATTTATAATTGAAATGAAGGATGTATATATTTGTATATTTATTTATGGGTTTTTGTAAGTATATCTTTTATTCGTTTATACAAACGATTTTCTTCCAAATTGGTATATTCTCCAACTTAATTCTGAATTGGTACAATAGTCGCCTTAGTTAAAAAAGGTGTCACTTCAGATTTTTCTTTAAAGAAAGTGCCAACTAAAAATAGGCTTTTTAAATACTTAAAAATTGTGAGAGCCCCTGCAGTTTTAGAATGAGAAAGTTCTAATTACATATTGTTACAAATATTCATATAGTATTTGGATATATAAATTTAATATATTAGAAAAACTTTATAATATATTCTCAAAATATATATAAAATTAAAAATAAAAAAAAATTTTTAAATAAAATAATCAAAATAGTGGTATCACTATCACAATTTGCAGAGAAAAAATTTGTTTTGAGATAGGTCGTTTTTCAAATCTCGGCTGAGATAGGATGTGCTTCAAGCAATGGCCGAGATAGGATATTTTTCCCGTCAGCTTTTGCATATGCCTCTGTAGAATTTTCCTCCGTAAATAATACTGATTTGAATATGCATTAAATGTTAATTTATTCGAAAATTAGAACGTAAAACAAAAATTATTAGTTTTACAGGCTAAAAAAATCAATCATTTGCTATTTTTGTGATCGACTTGGTAACAGTGAACACAGATTTATAAATAATTGCAATTTGTCTTTGTAAGTATGTAGTATAATGTACTTGTATAATAATCGTAATAAAAATTTTAATGTAATAAGATTTTATCCTTGTAAATTATTTTATTAAATTTTCTATTTATTTAAAAAAAAACAAAATTAAATGATTATATAATAATATTAGCATTTTAATATCCTTTTTTTATCTTTGTAAATTATTTTATTAATTTCTCTAATTATTTTTTAACAGAAAATAAAATAAAATGATTATATAATAATATTAGCATTTTAATATTAATTTTAATATTAAAATGTGACAATGAAAATTTGAATGAACTAGGATATTTGATTTTATGCTTCGTCGGTTCCAAGTGGACTTTACGACGAGTGACCTTTCAGGAACATAATGTTCATCGGAGGGATATTTGGATACATTACTGTAATAAATGCATTTCTGGACCTTTTACGTGGATTTTATCTTAAATTCAATTTTCTGTCAAATATCTTTTATACTTTTATTTTTAAGCAGTTTACATAATTTTCATTTATTTTCATAATGAATTAGTATACGTATGCTTAAAATTCATTAAATATATTTAAGACGTAATGATATTTCAAGCGCGATATAATACGTAACTATAATATTAGATTAATTATGTTAATAATGTATTATATTATTAATATGGTATTATAATAGCGTTGGAAAAAATATGAATAATGTTATTATATGATTTCAGATTTAGACTGATGAAATGTTTCGTTAGTTTGGGTCATCACATTATTATGAGGAGCCAGATTATTTATTGGATTATACTAATCAGTATGTGTTACAAAAAATCAGTAATCAGTGTGAGAAATGACATGTTTTATCCAATTGTTGATCACATTGCTAATGATGCGAAATCAACTCACATAGTACTTTTTATCAGTAGAAAAATGAACTTTAACGACGTCGTATGCTTAAGCATAATACAGAAATTGCCAACAATATTGATAGACTTGACCAGTATATCAATAAACAGCGATAATCGATCGTTAAAATTACCAATATTTCAACATCCAACTGGTTCAACGATGTACATAATTTACGACAACGACACATTTAATTTACAAAAGATTCTTCTAACAACTATCAATCTCGCGCCGCTTACAATGCGACCAAAATGTTTGTTCGTACATTATAGTAGTAGTAGTAACGTGCGTTTACACCATACGAACGTACAAAATATTTTGACGTACGCGTGGTCATTGAAATTCGTTGATTTCACTATTTTATCGATAACTGAAAACGAGCCGCCCACGACGTTCAGCTACAATCCATTCAGTGAAATTTTCTACGAAACAATCGTGAGCGTGGACACTAAAATGTTTCCACGTAAGGTAAACAACTTGCACGGTTATCCAATAAAAGTTCCAGCGATCGAGCTTCCACCGTACATACACATTATCAAAGATTCTGAAGGGAAAATAGTCGATATGACCGGTATGTCGTATCAGTATTGTAAAATACTTTCGGAAAATTTGAACTTTACGGTGAAATTCATACCGGGAATCGAAGATTCCGTCATACGTGCCAATTTCTCGATACTTTTTCGCAAACTCTACACGGGCGAGATAGACATGCTTACTTTCCCGTTTAACGTCAGGTCGATCATGTACAATTTTAAAGACTGGTTGTTGATGGGTAAATTATTTTTGAACACGAATTACGTCCTGGTTGTCCCGATAGTCTCATGGTTCAAAGTCGACGTGCCCTTGGATATAATACTTTTCATACCGTTGTTATTCGTCATCATCTTTATTTACGAATCGCTGGCCAGATTATTCCGATTCCCGATCAAGTATTGGGAAATATCCAAGATATTTCAGATACTGCTGGGTGTAACGGTTATGAGGAAACCCCCACTAAAATTCGTCGAGAAAATTGTTTACTTCAGTCTGATAGTTTTATCGATGAAGTATTCGATCGACACGTTGACCAAAATTTTAAACATCAAACTGCTCAAGTGCGAATTGGACTTCGACAGCTTAAACGACATTGCGCAGTCGCGTTTGCCGATCTACACCTTGGATTTCATAATCGACCACGTGTTCGGCAACAACGACGACCGGGTTATCCAAAAATTGAAAGAGAAAACAACCGCCATAGAAGATATTTACCGTTGTATCTACGAAGTTGCTGAAAACAAAAGTTGCATGTGCATCGTACCACACAGCGCAGGTGAGTTATACAACAACTGTTCATTGTGATATATAACAACGTTGATTGATGAAATTTAACGATTCAATGATAGGTGCATACGTGGCGAAGCATTTCGTCAACGACGATGGCTCGCCGAATATGAAGGTAGCACGTGCATCGCTTTACGACGATATGGCCGCTTTGGGTTTCGAGAGGGCTTCGCCCTTTGCAACGCGATTCGACGAGGTGATACAACGAATCGTCGAATCTGGTATCTCCGACAACTGGATGTCCGCGCAGCAATACACGATCAAACCCTCCGATTTCCGTCGCGGTCAGCAAGTCAGTCAAAATATATTTATATTGCAATTGTACGCTGTACTCTCGTTTGGATATATCCTGGCTGTCGTTGCTTTCGCTTTCGAGATAATTTGCAAGCTCACAGTCGATTTTATTTCGAAACGCGAAACTGCAACTAGAACATTATTCAATCAAATTAACGTTCGCAACGATCTTCGTTTCTCCGATGCCAATGTTTCCCACAAACTTTTAACTCGACAAATTTTCAGAAATTAGATTTGCAGGTAAGAATTTTTTTATTTGATTTTTGTTACGCTATTTGATTGACTTGAGGGGATGTTACGCTTAATTGTTATCGACCGAACGAATGGAGAGATTAAACATTGGAAAAAAAAATATTACATCTAAATGATTGGATAAAATATGGACAAACCAAGACTTGCTAGTAAATATTAGTATAATCTCGACATTTGTTTTAATTCAATTTTTAATACTTATTGATTTCCTACCTGGAGGTTCTGAGTTCGATTCCTGGTCTCTACCAATTGATAAAACCATTACTAGAGAATGTATTTATATATCGTGCTTTCTTCACAGACATCGTATGCTTGGAAATACGTTTAGAGTATAAAGTTTAGAGTATAAAATGAGCGATGTTAAAATAATAACAAAAAATTTATGACTTTATTACTAAAACGTTTTAATAATTTCTTCTTTTTCCACTGAATTCATATAGTATTTACTTTTTACTTTAATAATTTAGTAAAAGTAAATTTAATAAAATTATAGTTTGAATAGTCCCAACTACATATTTGATTGCAACTAATAGAAATCTTTATTGAGATCGAACATAATTTTAATTGAATAATACATACAGTTTTTGACAAAATATTTATTAGATTCTAACAAATATTTGATTAAGACTGTTCAAACAAATATAAGGTTAAAGTACTTTGTAAATTAAAATGTATCACGGAATAACTGTTTTCATCTCGTGAATATGCAAACACAGTATCTGTCAACATTTTTTACCTATAGAAATTCTATTCAAGGTACCTATTTTATAGTTAATAAATACAATCCATTTCTACCAAGGTATCATTGGCTTTTCACACGAATACTATATATATATATATATATATCACTGAGTTGAATACAAATATTCAAACACAAATATTAATACATTTAAAAATGGCATGGGACGGAAATTTGACTCTTAAATCTAAAATTATAACAATGAAAGAAAATTAAGAGTTGAGTTTTCTTCTACTTCCTTTTTTAGATTCTCCTTTGAAATTCAGCAGACTGGTAGATAATACTCGAATGAAGGGCAATAATGTCTTAATTTTCACCCAATTAACCAGGTTTATATAATTAAATTAGTTTTTTCATCTCAATCAACTCATCGGTCGTTACAATACAAGTGCTGCATTCAGTTAATTAAATATTCATTTTTCAGCTCGTTGATAAAAAATGTATTAAACATCAGTCGAAACAGATATTCAGCGGATCTGGTCTCTATATACTTACGGGTGATTAAACAATATTTAAACTCCTGGATCGGACGAGACAAAACGAGAAGAAAAGAAAGGAAGGAAATTTGGAGGATCAACTCATCGTAAGATGTATAGAGCGCATCGTCGATTCGGTATATAGCTCTCACTCTCTCTCTATGTCGTAGTTCCTCATTGACACAGTTCCGACATCGGGTCGACGCTGCACACGTCAATGAAAGGCCGTTGGTGACGCGCGGGAATCTCTACGTCTCCTCCTGCGCAATTATTCGCTACGCGCATGTGGAATATCGTTAAGAAATCCATGCGGTTAAACGATAAAATATTATATTTCTATTTTTTTACCTGCGAATTTTCGCTCCTTATATATACGTATATATATATTATAGAAACTAAAATTCACTCGATATGTTTATTTATTATTTCTCATTTTTTAAATATTTTATTCGCTAGATTTGCTTTGTTATTTTCCGTCTCTCGTTTCATTTTTCATGTTCATCTCTTTGTTCGCTTTCGAACGCTATTCTTCAAGTTTCCGCTCTTCATTGTCTTATTTTCACTCTTCGTATTGTTTGATAGACATTTATTCTTTGCTGTTGCTTTTTTTTATATTTACCTTTGCGACTGTAAGAGAAGTGAGTGCGATAGCGTATAGAGAAAGAGAGATAAGGATAGGTGAGCGTCGAGTAGCAGTACTCGCGGCGTCTGACTGCATACGTGTTGATACTACTTAAACGCTTATTTTAAGGTAGCGAATCGAATCTCGCTGTTAAATAAATAAAAATCTGATGACACAGTCATATAGTCTTGCTTATTTATAGTGTAACGGATTCACGAGAACGTTCAAATCAAATGTACTTAAAATAAATTAAATTATCATAAAAGCGTGTAAGGCGATCGCGCGAAGAACGTTTCGTCAAATCCAAATTGAATCGAAAAACGAACATTCTATGCTTCTAGGTGAAATAAAAAAAAAAGTGTCAAAGTTTATTCACGAAAAGTAAAAACGAAAAATCGGGAAAAATTGTCGAGGTAGCATTTTCATTAATAAAGAAAATCGACGTATAATATACGAAAGGATATGCCAAAAAAAAATTCACTCGGATGTTGGTGTAGTGCGCGGAAACGAAAGATCGACCGGAACGGAAAATCCGTAATATCAACAATCCCTTCTGCTTATATATACAGATGCGCACATATATACATATATGTATGTATGTATATAAAGCAGTAATACCTCGGTAAAATAGTCGACAAGAACGGATGGGAAAAGCAAGGAGAAAACGTCTCGCTGCAACTGTGTACGAGAGGAGAGAGCTGAAGAGAACGGGAGGGAGAGTGAGAGAGAGGATAGGCTATATAACCAAGCTCGTGACGCGCGACGTCAGCGCGAATGACCCGCGCATCTCGACGCACGCACGAAACCGAGAGCGAGAGAGGGTGGGAGGAGATGTAGAGCCCGGAGTAGGGGAAGCTGGAAATTGCGAGTGGTCCGGAGGGAAGACGCGAAGCTGCTCAGTACGTCACCGGACGCTCACCGTGCACGCGAATCCGCGCACCATCGTCATCGCGATAAAATGAGAAGATCCTTGTTTATTCTTTCTCGAAACGTTCGTTACCGTTCAACCGATCGAATACCTTAACCTACGGGGTTTAAACGTATACGTTCACGTATTTATTCTGACGACGGATAATGCTTACCGCGAGTTGATGCACTCGCACGTCCGATTGATTTAACACGGGATCCTCGCTCCGTCGAGTGGTGGTATTTTTACCTGTATTATAATATACGGAATACGCGAGTATTCTCTCCTTGTTGAACGATTTTGAAATTTGTCATCGATGTCGTTCGCGGAGCTACGAGCTGTTTTTATAACGATGTAATAATCTATCGTTGTTAGGCAAATGATGAAAGTATCGTTCACAATGTGGTTGTAAAGTGAGTGATTATTCTTTCGACCAAATTTGTGTATCGCCTTCAATTCGATTGTTCAACTCGATATAATTTAGTGTAACACGCTATACATACTTGTAAATATGCGATTATTGTTTATACTTTCGCTCCTCGTACGTAAGAAACATATTTATTTTACAAACGGAAACACTGTGCATGCGTAACGAGTACGGGGTTAATCGAAAATCTTATATACATACATATACCTGTAACGCAAGCGAATATTTTTTTAAAAGCACTCGTAATAAATTATAGGAAATCTGATGGTGAGCAGTGTTAATCCTGTGTCGGTCGGTTAATATCTCATCATGGAAGAGAAAGCACACAGTGTTAAAGTGAGATAACGCGTTACCAAAGTAACATCGGATTGGTGGTTACGGGGGATCAGAGTCACTTTAAACACTTTATACATTATACGTACAAAATTGAAAAGATAAAAAGTCACACGCAAATGTTGTTTGTTGTATCACGAGGAAAAAAAATTATAAGTATTATAAATAAAAACGTGGATTAATTATTTTGAATACAACTGTGTTATAACGAAGAGTTGGAAATAAAGAAAAGTTAATTCGTTAACGTTTAAGGGTAATATAAATATTGAATCTAAATACAGGTGTTATCAATGGCCTAGTTCGGTGCTGGAAGCAGGAGTATTCAACAACTTTCTGACGCAACAGTTTTCAGTGCAGCTATATCAAAGTTTTTGCGAATAAAGTAAGTTATACCGACCGTTTACAACGATTTCAACTTAGATGTTTTGTCGTTCTATCCGTATATACATGTATATGTATTGTTTAAAAAGACTCTTATCGAAGTTAATGTGTTGGGAAACTTCTCGTGTTTATCATTTAGTTTGAAAATTAATTTGTCGAGCTCGACGTTCCTCGGTTCTTCCTTTATTTTTTCGCCCGATCTTAAGTAGTTCTTTCTCGAGATATAAATATTTTTATTCAAAACTGTTTTTTTTTCTCGTTCTAGTTACTGTTTGATAGTAACAAGTATCTTTAAAGCTCAAATAATAAATGCAAAATAATCATTTAAATATCGTGGATTGGTTTTGTTCTGTTATATTGGTTTACCGAGTCACTCTAATAATCTTAGTGCATCTTTTCTCTTCATCTTTAGGTGCTATATTTTATTAATAGATTTTCGTTAAAAACGTATGTGTAGTCGTCAAAAACAATAGTTACCATTACATTAAGTTAATTTAACATGTTGGAATCGCACAAGTCAGACCTTATCTATACAATTAGTAAAATCGCAATTATTTATTAAATATATTAATAAAATCAATACCAATGAACACACTCACAAAAGTCAGAAGGCGTACACAATTAAACGTTAATTATTCCTGAATTTAGTCAATTTCAATGAGCAGACTTGTTTTTTATTACAATACACATATATACACAATTCAATTTTTAAATAATCAATTTGAAATTTGTAAGCCCTAATTGTTTATACAACTACAGTTTTGAGGTTAAAAATAGCTATTGATAGGTTATAACTAGCCATTTTCTACCCATTCATAAAAATGGCTTATTTGTACCCAACAAAATAGATCTATTTGCCACTAGAATATAAGTATGTTCAAAATTAAATAAATTCATTTTTACAATTTTTTTAATGTATCGATTTAAAAAAAATTAATACGGAAAATCTTGATTTACTTTCAGTTTATAAATATAGGAAAAAATTCATGAGTTTAATCGATTAAATTGATTATAAAAATATTGTTTTTCAATATATAAATGGGCTATTTCACGCCAACTGGTTTGATCATAATTTCAAAAAGCACCAAATTTTAGCTACTAACTGGAAATATTATCCAGAAAGCAGAAAAATAAAATTCTTTTCTGAAAAATAATTTGTTTAAAAGTTAATCTAACCTCTAAAAATGAGTTATTTCACGTTTTTTTTTCAACAATAGCTGATTTTACAGCTATATATCTCAAAATCTATCAACTTTTACTATATTACATTATATGTAACATTCGTTGCTAGTTTTCTCTAGAATATATCCTTTTGGATTAGAATTATTACTCTCAATGTCGATGACTTTTAAAGTGCCAGTCGATATTGATGTTTAAAATAAGGTGACCACGCCACAATCGAATTTTTTATCCAAAAGTCTAAATAAAGCTTGAAGCATCTTAAATTCCCTTTAAATTTTCAATAATTTTTTGTAATTTTTTAAAATACCATAACTATTTTGTCAGGTTTACAGGCCAATTACAAGCTACAGACCATTATAAAGGTATTGCTTCAAGCTATTTTTTTTAGACTTTTGGATAAAAAATTCGATTGTGGCGTGGTCATCCTATTTTAAACATCAATGTCGACTTGCACTTTATAAGTCATCGACATTGAGAATAATAACTCTAATCCAAAAGGATAAATTCTAGAGAAAACCAGCAACCAATGTTACATAAAATGTTATATAGTAAACGTTGATAGATTTTAAGATAAATAGCAGTAAACATAGCTGGTGAAGAACGTGGAATAACTCACTTTTTGAGGTTGGAATAACTTTTAAACAAATTATTTTTCTGAAGAAAAAATTTTTTTTTCTGCTTTCTGGATAACATTTCCAGTCTGTACCCAAAATTTGGTGCATTTTAAAATTTTGATCCAACCAGTTGACATGAAATGGCCTATATATATTCATTCATACATACTATTGAATAACAATTACAAATACAAATTTTTTTTTAACAATGACCTGATCTTGGAAAAGAAGAGTTAGCTTGAGAAAAAAAGAAAAGTGATAAGTATATACATTTAAGTAACACGTACAAAGGATGATTAAATAAGTATCCAAATCATAGTGTGTTTATTTTTGTATATTGTACTTTTACATATAAAAATTATCAAAATATATTTATTCTGAAATTCATAATATTATAATTTTTTTAAAAGTTTTATAATGGTAATGAAGGTACGATATATATTTTAGCAGAGTTATATAACGGGCGCGGTAAAAAGATAGATGTTGATGAAAAAAGAAAAAAGGAAAAACGGTCGATACATCGTACCTTGCGTTTTTTGCTCTTTGATTACTGGATTTCTGGATCACGGGAGATTAAACGACAAAACAATGGATAATTAAATTAAATAATTACTAATTTGCGGCAAAACTCTTATCAATGAAAAAGCATTTAAAAATTATAATAATTAATAAACTTAAAAAATACCTAAGCAAACTCACACTGTTGGAAGCCTAATACAAGGGTTTTTGAGGAACTTATTTTCAAACCCCATTTAAAAAATAAAAAAAATGTCAGTTCGGAAGGTATTGTTACACACGTGCTATCAGCAGCCCTGTAGAGTACACACAAAGTCTAATATTAGAAAAAAAGCGATGATCCTTATGTCTTCGTAAACAATTGATTTCACTTTGTATGAGTTTAAAATAACTGCAAAGCTTTATCTAAACGCAGTGGAACTAACCTATATTTAGAAAATACGAGGAGTTGTACAATATTATTCATTGAAGCTTACAATTAGTTAGAACCGAGTATTTCGAATTATTGAAATTTATTTCTTTAACCCCATATACATGCAATTGTTTCGAAAACGAATAATCCGTATAACATAATTTCAAATGTTGAGTGTTAAAACTATAACATTATGTCAAACAAAGTTGATTTTTTCTTTTAATGTTTACAACCTTTTTCAATTTTACAAATGTTGGTGATTGAAAAAAAAATGATTTGAACATATATCAAATTGAAATAAATAATATTTTAAATACAATTATCTTAATTTAAACTATTATTTGTATTTTTTTCGCATTTATATGTATTTGTTTTCAATTATTTTCTTCGCAAAATTTTTTGTAATAGTAATTTTTGTTTTAATTGTCCAAAATTACTACTGTTATATATAATAATAATAATATACGTGCACCGTAATTTCAATGTTTTGTCGTGAAAATCTTAATGTAAATAAATGTAACCTAACAGCCGAGCTGTACGAGGATACCGTATAATTAGCTGTACTCTCCTCGTTAATTAATTGACAAGTAAAGTTAAGCGTTTCGCATGCCCAATTAGCACTATGAATGAAGATATCCGACATACCTTTTGTGCGTATTTACAGGTGAGTTACGCATACATATAGAAATCGCTTATGCGATTAAAAGGGAAGGTTGAAGGATTGGAAGAAAATATTTTTATGTAGAGCGATTATAAATAGAATTTAATTTAAAATCAATTTGGTTTCAACTTTCTATTCGATATGCGCTTGTGTTTTCACATACTTCTTATTGAAACACCGTTAGTAAGCATTACAGTATCAACGTTCTTTTCACTTCTCGTATTTGACTTTTAACAAAAAACGTTGTATCTTTTATTAAACACGTACTTACCGTGGATTAAATATGACTAGATATCTGTAGTTTTCTATTTAAATTTATATACTCTTTAAAAGCAATATTTAATTATATTTATATATGAGAATTTAATCGGTATTTCCAAATATCTATTCGGCGTCCCTTTTCGTGAAACGTTTTAATATACATTTAACAATAAGAGAAAAAAATGTATAATAAATAATATTGATCTTTCCGAACTGAATACTTTACTTTAGAATAAAGCAGGCCCATTGAACTCTTCATCCACTGTTGATTAGTGAAATTTCCCAGAGCACGGCCTTTTAAAAGAAATTAAAAGGCGTTTCGTATCTCCAACTTGAAGTCCACAGTAAGGAACTGGAGATCTTACCTTAGACGCCTGTCGCAAGATGAACCGCGACGCCAGCTAGATTTCTGCGGCTATATATATATATATACTAGGGGGGCTTCGCCCCCCTGCGCGCTTCGCGCGCCAACCCCCTATTTTTAATTTCATAAAAGGTTTTTCGTAATTAATTTATTTAAAATAATGTTTTAAATTGTATTATTTTTTCACTACCATGGACACCTTAAAAATTAACAGATTCATACAACACCTTGGAGGTATTGCTATAGTTATTATAATTTATAAATAAAAGTTTACCAAAATTTAGTGTAATGAAATCAGAATAAAAATAATAAAAAAAATAGACATATTAAATGTTGACTGTAAATTTTAAACTATATGAATTCTTATAAAGCTTAAATTTATATTTTAATAATTATAAATGTTAATGAAAAATTAACTTACCAAAAATAGTAAAGTACATATACCTACTAAATTGTAGTATTTAGTTAACAACTTATTAACATTTTGGATTATTTTAAACCGTTATAAATAGAAATTCACCTTCTAAAATTAATTTATTTAATGACGAACGATCATCGCCAAAAGTTCTATGTCATTAATATTTTGTACTTTAATAGTAATAAAACTTTCTTCTTAATTAAATTAATTTTTGTATTATTTTTAAAGAATTATTTATAAAATTTTAGCGCTATATAAATAAAAACCTGTTTCTTCCATTTCTCCCGTGATTCGTAATTTGCACTCTATTTCAAAATTTGCGTTTTAATCCATAATTATATCCAATTTATTTTTACTATGCAGAGCCCAAATATTTATTTTGATTATTATAAACAAATTCATTTCTTAAATATCCTTCTATTTCTAATAAATACATACTTGTTTATTTAAAATATTGTGTTATATAAATATAAATTATCTACACACTTATATATCCATACAATTTTGAAATATTAATTTAAAAAATATTTAAATTAAATGCTCCTAAATTAATAGTTTTTGAAAATCTATTCAAATGTAATTCGTATTTTATATTGCCACTATTAATAATAGATTGCTATACTGTTTATAATAGAATTATCTTAAAATGCAATAATTAATATATTTAATTTTTAACTTATTGTATATTTCACATATAGATATTTGGAAAAGTGTATGTTATACTTGATTAATATTTATTTAATCTTCAAACAATTTTGCATCTGTATTTAAAGCATTACATTGCATTTTAGATCCGTTATTATTATTGGGTATACGTTTAAAAATTTTATGAGTTTTAATGAAGAATGAGTAGACAAATACACATTCTTTCAAGTTATGTTCACAACTTTTTTTGCGCACGGAAAAAATACGTATATTATGTATTCTTGAAAAACAATTTTAAAATATATATATATATATATATTATATAAATATTACGCCGCACGCACACACACCCACATACATACATACATATGTATACATATATATGGTCTATCTCACGTCAAGTGGTACGATGAAAATTTTAAATCACTCCAAAATTTGAGAACAGGCTGGAAACATCTTCCAGAACATACAAAAAAAATTTAAGTGTTAAAAATAATTTGCTTAAGAGTTATTCGACCATGAAAGTGGAAATTTTTCAATTTATTAGAAAAATTTCTATTTTTAAAGCCATTTATCTCTAAATCTGTTGATTTTTGTGAAAAAACATTACAAACAACTTTTGTTTAAATTAATCTTTAGAACTTATCTACCCTGGTTACATTTCTTAATTTAAAATCTCGAAGAGATAGAACACCCGGACATATTGAATATCCAAAAACGGCTACCACACCATAATCGATTTTAATCTAACACCTCTCAAAAGTTCACATTTTTCGCGAGCTTTCGAATAGCTTGGGTTAGCTTATTGGCCAAGACCGCTGTTGTAAGTTATGCCTCATAAACCTCATAAAATCACTAATTTTCACGCATTTTAGGACATAACTTACACCAAAGGTGTAATATATATATAATATATATATGGGGTATTCCACGTGAAGTGGTCCGATCAAAATTTTAAAATGCACCAAATTTTGAGTACACTTTGCCAATTTTTTTGCAGAATACAGAAAAAAATTTTTAGGTACTGGAATTATTAGCTCAAAGTTATTATAACCTCAAAAGTGAACTTTATCCAATTTTTTTCAACACCAGCTGGGTTTATCGCTATTTAACTCAAAATCTATCAACTTTTACTATACAAATATTCGTTGCTAATTATGTGTAGAATTTATCCTTCTGGGTTAGAATTTCTAATCTTAAGGTCAATGTTACATAAACTACATGTCAATATTCAACTTAAAAAGTGTAAGTTCGCCGCAATTGATTTTTTTACCCAAAAGTCTAAAAGAAAGCTTGGAGCAATACCTTTCAAATAGTCTGTAGCTTTTTATGACCTTCAATTCCGTAAAAAGTTATGATAATTTAAAGAAAGACAAAAAATTCACAAAAATTAACATGGTATTTCCCATTTAAATTTTTAAAAAAATTTGGTTTTTGTGTGTTCAAAAAATGTGATCTTTTGAGCGGTGTTAGATCAAAATCGATTGTGGCGTGGTCGGCCTTTTTTTGATATTCAATATTTCCGGACGTTCTATCTCTTCGAGATTTTAAAATCAGGAATTGTAACCCAAGTAGATAAGTTCTAAAGATTATTTTGAACAAAAGTTGTTTATAATGTATTTTTAAAAAAATCAATAGATTTTGAGATAAATAGCTTTGAAAATAATAATTTCTCTAAAAAATTGAAAAATTTCCATTTTTCATGGTGGAATAACTCTTAGGCAAATTATTTTTAACACCTCAAATTTTTTTTCTATCTTCCGGAAGATATTTCCAGTCTGTTCACAAAATTTGGAGTGATTTCAAATTTTCATCGTACCACTGATGTGAAATAGCCCATATATATGGTAATGAACAATTAACTTACCAAAAATAGTAAAGTGCATATACTTCATTGTAGTATTAGTAAAAACCTATTAAAATTTTAGATTATTTGAAACGGATTTAATAGAACTTTACCTCCTAAAATTAATTTATTTAAGTCATCGCCAAGAGTTCTACATGTCATTAATATTTTATGCTTTAAGAGTAATAAAACTTTCTTCTTAATTAAATTAATTTTTGTATTAGCTTTAAAGAATTATTTATAACATTTTAGCGGTATATAAATAAAAACCTGTTTCTTCCATTTCTCCCGTAAATCGTAATTTGCACCCGCTTTCAAAATTTGCGTTTTAATCCATAATTATATCCAATTTATTTTTCCCTTTAGTTACAGAGCCCATATATTTATTTTAATTATTATAAACAAAGGCATTCCTTAAATAACCTTTTGTTTCTAATAAATACATACTTGTTTATTTAAGATATTGTTTTATATAAATATACGTAATCTACTTACTTATATATCCATACAATTTTTAAATTTTGATTTGAATAATATTTAAATTAAATACTACTAAAATAATAAATTTCAAAAAATTTTTGAAATGTAATTCGTATTTTATATTGCCTCTGTTAAAATTTGAATTTCTTTTGCCATTACTGTTTATAATAGAATTATCTTAAAAATGCAATAATTAATGTATTAATTTTTAATTTATTGTATATTTCACATATAGATATTTGGAAAAGTGTATGTTATACTTGATTAATATTTATTTTATCTTCGTAAAATTGTGCATATTTTTAAAAACATACATTAAATTTTAGGTCCGATTTTATTTTATGAGTTTTATCAGAATAAGTAAACTAATACACATTCTTTCAAGTTATATTCACAACTTTTTTTTGCGCACGGAAAAAATACATATATTATCTATTCTTGAAAAAACCAATAACACGTACACACACACACACGCACGCACGCACGCACGCACGCCACGCACGCACGCACGCACACACACACACACACACACACTTATATATATGACATATTTATATAACACATATATATATATAACATATATATAACATACATATATGACATATATATATATATAACATATATAACATATATATGACATATATATATAACATATATATATATGACATATATATAACATATATATGACATACATATATAACACATATATATGACATATAATATGAACATATATATATAACATATATATATGACATATATATATGACATATATATAACATATATATATAACATATATGACATATATATATAAAACATATATATATATGTTGAATCCTGAATTCTTAGACCACGGCGGCGGCGGCGGCGGCGGCGAAATATTTATATATTATAGAGAGATATAGGAAAGAGACGACGATCTCCCTAGCGAGTGTAAAGAGATAGTCGTCTCCATCTAGCGGTGGGAAAAACCACCAGCCAGAGTGCGACGTATTCGACCGAGTCGCAAATTAGTCAAAATAAAAATGAATTTATCGTTCGGTGATGTACATATATGTGTAATATATAATATATAATATAATATCGGTCTCTCCGAACTAAATGCTTTACTTTAGAATGAAGCAGACCTTTCTATATATATAGTCGCAGAACATCTTGCTGGCGTCGCGGTTCATCTTGCGATAGGCGTCCAAGGTAAGATCTCTAGTTCCTTACTGAGGAGTCCAACCGGAAGATCGAGGACGAAACGCCTTTAAATTTTTTGAAAAGGTCGTACTCTGGGAAATTATTACAATATTATACATACATATGTATACATATATCACCGAACGATAAATTCATTTTTATTTTAAAGAGAAAAAAATGTTTTAAAAAATCTCTATTTCTACTTTACCGACAAGATTTTCGTAACTTGCCGATTTGTCAGTGGAGTTAAGGGCAAAACTAATTAACATTTGTTTCGGACAAGTCGATAAATAATATTGATAGCTATGGCGCTCTTCTATTTATTTAAATAATTATTATGTAATCTAAAGTAATTTGGTAATTTATACGCTACAGACATTTTGAGGTTAGGTTTGAGCGCGTAAATAAGCCTTCGTATTTCAAAGTTTTTGGAAAAAATATTTACTTAATCGATTTAATGTTAAACGATTTTTTACCTTAATCGATTTTACAATAGTTATAAATAAAGCAAAATATGTGATTTTTGCTTTAGCCTCCCCTTAAGAACATTTCAACGATAAAGTGATTCTCCCATTCTTTTATACCTTTTACGTGTATACCCATATATATATACTTTGTACATATAAATTTAATATTCGTTATTTATATACAAACCGTGGAACTTTTGCTTTATAAACGAATGAATTTTCATGCATACTGAGATACGCAGATGTCGATGAAAATATTTATAATATTTTCGTTAAATTATCCAAAGAAAATATTAAATATATACATTACTAACGTGTTTTACAATTGGTATCGATTAGTAAGATTTTCTTCGACGCAGTCTTGCAGCTGCGTTGACCGAGGATGGATAAGTTCCGTTAAATCACCGAGATCGACATTTACTAATGAACCACTTAACGTTTAATCCCAACTTTTCTATGTTAACTTGATAAGTTAGGTACAACATTAATATTCTCGAGCTTGTTTACGTCCAGGCTAAAGTACCGTTACTAATTTTACACAGTATCTACAACCATTAAATTACTAAAATTTAATAACATCTACTACTTTACTTTACTAAAGTATAAACAAACAACAAAAACAAGAAAACATTAGTTTAAGAAAGAGAAAAAGGTTTACTATATGCAAAGACTTGAAAATTTTCTTATTTAATTATTTAAATAAATTGTATTTTTATTAACTGTTATTTAAACTGTATCCGCTCATTTTTCTGCGAAGTAATTATTTTTAAACAGTATAATGATAATAACATTCTGAATCCAGATTGTGCACTTAATAAAATGATGTCTCAAGAAACATTTTATTGAATAGGCTCCAACTGTAACTCTGACGATAAAACATATTTTTAATCGACTTAAATTATGAAAACTAAAAAATTATTGAATTGTTCTGTATATAAATTTTTAACAGATTGCAATAATTTGGCAATTCAATCGTTTTTATTGTAATGTTTTTAAATTCTATTTCGTTTAAGCGAATTAAAATGACGTTTAATTGTTATTGTTAAAATTGGACTCTATATCATGCGGTAAGTGCATTATGCTAAAAAATTATGGTACGCAGTTTCACAGTTGTTTAAAAATAGTTGTTCTCCAAATCAATAAACTGAAAAAATTTCAAAAGATAATAATAATAGTCGTAAATGTTATTACAAACTTTTCATGTTATGACAATTTTTTTGTTAATTTATAGTTTGTCGTTTCTTTATATTTACAATACCTTTCTATTTAATATTCAATTATTTAGTTAATTATTTATTGTCAGTAAAATTTATAGAGGTAAGTACGATATAAAAGCATACAACGATGCTTGTTCCTAATTAGACTATAATTACAATTACCCTAAAACTCTATTATACTCGCTTTTCTAACACGTTATTTCTTGGACGCAGATAAAAATAATACGTTTTTAACTATATAAGATAAATAAAACACAACATTTTATATCATATATGATGATCTCTAATCCACCTTTATAATTTCTTATTTATAATATATTTATGTACTTAAATATAAAGTTTTTCTAATTCTTTGGTTATCTTATAACATTAACGTAACTGTTTCTATGAATGTAGGTGGAGGATTGATGGTACAGTGTAGCAATTTATTCTTGAATTCTCGGTATCAATATGATAAGAATACGTAACAAAAGTTTTGAGATATATATGTATTGGAAAATTTCTTGACAAAATTATTTGTATTAATTATTTTCAAAAATCTACACTGAATTCTTTTATATTTATTTATTAATTAGACATATTATTTATTTAATTAGACATATTAATTATTTATAATATACTTGAGTTATTGTTAATTACTCATTGAGAAAAGATAAAATGGATACTTATATGGATCAATTATTGTGCGAAAATATTGTTTACTTACTCTTACTTTCCAATTATGAAGCGGCACATCAAAGAGATGCTATGCAATGCATTAAATTTTGTTCAATGGCAATCCAGTCAGTCCAGTATTATTATAACACAATTTTTAAAAATAAAGGTATATAGCCTGGCGCGTGTTAGAATAGGAAAAATAATTAATATTTTAGTCATTCCAGAAAAATCTAAAATAAAACTTCATTTCCTATATAATAATAAGACAGCTTTGTTTAAAAAATTAATAAATATTCTAAGTAAATTAATTACAAATGACTTATAATATAGTTTAATAAATTAATTACTTTAAATTTCAATCGATACCTGCGTCCTCTTAATTGAAAATCTATCGGACGCTACAGAAAAAATGTATTATAAACAATCTACGTGTATTTTTAATTTTCTTTTTTATACAATATATAGTCTGTCTTATATCCGCAGTAAATCACGACAGTTGATTAACGATTCACCGATGGGAAATTTATCACGCGGCTTAATTATAACGTCGGAGTAGATTTCTATATGTTTCTGCAACTAGACTCACCCTCCCATAGCCCACAATTCGCAAACGTCAACATCAGCGAGTTTCACGAGAATGTCTGACTCCAACAGAAATTGCGCCTGGTGTTTTACAACTGCAACCTCGTATTTCTAAATTATCGTTCCGCTACGATTTTTACAAGCGCACCTTTCTATGCGATTGTTAATTTGTTAAGTGGCAACCCGGTGTTCCATGATATAAAAAACAGTATACGCGTATATAGAATCAATTAATTAATTCAATACTGTTTTTTTTTAAATAGTAGAAAGGTTTATCGATGTTGGTAAACGAAATAATAGAATCTAATTATTTGGATTTTCACTATCTATATGTATTATGTAAAGGATTACTATTTTCCTTGTTATTAATACCAAAGTTTTATTAGGAGTTGTTCCACCTTCCGGAACACTGATTTTGTTTTACAAAATTTGAAAATACAAAAATGTTAAAAAATTTATTACACGCAGGTGCATTTAATGAAAAATATTGTGGGAAAATATGCTTCAGTTCAACTGTCTCTCAAACGATTAGTGGTAGACACTCATACTTAAATCTAACAAAATTTAAGATCAAGTAGATACGAATTGATATGAAAAAAAAGGAAGAAATAAGAAATAGACAAAATTATTGTCTAAATAGTACATAAAATTTTAGTACTAAATTTTATTTAAAATTTCATCTAATTCTTATTTTTTCCATAACTTTTGACCAAATTAAGATATTTGAACTTCTTTTTTTTGAAATGGTATTTACTTGATCTCTGACTTTTGCTAGATTTAAGTTTGAACGTTTATCTCTAATTGTTTTAATTAACCTAAAGTTTTCTTTGTCATAATATTTCATTAACCGGGTACATAATTTTCATCAAACAACCTATAAGATTGAGTATCAGAAAACAGCTCCTAAATTTTGTAACGAAATTTGTGACCCAAAGGGTAGAAGCTCTCCCTATTAGTATTTTTATAGTATCTTTATATTTTTATAATTTGATCATTTTGAGATTAATTATATTTATTTGTTTATTAGCATCGATAAACTTTCTACTATTGTAAACAAAGGTCTAAATGGCATAGAAACTTAGACTGAAATATTTAAAAAAATTTTTTAACACCCTTGCAACCTTACCTATATATAGTTAAAACGTTAAATTAATATTAATTTGGTATAAATTCATACAACGTCAATTGCAATTACATAATTTAATTAGATTGAAATATTAAACGATATGAAAAAGAGTATTATAGATGCAGTACATCAGTCGGTAAATTAATTTTAACACGATTTGTTTGTTGCAGGGGACAAGGGTTCATTGGCAATAATGAAATATTTAAAAGTGGCATTGTTCACATTCAACTTGCTGATATGGGTAAGTCGTCGTTTTTTTCTTTTGATTAACTAATGTAAAAGATTTTGAACGCGTTAAAGTAATTATGCACCTATTCGATTGAATGCGGTTTGCGCGTAGACTGACGCGTTGTAAGAGTAACATTTCAGAATACATCGAATACCCTTTTCGAGTAATGGAATAGCTCTTTGCGGTTAGTTCTCCTGTAAGTTCGATCAATTTTCCCTTTTCACCGATTTTTTAACTAAAATTCCTTCTTCGCATTTTACTCGTTTTCCGTGCTTATGCCTATATATAACCTATATCTCCATAAATAATATTATTAGAAAAAAAGAAAGGAATTGGAATAAAATATTATTCGTATGTATACAGCTTGCCGGGTGCACACTAATGGTCGTTGGAGCGTGGTTGCTAATGGATCCAAGCAAAGGTCATCTGTTGAATTTATTTACAGTAGATTATGTCCCGAACAACACTATTTTCTACGTGGCCTACAGTCTACTTGGTCTAGGATTAACCGTCCTCACAGTCGGATTTTTCGGATGTCGAGCGTCCCTTCACAGCAGCCGTTGCGTTCTCGCAGTAGTAAGTTTATACGTTTATATATATATATATATATATATATGTCCGACTGTTAAACGTGCATAATTAAACCTGGGTTTTATATTTTAACCCGTTTTATCTTTTAGTACATGAGCATGCTGGTAGCTCTTATCCTGACAGAAGTGATAACAGCTGCTGTTCTCGGCATAATGACCTACCAAGTACTCAACAGATTAGAGGCACGACTCACCGAGCGACTCTCCGTGCATTACGGCCACGACGCTATGAGTGATCTTAACTTCAGTCATAGTCTTGATTACGCTCAGTACAAGGTACAGATATATATACGTAACTCACTTTTATTTCATCGCTACTTTTATCTTTTTCATATATCTATCACATTTCACTTCACCAAGTGTCATTTAATCAATTACATTTCATCTAAATGACATTTCACCTATTTCTACAAATCAAATTATTTGTTGTTATATTGATGTATTTTTATATCTTATTTCGACTACTCCGAATAAATAATATTTAACGGGAAAATTACGTTTAGCCAAAATGTCGCGTGATGAAATGTGATAGATGTGGTGAAATGTCACTTGATGAAATGTTGGGTAATCCTTAGATAAAGAAATATTTGTCTTAAATAAATATACATTTATTATTAATTACACATAGCAACTCATGTTTTTCGTGATATTTCTTCAATATTAATTTTTGAATTGTTAATTATTAAGAAATTCATAGATTTCATATTCGTAACCTCAAAATCTAAGTAACTATGTGTTTAACGTAGATAATACTGGTCAAATAAATTAACGATTACTAAAAAGGTATAAACATAAAGTTTTCAAAAGAGCCTTGACATTCAGTTTTTCAAATTCAGTTATATACTTATTTATAAGTATTATTAAAAATACGCACAAAATGACGGCAAAATTGAAACGTCCTAGTTACTTCAACTTGTAATCTAGCTGCAGGTAAAATTTGAATAATCAAAGACATTTACTAATACTGCAGTATTACTCATTACTAAGTCATTTAATCATTTTTATTAGAAAGTATTATAAAAACTTTACTTCCATGCAATTAAATTACGGGGATGTGATAGCCAAATTACAGGGACTTCATTTGTAAATTCAAAATTTTTCTGCAATTAGCGAACTAAAAATATGGAAAAATTTATACGTGACACTTGAGTAATATAGAAGATGCTGACAGAGAGATTTTTTAAAAATTAATAATCACTTTTCGTCGATAATGATTAGGAAAAAGTTAACCCATTGTTAATTAAAAAATAAATAAAGATTCCAATTTTTGTTTCCGCACACATTTTCAAGTTTATAATTCTATTGGAGTTATTTTTGTCGAATAGCCTATGTATAGGGAGTTATCGAGGGTGCTCTTTCAGAATCTGCAAATTTTTTTATATAATTTGTTTATTTAATCACTTTTTTTACCGTTCCTGTATTCGAATACTTGATCAAATTACTGTAAGAAATGTCGGTCCAAATGTCTGAACCATCAAAATTCGATAAATAATTTTTTTCCTCATAGATTTTTCTCTCGAGAAGTATCAAGTTTAAGAAGAAAAAATATCAAATAAAAATTTCTTAGAATCATCTAAAGAATACGCGTGATTTACTTCGGAATATTTAATAAGTATATTACCCTCTTAATTTGATTTGTTTGTATTTGAGTGTAATCAACTGTTAATAGTTATTATTATCATTTCTCGTAAATATTTATCGTTTCAACGTGTACCGTAAAAGAATATTTGTGTGCAAATACCACGGAAACTTGATGATAATTCATCGATTGACGTTCAGTTAAGATTAACCGACAAGTTCGATAGTAACCACCGAACAATTCGATTACAGGAACCGAACTCTCGATCAGTAAACCTAAATTTCTGTTGACGCTATCATTCTCTATATGCATTATAAACCCTATACCCAGCTACGGATATATTTATCATCGCCGAATACGGAATACCGAAATCGTTCGATCGTAGTATAACCGGAGATCCCAGTAAACAGTACTCGATTTTTCTTTCACGGTGCACGTGCACTATAACGTCTATTACCGTGTTATATAAATAGCACGTTTGTTCGTATATTATAATAACGCTAAGACAATAGAAAAATGATCGTTAATTAAAAAATCAAAACTTAAAACTTATTATTCGGTAAATAATCTTTCACAATAATATTCATTTTAATAATATGTATGTATAATAAATATAAAAACAATAATTTTTTAAAAATAATTATTTTACCGTATATAGATTGTTTACTTATATATTGAAATATTTTATTGATTTTTTCAACAACTATTTTAGTTAACGCTCGTTACTGTGCACGTGTAAAAATACTTTGTTATTGTATATACTATATCGAGTATATAAATATATTATAATAATATCGCGTAAAGTACGAAAAGGGCGAGGAGCAAAAAAAATGCGGAGGTTGGGATTCAAAGACACGAAACTTGGATTACGAATCTCGTACTTACTCCAACCATCGGTCGAGTAGGTATATAGTTAACGTCCGTGATGGTATATGCACCGCTCAGATTAGTCGACACGTCCCATCGGTCACTCTATCCTTCTCGTACACCTAAGCAGAGTTGCAAAAAAATTAATTACACCAATCTATAAATCATAATTCATTTTTTATTTATGAATTAAACTCGTCTTTATTCTCAAATCAATTTTGAATTATGATTTAAACTCGTGTTTAATTTACAAATCATTTTTGAATTATGATTTAAATTCGCGTTTAATGGGATGTCGGACCTAAATTACAGGAATCTGCACCTTTCAACCCAAAAATTATATCTAAAATATTCCATTAAAAATCTGAAAAAATTCATACGGACAGCTGAAAACATAAGGAAGGGCTTGACGTTTTGATTTTTTAACGAAAAAGCATTTTTTAAATAATAATTGAGTAAACAATGTTTGGTCGGTAATTATTAGTCCAAAAAAGCATAATCTTTCATCCCAAACATCGTGATCAAATTATGGATTTAAAAATCTGGAAAAATTTGGATATATTATTTAAAACATACCTAAGGGCTTGACGTTCAGCGTTTTTTAAAAACTTTATTCATTTATTTATAATAGAAAGTATAAAATGACCATTTTCTGGGTCCGACATCCCCATGTCTTAAATATTAAAATAATAAAATTAATAATATATTATAATATAAATAAAATTTAATAATATATAATATAAAGATAATAATTAATAATATTAATAAAATAATTTAAACTAAAATAAAAATAATTTGTAAATTAAGACGAGTTTAACTCATAAATCAGAAAATAATTATGAATTAAATGGAGTATTTAATTGAAAAAGTAATTAATTATTTGCAACCCTGTACCTAAGTCGACCAATCGATTGTGATAATATAAATATATAATATTTTGTTTCATTTTATTAACTCAATTGTTTTTAAGGTTTCACGTCGAATTTTATTTTTTCATTTTTTTTTTGCAGTTTAATTGCTGCGGAATCCACAGCGATGCCGACTTTAACGGTACTGCATGGTGGAGGGATAGCCACAACTCGGGGACGAGGAGGCAGGTGCCACTCACTTGTTGTGTTCTCAAGGATACCGAAGTACATTTTATTTATTTATTTACATTGTAATATTAGACATTCAAAGAAAAAAGAAACAATACGTCAAACAATTAATTAAACAATTAATTTATTTATACACTGAAAAAAATATATTCTTCTTAAATATGTCTCAAGAAGATAATCTTTTTACTCGAATGTGATTCTTCTGCTGATCGAGCGTAATGTTCTTTTTGTAAAGAATGAGATACTATAACTGGAAAATGTTAATATTCTATAATCAATCAAATTCCTCTTGATTCTAAAGGAATTGTATTGGAGCAACTGGATTTTCTTCTTGAGGCTTATTTAAGAAGAATTCCGCTTAGATCAAAAATATATTTTTTTCAGTATACGTAATTAATCTACCATTTGAATATTAATATAATACTTGTACTCTATTGTATCCAATTATTCATCCGTTTTTTTAATCCAATAAATAACTTGGCACATAAAAAAAATTAGGACTGTAATTTATAAATTAATAATATAACAAGTATATTATTTGAAAATATATTGTATTGATTATTTCTATTTTTTTATATTTATTGTTGTGATCAGAAATTGGGTATGATACGGTATTTTATACTTGTTCAAAAATTTTAATTTAACAATAGAAACAATGTCAAGTATCGTTCAAACAGCTTGTACGTTTACTTATGACATACAATGACTTTATAAATTAATAATTTGTTATTTATGGTTATTTTATTTAATTGGAATTAGTATTGAATAAAATAAAATAAAATAAAGTAAAGGGTGGGATCCGATTTGTCGAAAATTCATTCAAAATGTGTGCATTGTTTCGAATTTCAAAATATTAGAAATACATTTTTATTATTTAGAATCAAGAGAAGTAGAACGATCATTATTTCGAAAATAATGCATTCTTTAAGTTTTATATATTCGTTCCGAATATTCGAACTTTATAGTGTAGAGAAATAACTTTTATAATATTTGTCTATTAACACCTTGATAATTGGCAGTAATGTAGAAAATTATTAATCTACTATTTGGAATTCGAAATATTGCACCTAATACAAAATAACTGATGTTTTTATTACTTTCGAAGTAATGATCATTATATTTTCTCGGTTCGAAGTAACAAAAAAGTTATTCTCATTTTTAAAATTCGAAATATCGCACACATTTTGATTGAAGCTTCGACAAATCGGACCCCACCCAAAATAAAACGTATCAATAAAATATAAATATATTTTTAGGCGAAAAATACCGGAAGCCCAATGAGTGTAATATCTAGGGTATTTTACAAAAACGTGAGTTTAACGTACATGGTCTTAATTTAATGTGTAACGTCTACTCCGAATAATGAAAATATATGTGCTTCAGAACGAAAAACCGTGGCTGTATCCGCAACCAAAAGACGAAGCCGCGTGTCAATCTCAAAATCCAGAAACACACGGAGGTTTCCGAAACAAAGAAGTAAGATATACGATCGTAATTAATTAATTTTCATTGTTAGAAAAATAATTTGCAACTTCATCGCAGTTATATTTAAAATCACTTTATTGTTCACATTGTCCAATACAAATAGTAATTTTTAATTACTTCAATAAAATAAAACCTGAAAACAAATACCCGTAAAAAAGGGCCTAATAAAAAATTACGTAGGATCTTGCTAAAATATGGAATAAACAGAAAACTCAAGTAAATGTTGTTTAATCACTTAAGTAAAACTTTTTAAACTACTATAGTCAAATTAACTCGAGCACCTAACTCTTAATGTTTTTAATAGTATTTTTTTAATTACTTTGAATTTGTTAGTCGAGAATTCCATTACCCACTTTCTGAACGCGTATCGCCAACAGTCTCATCGGTCACAATGATATAATACACTGAAATTAAATTGTAGTTTAAAATAATCGTGCCCCAACCGTATATATGAATGTACGCGAATATTCATGACATTTGTATATATTTCTGTATATTGTATAATTAACTTATTTTAGTTGTCTTTTCTAAAATATATTAAATAATATATGGAATGAATGTAACACAAAGTTATAGCTTGACAAATTTGACATGGCTTAATCATAGATTCACTCGAGTTGTTTATTCCGTGCACAAAAAGTTAAATTCGCTCGATTAACTTTGCTCGACTCATTCGTCATTATAAATTTCAGGGTTGTCTTGGAAATATAAAGAGCTGGCTGCAATACGAAAGTTTAACGGTGATCCTCTTTGGATTGGCTATCGCGGGTGCCCAGGTAAAATAAAAAATGTTATATATAACGGGATGTCGGACCCAAGTTACAGGGATCTACACCTTTCAACATAAGAATTATGTTGCAAATAATGAAATAAAATTCTGAAAAAATTCACAGGGGTAGTTTAAAACAAAAGCGAGGGCATGGCGTTTTGATTTTTTAAGAAAAAGTAAATTTATCAATAATAATTGAAAAAACAATTTTGGGTCGGTAATTATTGATCGAAAAAGGCATGAATTTCCAACGCAAAAATCAGGATTAAAATGCAAATTTAAAAAACTGAGAAAATTTGAGTATAATGGTTAAAACATGCCTAAGGGCAAGGCGTTCAGGATTTTTTCAAAAATATATTCTTTTGTTTGTAAAAAAATATTAAAAATGACCATTTTCTGAGTCCGACATCCCTATAAATAAAATTTATGCCTACCTATACCATGGGTAATGTTTACGTAGACCTGTGGGATAATCACATCCGGCTTCCTGTGCCGCACGCCAGGAGAAGTACAGAGTGGATAGCAGAGCCGACGGGCGAGTCGTACCAGCTGCGGGACTTCTCGCCGAGACTTTCGTACTAGCAGCATTAGGTAGACGAGGAACCTTTTACTTATCGGTCCATCTATCCGAGCACTACCACTATTGGTTAGGCCATCCTCGATATTGGTTTTCACTCTTTTTTTCTCATTTGTGATCCGCTAGGTTTATATACATATATATATATATATATATGTATATATATATATACGTGTAGATACACATACGTTCACTAAACCGATGTGATTGAGGTTGTCGGACGATTGCTTTGACTTTTTAACCTTTTGTAGCACATGTATATATAGACCCATTCCATTGTTAAACCTTTTGATATATCTTACGTTCGATTTTTGTATAGTAGCACTTTCAGATCTTGGGAACGTAAAATCATTGTTTTTTATTATATAGAGTGGTCCATCAGTTTAAACGATTTTCTTTTAAATGTATGTGTGCTTAATCAATTAAAGTGCCTAAATCAAAATTTACTTTTTATTCGAGTAACAATACACTTGTTGTTCAATTTTCACGTTGAATCACTTGCTGCTTGTGTGTATATATATATCTCCCTGCAAACTATCGATGAGCAATTGAATATAAAAAATAATTGGGTAATCGTTAAATTTTATTCGTACATATATATATACATCTAGAAATTTCTCGTGTCAACAAAGTATACTAAAAAAAATTGATTCGAACGCATACTGATCTATTTAACGTTAGGTGTCGCGTTTTGTATCGCGAGCGTATAATGTTACAATAAAGAACGCCTATATATTCGTCCTACGCTGCAAAACTTTCATTTTCTTATTCGCAATAATTACAACTTCGTCTCCCGACAATCTCATTCGTATTATGTGCATCGAAAGGGTTAATTTTCAGTTTAATAATACGTAATTAATATATATTTATTATATAGATTTCCCGATTAATTATAATAGTTGGTCGAATCGGAACAACTCTAACAAATTCTGACTCGAATTGCATATGTTCTTGTATGTAACTTTAGGTTGACTATGAGTTGACCATTTTTCACTGTATAAGAAAACTACGATTTGCAATTGATGATAACAAATAAATATATATGTATATATATATACGCCTAAGCTTACGTATTTTTAAATCGACCAAATTTTCAAATTCGAACGAATGGAAAAATACATTTCAATGTTTTCCTTGTTTCTACCCATGAAAAAGTGATTTGTATATGCCGTATATATATATATTTAATATTCATAAACTCTCGTTTATCGAAGGATTTTTTAATACGAAAACTATATAAATATATATTTGTATACATTCTTCCACGTGATTCTTTGATATTTGTACATATTTATAAAATGTTACAACTGCACACGGAATACGTGCGTTTTGTAAACTCAACAAGAACAAAATTTTCACGAATTATACACTATCCGCAAAATTTTGGAAGTTGGCATATAAGATGAGGATAATATTTGGAAATCCTAAAAAATTTCGGAAAATTGGTGACTGATATCGCCCAACTGATATCACAGATCAGGATTCAATTAATTTTATCCAGGAATTTAAAGTTCACCTAACATTTAACCTTGAAATTCATCTTCAAGGTTGATTCTAGGTTACATTATGTTTTTTAAGTAGAAATCTAATCGATTACACCATTAAATTTCATTATAAAAATAACTTAAAACCTAACCTCAAATTTTTTTTGAGTCACCAATCTTCCGAAATTGTCCATTTGTCCATATGTTCTCCTCACGCTATATATTGTTTCGAAGAAAAACTATAATTTTATCGAGACGAACTTTTTTATGGGTAAAATTTGATATTTTCAACAGAAATTTGAACTATGCAAATAAAAATTTTAATACATATTACTTTGACGTTTTTACACGAACGTACAAATACAATTATTTAGTTCACAAAATATAAAATTCACAGTCAGTTCGAAAAATGAGATTAGAGCGTAATGGTGCATCGTGAAAAGTTCGAGATACTTCTCTGACAGTTGCAATCTGACGTTGTGTTCAAAATTGTTAATCTTGTTAGATAGCCAAGCAAAGTGCAAAGTTTAAAAGAAAAAAAATAATAATATTAATACTAATAATAAATGCCAAAAAAAAGTGTTAGTAATTAATGTTCATTGTCGAAAAAATATACGTAAATTTATTGAAACGATATTTCACTAACGATTACACGTAAATACTGCAAAGCATGTGACAAATTAAATTTGAAATAATTATACGACAACGGCAGTTTATTATAGAAATATTATTTTTAATAAATTTATATAGATTTTTTCCGATATAAGAGAAAAAAAAAAAAGAAGAAGCCAAAGTACGATTAAAAAAAAATGATAAAAAATGGAGACTGCGCAGTTCTACGTGTATAGAATTTATGCTACAATTAAATAACTTATTTAATACAATTATATATAGGTCTATAATAATATGTATCTTGGGTAAAGTTTTTGTTTTCAAAACACGATTCACATTTATCAATGCTTGGATTAACATTATCGTGTAGTTCATATACACATATAATAGGTGTGTAATACATTATTTTGACATTGTTATTTCATTGTAAATGCGCGCACGAGCTAGGGAATTGACAGTACAATGAAAATTGATAAACTAATTAAGCATGAACGATGTGTATTATGATTTTAAAAACTACATTTATATAATATATTCTAAATACAGGAAACCTTACCGATGAATCGTTGAATAGAAATTTAACAAATAAAAGATATACGCATTACGTATGGATATGAGCAAAATGGAAATGCACGATCAATTAATAAGAGTAAATAATTAATTTGTACACGAACAATCTAATAATAACGTTGCGTTCTTTTTTTTACTAAATTATCTATACCGTAAGTTGTTTCAAACCATTTTAACGTGTACATCAGTCGAAAGATTTTATAAAATGAAATTGCATTCTCTAATTTTTCTACGTGAATTTAATTGATTATAATATAACGAAAGACTTAATTAACCAAAATTGCTTTTAACTCGCTTTCTCTTTGAATTGATGTAATCGCCAAAATCTTTGTAAAAATACACATTTTTAACGCTGCTGTATAAAGCAACGAACAGCTTTTAAAAAATAAAAGGACAATATCTGACAATTATATATTTATATATATATGAAATTTCGCTTATTTAGAATTTTTAATTAATTTTATATATACATATATATATATAGTATACATATGCAACAATTAATATTTTGTGCTGAATAATATTTTTTACGTAATATATATATATATTATATATACAAATATACACATACATATATACATATGTAATAAATTAAAACGTATATATAAATAGATAATCAGTTACTTTTCTATTTAATTTATGACAAATCTAACGCAATGAAATTGCGTTTACAGTGAATGTAATTGATTTTATGAGTCAATTAAGTCATTAACAAAATATTAGAATCGCGTATAACTGATGATACACTGCATTCATTCATTCGTATTAATAACATTTATTATATAGCTAAGGATAAGTATTAAAATACTGACTTGCGTTGTGGTTAATGTAACAATATAGATTTAAACGAAAAATACCTAAACGATTACGTTTGTAAATGTACACCTTCCTATCATTATTTTACTTGGATGTATAAATTTTTCTTTATTTTCTTTCAACGTCGCATCGTTTGTGTCGATATTTGAAAGATTACCCGCACGCCTTTGTGTAACCGAGAACAAAATGAAAAGGATTATATTGTATACATAAAAATTGGCAGTAAAAATAAATGTCAAGGAAAATATCAACAGTTATAATAAAATAATACTTTCCAATGGTTTTTTACACGCGTAATCATAACATTACGTTTATATTTGCAAAAAGAAGAAGAGGAAGACGTATAAAAATTGCATTTATGTATATCTACGTATACGGTAAGCGTATAATGTTGTTACTTTTCATAATAAATGTTTTAGCGTATGTATACAAGTAACAATGAAAAATACGTTTCGTCGGATCGATAAACTCTTGTGTGAGCACTAAATTTTCAATTTCGTTTAGTTATAATCGATGAGAAAAATTGCTAAAAAAATATAAGTGTATAAGATAACAAAAGAAGAAGTATACATTATAGTGCACAGAGTTCGGATCATGTCTTCGAATCGAAAAGTTGATATGTACGTGTGTGTGTGTGTGTGTGTGTGGGTGTGTGGAAGGATGTATGGGTGGGTTTGCAAGTGCCTGTGAGCGTGCGTGTGTACGTCTACCATAGGATGTGATAAAGTGTAAAGTAGAAAAATAAAAAAAGATGTGCCAAATGGTGATGCCATTTTCACCTTCGAAGTGGTTCATCATAAACGTATGAAACTGTAATATAAATATGTGCAAATAAAAAATATTGTTCATTGTGAAAAATTTTTGTTACTCGAGACTTTTTTTATTTAACGTATACACTTTGCATGTATTAATTTACCAATCGGGACATATTGAGTTCCGCACACATTACTTTTTCTTTTCGTCACAAGTTTTTAAATATTTTGAATTATTACTTCGACGCAATATTCTCTGTTTTCACAGATAAAAAAGTATATCGCGATCGTACTTTTTTTGAACTGGCCTACAGTTGGATAATATTGGACCTTCCATCGAGCAAATTTTACGAAATTGTGCTGTCTGTAATATAAAAGAGAATTTAGACATTATTATTCAAACAAGTATATTCACAATATTTTTCTAATTTTATTTGAAATAGATAAATTATTATTGTAAGAATAAGACATTAATTTGTTTATTGCCCAGGGCGCGTAAAACTCAGTTGTTAATAGCTTATTCCCTAGGTAGAAAAAGAGTCGTTTAATCTTACTATACGTATCTACTAACACCTGAGTTTTACGCCGTTTGTTTGAAAAAAAAACGTATATATTTGCAACTGGAGAATATAGGTCTTTTGTCCTCGTCATTGTTGTCGAACTCGTTTTGGGCAAAAATCACCTACTTCATTTCCTTACATACTATGCTATTTTTCAATTCCTTATAAGCAAATATAGCTATACACGGAGAGAATAGTTGAAAACTAGCTTGCCATGGTGACTCGCCAAGACGGAGCTTCGCGACGCATTCGATCTGGAGTTCTTCCGCGCCTTGCATCGCAAAAGCGGCGCTTTTTACATACAAAGCACGACCGTGTAAAGCTCGCGCTTAACGTTCGCACCGTTTGTGAGTATTGGGTAAAATACCTGACTCAACAATTCAACTTTTATTAATTTTCTCAAAGCTCGGGATTTTTAGGCTAATATTACAAAATATATAATATACACCATAGAAGATAATAATAAAACCATGACCTCAAATTATGTGCTTATCATTTCCACCTTCGGATCATATCACAATTCACACGCACTGCGATGTATTTAATTTTATTGTGAAAAAACGTGTTTTTTGTACTTTTTTTTATTATTTTGACCGTTTCTCTCTATTTATCTTTGAAAATATTGTTTTGTAGGTGTATAAACATTTCGTCCGTGTAAAGTAGACATACATTTTAGAATGATGAAAATATAAGGCTCTCCCGTGTAACGATCGTGCCTAAAAGTTAAGATTGTTTGTATAATTTTTGTCTAGAATTTTATATAAAAATTAAGGCAGCATTACTAAAAATTTTTATCAGTTTCTGATTATAATATGTTGTAAGTTAACATAATTTGTCAAATTTTTATGAGGTTTATGATGATAAACCTCATCAATAATGTCACGTCTTAACTGATTTACGATCATAAAGTATTGCGATAATCTGATCATCATACGTGTATTAATACAGGTACGCAATTATGGAATTATGAACACAAACCTATAATTCTAATGATTAATGTTTTTGTAAAGGTAAAAATTAAATTATGAAAATGTATAAATTTTTCTTTATTTTCTTTCAACGTCGCATCGTTTGTGTCGATATTTGAAAGATTACCCGCACGCCTTTGTGTAACCGAGAACAAAATGAAAAGGATTATATTGTATACATAAAATTGGCAGTAAAAATAAATGTCAAGGAAAATATCAACAGTTATAATAAAATAATACTTTCCAATGGTTTTTTTACACGCGTAATCATAACATTACGTTTATATTTGCAAAAAGAAGAAGAGGAAGACGTATAAAAATTGCATTTATGTATATCTACGTATACGGTAAGCGTATAATGTTGTTACTTTTCATAATAAATGTTTTAGCGTATGTATACAAGTAACAATGAAAAATACGTTTCGTCGGATCGATAAACTCTTGTGTGAGCACTAAATTTTCAATTTCGTTTAGTTATAATCGATGAGAAAAATTGCTAAAAAAATATAAGTGTATAAGATAACAAAAGAAGAAGTATACATTATAGTGCACAGAGTTCGGATCATGTCTTCGAATCGAAAAGTTGATATGTACGTGTGTGTGTGTGTGTGTGTGTGGGTGTGTGGAAGGATGTATGGGTGGGTTTGCAAGTGCCTGTGAGCGTGCGTGTGTACGTCTACCATAGGATGTGATAAAGTGTAAAGTAGAAAAATAAAAAAAGATGTGCCAAATGGTGATGCCATTTTCACCTTCGAAGTGGTTCATCATAAACGTATGAAACTGTAATATAAATATGTGCAAATAAAAAATATTGTTCATTGTGAAAAATTTTTGTTACTCGAGACTTTTTTTTATTTAACGTATACACTTTGCATGTATTAATTTACCAATCGGGACATATTGAGTTCCGCACACATTACTTTTTCTTTTCGTCACAAGTTTTTAAATATTTTGAATTATTACTTCGACGCAATATTCTCTGTTTTCACAGATAAAAAAGTATATCGCGATCGTACTTTTTTTGAACTGGCCTACAGTTGGATAATATTGGACCTTCCATCGAGCAAATTTTACGAAATTGTGCTGTCTGTAATATAAAAGAGAATTTAGACATTATTATTCAAACAAGTATATTCACAATATTTTTCTAATTTTATTTGAAATAGATAAATTATTATTGTAAGAATAAGACATTAATTTGTTTATTGCCCAGGGCGCGTAAAACTCAGTTGTTAATAGCTTATTCCCTAGGTAGAAAAAGAGTCGTTTAATCTTACTATACGTATCTACTAACACCTGAGTTTTACGCCGTTTGTTTGAAAAAAAACGTATATATTTGCAACTGGAGAATATAGGTCTTTTGTCCTCGTCATTGTTGTCGAACTCGTTTTGGGCAAAAATCACCTACTTCATTTCCTTACATACTATGCTATTTTTCAATTCCTTATAAGCAAATATAGCTATACACGGAGAGAATAGTTGAAAACTAGCTTGCCATGGTGACTCGCCAAGACGGAGCTTCGCGACGCATTCGATCTGGAGTTCTTCCGCGCCTTGCATCGCAAAAGCGGCGCTTTTTACATACAAAGCACGACCGTGTAAAGCTCGCGCTTAACGTTCGCACCGTTTGTGAGTATTGGGTAAAATACCTGACTCAACAATTCAACTTTTATTAATTTTCTCAAAGCTCGGGATTTTTAGGCTAATATTACAAAATATATAATATACACCATAGAAGATAATAATAAAACCATGACCTCAAATTATGTGCTTATCATTTCCACCTTCGGATCATATCACAATTCACACGCACTGCGATGTATTTAATTTTATTGTGAAAAAACGTGTTTTTTTGTACTTTTTTTTATTATTTTGACCGTTTCTCTCTATTTATCTTTGAAAATATTGTTTTGTAGGTGTATAAACATTTCGTCCGTGTAAAGTAGACATACATTTTAGAATGATGAAAATATAAGGCTCTCCCGTGTAACGATCGTGCCTAAAAGTTAAGATTGTTTGTATAATTTTTGTCTAGAATTTTATATAAAAATTAAGGCAGCTCTACTAAAAATTTTTATCATTTTCTGATTATAATATGTTGTAAGTTAACATAATTTGTCAAATTTTTATGAGTTTTATGATGATAAACCTCATCAATAATGTCACGTCTTAACTGATTTTACGATCATAAAGTATTGCGATAATCTGATCATCATACGTGTATTAATACAGGTACGCAATTATGGAATTATGAACACAAACCTATAATTCTAATGATTAATGTTTTTGTAAAGGTAAAAATTTTAAATTATGATAAAGTTAAATGTATGTGAAATGTTAAGTGAAATCTATTAAAGTTATCTAATAAAAAATTATTTAACGGGATGCCGGACCCAAGTTACTGGGATCTACACCTTTCAACATAAGAATTATCTTGGAAATATTGCTTTAAAAAACTCAACAAAATTCATGTGGGTAGTTTAAAACAATAGCGAGGGCATTGCATTTTGATTTTTTAAGAAAAAGTAATTTTGTTAACAATTTTCGGTCGGTAATTATTAATTTAAAAATCTGAAAAAATTTGAGAATACTGATTAAAACATGCCTAAAGGCATGGTGATCAGGATTTTTTAATAACTTATTCTTTGTTTATAAAAAAATATTAAAAATGACCATTTTCTAAACCCGACATCCCCTTACAATGAATTTAAGTTAACCTTTAGTAATCTGCGACAAGCTGCAGTCTCTTCTATGTCTTGCCGTTATAAGATTTTTCTCTCTTTTTATCATAAATTTATGATGATTTCGAGAATAATTTGGTATTGTAGAATGGTAAAGTCTCTACCAGAAAAATTGATAATTGTAAAACGAAAGTGCTTCGTGCACGTGTTTTGTTTTAAGATTTTTAGCATACTGGTACTGCAATTTTTGTCCATAATATTATAGATATTTTTTTAGATAAATTGTCTCTTCGTGTAACAGAATCACAATAAATTATAGTAATTTCGACTAGGGTATATAGTCATGCAATAATTGCACGGAAAGACTTTAATACAAAGAATATAAGAGTACACTGGACAAAAAAATTTCTTAGCGAGTCGAATAAAAATCTATGTTTGAATAGTTGGAAACAAATATTTGATGGTAATTAATAACATTTTGTTGTTCTGCTATTAAAATTTCATTCGTTCTTAATAAATATTTCATAGTTTTGCACAAATACACGTTTACGATTGTTTAAACAAATATTTAACTAAATTCATTCGACGTTTTGTTCAGTGTGGAGATATACACGTATACACGCTACGGAAAAGAATAAAATAGCCAAACCATGGAAAAGTTGTTCGGTAAATGTAAATAGTGAAACCAACTGAATACATTTGTTGAAATAAATAAATACAAGCGGTGATGCCGGTATTGCAACGTACCAAAATGATATGTATATATTATGCATTAAGAAAAAAGAAAAGTCTGTTTATTTATATGCGAGTCGTTGCAGAGTTTGTGGGACATGTGTTTCCATGCGTGTGATAAGTATATACGTTAATGTGTGTGCACTGGTGCAGTGTCTGGCGAGGGGAGGATATGATTTTTGAAAAACGAATTTGAAACTATGGATTACGATTTTTTAGCCTAAATGTACCCATGGGTAAATTTAATCGACAGCGATATTAGCCATAAACGAAAACTTTGACCTACTAAACGAAAAGATTATGTTTTACCATTTTTAGTAGGTCAAAGAAAAACGAAACAATATTATTTACTCTCACTTGGCAGAAATGTTGCTTTTTATGATAGCTAGGGGGGGACATATTTTTTTTTTTTTTTAATTAAAAATAATTAGTTTTGCAATAAACACGAAATAATACGAAATAATCGATTACATTTTTGGCGCGAAATTTGAATATCTAAAATGGCTTTGGCGTCCCCTTAAATGCCAGCTTTGTTTTTCTTTGGTGAATAACATCAATAGATCGAATAAAACTCGAGTTATTTCAGTTGGCGTAGAGTCCTTTTTCATCTAGATTATTTAAAAATGTCTAATATCTTAATCCCAAGATCACACGGAATAAAGCCCCGAGACGTACGGATCTTGTTATTTCCGTCAAAGTATTATATAGGTATAATATACATATAGAAAAATGGTTTAATAAATATTCGTATATTTAACAGTAAGGTTGCGGTATACATGGATTGTTAATGTAGTAATTTTTGTTATACATTAAAAATTCAGGAATTATTATTAAACCATTTTTCTCATTGTAAGCGTGTGCACACTGTATTGCTATTTACGTAATATTGATATTCACGTTTGTGGTTTTTTCAATTATTTTGTACTTTTTAGTATCTACTCTCGCAAATTAATAATAACTAATAAAAGAATTTCCTAATTTTCTTCTAGTAAACATAAGTTAATCCGTTTGTAATAGATATTTTATAAAATTCGGGATTGGTAAATCATTTAAGTTACTCATAGTAAAACCAGAGCCCAACAATTTGCGGAAGATTCTTATTTTTCTTGTAGGTTAAAAAGGTGTTGTATTCACTGTCAAGAAAGCCTGACCTGTGAGGCAGATATGGTAAGAGGCTCAGGTAGTACAATCCAGTTGACGTTTTCATTACAAGGAGGGTGCGTTAGTGAGCCGATGTACGCGTAATAATTCTCCTCGAATGTTGGTATAATCCACTCAAGCGGGAAAGCCGGAATAGTAACACATGCTCCTGGGCTTGTTATGTGATGCAGATTTCTTACTACGTGGTCCAAGTACGGATTATCCGTACGCGATATCTATACAAAATCAATAATCGATCAAACATTTTTTAAACGAATGTTAGTGGATCAATAATTTATATCTGTAAGGCGCGTAAAAACCAAATAAATAATATTAAAGAAAAACATTTTTTTATGCCTAATATGTAATCATATGTTTGATAAACGAATCGTGTCCAGTTTGTAGGATATATTTTCTAGTATAAAAATATAAAGAAAGCGACAGCCGCAGATTCTTAACAATCCTTTTTTCGAAAATTGATGGTCTCCTTGTGAGTATACTGTGAAGACTACTGTGAATATATTATAAAGCATTCACAGTAAATGCTACGTAATTTTAGGTATGTTTAGACATCATATTTAATATTTGGTGAACATACTTTCAACTCTGATTTCACATTTAGGAAAGAGCGGATTTTTCTACTGGGGAATATGTTTTCCTTTTATAATATTTAATTAGTTTTACATATTTTACCGATGAAAAATCAATCGACTGTTAAACGTCTGTTTGGTCGTTAATGAGTTAATCAGTAATTCAGAGACATACTTCAGTTTTAAGAAAATTTAAAACAAAATGGTAAATTAAATAGAAATCTTAAATTTTAATTACGATATATACATGTAGTAAAAATCGTGTTGTGTGCAACATTTTTTCCTATATCAATACGAAATTATTATACCATTAAAAATAGTCCCGAATTAGTGATTTTCGAATTAGTAAAGGTAAAAATGTTACATTAATAGCTTTATTTGCCTTCTTTATTTTACAATTAAATCCATTGTTACACGTGTCAATTATTACTATACCAAATATCAAAAGGTGAATATGTAACTCAGAACATACATAACCTAAAAGTATAATCCTTTCAATTATAATGGGACACCAGTGTCCACGCAGACACTATCGATTTTTCAACGTTTATACGAGAAGTTTGCTATCGATTTTTCTGTATAGTTTTATTATTCGTTGCTTTCCTAATAATTCAACAAGCGTAAATAAATTATAGTTAATAATAAACTAGTACAAGAGGAGCAGATTTTTCGGAAAATAATCATAATACAATAGTTAAAGTATATAAAATGACAATACCCTGGTGGAAATTCAAAAATATTTTATAGTCGCCAAAGTAGTTTATAGGTATAAAATATAGAAATCATAATATTTTGTAGAAAATGTCGATTAAATACCTACTTTATTGGTATAAAATAATTATACTATATTAAATAGCCAAAAAATAGACACAAAATATGCTATTAAATTTAGCACTCGTTTTTATATCTATAAAAAAGCTATAAAAAATATTTGTAAAAATAACCTAAAATTTAATTTTTAAAGTTCAAAAAATTAAAAATATGTATTGTCAATATACATTTAATGTATAATTATTTACTTAAATAAATTGTTAAAATTTTTTCTTATATATACAAACACTATTTTTAATAGGTAGAAACTAGGTATAAATAATAGCTTAAAAATAGAACTACTATTAAATACCTAGAAACTTTCTATATTATTTTTAAATAAATAGTTTGAATTTAAAAATTAGTATATTTATTTATTTATTTTAAATAAATTTATATTAGAAGAATGCCCTTTTACATATAGTAGCAAAATAATATATTATGTTTTACGGTATAAATAAGTATTATAAAAGTATTCATATGCTTTTAAGAAATTATAATAATATAGAAAAAATGAAGAAGATATCTCTTTGGTAGATATCGTTAAGACCATCACTATTATAATTAGTTAATTACTGCCTAACATCTTATATATATATATATAGATCAAAGAATAAATAACAATTATTAAGATATTAATACATGGATGATCTGTATATACAAGTTCCAAACATTTGCATATGTAAGCGTTGCGTTAGCTTAGTGGATAGAGCGTTTTGCGTTTGGTGCGTGCGTTGCGGGGTTCGATTCCCGGTTAGGGCAAAAATTTTTTCAGCGTTTTTCTGCGTCAAATATATGTAATTAGTGTAAATATATAAACTAAAACAATATAAAAATAAATATAAGTTAATTAAAAATAATAATAAGGTTTCGAAAGAGATTCTTTTCAAATTTTTTTTGAGTTATGTATATATAAATACTTTTTAATTTCTGCATTATTTTTGTATTCTTTAAAAATGCTTTAAAAATCCTGATTGCTCAATTTATGAGATAGGTAAACTATTGTATATTAATAAAATATTGTTTCTGACTATAACGTAATAACGTTTAAGTAATTTATAAGCCTGAAAAATATAAGATCAAACTTATAACTACTTTATAGGTAGAAAATGCCGAATCCCAATAGACCATATTTAATGTTATATTTAAGGACCAAAAAACGTTACACATATAGGAATAAAATAGATATTTTTTATACCTAGAATATTGGTAGTACAGTATAAAAAATTCCTATTTTATCGGTAAAAAATTGTTCGTATTTCCACCAGGGTAATGGATCGCGTTGATTAATGTACATAACTGTAATTAAATAAACGTAAGTAATGCTTACAAGAAACATAAACGTTTTTATATACTAAAAAAATAATTTTTATTGTAACGTGGCAAATCGGATGCACATCACAGAATTTCAGTATTGCCAGTGGACGCAAGCCGCGAGTGCTGACTACGGGCATATAAAACATGCACGGTATTATTGTACACTTAATAATTGTACGAAGAAAATTATGCAATTAATAATTGTACATAATGGTTTAATATTAATTAAATTAATTATTATGTTTAGTTAAACTATTGTGAGCAAAATTTGTACCGTAAATTATGGACTACTTAAATTTAATATATCTATACTATTTAAACTGTAAATATTACCAAACATTTTTTCTCCATGTAGATTTAGACCGAACTAAATATTGCGTGGATATATAAAATAAACTCTTTAACGTTAATAAGAAATCATACTCTATTACAGAAAATAATCGTATGATATTTAACAAATAGGTACACACTAGTCATTATTTAAAAATAGGTGAATAGATTAGATAGAAATAGAATAGATAGCCTGGAAAATATACGTGTCTTCAATTTTAAAACATTAAACTGATACAAATTTCTACTAGGATGTATGCTATAAATTAATTGTATGCAATATATTTAATTTTTATGATTTGTAAATCACCATTGTAATGTTTACTAAAATTATTTATCTGAATTTATTATGTATATGTATGTATTCAAGAAGAGAAAGGTTCTATTAGAAATAACTACTTTATTGAGTAATCGAGAGACAGTCATCAGTTTGAGAATTATCATAAACATTCATGTTTTACAAGAAATATTTATACTTTTTTTATTCTTTTTAATTTATTATTTATTAATAATTATCAACGTTTAGTAAATTTGCTTGGAAAATATAAAATATACTACTCTTTATAATTTGTTTTTATGTTATGTCTCTGTATTACTCAGTAATAAGAAATTTGTAAATTATTTCTATTATACTAATTATCCAAATTTAGATTACCCAATAACAATTGTAGTAACGATTCTATGACAATCTCCTAAGTAACTGTCACTACATACTGAATAGGTTGAATAAGCGTCAATCAATTTCGATCAAATAGATTAGATATGTAGGAGTATTAGGAAATTGAACTTGGTATACACGTGACATCGATTCACGAATCGACACTATTTTGTCGACGTATCGTTAATTAAAATATAGTGCCATCAAATAATAACGTTTTACATATAATCGAAAATATCGCGGGGAACGATCGTCGAAGTAAACTGTAATAAAACCCACCTCGAAAAGATACGACACGATCGCGAGTTTGCATCCGCTCTGGGTTTGATTTTGTTTAGTGTGCAACACCTGCAATTCCATCGCGTATCGAACGTTGTCTATCGTGTGCTCGCTACCCTCGTCGTCGCAGCGACCCCATCGAAACGTTATCGCGTGAAAATCGTACACACCGTCTAACGGTCCACCACGTAAATTTGGTCGCAAGGACGGACTCGGCCAAGATCCGTGAAGTGCGACTGAAATTCGAAAAAGATAAAAATAGTGCACACTGCAGGTAATGTGAAATGTATGGGTACCCGTGTTGCCGTTGTTAGCGAGACTCATAGAAATCGGTTCGTCCATGTATCTGCACCATCGCAAAGATTTTGGTAGGGTAACGACCGTTGCTGCTCGTTCGATTATATTTATAGGGGATTGATGACGTCCTCGCGCTTCTGGATAAACGTTTTTCCACGTATCTGGACCTCCTTCGTTACCGTAAGCGAAAACCGAGGGTTTCCCTTGCGTTGGATTATCGTTGATCGATAGGGCTTGCGACCACTCCAGAAGATCCATTAACAGCAACGCTTATTTTGTTAATTATTTATTACGTAGATATTCTTGTATTTCGACAATCAATACACTTAATCCTGATATTATTGATTTTATCACTGAATAACAAAATTATTATTCAATTATAATTGTTGTTACTATGTTAATAACGATATTACTTGATATGCGATTTATTTATATAGTATTTCCGAATAATACGTAATATCTACTATAAACATACAAATGTATCATGCATAATTAGGTTAACAAATGTCAACGATACCCATCAGAATAGTACTGCTGAAAAATATTAATATATCCGGAAGAGAAAATTCCATGGTGTTCGGTAATAATTTTACGACGACTAGTCCGTGAATTATAAAACATAAATATTACTCGACAATTTATCAATAGAAAAACACTTTATAACCGCCATTTTTGTATATATATATACACACATATTGTAAACAATGACGTTAGGTGTCGAGTAATTCACTTGAATTTAGTAACACTGTTCGAATATATTGTCATCATCTTCTGTCTGTCTTTAAAATCGATCGTTACACGTGTTTAAGTCTATTAACCTCTAAATTTCAGTGAATAAAAGGACTCGTTCAATAGTTTACAATGTCCAAAAAATCGAAAAAAAGTAAGTATCGTACAATATTAACTGCTTATTCCGATAACGATTATTTACGAAAGATATGAAAATAATAAAAGTAAGTATGTTACTTTAGGAGAGCAGGAGATCGTTTGGACGTCAACGGATGGGTTGCCAAAGTGGAATCAATCGCCAGTGGATTTGAATCGATTGTATACAGTACACGATAAATTTCCACCTTTGTATCTGCAAGGACACCTATCGAATAAGAGACTTGCTAAAATGACGAATAATGGGAAGACAGGTTAAACAACAAATATACAATGAGAATTGAAATTTGACATTTAGTTTATTCAAAATAACTATTATTTATAATAGTTTTAATATAGTTATTATAATTAAATAAGTGACTTATAAAGATAATTTATAACACATATTTCTTACATAAAATTTTTGAAAATTATAAGAAGTGAAATACATCCAACCGTTATCATAAAATATAAGAATGTTTAATATATCATATTTTCCCAGTATAATTTATTAAAGAATAGTGAAATGCGTAATATCGATCAAAAAGTTTATTTATATTATTATAGATATATAATTTTCCATGCTTTCTTTTAGCAAATAATATTTTAATTTGAGTCACTTACCTTAGACCTTTGAAAAATATTTAGTAAATTCAATGAGAATATTTATTTGAAGACAAGTGTTTGTTGAAAACCAGGAAGTATCTATAGTAGTTGTAATGTTTAATTTTTAATCAAATGTTTTTTTTTTTAATTTAAGAAATATTTCTTACAATAAGAGCGTGATCGTGAGAAGAAATCTCTGATAGTTTGATTGAATCAGGCTTATTTCACGAGTAATTCGGAATCAACGAAACAATGTCTTAATATTATACCAATATAAACTTATTGTACTATAAATATTATATACAGACACTACTATATTAACGTTTCAATAAAACTTGACATAAAATGGATATATCGAGAAAAACATTTGTTAAAAAATTATTATATCAGGTGGAAATAACTGTCCAAATAAAAAAAATTGAAAAATAAAATCACTACACTGTAATTGTATTAATTTATCACAAATATAGACATTTTAGATATATTAATGTTCTAATAAAAGCCGACATAAAGTATAGATATATTGAAGAAATAACAATTAGCAGAAATTTATAATGTTAAATTTTAGGGCACATTTTTTTCTGATTGTTATATTGTTAATAATGTTTGAACTGATATTCAATCATCCTACCATACATTTCTCCATATTCTTTACGCAAGAAATTACAACCCAAAATTATAATAAAATCTAAGATATACACACTCTTATGCGGTCATCTCTTTATTAGTTCAAAACAGGTATTTATTTACAACTATTCGAATAAATATTATATTAAATTCACTAACCTTTTTATCACTGTACAAATAATACTTTTAATTTATGCCAGAATGTGTAATTAATTTTCGTAAAGATCAATTAATATTTCATTCTATATACGTACCGAATGTGTAATAATATATATATATGGGGTATTCCACGTGAAGTGTCCGATCAAAATTTTAAAATGCCCCAATTTTTGGGTACACATTGCAAATGTTTTTCATAATACGAAAAAATTTTTAGGGTCTGGATGTCAAAGTTCAAACTAAAAAGGAACTTTTCCAGTTTTTTTGCAACACCACTGGTTCATTAGTTCTACACTTTAATGAATTTATTGTAACACGTCATGCTAAAAGCCTGGGTTAAATTCCAATCTCAAGGTTATACATAAACTACAGTAATTTTTTAAAAAAAACTAACTTGCCAAATTGATTGTTTTATCAAAAGTCCAAAAGCTTGGGCCATACATTCAAAGTCTGTAGCATTTATGGCTTCAATTTTAAAAAGTTATGATATTACGAACAAAAATTTCACAAAAATTAACATGGTATTTCCCATTTAAATTTTAAAAAAAATTTCGTGTTTCTTTAAATTATCATAACTTTTCACAGAATTGGAGGCCATAAAAATGCTACAGATCATTTGAAAGGTATTGCTCCAAGCTTTCTTTTGGACTTTTGGATAAAAAAATCATTGTGGCGAAGTTAGATTTTTTCAAGTTGAATATTGACATGTAGTTTATCTAACATTTACCTTGAATTAGAAATTCTAACCCAGAAGGATAAATTCTAGACATAATTAGCAACGAATTTTAGATATATTAATGTTCTAATAAAAGCCGACATAAAGTATAGATATATTGAAGAAATAACAATTAGCAGAAATTTATAATGTTAAATTTTAGGGCACATTTTTTTCTGATTGTTATATTGTTAATAACGTTTGAACTGATATTCAATCATCCTACCATACATTTCTCCATATTCTTTACGCAAGAAATTACAACCCAAAATTATAATAAAATCTAAGATATACACACTCTTATGCGGTCATCTCTTTATTAGTTCAAAACAGGTATTTGTTTACAACTATTCGAATAAATATTATATTAAATTCACTAACCTTTTTATCACTGTACAAATAATACTTTTAATTTATGCCAGAATGTGTAATTAATTTTCGTAAAGATCAATTAATATTTCATTCTATATACGTACCGAATGTGTATAATATATATATATGGGGTATTCCACGTGAAGTGGTCCGATCAAAATTTTAAAATGCCCCAAATTTTGGGTACACATTGCAAATGTTTTTCAGAATACAGAAAAAAATTTTTAGGTACTGGAATTTATTAGTTCAAAAGTTATTCTAACCTCAAAAAGTGAACTTTTTCCAGTTTTTTTCAACACCAGCTGGGTTCATCGCTATTTAACTCAAAATCTATCAACTTTTACTATAGAATATTATATGTAACATTCGTTGCTAATTATGTCTAGAATTTATCCTTCTGGGTTAGAATTTCCAATCTCAAGGTTAATGACAAATAAACTACATGTCAACATTCAACTTAAAAAAAAACTAACTTCGCCACAATTGATTTTTTTATCCAAAAGTCCAAAAGAAAGCTTGGAGCAATACCTTTCAAATGATCTGTAGCATTTTTATGGCCTTCAATTCTGTAAAAAGTTATGATAATTTAAAGAAAGACAAAAAATTCACAAAAATTAACATGGTATTTCCCATTTAAATTTTAAAAAAAATTTCGTGTTTCTTTAAATTATCATAACTTTTCACAGAATTGGAGGCCATAAAAATGCTACAGATCATTTGAAAGGTATTGCTCCAAGCTTTCTTTTGGACTTTTGGATAAAAAAATCAATTGTGGCGAAGTTAGATTTTTTCAAGTTGAATATTGACATGTAGTTTATCTAACATTTACCTTGAATTAGAAATTCTAACCCAGAAGGATAAATTCTAGACATAATTAGCAACGAATGTTACATATAATGTTCTATAGTAAAAGTTGATAGATTTTGAGTTAAATAGCAATGAACCCAGCTGGTGTTGAAAAAAAACTGGAAAAAGTTCACTTTTTGAGGTTAGAATAACTTTTGAACTAATAAATTCCAGTACCTAAAAATTTTTTTCTGTATTCTGAAAAACATTTGCAATGTGTACCCAAAATTTGGGGCATTTTAAAATTTTGATCGGACCACTTCACGTGGAATACCCCATATATATAGGTATATACGTATGTTAACTATGTCTTGATCAATAACTTCTTTGCACCTTTGAACTGCGAGAGGTATGCTTTTGATGCATCGTGCTCTATACGTTCTCTAATATAAACGCGTTTGCTCAACGTATTGTAAAAATGTCAAAGAGGAGAGGTACGGTCAAAGGTATAAAAGCAGGCATCACATCTTCCTCGTATATAGTGACAATTGGATTCGACGGAGAGGGCTTGGCTGGTTACTTGATTGGCGGACCACTCGAGGCTGCGTATCAATTATCGAGCTGCAATTTCGTTGGGGCGAAACCGACGCGCGTGGTGCTGAGCACACCATCGACGGAACTTGGTACATAAATTTTCTTTACTTCGACTACAACGATCCGATAAATAAAAATATATCAGTAAAATTGTTTTCAAGAAATTTTTTAACGTCACGTTGTCTATACATATATATATATATTCCATTTAAATATTAATCGATCGAGACTCGAGAGTACATAGTAGAGTTTCATTTGAATATTAACATGATAATTTACATTTTATTGTTATGGATTATTACGAAACACCGGGAACTCGTACACGCGTGTATATTATTATTGTAATTGTATTATTAATTGAATTTATTGAAATGCATTTCCAATCTCAAGGTTAATGACAAATAAACTACATGTCAACATTCAACTTAAAAAAAAACTAACTTCGCCACAATTGATTTTTTTATCCAAAAGTCCAAAAGAAAGCTTGGAGCATACCTTTCAAATGATCTGTAGCATTTTTATGGCCTTCAATTCTGTAAAAAGTTATGATAATTTAAAGAAAGACAAAAAATTCACAAAAATTAACATGGTATTTCCCATTTAAATTTTAAAAAAAATTTCGTGTTTCTTTAAATTATCATAACTTTTCACAGAATTGGAGGCCATAAAAATGCTACAGATCATTTGAAAGGTATTGCTCCAAGCTTTCTTTGGACTTTTGGATAAAAAAATCAATTGTGGCGAAGTTAGATTTTTTTCAAGTTGAATATTGACATGTAGTTTATCTAACATTTACCTTGAAATTAGAAATTCTAACCCAGAAGGATAAATTCTAGACATAATTAGCAACGAATGTTACATATAATGTTCTATAGTAAAAGTTGATAGATTTTGAGTTAAATAGCAATGAACCCAGCTGGTGTTGAAAAAAAACTGGAAAAAGTTCACTTTTTGAGGTTAGAATAACTTTTGAACTAATAAATTCCAGTACCTAAAATTTTTTTCTGTATTCTGAAAAACATTTGCAATGTGTACCCAAAATTTGGGGCATTTTAAAATTTTGATCGGACCACTTCACGTGGAATACCCCATATATAGGTATATACGTATGTTAACTATGTCTTGATCAATAACTTCTTTGCACCTTTGAACTGCGAGAAGGTATGCTTTTGATGCATCGTGCTCTATACGTTCTCTAATATAAACGCGTTTGCTCAACGTATTGTAAAAATGTCAAAGAGGAGAGGTACGGTCAAAGGTATAAAAGCAGGCATCACATCTTCCTCGTATATAGTGACAATTGGATTCGACGGAGAGGGCTTGGCTGGTTACTTGATTGGCGGACCACTCGAGGCTGCGTATCAATTTGCCGAGCTGCAATTTCGTTGGGGCGAAACCGACGCGCGTGGTGCTGAGCACACCATCGACGGAACTTGGTACATAAATTTTCTTTACTTCGACTACAACGATCCGATAAATAAAAATATATCAGTAAAATTGTTTTCAAGAAATTTTTTAACGTCACGTTGTCTATATATATATGTGTGTGTATATATATATATTCCATTTAAATATTAATCGATCGAGACTCGAGAGTACATAGTAGAGTTTCATTTGAATATTAACATGATAATTTACATTTTATTGTTATGGATTATTACGAAACACCGGGAACTCGTACACGCGTGTATATTATTATTGTAATTGTATTATTAATTGAATTTATTGAAATGCATTTGCGTTCTTGGTGTAATACAATATTAATATTAATCAATTGTTTTCCATTAATTTTTTGTGAAAAATTAATCTTTCTATTTTTGTTTAATAAATAATATTTATACATATATAGGAGATATGCCATTTATTAATTTGATTAATTGGATACATTTAATTACATCTCTCTTTCCATAATGTTTATTTGAAGGTTTTCTATGGAAGCTCAAGCAATGCATTGGAATACGAATTACGGGGCTATAGGGAACTGTTACGACAAAGTTGATGGAATAGCAATTGTTTCGTTTTTATTTCAGGTAAACGAAAATTTAAAATTTAAAAGTATTGAAATGTTTGTTAATATTTTAGCTGGTATACGATGAGTGATCTCCAATGGAAATTTATTTATTCCACATATTCAGTATACGTTAGTATGAATATTCTTTTGCATATTGTACGGAGAAAAAAATATTGTAGTAAGAATTACGATGTCACTGAGTAATCGAGGGAGAGATTTGATAAATCATAAACATTACCACGTTTTATAGTAATAACATACTACATATCTGTTAAGTTTCCCAAAACTTGTAGTAAATTTTGCTTATAAAAAAATTTTTTTCATTTGTTCCCCAATTACTCAATGATATTAATATTGATAGTTGGAAATTTATCGATTTTCTCGAGTCAAATAAGAAAAGGAAAAGTGAAGTACAACTTTAACACATTCTTTCCTTTTGTAACGTTTCGGTGGTCAATGTCAGGTAGTATAAAAGATTTTATTTATAAATAAAACAGTACAGCTCGTATAATAAAAAATTGGAAATAATATAAGATAAAAGCAAAAGATTTCTCAATTGGAATAAAATTTTTATAGAAACAATGTAATAACTCAATTTTCACGGTAGCTTTGAGTGACTCTTTCATTTTAGTGAATTTAGGAAAACGCATCGACTATTCAAGAAATATTAACCTAAAAAGACTCAATACGTAATGAAATCGTGGTGTCACGGTAATTTTTACATTACTAACGAAATATTCTGGATTACTGTATTATAAATTAAAAAATATTTCTATTTGTTAAACAATATGCTATGTAGTCTAGTATAAAAGTTAATAATTCAAAATTTTAATATACTATTTATTAATTTATTAATATTTATAACAAAATATTTATAAAATTAATAAATTTTAGCAGTGAGAAAAATGGTAGGATAAAAATGAGCATATTTGATAGTAATGCTAGGATATACTCAAACCATCTCAATTTTTGTTATAGTTTATAGTAATAATCAAAATACATACAGTAATATTTAAAGATAATTTTTGGGGTTTATTTTCGTATAGGTAATAGGTTGTCCTGGAATATCAGACAATAAAGATTTCAGCATTATCACCGATAAATTGCGCAACATTGCGATTCCAACTCGTTCGGTTGATCTTCCTCCAAGTTAATATAATAACAAATACCGTAACTCACGTATAATTAAAAATTTTATAACGTTATTCGATTAAATTTTAGATTGCTTTAAATGGATGATGGAAGCTTGCCAAAGGCCAGGTTATTACACGTACACCGGGTCTCTTACGACCTATCCATATCCACAATGCGTCACTTGGATTGTACTACCACAACCAATTGAAATTTCAGCAAGACAAGTAAGTATTTACTTTTACCGTTATTTTTCTAAATAATATAGATTTTCGTTTATTTTATTATACATATTTAATAAGAATGCAAAGTACATTTTGTGTTAATAATTTTGTAGGCCGACGCGTTTCGTAATTTGTACAATGTAAGAGGTGATAAAATACTGAACAATTGTAGACCGGAACAAAAAATTCGCAATAGAAAAGTGTATTTTGCAGTTGATTAGAAATATTAATATTGACCATCATTTGTTTAAATTTTTGTCGTTGAAAAATTTTCGATACTCTAAATTTGTATCTCTTGGTTTAACGTGAAGAAAATACGAAATATACGTTTCGGCATCCAAATCTTTGGTAAATACACACGATATTGGCAATGGCAACAGCGAATCAATTGAAAAGTAACTATATTTTTCAAACAAATAATTAACCACGCGTTTTAATTTTGGTATAGTTTGACAGATAACCAAAAAAGATAAATTTAGGTTTGTCGAGAAAAAGACAATCACCGATCGATCTAAACGACGATATTGCACGTCCGAAATGTTTGCGACCTCTAACTTTGATCGGGCACTGGCTAAACGACGGAGATGCAACTTTGATTAATACCGGAGACGATGGTACTTGTATTCAATTACAACATTTCTGATGTAAATTATACATTATTTTTAATTATTTTTTTTCCTTCTCAATATGTTTTATCAACTATTATAAATATTACAACGTACAGTAATATAAATGCGATAAAATCAAGATCCATATTCGTATGTAAAGTACACGTGTACGGTAAACGTTTCAGTGTTGGTACATTTGGGTGGTGAGAGAATCCCATCGATCGTTAAATGTGGTCCGTTAAACGACGATTATGAATTTTATAACGTTCATTTCCATTGGGGGGAAGACGACTCTCATGGTTCGGAGCATAGCATTAATGGAACATGGTAATATATTTAAACATTGGTCAAATTAATTTTTCTTTTTAAAGCTAAATTTTAATACCATCATTTGAAATTACAACAAATTTTACATGTTGCAACGTGAACATCGAATACTTATGCATTCTATATAAATAATTGAACGCGTAACCCATAAAGTTATATCACTAATTAATTTCTAGGTTTTCCATGGAAGCCCACGCAGTGCATTGGAATCGAAAATATCCAACTTTTGAAGAATGTTTGAAATACGAGGATGGACTGTGTATTCTAGCGTATTTATTCCTGGTAATCAATATTTTAAAGTAGCATATTATTTAACAGTTGTATTTACTATTAGACAATTATTTTCATATTTTCTAAATTTATAACTTTCAGGTTAAAGACTTGTGCGATTGTAAAAATTACTCGTCATTTGAGAAAATTACCGATAATTTGAATCATGTGGTTGATCCCAACTCCAAGTTCAAAATTGCACCCAGTGAGCAATCTACTTTCTTTTACATATTTTCGTCTTACGACTCTCCTTCCATCCTCCACCAAAATAACTTTTTAGTCAATTGATAAAAAATTATGCTAAATTACATACAAATATTTAAATTTTGTTCGAGAAACGTATTTTTTTGGTATTATTATATCTTAAAATGATTTAACAAGTACCTTACTCGCCAACGTTCGTTAGGTTGGATTTAGATAAATGCGGAGAAAAATGTTTGAACAAATTTTACAAGTATTTGCGGGTAAATTTACTATATTTTAATGTAAATTACACTTGCTTGATTTATGGCAATTATTACAATTTTAATAATAATATATAATATATTTTAATAATATTATTTTTATTCGTGATTTTATTTAATAATTTTTTACAACATCTATAATGTAAAGATGCATATGTTAATGTCACGAAGCCACTTGTTGTAACATTCACTTAGGACCGCTAAACTAAAAATGAAACGTCCAAGATTTTCCAACTTATTATGGGTATGTGTGCTTACATTACATCAGATTTCGAAATAAAAATACATTTACTAATTATATTCTTCAATTATTATTTGTTTTATTCAAGTTTAAGGGGATGCCAAAGCCACTTTAAAAATTAAAATTTCGCGCCAAAAATGAAATCGATTATTCCGTGTTTATTGTAAAACTAATTATTTAAAATAAAAATAGTTTAAATGAAAAGAGTTGTCCCCCCTAGCTATCATAAAAAGCAACATTTCTGCCAAGTGAGAGTAAATAACATTGTTTCGTTTTTCTAAAAACTTTGACCTACTAAACGAAGAGATTATGTTTTACCATTTTTTAGTAGGTCAAAGTTTTCAGAAAAATGAAACAATGTTATTTACTCTCACTTGGCAGAAATGTTGCTTTTTATGATAGCTAGGGGGGGGGGGCAACTCTTTTTTTATTTAAAATAATTAGTCTTACAATAAACACGAAATAACACGAAATAATCGATTACATTTTTGGCGCGAATTTTAAATTTCTAAATTGCCTTTGGCGCCCCCTTAAACACTGAACGGAGGAATTAAATTAACGTATAAATTTTAAAGAGTATCAGAAGCAAATTAATATAATAGAGGAAAGGGATATTCAAAATGGGATGTCAAACTCAAATTTAACCCATCCCCCCTTCCTCATTAACTGAGCTAACATAAATATTTAGCAAGTGTAATATAATCAACACTTTTCTGTAAGAAGTTTCTAGAAATCGCGATTGTCATCATGTCATAATTTGCCTTCGATTCAATATTATATAATAGTCTGCTAAACTTCGTTCAAAAATATCGGTGCATTAAAAAATGGCTGCGGAAAGAAATTGAAGTGAAATATTCTTTATAATGTAATATTAGTCTTTATAAAAAATAATTAATAACCAAAAAATTACCCAATAAAAATTTATGAATATTTCTGCATTATAATAACTAGTGATAAATTTATTTTATTCTATTTTTTTATATATATTATAAATAAGCTTGATTTTTTTGGGAGGGAGGAGGAAAAAGGAAAATGATTCCCTTTTTTTTAATAAAATATGAGTCAAGCAAAATTTTTATTTCAATTTAATATTGTTTAATAACAAAAAATGAATAAACTCTCCGGTGATAGTTATTAATTATGAACTATTTGTAGATGTATTGTGCTGGATGCGAGAAGCTACTCGATCAGAATTTTATTATTTCTACAGAGGTTCGTACAATAAAGACGACTATCCCGAATGTGCTTTGTGGATAATATTTCCAAAGGTCATCCCTATACGCGCTGATCAGGTAATATAAAAATGTAATAAAATAAATTATTCTGTACGTTAGTTTTCACGTTAATTCTTTTACTTACAGTTGGCCGAGTTTCGCAAATTGAAAAACAACAGAAACGAGGAAGTAAAATCACGTCGACGCGAGATTCAACATCTCAACAATCGAAAAATTTACAAAGTGAACTCCTGACTCGTATAAATGAAGCATTCAATAAAAAAATACACCACTGTTTCGTATTTATGTGTCGATTTTATTTTTGTTTAAATAATCGTGAGATTCGAGGGCAGCACTAATTGCACCTATTATTTCGCACAGCGAACAAAAAATTCTCGTATAAAATATTTCTCGGTACATCGCGATGTTATTTTTATCCGTTGTAACGATGATTTCATTTTCATTGTCTCTAAAATTTACAGGATCGTGATTACGAATTGTCAAAACCAAAGATTTATTTTTAATGAAATTCATTTCGTCGTCGAACGTACTAACGAACGCGCAAATTAATCGGTACACAAGTTTTTTTCTCGAGTAAGTTGACGGTGTGTACAGAGCATTAGGCTCAAGAGATTCGATGCAAATCTGTTGAAATCGTGTCAACTTCCAAAGACGTTCGTCCGGATCTTCGATACTCCAGATAATCGATCGCAAATCGTTCAATGACAAATTCCATTTTTCCTTTTCCACAGCGTTACTCATTATTTCCGAGTTGATCGTCTTCAATTCGTTTACCAACACAGAATTGTAATGATATTGTGGATTTCTGGCTTCGTAAAGATCGCGTTCCGTAAAATACATATCGTAAGGTACATCATCGAAGCGTCGTTCGGTCGTCGCTTCGTCTAACATGTCTTCTACGATTTCTTTTATATACAAATCTCGTATTCGAATCGTCAATTCCTTTTTTAAGTCTTTGTACTTATTGTTTTCATTACTTTTCCAACTTTCACCGGTAGACATTCCCCAAAGACGCAATTTAAGCGTTCCTGGAAATATTTTTGGTTCGGTAATGAGTTTCCAAATTTCCATTTTGACTCCCGCGCGATCTGAACGAAACCAAATAGGAATTTCTACCGTCTGTCCAGGAAGGATGGAAATACGATTTTTGTTGAAAAAATAACAGCTGTCGAAACGATCGGGAATTGGACTCGGTATGATTTTGGGCGTTGTATTTCGCCAATCTACGTAAATTGTTTGAATTCCCTTATTTTCGAGAACGAATTTTTTTTCGCTTATTTCGTTCGATTGTGTTAAGAATAATAAATTCCACATGACGGGTGGCATTTTCTTCGGAAGAATCTTGTACAACTGGTTAGTGTCGAAAACCGAATAGACGTATTTCTTGTCATTCGCGTCGTCTTTAGTTAAATGTAACCGATTCGCTTTTTCGTGCGATACTTTCTCGAAGTAATAACTTTTCTCTAATACGAATTCTCTGTTTTGTATTTTCAAAACTATTCGCTCGTCGGGGTTGTTTAAGTATTTTCTTTTTGGGTCGTTTGTCGTAACTGTTATCACGGGAGTATTGACGTAACTGCATTTACGTTTGCCTTTAAATTTATTTCCGGTAATCATAAGACTGTCTATCTCTGGCTTCTTAGCTTCCAAAAATTCTATATCCTTCTCGAGCTCTACTGTGCGTTTACGAAGGTAGTCACCATCTTCCCATGCAGAACTTACTGAAATAAAAAATTATATGAATCATGAATTCCAAGCGATTGTTACTCCAAATCTCGTTAAAAGTGCAATTTCCAATGGCAACAGGCTCTAGTTTACTAACTATTTTTGTTATATATTAATTATAGTTCGTTTATCAGAGTTGAATGAAAGGTAACTATGTGTATTAACTTTCTATATCATTTTACACGTAAGAAAACTTATTTTTCTCTTATCTTTGATTAATAAGTTACAGATATTATGAAGAAAAATCATAATAAAATAGGGGGAGCACTCGACTTCTGAGAATCACTCTAACGGAATGTCAATCACAACTTTAAAAACTTTGTCAAAAATTCTAAATGTTTGTTACCATTTCTTTTTATTATTTACCCACTTGTTTCTTTAAAATTAGGCACAAATATTCATTACTTTTTGAGAATCATCCGTTACCAAACATTTAAAGTAAATTGCAAGTCATTAAACATAAGTTAACGAGATGTCGGACCCAAGTTACAGGGATCTACACCTTTCAACATAAGAATTATCTTGGAAATATTTAATTAAAAATTTTAAAAAATTCTTATACATAGTTTAAAACAAAGGCAAGGTCATGGCGTTTTGATTTTTTGAGAAAAAATAAATTTATTAGTAATAATTAAATAAACAATTTACGGTCGGTAATTACTAATCTAAAAATACGGCATGAATTTTCAACGCAAAAATCAGTATTAAATTACAGATTTAAAAATCTGAAAAAATTTACATATACTGTTTAAAACATACCTAAGGGCAGGGCGTTCAGGACTCTTTCAAAAATTTATTCTTTTATTTATAAAAAATATTAAAAATAACCATTTTCCGAGTCCGACATCCCTTTAAAGTTGTAATTATATGTATAATAATTGCAAATTTTGGCAAGCAATTCTTGGTAAAACTATAGTATATTATGACACTGTTGTGGGAGATGGTTTTCTACCTTTCTCGAGGTTGTTCGCGCGAGCGAAGCGAGTGAGAACATCGAGAAAGGTAAAAAAAAACATCTTCCACAATAGTTTCATACGATATTTTATAGCATTAGAATCCAAAATCTTAAATGAAATTGGGATATTAAAATGTTATAAATTATTTTAAATAACTAGGGCAACAAACCCTTAGAATCTTATAAATCAATGCTTTTTGTCTATTATTCAACTTAATATGATATTTTACCTCGATAAGATAGGGAAGATAAACATTGAATATTAGAGTACACATTGTATCCACTGGGCCAATAGAGACGAAAAAGTAATTTTATTGAAATAAATATAGTAAATTATGAAAAGCTTAGACAATATTGCTCTTCATTTGACTATTATCAATCATTGTGCTGAATTTCATACAAAAATATTAATGCATTTGACTGTTAAATCTATAATAAGAAAATACAGAGTAAAACTTCCTTACAATATAATTCTATATACACTGATATTTTTTATTTAAAATTATACTTAATGTTGGGTAACATTGAAATAAAGTAATGATGGTTTTTCAATAATTTACCATATTTATTTGCCTAGAAGAGATTATTTATCTCAATTGACTTTAATACCCCTTAAGGAGGGGTGAAACTCATTATATTACCGACCGAGTCATTTAATTTATCTACCGAGATGTAGTATATTTTCAAAAGTAATTAAATACACTAAAGTTTAAGCAAAACACGAGAACATTAGTTCTGGAAATTTTCGAAATGTTTTAAACATTTTTGGATATTACTACGGAGCAGCTCATATTTTGAAAACAGTAAATCTTATTAATGATTACACCAATCACATTGAAACTTAGCTTAAATATAGACTAGAGCTTAGCAAAGGGCAATTTTTCCTAGGTTTTCCTTAAGTTTCACAAAAATAGTATTTCTCCGTCGCTATATGATTCAGATGATAACACAACGAGTTTGAAAATCTCTTAAAGGGAACAGCCAGTGTTAAAATTGAAAAAAAGCTATTAGCAATAAATAAATTTTTTCATAACAATTGAAAACATTTCTTAAGTTTTTAAACAAATTATATTATTATTAACTTTTATTAAACATTTTTTGGCCAACTTATATGTCACATAATCATTTTAATTAATTATAAAACTGTATATTCTGTTTTTATTTAATGGACTTACTGCAGGATATCTCATGAACCATTTCATAGAATAGGCTGAAATTTAACATTAATTTTTAAATATGATTTTAATCCACGTGAATGGAACAGAATTTCAATAAAAGTCTAAATATTTATTTAAAAAATTATTTAGCTCTTTTTTTTATATAATTTTACAATTTTTTTAATTAATTTGGTAATAATAATTCTTGTATTACAACACAATCTGTTCCGCTCAAGTGGATTAAACTCATATTTATAAGTTACTGTTAAAATTTCAGCCTGTTCGATGAAATGGTTCCTGAGATACCCTGCGGTAAGTCCATTATGGAGAAAAATCAGAGTACGAATTCTCATAATTAATTAAAATAGTTATGTGACATAAAACTTGTACAAAAAATTTTAAATGAAAATTAATACTAATACAATTTATTTCAAAAATAACGAAATGCTTTCACTTGTTATAAAAAAAATTATTAATTATTAATATTGAATATCTTTTTTCAATTTTAACACTGGCTGGTCCCCTTAATTATTAATTAACAAATTACAAATATAATAGTCGTTAGTGCATTAGATTACGGTTAATCGTCGAGGCATTTGAATCCGATGTAATCAAATTCTTTTCTTTTTTTATATAATGAGGCAAGCCAGTTCTCGTTAGAATCGGCGGGAGGTTTCTCGAAAGCCTGCTCGTATTTGCAATCAAATCGTCCATCTCTTCTTCATCGTCGTTATCCTTGGCGACATGCAAACGCTCGGGTGGTTTCCAAAACGCTGGATTACCTCGATATTTATCTTGATTCGTCGTCTCGGTTTTTACCGCCGACTCCATCACACATTTCGTTTCATTTTTGCTTCGGACTCTTTCGTGCGCGTTTAAGGCTAAATCAATAGGTTCGCGGTTTAGTGCAGCGGCGAGCCGTTTCTGCCTTTGTTTACGATCAGCCAACCAATGTTTCCAATTTGCCAGTCGACGATCTTCCTCGAATGGTTCTTCCTTTATCACTGAGGTGCACGTGTTTATCGGAGTCTTGTCTCGTAAAAATAACTTTGATTGGTTACTATTTCGACCGATTTTACGCGCGTGATCCATTACTTACGTTTCGAACGATCAATTCGTTTATTCACAGAATTTATTTATTTTCCTCTTTTTCGGAAGTCATTGAGTCTATCTCTACCTTCTTGCCAGAACTAGTTTGATTAAAGGTTATGTTTCCAATATCCAATATTTAACCGTGTCTAAAATGAAGCAACCTTCAATGGAGTCCGACATCATGAAGTTTCTTTTTCCATTGGTCAATTCCGTTGGACTAACGTCTAGTAATTTGAAGTACGCTGAACAGCTGTTTCCTCCCGAGCCTTATTTATCCCTTAATTACCTTAAATGGTTTAAATGTTTTGTTTCTACGATTTAAATTCTAAACTGTCGAGATTGATACTACCGCCACAGAGTCATTTGTTGATCAGCTAAGGCAAAAATCTGTACGTTCACAGAATAATTTTATATTAATAAAAGGCTAATAATTATATATATTTTGACGTATATATAAAGTATAAGTATTACATTTCCTTTTAGTAATTTTGGAAAAATAAAATAACTTCTATTTTTAAAGTTAGCAACGAACTAAGAAAAAAAAAGTAGAAAGTACCAATTTTTCTGATCAAGAAATTTTCGGTACATATATCAACTCCTAGTTAAGTATACTATCCAATTATTGATTATTTCATTTTAAATTGTATGTAGCTACGATTGGATTTATGTAAATCTTATTATTTTACAATATACTAATCAGAAATTGGTTCATGATCAACTATCAGGTACTTTACGGTATATAAAATGTGTAAATCGACAACTTTACGCTTTGATATATGATAAAAAGAGTAAAATGTGACTAATATATGAATTCATTAACAAGTCAATAATGGCATAGTTTACCGATTTTTAAGGTCCTTAAAACGCTAACATTTGTACACTTGTCACAAAAAATATGGTTGCACCAAAGACTTTTTAACCTCGTGTATTTGAGTACTCAGCTTTGGAGAGGAAAACGTACTCGTCTTCAGCTCGTGCTAGCTCACCTGCCGTGCACCACTTTACGCTCTTGGCACAGAATGTACTATTAATAATAATTTTTAAATACAAAATATAGTACTCCTTAGTTGGAAAATATATGTTTTCATTGGAGCAATCTTGTTCGAGAAGAGAGAAAATTAATATTTATAAATAGTGTATAAAAGTCGTAACAATTAAAATTTGTTCAATAAAATACAATAGACCACGTAAAAATATTGTATGATATCGATGGATAGTACTTGGTTGGAAAATATATCTTTTCATTGTAACAGTTTCGTAAAAGAGAGGAAAAGAATAAAAGTATAGATAGCGAGCATTACGATGATGGAACTTGGAAATACAAAAGACGTTCTTTCTTGATATTTGTTACAGGTATTATTCATTTCATGGAGACGTAAAGTAAAAACGTCAGATTTTATGCGTTTTTAAACATTCTGCTACTATATATATATATAATTATTTGAGCGCTATGAGTAAATAAATTTAAAGCTAAATTCAATATTAATATATACAAATTCGAATTTATTAACATTTACTTGGTATTGACCGATCAAATGATGATAACTAATTACAAAACAATTTGTTGTAAATATCGATTGACTCGCACAGTTTCATTTACAAAATAATCAACGATAAATTGATTAACCTCAATTATCATTATCATTATTGTTATTATTATTATTATTATTATTATTATTATTATTATTATTATTATTATTATTATTATTTAAATAATAACTATAAATTCACCACCAAGGGTAACGTAGCATTTTCCAAAGCCAAGAATCGATATCGCTATTTTCGTACAGGCATTTAGGTCAAAGAACTAACTATCTATCTATTTATCTATTCGTGTATATATATATATATTATCGAATATTTATATTTTATATTGCACGTAAAGGGTGTATACTAGAAAAACGAGTAATAAGAATTAGAAACGAAAATTATTATAGAAATTTAATTATCTTTTTATTACGAAATGTTAACAACTGCATCTACCAGTATTTGAATTTTTTTATACGGTTTTTACATCAAACACGAATAATGTTACTTCACTATACAAAAAACAATTATCCGAGACAGTTCATTATTAAATAAGTGAACATGTACATATTTTATAATAAATATTTCATTATTAACGAATTTCCAACGTTTCAAATAAAAACAATCACATATACAGATTTTACTTATTTCACAATGTAATTTTGTAAAAGAATAATCGATTGGATTCGGTTTAAAAAAAGAATAATCCATCGTTGATCGGTAAAGTCATTTTCTTCGACGTCGACGTCTTTTGATACGCTCTCGCCATAACTGACAGTCGGGGTAGAGAGTCTCGCAGTTACCTCGGCCGAGTCCCAACACTGATGCTTTCACAGACTCCAACATTGCCGACCAAGGGTTGCGATTCAACACTCGTCCTGAAGCCCAACTCATCCCTAAACTGTTAACATTGAATTCTACTTTGGTGACTTTTTTTAAAGCTTTAAACGTATTTAAGGAAGTTGTACAATAAAATTGTAGATTGTAAGGTGATAAAATCATTAAACATGAATTATTTATTTGTTTGTTTTTTTTTCACTTATTTGTGTGATTTAAATACTTTGTTCGATAAACGTGTTGATAAATATTTCTTTTCAGAGCAAAATTAAAATTGGGAAAAAATCCTCATAAATTTCGAGATTATCAGCTGATAAATATCCTGGATCTTTTGATAGAAATTTAAAAATATTGAAGGTAATTAAAAATATAATTTGAGTGTAATACAGGTATTTTGTTTTTGATATATGTATGTTTATATCAACTCGCTATTTTATCGTTTAAAAAACGTTACACTTATACATCTGACTTTAGAAAATTAAGAAATAAGCAAATATAGTAAGATTGGCGTGCATAAAATTAATCCGTTAATAACAATAATATAATTGTTGCATTATTTGTTATTTATATATATATATATATATACCAAAATATGATAGAAAGTTCGTAATAATTATTAATAGCCAATTATGGTTTCATCTAACTTAAATAATCCTCAGTTTCTACTGGGATATTATATTTTTTATTTTTTGTTTTGTGTGAATAAACTTTTCATAATTATAATATGATTTATTTAAAATCATCAGAAAGTATTTAATGTATATAAAGAAAGCGAAATTTATGATCTTAATTAAGTAATTAAATTTTTTATAATTTCAAAACATAAATATTAGAAACTTCTAAATCTTATTTATATATATTCAACTCAGAATATTTTTAATATTAAGAAGAATTTTAAAATTCTATTATTCTATTATATTATATTCCAAATTTAATTCTTATAGAAATAATTATATTATTTTTATTTTTAATTCTATTATATTATATTATTAGTGCAATTTTATTAAAATCCTAAATCGAAAATATTATAATACAACAAAATAATTGAGGGAATGTTAAAATTTCATCCTCTCTAGTTTTCAACCGAGCTAAGTAAAGAATTCAATTATTACTATTAATAAAATGTGATTGTATTTTAAAAAAATAGACATTTCTTTGTTTACAAACGAATGACTTGTCAAATACTATAATATTTTATAAATTATAAGCGAATGATTGCTTTAGCTGTGTAAGGTTTGGAAGGATAAAATTAGACTTTGGTGGCCCGTTTCGATGATCGAGAAGTTACTCGGAGGATTCGATAAAAATGGTTATACATTCACCTCCACACGGGAATCCAAATACGGCGACCTCCGTGAATTTCCCTGGAGAAACGATTGTCTTCGCAAAGAAGCCTGCGCAAACAATTGCCCGAGTCAGCCTGAGCTACGAGGAAAGCTTCGATCGAACGCAATACACGATGCGACAGTTCGTTAAGTTCTTCGTTATCCGTGTAACCAAGGGTCGGGGTATCCAAAGCGTGACGTTTAAAACGCTGATCGATATCCGTCACTATAGCTGCCGTTGTCGTCATCGTCATAGGATTCTGAATTCAGGAAAAGATCGATCATTTGAAAGTATTGTAATAATTTATAGTGAAAGGTATAAAAAGAAACTGACCGTAATGTTCATAAGCAGTTGGATAACGAATAGGCCGAAGGCAAGAAAAGCAAGGGCGGTGAGCGCGATCTCGAAAAAATCCTTGATCGACAAATCGTGTCCTTTGCCCTTACCGTGATAGACCGGGGCGTGGTGGTAATCCTCGTCATCGTCGTGGCTCGGTAAATAGATGTGCTGTTCATGGATCGTAGGCAAGAAGTCCGCGTGATGCGAAGCGACCGGCGGCCCGTGACCCGGCGGACCGTGCATCGGCGGACCATAACTTTGGTAACCGTAACCCGTTGCTGACGACAACATGTACTCACCTTGTTTATTTTTTCGTATAGTTATCATCATACCAAAATGCCACTCGTTACTTATTCTACGTTCACGCACTTTTCTTAAATTACAATATATGTAACGTGATGATCGATTAACCATTTGTTGCGTGATCTATTTTACTTTAAGCGAAATACATTTTTTTCTGATATCTAAACGTGTTCTTCTGGAGTAGTCAAACTTTTCAACAATTACGTTGTATTCATTTTCTTCTCTTAATCAAATATAATGCGTTAGCTATATGCACTAGTAGTGGTGTAGTTAATATATTATGTGTTATAAACAAAAATATGAGTAAAATACTACACTGTTATCATAAAAAAAAAGATTTTTTAAAAAATTGGATATTTTAAACGTGTTCAATAGAGTCTGTGTTTCATGTTTCCTGATTCGGTGATCACGAATCCATTGTCAGTTTTAAATACACAAAATTAAGAGGCATTTTTCTATACCTTTTCTTTGAGTATTTCAAATTTTTGGTGAATTACCCGTTATATTAAATTCATCGTTTTGAAAAACTTGCAACGGATAAAATCGAATATTTGTTATGCCACAATGTCAGTGTAATTGGTATTTTACGAAACGTGCAACAAAGGGTTTATTTATTTCATTTTTATCACATACAGTTTTGCTCTTTAAGCGGATGCCATATAGTCATACCTTATACCCATTTACCGACATTATTAATTTTTCGTTTTATGCAGTAAATTTTTGTTTAATCGCAATTTATGAACACACCTACATTATAATGTAATACATAGCTCGTTCGTATTCTTCTAATGAAAGGGAAATTCGAAAAATTGTATTGTCGGTAATAGGGCATCCCCTTAATAATGGTAAACTTACATGGGGAGTGCACGCACTCCGGGAAACGGATCTCATTCTAACTTTGGAATATCTTTTGTAGTAAAAAAATGTGAAGAAACCTGAGTTATTGACATCTAATAATAGTTTCAATGAAAATTACTTCTACTTCAATCGCTTACAACTCTAAAGCAAATAGAGATAGACACTTAATACCAAAAATCAGAAAAAAGTTAAGATCAAGTACATGCGATTTAAAGAAAGAAAAAATTAAAATCGGTAATTTTAGAGCAAATATATGCAGAAAATAAGAAATTAAAGTAATTTAGGCTCAAAAATTCGATAAACTATTCATACTAAATTTTGGTTAGAATATCTTTAATTTCTTATATTTTTCACATATTTGCTCCAAGTTGACCGATTTAAGCTTCATTTTTTAAGTGTCTATCTTTATTTGTTTTAAAGTTATAAGCGATTAAAGTAAAAGTAATTTTTATTGAAATTATTATTAAATATCGTATTACTTTCGTAAGAGTGGCCATTTGGACAGCAATAACTCAGCTTTCTTCATATTTTAAAATTACGAAATATATCCCAAAGTTAGGATAAGATCCGTTTCTCGAAGTGCGTGTACATCCCTTGTTAGATTAAAAAAATTTGTTTGGTTTTTTTATCTATTTTTTTTTCTTATTATTTTATCGATTTTTGGATTTATTTGACATTTTTTGTTAATATACTTTCAAGCGATTGCTACAACTTACATAGTATATCTCTTTAGATAAAAAAAAAGTTTAAATAAAGAAAAGCTTATGAAAAGTTGCATCAATTATTTTCAAAAACATTGACGAAAAATTTCCTATGAATACAAAAATTGATGATACGTAAGGGTCATTTGGCACCGAAACGTTCAGAAATGTTTATGTTTACCCCAAACATGCATCTAGAGTTTTAAATAATTAAGTTGGACAACAATAAAATATTATTTTATATTTTCTCAACCTAACCAAACTCATCTTGATCTACTTTATATCAATTAATTTCAAATATAAATAAAGTACAAGCAATCTAAACGTCAGTATAATTCGTTGCGTAATTAATTAATAGATAATTTGGAAAATCTATACAGTAGCATCTATAATATACTCTATTAATACGTTATACACGGAGAAAAGTATATGATTAAAAATTACCCTTGTCTTTAGTAATGACATCGCAGACTATTGTCAAATCCTAATAAATATCTATACAATATTAAAATTTGTACGAAAAGTTCCTATTTTTACCATCTTATATCTATTTAAAATTATATAAACTATATAGTCATATTTTTAATTTTTTTACTTTGTGATTTTTTAATACCCGAGTTTATGGTAATTTGTAATAAAATATTTTCTTCCGTGTAAGAAAAAAAAAACAGTTAGCAATTAATTGTGTAATATTATAATTACTTCCTGGTTTTCCTATTTTACCCGTGGATATAGGACCGGGCATGGCGTATCCTGTCAGCTCTCCCTCAAATTCTTCAATTTCTCCTTCAGGTTCAGGATCTTCGTGAACTTCGTGTTTCTTAAGTACCTTGTGCGGAGCATAGTGTCGATATATGTCATCTAAAGTTGTTGTTCTGTATGAATATTTCATTGCGTTCAAATGATTGCAATAAATATATTTTCAAATGCACATATAATCTTTATTTTATAAAATATAATTACTTATACTACACAAAGGAAGATAGTGTATTAAAAATGACGATAATCTTCAGTAATAAAATCATATGCTATACCTTCAGTCCAAATAATTACTATAATTATAAACGATAAACGTTAAATATTAGATAAATATATTAAATGGATCTTCTATTGATAATTATAAATTTTCTAAAAAAATTGTGTAATATTAAATTTATTTATTTCTAATAATTTATTGTATTTTAACATTCTATGAGTTCATTACTAAAGACTATACAATAATCCTTAATCATACATTTTTCTCCACGTACAACAATCCAACACTTGCTTATCCGTTTCTTTACCTATGTAACCAGTCTTTGTATTTCGAGCTGCCTTCGTCGGACAAGAGTTTATCGTGCACCGTGACATTTTGATCTCCCAAAAAATCAGGTATCGAATTTTGCAATGGTAAATCGTTCCTGCGTTTAACTCGTACCGTGCCAACTTCTTTAAAAATTTCCTCCGCCATGTAACCATGGCACAAATACTCGTTCATACGTTTCCTACGTAGCGTTAACAACGTATTTGTTAAATTAAAATACAATTTTTAAGTAATAATTAAAGCAAACAAAATATACCTGTGATACTCCATTTCGTCAAAAGCTTTGATGAACGATCCATCTACTTCGAGGACGTCGGCTGATCTCGAAGCATTGTTGTTGTTATAATATTGATCCATTAAAAGAAACGAACCAGGCAGCAAATCGACCGATAAAATGTCATTTTGATTGATACAGAATTCAGTACCGTCGTCGTAACACTCTTGGGACTTGATTAACTCAACCCAAATAAATATTAAAAATACGTGTAACATCATACTTAACAAAACACTTATTTATACCCACATAATTATTTCAATTATAACTATTTTTTTTTGTTTTAATATTTTTATTTGTTTACGCTTCGATTAAAATTCAAACTAAACGAAATAATTGTGTGCAACATTATATCTTTGTAGATGTACGTTTTCAAGTCGGTCTTGAAACGTAAGAAGCAGGATGAAGACTGCGTCAACAAAGCTTTAAAAAGACACGCTCAAGAACGTCATAATCAAGTCGGTCACCTGAAATAATTGGGATAACCGTAAGAGGCATTCCCAACACTAGAGACCCGGAAATTATCCTAAGAATCGTAGGCGTGAACACTTTGTCACTTGTACTCGTTACATTTGGCACGTTTACCTGATCTATTTAAATACATTTTTAATGTTTTAACTAGTTTTTTTCCTTTAATAATAAAAAAAAATATCCTTTCGTTATTTTTAAAGGAGAAACTCTTTTTTTTAATTATAAATTAATTAAGGAGATGTTAAAACTATCTTAGAGTAATCATACGTTCTCTAAAAGCTAAAGAATTACAAATAATAAAATAACAAAATATTTAAAAAATTTTGACTTAGATTGAATTTTAAAGATTTTTTCTAAATAACGAATTGTAAACCAATTAATAATTAATAATCTTTTTGTGTCGCGAATGATTAATTATAAAAAATAAATAGCTATTTCAATTTTTTGGTTAATGTCGAAATTATTGTTTTTACAAATATATATGTTAGACAGTTTCTAATTTTATCAATAATTAAAAAAATTTTTTTGAGGGTTCTGTATAGTCTAATAAGAAATCTGTGAAATTTTGTTTCAATAATTAACATTAGTAAATACATTAAGTGATGAGAAAGAAAATAATCAGTCTATTTAAGATGGACCACGATTCCAATTTTCTAAAATTTATCTCTAAACGTGGAATGGTTCACTCGTACAAATTTAGAGAGTAATTTTATCGAAATTATTAAATTCTGAGTTGATACCGATACATTCAATTTTGCTTTAAACGAGTCATTTTTCATTCAAAGTATTCCAATACTCTCGAAAGTCATATAAATTTTCTTGAAATGTTCTATCAGTGACTCGATTATTAATGTAAACTACTTATATTATTGCTTTCTCTTTTCATATGATTTTTTGTAAAAATATGTACGTTTTTCTAAAAGTAGAACTAGAGAACTACGCACACAATACATGAAATTTTATACAGCTGTCAAATTGGCTGAAAATGTAGTATTTTGTAGTTTATTATTTAGACTAACTAACCAAAATGATTGTAGACATAAAAAAGTTATGACGTGTCAGACTAAAAATCCAGGAGATTTTATTTGACGTTTTCAAAAAACTCATTACCTATACAAGATAATTTACTTGCCGTCACCGTATAATAACTCACCGCATTCATAGACGACCTATAACCTTCAATACCTCGAATTATATGAACTTTAGAATTTTGTGTCTATAAGCTCTTTGGGTTAAGAAGTCATAAATTACAAAAAAATTAATTTTCAGCTAGTTTGTCAAGCAAAAAATGTTTAACATCTTATATTTCTGGCATTGAGTTACTCGATGAAAGCCATTTATGGTAAATTTGAATTAGATTATAAATTAACAAGTATCATGTAACTAACTGTTTGTATTTCAATAAATGGGTGAGTATGGTACAAAAGCGTTTCGTCGCTAAGAAGAAACTATAAATATTTTTTACCTATTTCTGTATTTGAAATGACTATTTCATACTTAACAAATGTGGAGTGGAATTTTATTAATTAATAAATGTAACAATTACGGTTTCACGCTTATTTTCGTTGTTACTCAACGGATATACACGACTTTTCAACATATTACGGGTAGGGTTTGATTTGTCGAAGGTTCATTCAAAATGTGTGCGATATTTCGAATTTTAAAAATGAGAATAACTTTTTTGTTATTTCGAACCGAGAAAATATAATGATCATTACTTCGAAAGTAATAAAAACGTCAGTTATTTTGTATTAGGTGCAATATTTCGTATTCCAAATAGTAGATCAATAATTTTTTACATTATTGCCTGTTCGAATATTCGGAACGAATATATAAAAATTAAAGAATGCATTATTTTCAAAAATATGATATTTATATTTCTCTTGGTTCTAAATAATAAAAATGCATTTGTAATTTTTGACATTCGAAACAATGCACACATTTTGAATGAGCCTGCGACAAATTGGACCCCACCCCATATTACTCGTAATGCTACACAAAATAGAATTTAGACACCAAAATTCAGTAAAAAATGTTTTAATTGTTGATAAAAATTAAAAACTATTGTTACTACCTTTGACATCTTAAGTTAATTAAAATAGTTTAGAACATTCGACGTGTATAACGATTAAATAATGTTTTAATAATGTCTTACGATGAGAGATACTGGAAAGTAATAAAAACAAATGTAGTATCCGTTAATAAATTATGAGAAATTAATTAGATTGCGACTTTTTCATCCGTGACATTGATCAATAAGTGCAGTATTGTAAACGTTCGTGTCCCATAAACTAGTAAAATTTAATATTAATCGTTTATATTTGCTTAATAATTTAATAGTTTATTTTTAAGTATGTTTATACGGTATTTTAAGGGGACCAACCAGTGTTAAAATTGAAAAAAATCGATTCAATATTAACAGTTAATAATTTTTTTCATAATAATTGAAAGCATTTCTTAATTTTTGAACAAATTATATTATTAACTTTTATTAAACATTTTTTGGCCTATGTATATGTCACAACTATTTTAATTAATTATGAGACTTCGTACTCTGATTTTTCTCCATAATGGACTTACCGCAAGATATCTCAGGAACCATTTTAACAGTAACTTTTAAATATGATTTTAATCCACTTGAGTGGAACAGACTGTGTTAATATTGTAATAAAAAAATTATTCTTACCAAATTATTTTAAAAATTCAAAATCTGTAAAAACAGCTAAATCATTTTTTAAATAAATATTTAGACTTTTATTGAAATTCTGTTCCATTCAAGTGGATTAAAATCATATTTAAAAGTTAATGTTAAAATTTCAGCCTATTCGATGAAATGGTTCATGAGATATCCTGCGGTAAGTCCATTATGGAAAAAAATCAGAATATACTCGCGTAAAAATGTAAAACTTATATCAACTTAATATAAAGTTTATGTTTGGCAAAAGTTAATATTGAATAGCTTTTTTCAATTTTAACACTGGCTGATCCCCTTAAGTAAAACAACACGGTTACATACTTTCATTTTTAATGTGTTTAGTTGAATGATGATCATTAAAATGGGCACCGCTATGATTTATTGCATTTTATATTTAAGTAATAAAATTCATAACGTTAATTCATTGGAAATTGTCAATAAACTCTGTGAATTAGTGAATTATACTTTAGAGGAAACGAATCGTTACGAAGTAGCTCTATTTACATTTGATAACAGAAATAAATTTTTTACTGGGAATAATGTTCGAAATGTCAATGTTGTAATTAAATATATAACTTCTATAACGAGTACTCACTTAATTGCTACACCGTCGATCAAAGGCGAAACGCTGCAGATTTTGTCAGGAAAACCTGCATTCAAAAATCCAAGAAGTACAACGTTGTTCGTATCAATATTTTCCGGAAATTCGGATAAACGGAATTTGTGGAGATATTTGTCGGTTTACGTAAAAGAAAATCTAAAATTCATCACAAACTTATCACCAAGCGCAACGAGACCGAATTACCTACTGATTTTAATGGTTAATAGAAGAATCCCATCGGAAATTACGAATCATATACTACTAGACGCATGGGTCAACAAATTTTTAGACGCGACGATAATTCAGTCTCCGACAAACGACGAAGAATGCGGTAACAAAACGATCGTCCAATTTTACAATCCATTTTCGAAATTTTACTCCAGCAATTGTTACGTAACCGGTAATAATATTTTCCCAAATAAATTGCGAAACATGTACAGGTATCCTCTAAAAGCATCTCTCCTGTTACGTTCACCAGCAGTGAATTTCGAAAGAAACTCGAGTGGTTCCCCTGTGAATATAAACGGTACGGATTATCGAACTATCCTGTATTTGGCTGAAGCTATGAATTTCACCGTAAAATTGATATCGCCAAACGTTACCGCTTACGCTGAGGCGGTAACGAAACATCAGCTCAATTTATTGGACCTGATAGCACAAGGAAAAATCGATTACAGCGGGAACCAAGTTTACCTCCACTTAGCTTATCAAAATCATAGTCAACGCAATTGCGAACAAAGCATTGGATTGTGGCTAGACGATTTCGTAGCTTTGGTACCGGTCATGCCGTCTCAAGATTGGTGGGTACGCTACAACGTCTTCTACATAATTCTTTACGTCGTTGGACACATTTGCGTCTTGTACTTTATAACGAAAATTTTGAAATTCAATCCAGCATATTGGCAACCGCAGTACATTCTCCAAATACTCATGAATTATCCCATGCCGAGATCACCAAAAAGATTAATCGAGAGGTTGACATTCGTCTTTATATTTATTTTGTCCCAGCAATATTCAACAATCTTATACGCCAAATTGTCTGGTATGCATTTGAACGATATGGAGACCGGTCCGTTTTTCTTTCTTCAGGATTTGCTCGAAGGTAACGTGACGATCGAAACGATCGACAAGTACGTTAATATAACATTCAACAATGGTGACCGTGTTCTACAACTTTTGCGAAACAAAGTCAAATTGATCAAGGATGTTATGGAATGCCCGAAACGAGTGTTGAGACATAAGAATATCGTTTGCTTGATGGACAGCTCGGTAGCTAAATTTAACGTGGAGATGAGCAGTCGCAGACGTTTGTCTAAGATGAAAATAATGAGACACGTTTTCTGGAGTGCACCCAAAGGTACCCTCTTCTCGAAAGCTTCGCCATACGTACCTCAATTCAACATGCTATATCAAACGATCGCTGAGTTCGGATTCTTTTACAATTGGTTCATTTATTATAAAGTAGATTTCAACGAAGATCCTTCGTCTTTCTTCCACAAAACGTTGGATCATTTTTTAAGAAGAAAATTAATCATAATTTGGCTCACGGGAATCCTGATCGCATCGACTACACTTATCGGCGAACTAATCGTAAAGCACGTTTCCAATCATTTGTAAATAGTTTATATCTACTCGATACAATTATAAAGAATTGACCAGCGCAAAATACAATTATAGAAAATTGTGAGTAACTTCATTATTTACAACATGATATTAATTAAACGAGTTGTACATTGTAATGGAAGTGTTATTAAATAAATTAACAAGTTTAAATAACATTGTTATATTTGAAATACCTCGTACTTACAATCAAATAAAATTGATAAATGTCGCATTGGAAAAAAAACGAAAATTTTGCACAAATAGATGTGAAAAAGTACATTTTCTTTACGAAAATGATTAAATATAGTTTTTATTTTTCAATTATTTGTATTTTAACTCATTTACTAGAAAAAAGAATACTTTAAACGAGAGCATAGTATTGCTGTTTCCTATGATAAAAATAGTAAGCATGAGTTACCACCAAATAATGCTTAAGGACATGTCAGACTCAAATAATAGTCATTTTTTATTTTCTTTTATAAAGAAAAGAATTAATTTTTGAAAATATTCTGAACGTCATGTTTTAAACAATATATCCATATTTTTCATCCATAATTTAAGTAGGGTGTTTTAGTTAAAAGTTTATGTCTTTATTATTAATAATTACCAAGCAAATATTCTTTATTCAATTATTATTAATAAACTTGTTTTCTTTATAAATCTAATTATCAGGCTCTCCTATATACTTCCTAAATTATATTTTAAATATACTTTTTAAGTTGAAAAGTGTATAGTTCCGTGTCATTTGGATCCGACATACCCTTACATTTATTAGTTTTGTAAACATCCTTTTAGGAAAAAATTATTCCACTATTCATAATTCAGTAGAAGGATTAATTTAAAAAAGTTATGTAGAAAATACTATATGATTGACGTATACCTTTAAATATTACGATCCTTTTATCTGTCTAATAATTAATCCAAAAATGATAATAATGGATAAGCTATGTTTTTTTAAACTGCATCAGAGCTATAAGTAATTATTCTAAGGTTTTATATTATCGAATCAATGATCTATCATTATCCTAATAATAAATAATTTGGTCAGTAGTTTATACTTATGGTTTCTTCCGTCAATAATTTTTATTTTTCAACGTTTTGGCTATATCTCTTATTTTATGGACCTCATATTAAATACCTAAGCCAAGCAAGTTTCTTGTTAAACCCTGCGTAACGATTATTAGTTACAATTATATTACAGTCAAAAGAAACCATTAGTGTAAGTTATTGAACAAATTATTAACTATTTGTCATCAGAATCATAAAATTGAAAACTAATAATAAATAAATTAATTATACACATATACCTATTTATACATATTAATGTATAAATATATGTACATACTTTAAATCTATACAATCAATAAAATGTAGTTTTGATCAATAAAAAAAACTAACAATTCGTTAACTCAAATACCTCCACGTTTATAATAATGATGAAAAATTTATAACGATAAAACAATAATTACATTTTGACATATTAGAATAAATAGAAACAATTCAACATTGGCATAGTGTAGAAATATTAATAAATCTATGTCTCAAAAGTCTTTGAATTTATAGATTCTCCGTTCGTTGTTGGATTTGCGAGCCACTCGTAGAGGCAGTGCCAGTTTCCTCGGGGTTGGTAGTGCTCGCGGCAAAAACGAGAGGTGTCGCTGCGTAGTACGGCAAGAGAGGATACTGCGCAGGTGGAAAATACGCTGGTGGAAAGAGACCCTGTCGATGAGCCATTTTTAATCGAGATGTCAATTGTTTCTTCCACTTTGTACGTCGATTTTGAACCCTTACATTTATTAGTTTTGGAAACATCCTGTTAGGAAAAAAAAAAAAATAATTCCACTATCATAATTCAGTAGAAGGATGAATGTAAAAAAAAGTTATGTAGAAACATCTATAGATGACGTATTACCTTTTAAATATTTACGTTCCTTTATCTGTTATAATTAATCCAAAAAATTTGATAATAATGGATAAGCTATGTTTTTTAAAAACTCATCAGAGATTATTAAGTAATTATTCTAGGTTTTATATTATCGAACAATGATCTATCATTATCCTAATAATAAATAACTTTGGTCAGTAGTTTATACTTATGGTTTCTTCCGTCAATAATTTTTATTTTTCAACGTTTTGGCTATATCTCTTATTTTATGGACCTCATATTAAATACCTAAGCCAAGCAAGTTTCTTGTTAAACCCTGCGTAACGATTATAGTTACAATTATATTACAGTCAAAAGAAACCATTAGTGTAAGTTATTGAACAAATTATTAACTATTTGTCATCAGAATCATAAAATTGAAAACTAATAATAAATAAATTAATTATACACATATACCTATTTATACATATTAATGTATAAATATATGTACATACTTTAAATCTATACAATCAATAAAATGTAGTTTTGATCAATAAAAAAAACTAACAATTCGTTAACTCAAATACCTCCACGTTTATAATAATGATGAAAAATTTATAACGATAAAACAATAATTACATTTTGACATATTAGAATAAATAGAAACAATTCAACATTGGCATAGTGTAGAAATATTAATAAATCTATGTCTCAAAAGTCTTTGAATTTATAGATTCTCCGTTCGTTGTTGGATTTGCGAGCCACTCGTAGAGGCAGTGCCAGTTTCCTCGGGGTTGGTAGTGCTCGCGGCAAAAACGAGAGGTGTCGCTGCGTAGTACGGCAAGAGAGGATACTGCGCAGGTGGAAAATACGCTGGTGGAAAGAGACCCTGTCGATGAGCCATTTTTAATCGAGATGTCAATTGTTTCTTCCACTTTGTACGTCGATTTTGAAACCACGTCTTTATCTGCACCTCGGTCAAACTTAAGCATTTCGACAGTTCCATCCTCTTGCTCACGCTCAGGTACTTGTCGATCTGAAATGTAAATTAATGTAAACATTTGTCAACTATAAAATAGGCATTTTGAATAAAATTAAGTAAATAATATTCACAGTGGTTTTTTTTTAAGCTGAAACAATATTTTCTCACTCTTCTACTGTTATTCTCATGTACGAGATTGAAAACATCTCTTCCATGTCGTTACCATCAACAAGGTATTTTCATTAACTTTAAAAAATGTATTTTAACAAATAAGTCAAAACCAAATGCATAACAGATTTAAAAGACATTAGAAATAATTTTGGCCAATTTGATTCGGATGTAGACATTTGTACATGTATTTAAGCAGATTGTTTCGAAAGCAAAAACAACCTTATACATAGAAATTAATGTAGTAACAAAATGCCTTTTTTATACAAAATTTAACTGTTGGAGCAAAAACTGATTAATAAGTCTATAATTAATGACTAAATAATGGTTTTAACTAACCCCGAAATTCTCAATTTCTGGTCAATTTCTTTTAATTCGAATCATATAAACGATATATCACAGGATATCGAAATCTGTCCAAATACATCGAAATATGTGAAAGTATATCATCGAGATGTGCACTGACTATATGAATATTTGTAACAAATTTTGTATTGGAAATGCTTCTATTATTAGTAAGTATTTAAAAAGGTCATTTTGAATTCGAAACCTTTTCAAATAAAATTAGAAATATATATTTTTTAAGGAAAATCGGAGTAGGCATCTTCACGGACTGACACGACGATATGTTGATGTTAGTGCTGGCAACGTTTACCATCATTAATAGGAATCCTCATAGAAATACAAGTTTTTTCTCCTTTGATCATTAAAATAGTAATATTTATTATAATATTTTTCTCAGTATTCTAAGGAATAATTGATTTATATTAGTATAATCGAGCATACAGTTTTTCGTTTGATAGAAAATTTCAAGTATTTAAAACGATCGAAAGTTAATTATCATTATATTAAATAGAAGATTTATTTTAAATTTTTATATTTAATTTATAAAACAGGTACATTTAATGAAAAATGTTAAGCCCAATTTAAAATAGTCTGATACATTTAGTATTAAGTATTCTTTTAATCGAAATGAACATATTTAGTTTTATACTCGAAACTTACTATATTGAACGATGATAAATTGACTCAAAAACGTTATGACCCAGCAAATTAGAATAGAAAATTTTCGCGTACAAGTATACCGAATTGGCATAGATTATACGAAAATTGTTGCGTGTTTCGGAATAATGTGAATTAAAATGTTATATTTGAACAATATAAATACCTTGAATTCCGCTTCGAGCCTTTCCAATTGTTTGGCACTGTAAGCTTGTCTTGGTTTCCTATCGATACCAGGTTTACGCGATCGCCTACCGCCTGGTTTCGGTGCTAAAAATAATATAATATTCTTGTTGTTTACACCGATGAAAAACTCCAGTCTATTTGCCGGCACGTTTCAATATGATAAAATAAAATATTGCGTGCACACACCCACATACACACACACAGACACAGAGACACTCATACAGTGCAACACGAAAAAGTACGATGCTAAGTGTTAAACTCGCGTCGATGTCATATACATATAGCGAGTTTCAAGATTTACAGCGACGTTAATGAAAAAGCCGACGTTAAATACAATGCTCGGCCAAATTGCTCGATCAACAAACCGGTTGGCTAGCTTTTGTATACCTGCGTGCCTTACGAGATACGAGACGACGGTCACTATTTGTCGAGCGACACCTCACGGAAATCATTGTAGAAACAGCTAGTTGAATTACTTTTTGACGATCTGTTTAGCGCGTTGATGCGATTATAGAGTCAAGTGTTAATTTTCAAATGATTACTTTTTTGATATTCGTGCTTATATTTATCGATTGTTGGTTTTACGATGAGAATTTTTGTTTCATTACTTTACGTTCGCTCGTTATATTTCAATATTCTCTCGAAATTTATTCGAGTGAATAATTATCCTTTTAGAGTCCACCCGGTCAGATGATTTCATTAAAGTGAAGCTAACGAATGAAATCAAACATAAATTTTCATTTTCTAAGTTATTGTCGTTCAGTTTTGTTGAAAGCTTCAGTCACTTTTACGTACTTTAACGAATTTAAAGAGTTACCAGGCTTGCCTCACACAGAAATTAAATTTTTTTCTACAATGCACAACGAATATCTGTATCTACGTAGATATAACTCCAAATAAACAAATAATACAGAAGTAACGATAAATACGATCGGTAATTTAAAAAAAAAAAAAAGTTGCAACATTTTAAATACTCAAAATTGACGTTTTGCGTCCCCGAGCAATTAAAAAAGAAACTACAGTGTGAATCGACAGCGAAACTCGTCAAACAAACAAAGACACCTATGAATATTCTACTAGGAAGATTCGAAATGTTAATGTCGCCAGTTTACCAAACGATTAACGCCTGTTAAGACTCGGTATGCACAAGTGCCGGGTAACTCCGCGTAGCTTGCGAAATCCATTAACATTTTTTTATCGAGCCTCGTATACTTGGAACCTCGTGTTTGCCAAGGGTGATTATTCTATGAGGGCGACGAACACGCGCGGGTCGTTTATTCTATTTCCTAGTACTCTCTAAAAATAAATTAGTGAAAATTTCACTAATTTGCTTAGTGAAAAATATTTCACTAAATAATTAGTAGTTTTTTCACTAATTAATTAGTGAACTGTTTATTGTCACTAATGAATTAGTGAGTTATCACTAATTAATTAGTGAATATTATCGATTAAATTTTTTACAAAATAATAAGTCAATTTTTCACTAATGAATTAGTGAATATTCACTAATTCATTAGTATATATTCACTAATTAATTAGTAAATATTCATTAATGAATTAGTGAATATTCGCTAATTCATTAGTTATAGTGTAGTAAATGATTTAGTAGATTGCGCGGCGCGGGTCAGTACTCGCTTGCTTTCCTTACTGTGCAGACGTCTCCTAGCTGATCGTATGATGTAAATTGTAAATATCAGTATTATTTAAATGAAAAAGGAATCTGCCTTTACTTTTATTTGTTTAAAGTTTACTATTAGAAAATATAGATTATAAATTTAAATTATATATCTTTAAAATCAGTTATGTGCAATATGATGTATATTTACATTTGTAACTGCGCAGTACCTATTGTATCTATTGTAAAATTGCTTTTTTCATTTCGACATAGTGAGCGCATTAATAATTGGCATAATAATTTCTTACTTAGAGTTGTAAAGTTAATAAGTATTTTGCCTAATTGTTATTATTAACAGGCAAGTAGTCAAGTATGATAAACTCTTTTAGAAATTTCAATATATAATTGGATGAACAAAAAAATAATTTTCGTTTTTGCGCTATCGAACTATTAGATAATAGATTCCACATTAGATTATTAGTAATAATTGCAAAGTTAATAATTATTTAGAATCAATAATTATTTAATAAAATGTGAGTAGTCATGTATGTTAATTAGAAATTATATATGTATAGATATGTGTATAACATTATATATGTATAAATACTAAAACAAATAATAAATTAAAAATATATCCATATTTTTGAGATTTTTAAAGTTTTTAAACTTTTTTTAAACTAATTACTTTAGTGAATGAATGCACTGAATACGTCTATTGTAAACCAATATTTAAATTAGTGATTTTTCACTAATTGGATTAGTGGGTTAATGCAGAGAATAAGGCATTAGGATTTACTATTTGAATTAGTGATTTTTCACTAATTGGTTTAGTGGATTTATGCAGTGTATACATCCATTAGGATCCGCTATTTGATATTCACTAATTGCTGTAGTGTATTTTATACTAATTGAATTAGTGCATATTCCACTATTTGAATTAGTGGCTATTCACTAAACATTAGTGACCTAGTTATAACTATTTGAATTAGTAATTATTCACTAATTAGTTAGTGAATATTCACTAATTCATTTTTAGAGAGTATGTAGAAGAAAAAAAATTTCACTCGCACCTCGTTCGAGAGCGAATTTTGGTTAGACTGTGACTTTTTCTTGCTTATTCACTTTTTTTTATTCTAAATATTTGATTTTTCACTATTGGGTGATTTCCTTAAAAAATAGTTCACATTTATTACTATATCTACTTTTATTCGATTAAGCGATATACACGAATTTTAAGGAAATATTAAATTTGACGTTGTTTCGCCCATTATTCTGCATGTGTTGAAACAATTAATAATTTTAATGTAATTAATTAATTTAATTTAATTATGAATTTTAAATCAGATATAGATGATGGATGTTTAGACCAATTATGTAGGTATACACAGATGACAAGAAAAATAAATAAAAATGTTCATGGTAAAATGTTCACGTTCACTACTTTATTAAAAATTAAAACGATTTCTTCTGCGTGAGTTCTGAATTTAAAAGTTAAAAGAATCGGTAAGAAATACAAAATAGCCCTTTTTAGTCTGAAATCATTAACAATTTGTTACGTTATTTTTCTTTGAAATTGTAATAAAAATTTAGATTCCAAAATCTTGAAGATCTTGAATAGTATTTTTCCTCAGACGAAGGCGCTTTGAATACTTACGTCTTTTATTTTAGAATTTTTATCATAGTGTCACCTAAGTTTTTATCTACTCTAAAGAATAATCGTTTAAATTTTTGCAACAATGGGATTATCAAGCGACATTGAATATTGTATATAATGTAATATTTCTCGATAAATCTTGAACAAGAATCATTTAAATTATTCGATGGTTGAGCTCATAAAATCTTCAAAAAATAAATTGCACATGCAGTTTTAAAAATTTAGTTGATTAAATTTAATGGTATTAGAAGGGGGAGGGCGGATATTTATGTAGCGTAAAAAATATTACGCGTTAAGTGGTTAGAAGAAGGCTTGTGATAGGTCTATAATTATTGTAAACACGACATTAGAGAGATATTCCTTGTATGCCTCACTAATTGAGTGGGAGAGACAGAAAAATGTCCGAGAAGATTTATGAATGTACTCAAGAATTTAGCACCTCGGTTGTAGATTAGAGAAGAGGTGCTGATAAATGAGTCTCTAATATTTCAATACAAAGAACAAAAAAAAATACTGTAAAAATTTTGATGGCTTGCCTCCCTATTTCTTGTTGCCAAGTTTATTATTATGAAGTTTTAATTTTGACACTGCACCCAACACGTAAGAAAAAAATCTCGAGTGTCCGAGTAATGGAAAATTTAATGGATAAACCGCAGTTATATAATTACGAAACGGTAATAAACGATCGAAATTGAAGATTACGATATGGGAATAAGTTAAAGGTTGGTGGTGCACGTTTGGCTCGTTACCGTTATTAATTGATCGTAGCGCCAGGGCTATTTTCGCGAACAATGGGAAAAAGGGGGCGGGCAGCCACTTTTCTCGAAGCTCAAAAATGCTGCGTAACACGCAACCATCCCATCAGAAGTACGCATTAAGGATAAACAACTTTCGCACCTGAGGGAATCACATCCCTTTTTCACGCTTTCGTTAAATAAACCCCGTATCTTCTCCTTTTCTGTTTTCACGATATATTCATATTTCATAAACAATTTCGAAAAAATAATTCTAATTAATTTTTTTTCGCAAAAACTATAGATCAAATAATAAAATTTATAAAAACTAAAAAGTGTTAGAATCACTCATAGAACACACTCAAAATTTTTTTAATTTTTAAAGCATTTTTTGTTTTTTGAAAAATTTGAACAAATTTTATCAAAAAATCCTGAAAAAATTTGAGTGCTCTTTAAGTGATTTTACGGCTTTCTGTTCTTATAGGAATTTTCTGATTTAACACATAGTTTTCAAGGAAAAAAATTGAAGCTAGAATAACACTTATAACCAGGTCAACTTTTAGTTGAGACATCATGGACGCTAGAAATTCACTTCCTGGGGTTCGTTGCAAACGTTTTCCATATTTTACAGTTGACACAAAAAAAATTTCATAACTTTTCAATTAATTGTTTATAACAAGTAGGGCGTTCGTTTGATCGTAAAATAAATAACTGGATCGGAAAGCTGATGAAATTTTGTACAAGAAAATCTTTTTTCCTCATTTGTTTAACACCTATAAGCAGATGATATCTGCCGCTCAAAAAACCGTCCGACGAGCGTCCGCTTGGGCCCTAATGAGTTAAAAATATTTCGCAGTATTTTATTTAAAGTAACGCCGAAACTCACAGTGAATTTAAACGTATGGCGTTAAAAGATAATTATAGAGTATCAATACCTCGAGAATATCGTAAACTAAAGCGTTTCACACGCTATCCACGAATATTGAAGTGTCGAAGGAAAAAACATGGATATAAGAGATATAATGTGTAAAATCCATTATATTTACCTTGGAGGCCGAATATTTGACCAGGTTTCGATTGGGCGAACCAGCTGTTGTACAGGAGCGATGCTGATGCGAGGGAGGCTGCGGAATAACCGGAGGGATCGACCAAATTAGCTTCGGAAAATTGTAGATTCGTCGTGGGATACAATCCACTGCTCATCCCTACACACATATACATGTATTTATATATATATTAATTGCATAGCACTATATAGTATGTGTGATTAAGTAGTTAGATTCATTTGTTTACGAATCGGTATGTGAATAAGCAGCTCAAGCTTCATCAAATTTTGATAAACAATATATTAAATAAATCTATTTTGAAATAGTCAAGATTTATACGTTTAATAGAGATTTAATAAGATTTAACGATGTATAACTTCTACATAAAAGAAAATTTCTTTATAGACATAAAATATATGGTGATAATTAATAGTTAAAGAATATTCATTTTTATTATTTACTATTATTCATCGTTTTAAAAATCTATTTTGCATAGCAAAACTTAAACTTAGGTTTTTCATTTTTTCAAAATATTTTCTAAAACTCCCTTTCGCATACCTATACCGATTAATACGTAGCATAAATGTATCTTAGTCTATATAATTATGGATAGTTTTATTTATTTTATTTATTTATTTACAAAATTAAATGGGCTTATACCTTTTATATATAATAGTGAGAAGAGAAAAGAAAGAGAAAGATAAAAAAGTAATTTATAATTTAAAAATAAAAACGTTGAAATCTAACTTTAGAGATTTTAAAGAGTGTTTAATTAACCAACAGAATATATTGAAGTAATATGTGTGGTAGAAGATTTCATGACTTTTTTATTCGATTGAAAACCCAACACTTAATCAAATCGTATCTTCCAATAGCATTCTGTGATTTCGCAAATTATAATTAATTTTATACATACAAAAACTATATCTTTATATGTAATCTGCAAGATATTAGCGATGCCCGGAAAATTTGTTGTAATTCCTGTAACTATACAATGATGCAACTATCATTTTGGTAATTCGAACTATAAGGACTTACAAGGTGACCCTTAATATATGTTTGGAAAACGAATCATGCCTAGCTTATAGGATATGGTTTGTAGTACCTAGTATAAAAATATAAAGAAAGCGTCAACCGCAGACTCTGTAAATCGTTTTTTCAATAGTTATACAATGTTAAAGCAAAATTTACAAAAAAGGCTTCACTTTAAATGTTTGTGACTTCTAACCTATCAAATATTGACATTCAAACCGAAGTTCAATGAAAAGCTGAAATAATATATATATATATATATATATACATATACATATAATTTAAAAAGAATACGCTCAAATCCATTAGAATGGAACAAAGTTTACAGCCGAATTAAGAATTTGAAGAAATCAATAAAATTTAGTCTCCAATTTTTGTTAAAATTTCTTCTAATTCGCAATTAGGCTATAACTTTGTTCCATTCTAACGGATTTGAGCGTACTTTTTTAAAATATATCTATTTTATTTTGGTTTTTTATTAAATTTTGGTTTGAGTAGTAATATTTAATAGTTTAGAAGTTACACGCGTTTAAAGAGAAGCCTTTTTTGTCAATTTCATTGTAATAGCGTATAACTTTTGAAAAAACGATTGTTAGGGTCTGCGGCTTTGGCTTTCTTCATATTTTTATATTACAAAATATATCTTACAAACTGGACACGATCCGTTTTCCAAACATATGAGGGTCACCTTGCCAGTTCTCTCAACTTAAATTTTTATCGTTTTCATAACTATTTTCTATTTGGTTACAATAACTAATAAAAATAGTCATTATAACTAATTATTATAATAACACTAATCATTTTTAATTGAACAAATACATGGAATTAGGAACATGTAATTATAAATATTGATTCTAAATAATTACAATTTCGATTATAAAACATCAATTTGTAAATTATTTAGAAAAACTTAAACATAATACAGGTAAAGGTTAAAATTTTACCGAGCGAGAAATGGATTTGTAATTGTATCTTTACAATATTATATTTATTGAAACTATGCTATATATATCAATAACTAAGTTTTTTGTAGTAACAATTACTACGAATTTTAGTTGCATTATATCCAACTATTTGAGATAGTTATGGTACAGGGAGAAAAATTTTCTGATAAATTTATCGTGCTGTTCTAGTAAAAGTGGGACGAAGAACACAGCATGTTAAAAAATACCCAATTTTCAAATAAATTTCACCCTGCTGTTCAGTTAAGATTTATTTGAAAACTGGCTATTTTTTACCCTGCTATGTCTTTCGTTCCAGTTTTACTTGAACAGCACGGTAAAATTTTTCTCCGTGTAACTAATGCAAATAGTTGGGTGTAATTTTTGATTATTAACCTTTGGTTGGCATAACTATATTTCTAGTTGGAATATAACTACAAAAAATTTTCCGTGCGATTAAAAGTATTTAAATTTTTACTATATTTAATTAATATTTAATATATCTTTGTAACCTATACTGTGTTCATCAGTCTGTTGAGTTCGTCCTGAAAAGTCCGTTCGGTCCTCGATGTCATGGACCTCGGATTTACGTTGCTCACTCGTGCGTCCGAGTATACTGTCGATGGAAAATGTAACCGCGGGACTTTTTCCCGTATTCGTTCCGACCGAGGAGGTCGTCTCGACGTAATCGCTCGACTCCGAAGAAGATGCGTAACAAGCAGAATCGTCGACGATCTCGACGTCTCCACCGTCGACTTGTGAACTCTCTGGACTCGAGACCCACGACTCCATTTCCTCCGAAAGCATTTGCTATAATTTTTTATTCGTTACTGCCATGCGATATGTCATCTATTATAAATACCTTTCGGTAATTAGATTATTCAATGTCTACATCGGAGAAACAGATTAGCACACATAATATTTTATTGAATAATTGTCAGAGAGAGACCTTGCTAGAAATGGACTATTACCTATATTTATGCTATTATTAACCAATTTTGATATTTTAAAAACCATTATATTATTATTTCGTTGTGAAAGACAAAGATTAAATACTTTTTTCATAAAAATATTGTAATATATAGATAATCGGATATATGATCTTAATTAAAAATATTATTAATAAGTTTTTAATATTGATATTAACGAAAGAGACTCTCATTTGATTAAAACGTTAACCGTAAATAATGGTTATATTTCTATATTACAAGATATGTGCTAAATATTAATAGATCTGGAGTGAATGTCATATATGTAAAACAGTTATTTTTATAATGGGTCAAGTATTTCAATCAAGTGATTACTCGATAAAATAGTAATTCTTGCTATACTTTTTATTTAAATAGTTTTTTTTAATAGATGGTAAATAACTTATTTGCGTAGAAATTATTGGAAAATGGAATCAGTGATTTACGTCAGTGATGAAATAATTTTTCTCATGGTTATTAAACATTATTTGGTTTGGTTTTGATTGATTATTGAATAAACGGCATTCAAGCATGAAAACTAATTTTGGACATTTTTCGGTATTTGAAAATAGTATTGCGTTTTGAACTATATAATAAGTATTAATTATGCGATCATCAATTTCGGAAATTTTTTTTATATTTAATACGTCGTTTAACCATTAGGAAATATTTAACATTAAATGGTCAATCACACCTTTGTAAAATTTTTTCTATTTTGCTTATTTTCATTTCTACTGGAGATGAACAGTCGTTTTTCTTTTTTTTAAATCGGTATAATATGAATAGTTACTATAGCTGTAAAATATTATTTTAACCTCAAAGTATGAAAAATGGCTAAACTTGTATAGTAAGGATCGAAATTCAATAATTTTTTCTCCCGTTTCAAAAGCACAATAAATAATACGTGTTAAATACTTTGACAAATATAATGTAGATATTTTGTTTTTTTTAAAATAACTGAATATAATTGACTATACGCGCGTAAATTTAAAGTACAGTGTAAAGTGACTACGTACGTTCCAAGTTTACTTATTTCATTTAAGAAAGATTGTAAATTAATATTTACACATCCTGGCTGACGATTTGTCGAAAAATTTGACTTTTACAATTAATTTAATTTAATTTTTTATGCGTATCTCTGATCTCGATTGCTGTGAAATGTTCTTTTACACGTATATTTCTTTAAATTAAAGATACCCGCGTAAAAATATAAACTATTGCCACTATATTGCCGAGCAATGGGCAATAGCTATTGCAAACATATTGCCAATATGTTGCCGCGACAATTGGCAATGTATTGCCAACATACCGCCAAACAGCACCCTCCCATATCTTTGCCAAATATTGGCAATAGTTACTATTTTATCATTTGTAAACTATTGCCAATATGTTGGCCATACCTCATAAATTTAAAAAAAAAATAAAAAAAAATATTAGCCAGCCGCGGGATTCGAACCTTCGATCTTTAGATCCGAATGCTGGCTCTTTACCACTGAGCCATTTTGCTATTTTGTTATCCCGAGTAGAAATGATTTCCAGGCAAAAAGTAGGCCCTGTTCAAGTACCTGACGAATATTAAAAGGCCCTGACAGGTGCCTGTAAAGGACCTTTAAAAAATGTAATGGGGTGAAGATCAGGGCCTGTTTTATGTAATTACTATTTTGTGGGTATGTTCAGGTGATATTAAGGCACTGAATTAGTAGTAAAAACTAAATCTGAATGTATTTGTTATTTTACATTTGTTTTTAATAGTTAACCTTTAGAGGACGGGGATTTTCTGGTTCAAAAAAGCTTCTTTTTTCAATAAAATTAATGTCTAAGAACATCGAATCACTTTTAACCTTTACAGGGACGGGGATTTGGGTTTACTGTTTTCTCTCACTTTTCTATAGAAATCGAGTTTATGTGTTGTCTTACATCTCAAACTAACACATGTAAAGGGTCGATCATGGGCATGGCCCGTATAGGTAATAGGTTAAAAAAACGTTATCTTACATGTGTAACAGCTTTATCGTAAATTTAAATTTTTACTATATTTAATTAATATTTAATATATCTTTGTAACCTATACTGTGTTCATCAGTCTGTTGAGTTCGTCCTGAAAAGTCCGTTCGGTCCTCGATGTCATGGACCTCGGATTTACGTTGCTCACTCGTGCGTCCGAGTATACTGTCGATGGAAAATGTAACCGCGGGACTTTTTCCCGTATTCGTTCCGACCGAGGAGGTCGTCTCGACGTAATCGCTCGACTCCGAAGAAGATGCGTAACAAGCAGAATCGTCGACGATCTCGACGTCTCCACCGTCGACTTGTGAACTCTCTGGACTCGAGACCCACGACTCCATTTCCTCCGAAAGCATTTGCTATAATTTTTTATTCGTTACTGCCATGCGATATGTCATCTATTATAAATACCTTTCGGTAATTAGATTATTCAATGTCTACATCGGAGAAACAGATTAGCACACATAATATTTTATTGAATAATTGTCAGAGAGAGACCTTGCTAGAAATGGACTATTACCTATATTTATGCTATTATTAACCAATTTTGATATTTTAAAAACCATTATATTATTATTTCGTTGTGAAAGACAAAGATTAAATACTTTTTTCATAAAAATATTGTAATATATAGATAATCGGATATATGATCTTAATTAAAAATATTATTAATAAGTTTTTAATATTGATATTAACGAAAGAGACTCTCATTTGATTAAAACGTTAACCGTAAATAATGGTTATATTTCTATATTACAAGATATGTGCTAAATATTAATAGATCTGGAGTGAATGTCATATATGTAAAACAGTTATTTTTATAATGGGTCAAGTATTTCAATCAAGTGATTACTCGATAAAATAGTAATTCTTGCTATACTTTTTATTTAAATAGTTTTTTTTAATAGATGGTAAATAACTTATTTGCGTAGAAATTATTGGAAAATGGAATCAGTGATTTACGTCAGTGATGAAATAATTTTTCTCATGGTTATTAAACATTATTTGGTTTGGTTTTGATTGATTATTGAATAAACGGCATTCAAGCATGAAAACTAATTTTGGACATTTTCGGTATTTGAAAATAGTATTGCGTTTTGAACTATATAAAAAGTATTAATTATGCGATCATCAATTTCGGAAATTTTTTTTATATTTAATACGTCGTTTAACCATTAGGAAATATTTAACATTAAATGGTCAATCACACCTTTGTAAAATTTTTTCTATTTTGCTTATTTTCATTTTTACTGGAGAATGAACAGTCGTTTTTCTTTTTTTTAAATCGGTATAATATGAATAGTTACTATAGCTGTAAAATATTATTTTAACCTCAAAGTATGAAAAATGGCTAAACTTGTATAGTAAGGATCGAAATTCAATAATTTTTTCTCCCGTTTCAAAAGCACAATAATAATACGTGTTAAATACTTTGACAATATAATGTAGATATTTTGTTTTTTTTAAAATAACTGAATATAATTGACTATACGCGCGTAAATTTAAAGTACAGTGTAAAGTGACTACGTACGTTCCAAGTTTACTTATTTCATTTAAGAAAGATTGTAAATTAATATTTACACATCCTGGCTGACGATTTGTCGAAAAATTTGACTTTTACAATTAATTTAATTTAATTTTTTATGCGTATCTCTGATCTCGATTGCTGTGAAATGTTCTTTTACACGTATATTTCTTTAAATTAAAGATACCCGCGTAAAAATATAAACTATTGCCACTATATTGCCGAGCAATGGGCAATAGCTATTGCAAACATATTGCCAATATGTTGCCGCGACAATTGGCAATGTATTGCCAACATACCGCCAAACAGCACCCTCCCATATCTTTGCCAAATATTGGCAATAGTTACTATCTTACCTTTTGTAAACTATTACCAATATGTTGGCCATATCTCATAAATTTAAAAAAAAATAAAAAAAAATATTAGCCAGCCGCGGGATTTGAACCTTCGATCTTTAGATCCGCTAAAAAATTCTAAGTCCAAAATTTTATGAATTCAACTGTTCTTTATAGCCTGAATTAACTCTTAATATAACAAAATAACAATATGGCTCAGTGGTAAAGAGTCAGCATTCGGATCTAAAGATTGAAGGTTCAAATCCCGCGGTTGGCTAATATTTTTTTTATTATTTTTTAAATTTATGAACTATGGCCAACATATTGGTAATAGTTTAGAAAAGGTAAGATAGTAACTATTGCCAATATTTGGCAAAGATATGGGCGGTTGTACGTTTGGAGATATGTTGGCAATACATTGCCAATTGTCGCGGCAACATATTGGCAATATGTTTGCAATAGCTATTGCCCATTGCTCGGCAATATAGTGGCAATAGTTTATATTTTTACGCGGGTAAAAAAGATTGTCTATCAATTTCTTGCGGGTCAGAGGTAGGTATATAATTTAAACAAAGAAAATTGCAAGGACTTTTTACTAAACGTTGCATATAACATAAAAATATTATTCAAATTAAAAACACCTAAATTGATAAATGATTCTTCTATTCTTTACATCAATTATAAAATTGATGAATATAGAACGTGTGTATGCACGCGCGTATAACATTGCATTGAAAGTAAAATATGCTATCGATTCTTTTGTAACTTACCTCGACAAAAAAAATTATTGTAAACAAATTCAACATACTGATAAAGTTTAACCGAGCACGAATATGCCTGGTCCATCTTGATACTTAATATCAAACGACACTGTGTTTTGGTTGTCTCACTAAACAATGGTCGCACTGATAATTCACCCAAAAGTTACGTTTGATTTAAACCACGAGGTTAAAGTTCACGAAGTATCACAACAGGTAAATTGGCGAACTCGATACACTATTGAAATGTTGTCGTTAACGATTTTAGAAAACGTCAAGAGGTCGGTAAGCGTCGTTCAAGTTTTCTCGGGTCGGATCATCTCTTGCTGCAGTGTGGAACCGCGATAACACCAGCGTATAGGACAAACCAAAGTTTACGCAGTTCACATCCCACCACTTGGAGGCGCGGCCTCTTCTCACTGACGCCTATCACGGACCATTGCAAGAGAAAACATGGCTCACTTTGAGGTGCGATAAGAGGGGGTTTTCAAATCGCCGCTTTGGAAAGATCTTTTCGTACTAAAATGGATATATATATATATATGAACAATACGTATATCAATGAAACTTAACTTTTTATTTGGATTAATGGATTAAATATTTATATTTACGCATTTATCGGTAAAGATGTTACAACTACGTAATTTAACCTATTTTTATCTAAAACTCATGGAAAATTAAATCACCTTTTATGCTTTAGATGCTCTAAATATTATCTAATTTAAATAGCTATAAACTTATTTTTTCCTAAAATTGGTTACAAGTCTACGAAGTGAAATATGTTTATAAAAATGTAAATAATTTTACAATTGTTCTCCCGTTTCAAAAGCACAATAAATAATACGTGTTAAATACTTTGACAAATATAATGTAGATATTTTGTTTTTTTAAAATAACTGAATATAATTGACTATACGCGCGTAAATTTAAAGTACCAGTGTAACGTGACTACGTACGTTCCAAGTTTACTTATTTCATTTAAGAAAAGATTGTAATTAATATTTACACAATCCTGGCTGACGATTTTGTCGAAAAATTTTGACTCTTTTACACTTAATTTAATTTAATTTTTTATGCGTATCTTCTGATCTCGATTGCTGTGAAATGTTCTTTTACAGTATATTTCTTTAAATTAAAGATACCCGCGTAAAAATATAAAACTATTGCCACTATATTGCCGAGCAATGGGCAATAGCTATTGCAAACATATTGCCAATTGTGCCGCGACAATTGGCAATGTATTGCCAACATACCGCCAAACAGCACCCTCCCATATCTTTGCCAAATATTGGCAATAGTTACTATCTTACCTTTTGTAAACTATACCAATATGTTGGCCATATCTCATAAATTTAAAAAAAATAAAAAAAATATTAGCCAGCCGCGGGATTTGAACCTTCGATCTTTAGATCCGCTAAAAAATTCTAAGTCCAAAATTTTATGAATTCAACTGTTCTTTATAGCCTGAATTAACTCTTAATAACAAAATAACAATATGGCTCAGTGGTAAAGAGTCAGCATTCGGATCTAAAGATTGAAGGTTCAAATCCCGCGGTTGGCTAATATTTTTTTTATTTTTTTTTTAAATTTATGAACTATGGCCAACATATTGGTAATAGTTTAGAAAAGGTAAGATAGTAACTATTGCCAATATTTGGCAAAGATATGGGCGGTTGTACGTTTGGAGATATGTTGGCAATACATTGCCAATTGTCGCGGCAACATATTGGCAATATGTTTGCAATAGCTATTGCCCATTGCTCGGCAATATAGTGGCAATAGTTTATATTTTTACGCGGGTAAAAAAGATTGTCTATCAATTTCTTGCGGGTCAGAGGTAGGTATAATTTAAACAAAGAAAATTGCAAGGACTTTTTACTAAACGTTGCATATAACATAAAAAATATTATTCAAATTAAAAACACCTAAATTGATAAATGATTTTTTTATTTTTTTTTTAAATTTATGAGATATGGCCAACATATTGGCAATAGTTTACAAATGATAAAATAGTAACTATTGCCAATATTGGCAAAGATATGGGCGGTTGTACGTTTGGAGATATGTTGGCAATACATTGCCAATTGTCGCGGCAACATATTGGCAATAGTTTACAAATGATAAAATAGTAACTATTGCCAATATTTGGCAAAGATATGGGCGGTTGTACGTTTGGAGATATGTTGGCAATACATTGCCAATTGTCGCGGCAACATATTGGCAATAGTTTACAAATGATAAAATAGTAACTATTGCCAATATTTGGCAAAGATATGGGCGGTTGTACGTTTGGAGATATGTTGGCAATACATTGCCAATTGTCGCGGCAACATATTGGCAATAGTTTACAAATGATAAAATAGTAACTATTGCCAATATTGGCAAAGATATGGGCGGTTGTACGTTTGGAGATATGTTGGCAATACATTGCCAATTGTCGCGGCAACATATTGGCAACATGTTTGCAATAGCTATTGCCCATTGCTCGGCAATATAGTGGCAATAGTTTATATTTTTACGCGGGTAAAAAAGATTGTCTATCAATTTCTTGTGGGTCAGAGGTAGGTATATAATTTAAACAAAGAAAATTGCAAGGACTTTTTACTAAACGTTGCATATAACATAAAAAATATTATTCAAATTAAAAACACCAAATTGATAAATGATTCTTCTATTCTTTACATCAATTATAAAATTGATGAATATAGAACGTGTGTATGCACGCGCGTATAACATTGCATTGAAAGTAAAATATGCTATCGATTCTTTTGTAACTTACCTCGACAAAAAAAATTATTGTAACAAATTCAACATACTGATAAAAGTTTAACCGAGCACGAATATGCCTGGTCCATCTTGATACTTAAATATCAAACGACACTGTGTTTTGTTTGTCTCACTAAACAATGGTCGCACTGATAATTCACCAAAAGTTACGTTTGATTTAAACCACGAGGTTAAAGTTCACGAAGTATCACAACAGGTAATTGGCGAACTCGATACACTATTGAAATGTTGTCGTTAACGATTTTAGAAAACGTCAAGAGGTCGGTAAGCGTCGTTCAAGTTTTCTCGGTCGGATCATCTCTTGCTGCAGTGTTGGAACCGCGATAACACCAGCGTATAGGACAAACCAAAGTTTACGCAGTTCACTCCCACCACTTGGAGGCGCGGCCTCTTCTCACTGACGCCTATCACGGACCATTGCAAGAGAAAACATGGCTCACTTTGAGGTGCGATAAGAGGGGGTTTTCAAATCGCCGCTTTGGAAAGATCTTTTCGTACTAAAATGGATATATATATATATATAATGAACAATACGTATATCAATGAAACTTAACTTTTTATTTGGATTAATGGATTAAATATTTATATTTACGCATTTATTCGGTAAAGATGTTACAACTACGTAATTTAACCTATTTTTATCTAAAACTCATGGAAAATTAAATCACCTTTTTATGCTTTAGATGCTCTAAATATTATCTAATTTAAATAGCTATAAACTTATTTTTTCCTAAAATTGGTTACAAGTCTACGAAGTGAAATATGTTTATAAAAATGTAAATAATTTTACAATTGTTCTATCATTTCTATTAAGACACTTATTATTAATAAAAAAATTATTGTTGTTACTAATGAAACGATGATTATTGTTACTAAACCAGTTTCGGATTCCCTTGTTTTCAATTCGAACACTACCTATATATAAAACATCGATATATTTTTTTACTTATATATAAGACTTTCTAATACAAATTTAATAATTCCAAGGTTAACCAAAAATATAATATCCATACATTGTACTTTTTTTTATTGGTATATTTTTATACTCACCATTTTTTATCGTCTAAAAAATTATGTTACACTTGTATAACATATTTATCTCGGAATTTCCACTAGGGTAAAAATTATCCTTGTTCAATAAAATTCTATTCATTGAACTTTAAAATTAAATTGATTAATTGATATTACCAGCTTTCCCATAACAGAAAATGTATTTCATTATTTACAAAATGAACAAAAAATGGATATTTTTGTCCTTCCGATGAAAGACGTTTTCTCGTACTTTATAACCATTTATTGGTAACTTGTAAACGTTATTTTAATTTTATACGTTCGACCCAAAAATTTGCTAATGATATTCTTGTAATTCCTGCAAGTACGATACATTTCAATTGTAAATAAAGTAATCACTTTGAAAATCAAACCGAATTTATAGAAAGTTTGAAAATTAATATGATAATTCCATTAAGTATTAAGGCAATAATTACTACAACACGATTTTAGTTGTTTGCTCAACTGGAAATAAAGAACGTACACTGGAATATTAAACAAAAATTACTTAACTAACATAGATATTTATTCATAAAAGCAAGAGAGGTAAGCTAACCTTTAATAAGAGCGGCATCGCAATAAATCTTGACTACGACTGTCGAACTATCTGTATAAAGTAAAATAAAGACAATCCAAAATATACTTGAAATGTTCTCTTTATTGAAAAAAATTAATATATTAATTACTAATGTATGGTCAAGTCAAAAATACTCCAATAAATGAAGGTCTGGTTATTTTATACTTTATAACGGAATCTTAGAATAATATTTACTCGACTCCCTCGCAGCTGATGCTTTTTTCTCAGTATATACTTTGAATTCGAAGAAAAAAATAGTATCGTTATGTATTTTTTACGTTTCGTATTTTTGGGTAGCTGGAAAATTTGATTTTTTACCTAATTGTTACCAACAAAAAGTAATTATTTATTATCAATTAACTTAAAATTAATGTTTTAAATTTAGACTCTAAAATTAATGGTTTCGATAAATTCAGTCTGTCTGATTTTTTTCACCTAAAACACCTGAGAAGTACACTTTATTGACTTAAAACAACACTGAGAAAATTTTTTTAGTAAAAATTACTATTTTAATGGTAAACGGAGGACAGACTTGCACGAGTATATAAATTGCTATTAATAATGGTAAAAAATGCCACCATTTTGGAAAAATTACCATTGATAATGGCAATTTTTACCATTATTAATAGCGATTTTTATAATTATGCAAGTCTGTCCTCCTTTTACCATTAAAATAGTAATTTATACTAGAAAATTTTTCTCAGTGAAGGGATTAAAATTGTATTTTATTCCCTAGGGAGTAAAAATAGTTTTTACTCCCGACAGTCACTTTTCAGTCTCGGAACTCACTTTTTTCTGTTATCGATGAACGTATTAGACAGTTTCGCGAAAAGTGATGCCGAATTGGCATGCTCAAATGCAAAAAATACTGTATTTTTCCGAGGGATCGACTAAAACTCTTATTTGAAGTATACAACATGCGAATCCAAGCAACTGTAATAAAAACAGTAAGGTTTAAATTGACTTCAGGAGTAAAAGATGATTATCCCCTTAGATGAATTACTGCAGCAGCTTTTATCCTTGGTAATAAACGTCTATTTCACTCTCATAGTCGTGCATAAATAATTATTACATTATTTAGACAGCGCGTGAAAATTTTCTTCGTATATTTAGCGTTATACATAATAATAACGAAATATATATTGCTTACACACGTAAAGAAACTAAGAACGTTGATCGTAACAAACGATTATAGTATAAATAATCAAATAAAAAAATTGATCAATCGAATGAAATAAATAATTGTTAGTAAAACTAGGAGATCATTAAGTCATATCTATTTATTCTATATGTTCGATATAATACACAAAAACGTCTGGGTATAAAGAAGAGTCCTAACCGTCGCCGCCGAGGTGAAGTTTTTGTCGAGCAATTTCCAAGAGATCTTTTCATATCCATCGGTATTGCGGACAGTGTTATTGTTGCCCGTACTTGATAAATTGCCTTGCGATAACTCGCCACTTTTTCGTCCTGTATACTCTTTATCACGGGCGCCCCATCCTTATTTTCCAGTTACTTCCATTTTCCTCTGGTATTGTCACTTTTATTTCCACTTTGCTAAAAAGGGAGTTTCATTATTCGAGCAAACAGCTATATATATATATCACTTATTTCTTTTGGTTCATGCGTTTGTTACAACTTATCCGAGCTTATAACGATCTTCAATATATATATATGACAATTTTTTAAATAATTATAGAATAATACTTATTATTAACACGAAAATTGTTTTCATGCGTAGTTATAAAACTGTGAAAGTATAATATTAAACTGGTGTCTGTATATAATTTAAAATTTTGGACACACGCTATATATTTTCTTCCTATAAAGTATCATCCTCTATATTTTTCTTCTAGGTGTACTTACACACCTTACAGGTTTTTTCTCAGCACTTAACTGCTATTTGGGATAGCCAAATAAACGCGTGAATCTCCGAGGTCGATCCGCTCGATGATTAATCATCCGACATTGCGATTTTCATCCCCTGAGCTCCGATTGGCCAAGTCCATCTCCGCGCAACCCACCAAGATCCCGCCCACGCTATTCTCAAATCGGGAGAGGGGATGATTTGTTCGTTCAAGATTTCACGATATATATATATATATATATATATGCGGCCACCGCACAATACGACCTATGTGTGTGTGTGTGCAGTGTGTCTTCACATTTAACTTGTTTAACAATATAGACGACCCTAATGTTTCTTTTGTATATTTATTTAACAACTATTTTTTTTTAATTTAATTACTCGAACATAGTGTTTACATTTGTAATTAACTGAATTCAACGTGTATATATATACGCACATACACGATTATATATCCATCTTCAATTTCAATGACTTGTTATTGTACATAATCGAAGCGAGTATGGACGCATATAATAAATCGATTAAACGTATGCACTGCGCAAGCTCGAATTTCCTTTGGCATCTATAGGTATGATTTATCTTTTCTCCTGTACCACCTTCAGAAGGTGTGTGTGTATATGAGAGAGAGAGAGAGATACAGAGAGTTGCGGACGTGGAGAAGAATGCGAGCCATAAGGTGAAATAGCCGTAAGCGCCTTTAGCCACGCGCACGCAAGGTTTTTACTTTCTTCTCCACATATATACGAGTTTTCCAATATATCGTATTTGATTTTTCTTGGTTTCGTGCAGCGCGTCGAGCTCTTCGCGCCAACCTATTTAATCCAGGCAAATTATACTTTTTTCAAAAAAAATTTAAGAGGGAGTTTTATTATTGGAAGTTGTAGGGGAGGCTGCCAGAATATTGGGGTATATGTTTGCGGTCAGTTGCAGGTAGTGGAATATTGTTTAAATAATTCGAGAAAGTACGAAAACCAGGTTTTTTGCTTATACAACTTTGAAACCGTTACTCCGATTGAAAATAGTAAATAATACTTATTTATAGGCCTTTAAAACAAGTTTTTAATTTTATATAATTTAATAATTACTGCTTCTAAATATTTTTAATATAGGAATTATTAAAGGTCTTCGTTGGCTTAAAAACAGGTCTACATTTTATCCCCAAATATTCACTAGTTTTAAAACAATTCTATATTTATTGTGTAAAAAGACGTTTTCGGAAAATCTAATTTCTACACCGTACAGGCATCCCATATATTACTGATTCGGCTTATTGTACTCTTCAAGAGTTGTACTACAAATGAAAAGTTGATTTTTTAAGGGAATATCGGACCCAGAATATGGTCATTTTGTACTTTTTTTTATAAACAAATGAATAAAGTTTTTAAAAAAGGCCGAACGTCAAGCCGTTAGGCATGTTTTAAATAATATACCCAAATTTTTCCAGATTTTTAAATCCATAATTTGATCACGAAGTTTGGGTTGATAGATTATGCTTTTTTGGACTAATAATTACCGACCAAACATTGTTTACTCAATTATTATTTAAGAGATGTTTTTTCATTAAAAAATTAAAACGTCAAGCCCTTCCTTATGTATTCAGCTATTCGTATGAATTTTTTCAGATTTTTAATGCAATATTTTAAATATAATTTTTGCGTTGAAAGGTGCAGATTCCTGTAATTTGGGCCCGACATCCCATCAATCCCAGTTTGTTTAAAAGTGACTTCGAAATGTAAAATATCTTAACAATTAAAAATACCATAAAAAACTTTTTTATATCGAATCGACATATTAACCATTAAATCCCTTGAATTGTTCTGCAGATTTTAAGCTATTTTTTTCAAGCAATAATTATGACTTTGTTTAAGTATTTATATTAAGAGTTGAAATTTACAAATACTATAGATCAAGCGTTAAACTATCGAAATTAACAAAGAAAAAACAATAAACTACAGTATTTCAATTAAGTTATTAAAAAAAGCTGCAGTGCGTTCTTTTTTACAACCGTCGCATGAAGAAAAAAGTGGGGAGCGCATGCGCAGTACGTGTTTCGGACCCGCGACAGAAGTTGATCCGTCTGTCAACTGCATTTTATATTTGAAAATGCGGAAAAATTTGGTGATATATCTCAAGATCTAATAATCTGATTTTCATGACTCTTTTTTTAATTTAAAAAATATTAACATTTAAGTTTTAAATAAAAAATAATTTACGTGATCAATATAGTATACTTTATTAATTGTTTATATAAATGATATATAAATGATCCTTTTTGAGTCTAATTTGCCTGGACTAATTAGGCTATTCGCATCGACTACGTTTCCACAAACAAAATTATAATTTTATCGTACTTGTTATAGGACTGTACTACTATTCGGTTAGCGCAATATATAAATGTACGTAAAAGTGTATACTTGCTGATTTTGATGACCCAGCAAAAAAGAAAGAGAGTGAGAGAGAGAGAGAGAGAGAGAGGGAGATAACTAAAACCAAACAGGAGAAAAACGGATGAAAAGGTATCATCACTTAATAAAAGTAATAATGCACATTAAGCCCGTAAGAGAAAGCAGGTAAAGTTGTGCACTTACCCTCGCGTGACGAAATTACGGTGATCAATCAAACACCTGAGAGAAGCCGACGCAGACCTTTGCGCTCTGCGTGAGAGCACCATTAAATGTTACAAGGGGAACTTTCCAAATGATCGCTGAATTCTTCCTTCCTTCCTTCCTTCCTTCCTTCCTTTTTTTTAATTTATTTTCTCACTTAGCACGCTGTTATATGAGTGTAAGCTTTATCTAATTATTTTTGTTACGAAATATAGGGTAGGTTTGCTTCACACTGCTTTTAATTACAGAAATAAAACAAATAGTCTACATTGTACATACTTATATATGACTTTTATTTTTTATTTTTAATTTGAAAATATTTAAGAATTTTCAAAATCTAGAATTTTTATAAATTATTATTTTTCTCCGCTTGGCACATTTTACTAATTATATACTGTAAAACATAATGATAATTATGATAACTATGTATTATATATTAATTTCGATAATACAACATATTTTTCAGTGCATGTTTGTTTTAGTTTGGATGTAATGGTATATAAATATAAAATACAATTTAGTAATAGGAAAATAACTTTATTTCTGATTTATACGATATGACGGTATTTAATTAAATATTAAAATCTCTAAATTGTAAAAAAAAAAATACTTGATCGCGGTGAAAAACGCTATTTACAATTTAACAAATTCGTCGGCAAGTTGGTACTGGTGGAACTTCGCAAACGCATGAGACACACGTGGAAATCGAATCAGATTGTTTTAATTCATCACCAATATGAAGCGTCACGTTGCCAAATTTACAACTATCGATATCTGAAACAAAATTTTAATTATGTAATACATGATTAGTAAGAAGTAACATAAATATTAATCTCAACACTGTATAGTGAATATTGATGGAATTACTATCACTTCAAAAAATTCAAATAATGCTTCCAGATAAGTACGAGCATTCAATTTCAAAATTTCTGTAGACTCGGGTGGATTTTTAAAATTATACCTCGGTGCAATTTACAATTGATTTAAGTCATATTTGCAGTATTCCGCTTAATCACTTTTAATATAACTTTTATAAATGATTAGATATTTAAAATCAGGATAAATTTTTGAAAAATTCAGCGTTTTTTTTATTGAAAAAGGCTTAATTCTAACGAAATATCGTTTGATTAAACAAAGCTGAATTTTTGTCCATCTAATTTGATGTAATACTCCCGTGTGTTAATATATTTAAAGTTATCGAAACAAACATATTATTCTATACATACTATACTTTAGTAGAATTCGTATTCCCATTTTTAAATAGATTACGAAAAGTGTCCATTTTCATCCTTTCGATGAAACGCTTTTTCTCACGTTGTTCACTATTTATTGGAGTTTACCAAATTTTGTCCTATTTTTTAACTATTTCTCAGAGTTTAAACATAGATTAACAGGACGTCGAACCCAAACTTTTATAGGAGTCTACTCGCTTTCGACCCAAATATATTTAAAATATTGAATTAATAATTTGAGGACGTGACCATTAACTTTTTTGAAAATAATAACATTTTTGTAATAATTTTGAGTAAAAAAGATATGAAATTCAAACCCAAACATACATTATACTGTAATTAACGATTTAAAAGTTTGAAAGTATTTGGGTATATTGTTTAAAGCATGCACGAGGGACTAACGTAAAGGATTTTTCCAAAAACTAATTTCTTTGTTTATAAAAAGAATTTAAGGAATTTACATTGTTCGAGTCCGAAATCTGCCTAATATACTATTAAAAATAGTTACTGTAAATATATACATTTTCAAAATCTCACCGAATTTATAAATATTTTATCGGGATGCCATAATCAATATTTATCCTTCCTACCTTACTGATAAACGAAAGCGCCTCATCTTTTATTTTTGCACATACTGTTTTATTTTTTTATTAATTAATCAAAAAAAATTAAGTATAGAATTTCCTTTAATTTACTTTATTTATTTAATTATTCTTAAGAAGTTGGAAATATAGTGATTGTTTTAAATTTCGTTTATTCCATCAAATGCTAAATAAATGAATCAAAAAGCGTTTCATCACAAGCCATTCTTTAGCAATTAAGTTCTGAGATTAGCATTTCTACTATGGCGTGTAGAAGCAGTTTCTACATATAAAAAGCGTGTGGGCATTTTTTTTAAAGCAGTTTGTGTATATTTATTATTTTTTTAATTTTACTGTCTAATAGCTATTTATCCATTTAGGGAGTAAAATATGTAAAAAGTCACTTTTTGTAATAAGAATTTTTTAATTTCTAAATTTTTTCAGTATTGTAAAAAATTTGTTGATATATTTAATTTAAAATAATAAACTTAATATTGTATTTAAAGAAAAAGGCTGAACTAAATGTTCAAAACAAACAAGTAAGTCTACGATGAATAAAATGTGTCTTCGATGAATAAAATGAGTGTACTGGGAATAAAATGAGTCTACGGGGAATAAAGTGATCGAAGGGATAAAATGCAATTTTACTCCACTCGTAGAGGTTAATAAAGTAGAATTTTTAGATGATCAGGGTGATAAAACATATTATGCGTCTATACTATCGAAAATTGGAGTAACACATTAATCAGGTATTCCATTTAGTCATATTCTATAGTTTTTAAGCAGTAAAATATTTCGAGTTTCGAATTCCACCAAGGGTTGTACAATAAAAATATCGTAATATACAAAAATATATGAAAAAATTTTGTTTGTCATTAAACTAATTGCTAAATACTTACTAGATGTTTCTGATGATTTACGTACAGTTGATTGTTCATTTTTCGAGTGAATTACAGTTTCGTTATTATTTTCTGCAACAGGTTAATAGAATTTCGAAAGGGATTAAAATTTGCAGATTAACTTAATAATAATATTGTGATGTCGGAATGTATAAAAGTAACACTTTATTTTCGCGTATATTAATAATATATTCAAAGATTTGGAAATAAAGTGAATTAAAATCTTTCGTGATCTTTTTTAAAAAAGTAAATATCCAGAATTCGTGGTAACTTATATAAATTTTTAAATTTCAAAGTTTAAGTCAATAAAACACGATTATATATTATATTCGCAATAGGTATTTTAATCAGCTCAAGAATTGATAGGCTTTTTGTGCAAATTTGAAGGCCTCGTAAGCTAAATATTGCACAATAGTAAATCTGACCTTACAACGAAAATGCTAAAAATGTTCCACCTCAAAAATTAGAAAGTAGCATTGGTATATAGTAAACGTGACATGAAGCTTAAATATTCGTCAAAAATACTATTTGATGAAGATTTCCATCTCTTTTTTATTTTCTTGTTTCTTATCATAGTGTAGTAATAATAACAATAATAACATTTTCGAAAGTTTTTTTTTAGATTTTGTTCCGTTATTGTTGAAAGTTTAACAAAAATGTAAAAATTGTTGTGCTTGCGAAATATCGACTAAACTCTTATATTCGAAATAATAATATTCATTTATTCGGTAAATACGTATATAACACGTACTAATAACAATGCATCATGAATCAATATACGTACAACGTGAAATATCACATTAGTCGAATTTAATTCACTGTGCATCTAGATTATCAGTCTTAAATCAAATTGCAATTATAATAAAACATAAATGGCCAATAAATCGTAATAAATAAATAAGTAAACAAAGAATAAATAAATAAATATTACAATAGATACTTAGCAGTCTAAGCGAACAAGTACGATTTAATAATGCTTATAAGTCATGATAAGTACGCGAAATTAGTTACCGTGAAAAAAAAAAATTGAAGAATATCTATAAAATATATAAATATGGGTTCTAACGTAAATATAATTAATTAAAATGTGAACTTACGGCATGCGAAAAATGCACTGCAATCAGTTATTGGCGATTGGCCATTGTAATATACAGGTATACAATTATCACGGATGTGGTGTCCGTGATGTAATTCAGCACCGCATTTAATATCTTCGCAGAAAGGTGCAACATTTTCCCCTGAAATATTAAAAAATTATCGTTATCTTTTTTCTTTTTCTTACAAAATACGTAATATCAACCAAATATCAATTACCCTTGTAACCCTGAAGGCATGTACATTTAAGAGTATTTCCTTGAGGATAAAACGATTCTCCATCCATGTAAGTCCTTCCCTCTACTTCACATTTGAATACCTCCTCAGTACTTTTAGCTTAAATATCAATTAGATTTTGTTATTTTTGTCGATCGTTACACTCAACAAATTTGACTTAATATATGCCTTTTTTTGCAAATATACTTACGGCAAACTACTTTATCGCAACAAGCGTCATTGCTATGTTTCAGGTAACATCCTTCCATCGGTTCCTCGAAACAGTCGACCTCGGCGCAAACAAATTCCGCTCTGCAAATTGTAAAGAGTCATCCAAAATCTTATTATTTAAAATCCCATTATATATATAATTTTTATTGGTTTTTTCGTATTGTTTATTATGTCAATCGATTTCGCCAATTTAAATAGAACACGCCTTTCGTGCTTAAATGTAAAGAACAACCAATAAAATTGATCTTTTAAAAGTACAAATTATTCAGGTGGAGTCGTTGAACAATTTTTAGATAGTAAAAAGTAAACTGGCCAGCGAGTACAACAGTGACTGGCTAATCAACGTTATTTTCGTCAGATTTTTTATCCAGTGACTTGCGATCAACTTGGAATTAAAATTAAATAATGTAGTGTAAGTTTTATACCGTTCAAATGATTGAAAACAATATTGCAGGGATGACTCGTCAAGAATAAAAAATGACTCACACTCCGTTTTGATTTTGATTGCATTGGCAGCTAATGTCGCATGGATCAGTCCTATCTTCATCTTTTAATTGTTCACCGACGCTGTAGACGCTATTTTTGACGTAACACTTGTCAGCTGATCTCCCATTCAAATGGGAACAATCGTACCTACTCGCGCAGCAATCGCCTTCTTTTTCGTAAATCGGTGTGCAGTTCACATCCTTATAATACATTAATGGTCCTGGGCATTTCGATTTGTCGCAATCTGTGCATAAATTAAATTAAAAAATAATAAATAAATAAGAAAAAAAAGACAAATTAAAAATATCCAAAATTGATATTTAACGTTTGTAAAACGACAAGCAATTAAAACTTTTATATGCTACTAGCTATCTTGAAATGTCACGCTTTTCGTGCTCGTTAAAAAAAAATGTTAGCGTTTAATCGTTTAATAATTCATATACTACGTATTATCCTTATACGAATAAATTTATATACAATGTGGCGTGAATGCTATATAATATTGTTGATTTAAATATTCGACTAAGCTTTACCACATTTAAATTGCAGATATATGCATTGTCTATTATAATCGAATACCTGTTCTTACATTTACAACGCACGTGAAAATTGAAAAAAAAAGAAAAAACTTCACACTTTCTCTGAGTAATGTTACCATTCTAATAAGTATAAATTAGCGAAGAATTTAAAAATATTATTCGACACTTCACCTTCTCCAAAAACATGACCGGCGAATAGCAGACACAGGCAGGATAAACCTAGAGCCGATATGCCGTAGTTAAACGTTCCACTCATGATTGACTCGCGGGACATTCTAAATCCATTGAACATGGTTGCGCATCTTTTATAGATGTGAAGACCTTGAGAGTTTCGTTTAGTGAATGGTAGGAGAGACTGCTGTATCGCGTGGTGAATTAAGAATTTTTAAATCTTGAAGAGTAATGTGTGGTCATTTTCATTAACATTAAACAGGAGGTGTTGTCAATAAAAACCGAGTTATATCGTTGACTATTAATATTTTAATTACATTTGTTCCGTAGGTGAATAATAATAATTAACAATGTTTCACGTTCGAATAACTTACAATCTGAAAAATGGTATGTTAAAATTGATAGTATTTTGTAGTAACGTAACCCTAGTAGAAATTGAGGATTTTTAAGTGTGTCAAAACTACTTTTTAAGCATTAATTATACACGGACAGAAATTTTGTATTAAAAATTACTATAGTTTCTAGTGAAGAAATCACAGACTGACAAACTGGGGAAAATTACTCTAGTTTATAATAAAATTTAGAAAAGTTATAGTAAATATTACAAGAATTGTAGTGAATTTTATTATAAACTGTAGTAATTTTTACTGGAGAACATACTAATTTTCCTCAGTTTGTTAGTCTGTGATTTCTTCACTAGAAACTACAGTAATTTTCAATCTAAACTTTTTCTCAGTGTAGACTTACTGGCCATTTTTGGTCAAACGGCTGTCTTTTGGCCAAAAAGGTTTTATTAATAATTTGATTTTTACTACAGTAAGAATGTACATAGATTCCCCCAAAAGTTTCATTTTCTCTCATCCCTCAATAACAAATGGATTTATAAAAATAATTTCTAAATTTATAATTACGTAAAATATAAGGGCCAAATTGGCGTACTAAAATGTATAAATGTAATATCACCATGTAATTACAGCTGATTTGTATTTGTAATTTTTAGTACAAAACGTTAATAATTTTAACGTAACTTCTTTAACACCCAATGTATGTTTGGCACCAATATGTTTATGTTGCAAAAAAGGGTGTGCGTATTAGGAAAACTAAATAGTTTCTCATTTCAGTCCTGTCACACATTATTATCAATATTAAAAATTGTTAACTTACCTTTATTTATATAATGTAACGTGTATGCTATAATGTTGAATATTCTTATGCTTATTCTTGTAATTAAAACAAAATATTTGACGCCTGAAAAAACGGTGTATCTTTATTATAAAAAAAAGTTAGATTTAAAAGAATAAAAAATGTCCTCGCGTAATTATAAAACCAAAATAGTAATTTTAAAAGTTGCACATGTTTAATTTATTATTTATTGGCTTTATCAGTAGCGTAAAATCTTACTAACATTCTTAGAGAAATATGGGTTGAATATTAAAGTCGTAAAGTTCTTTTAAAGAGAATTAAAAGAATTAAGAGAATGTATGCAACAATCAATCAGTTTTAACTTCTGTTCATAAAATGAAATATATTTCATTATAGTCGCTCATTAAAAAAAATTATTTTTTTACTTTTTAAGCGTAAACAGACGTTACAAGTGAGTTACGTTAGTAAATATTTAATATGTAGTATTAGACATTTAAATGTTGTATTTATGTGTTGTATTTGATTTAAAATAAAAAGTTTCTGAGATTTCCACATATATCCTTACGTTACTATAAAATATAGTGATTGTTAATATGACATTATTCTCAGCGTAAAACGTTATTTTAAGTTTTGTGCTTTTAATTATTAAAATATTAAAGCTTGTCTACGTCAGTTTTTGACATTGAACATTAATTCATTTAAAAAAATTATCAATTTTTACTAGGAGATCCATTCAGTACTTATTCTAAAAATCCAATCTATAGTAATTATTTGAATTTTGTCAATCTGTGATCTCGTTTCTAAAGATTACGATCATTTTTACTGCAAAATTTTTCTTTGTATGTATGCAGAAATAATATTATTCAAAAGATAAAAATAATGCTATTGACCTTCAATTTAATGTATTCGCATTAGAATTTGGATGTAACACTTGATGTTAGTGTTCAACATACAAATTAGCCTAGTAGCCTTTTTTGTACGAATCGGGGATTAGATTATGTAATCAGCAAAACGTGTTTTACCAATTCGTTTGCGTGCGATACCTCCTCTCTCTTTTTCGTACATTTCAAGTTTTTGAAAAACTTGTCGAGAAATAATAAATAATCGAATTATTAATTAATAATTAAAAAAAATATATTATTCATAAAAAAAATCATTTAACGGAAAAACATATACGCAACGAAACTAATATCAGAACTTGAATAGAATGCCAATACAGAAATCGATATCACCAAAAGAAAGTGGTTTACAATCTACTCTTCGTACATCACTTAATTTTTCATTTTTCAAATATTTACAGCGTGTCTTATTCTCAAAGACGCCTATTTAACCAGCTCAATCTCATCTGTAAACACGAGCTACCAAATTTACACAATGATGCTGCGTTATAAAAATTGAACTTCGTGTAGGCATACACATTCACACACACACACACACACACACACACACACACACAGACATTTAATACACACACAGGCGCATCGTCTCTTAGAATTATCTTTCCTCCCTTCAATTTAGTGAAGGGCGAGCGAACAATACGAAACTATTATATTATGTCAGGACTAAAAACATTTATGAGTATCTGGTAAGTGGTTCTTAACGCCAGAAGTATTTAATCATAGGTGTCGAATTTCCCAGTTTCCGAGGGGTGGAAAATTTGATGTGCGACCTAGTTTACTTCATTTTTTACGTTATACATCATCTATATACGTTGCACCGATTTTTACTTTTAAATTGCAAATAAATCGTATTTTGTGTACATGCGAACAACAATTCAGATGAGTATATTGGATTGGATTTCGTTATAAAAGTAAATAATGTTATACACTTTTTCGAATTAATATCAAATGAAGTAATTGTTAAAGTGAATCAATTTATTTCCATTATAATTATAGAGTTTTGATTAACGTACAAAAAAATTAAATTTAAACTTTACTTTACATTAACGGTGTGTAAGGCCCGATTTACAGAATCGATCTTTTCCAACATAAAAAACGTGTTCAAAATATTATATTGAAAATCTGTAAATTGTAGTACGTGGGTTCAGTAAGTTTACAGAACCTGGCGGGTAATGAAAAAAGAGAAATAATTTTTAGTTAATAAAATTAAACTATCCTTATTAGAACTTTTCGCCAAAAATTAATTATTAATGATTAGACGAATAATAGTGAGATTTCTAATAAAGACATTTCGTCAATAGTGTTCAATTGTAAAATTTAGATTTACAAAAATCGAAAATCTAGATTGACATCATTAATTTAAAAACCTGAAATTATTTATGTATTTTGCTTAAAAAAGTATAGGAGTCTGACAAATAGTAGTTAAATAAACATTGTTTCATTAATTAAGAAAAATATTTAAGACAGTATTATACTCAAAATTTACCGAGCGTATACAAAATATGTAGATTAATGCATTTATTTTATATTTTGTACCATTGTTTATGTAAAACTTAACTATAAAAGCACTAAATGATTCGATAATCTATCAATCTGTGAAACTTAAAGAGGTACAATACTAAACTTTACACTCTCTCTATTTAGGAAATGTAAACTGTAAATTAATATTAGACATAGTTGAATTCCTCTAAAATCTGAAAATATGTATATATTTGTTTACTTTTAGAATATGTATTATTTTTATAATTCAATTATGGTTTATAAAAAAATAATGTTTAAAAAAATAAAAAAGAATTATTGGCTTTCACCATCAAACGTTTACCATATTTTTACGTAAAATTAGACATAATTGCGAATTTATTGTCGTTTCTCTATTAATTACCAACCTAAATAATGAATTTGAAATACAAATATTTATTACTTATTCATAACTACACTCTTAAGTTTTTAGATTGAAAACCAATCTAAACGATTGATTTTTGGATCAATATGCTTAAATTGCATGATTAATATAATAGATTAAATTATTTCAATACCATAGATTAATATATTAATGTATAAGATTGAGAAATCAATCTATTAGGATTAATCAATTTCAATCTATAACGATTAACCTTCATCAATAATTTTTAGATTCAAAAGTTCAATATAAAACTTTTGAGTGTATCTTTTTTATACGGAATATTTTTGACTAAAATACAATAAATAATAAACACTTACGATTTTATAAATAATGTCCTTTTTTAATTTGATTATGTCCTATTTTATATACATGGTGTTTTACGTTGATAAGGTAGGGATGTTAAATATTTGAGCGTGACACCCCGTAATAGAATGTCAAATTCATTAAGTTATCATCCGAGTCATTTTCCGACTTAAAAAAACTAAAATTAATGTTTTATATTAAAAAATTAATACATAACCACGAGAAGGTTACCCTTTGTTATAATGTGATCTATAATTGTATAAAGTTTCAAGATTGTTACATTAATTAACGAGAATTTTTAATTCATCAGTATACATTGAATAAATTTTTTAAAACATTTGATCTCATTAACTAATGCACCAGTCATTTTGAAAATGTACACTATTCAGATTTGCATGTTGTTCCTTAAATTTAGTACAAAATAAATTTATATGAACACTGTACTTCCCACTAGGTAAATCACTCGGATGGTAACATAGCAAGTTTCATATCCTCTTGAAGAGAATTGTTAGTATGGTACGGTAAAACAGCTTTCAAATAGTATTGGATATTAAATATCTCATACTATATTCATGTATTATACATTATTTTCCAGTTTCCGTAATTGTTGGTCCACTCTACAAATGATACATTGTAAAAAATATATTTTTATATATATAGGCTATTTCAGAAAATAGGAAAAAATTTTTAGGTGTTAAAAATAATTTGCCTGAGAGTTATTCCACCATAAAAAATGGAAATTTTTCAATTTTTTAGAAAAATTGCTATTTTTAAAGCCATTTATCTCAAAATCTATTGATTTTTTGAAAAACCATTACAAACAACTTTTGTTCAAAATAATTTTTAGAACTAATCTACCCAGGTTACAATTTTTATTTGAAAATCTCGAAACGATAGGACACCCGGAAATATAAAAAAATTTGATTATCAAAAAAAGGCGACCACGCCACAATTGATTTTGATCTAACACCGCTCAAAAGATCACATTTTTCAATAATCTCATAAAATCACTAATTTTCATGTATTTTAAGGCATAACTTTTACCAGTGATCTTGGCCAATAATCTAACCACCGTCATTCGAAAGCTCTTGAAAAAAGTGATCTTTTGAACGGTGTTAGATCAAAATCAATTGTGGCGTGGTCGCCTTTTTTTGATAATCAATATTTCCGGGTGTTCTATTTCTTCGAGACTTTAAAATTAAGAATTGTAACCCAGATAGATAAGTTCTAAAGATTATTTTGAACAAAAGTTGTTTGTAATGTTTTTTCAAAAAAATCAATAGATTTTGAGATAAATGACTTTGAAAATGGCAATTTTTCTAAAAAATTGAAAAATTTCCATTTTTCATGGTGGAATAACTCGTAGGCAAATTATTTTTAAAATTTAAAATTTTTTTCTATCTTCTGGAAGATATTTCTAGCCTGTTTTCAAATTTTGGAGCGATTTAAAATTTTCATCGTACCACTTGACGTGAAATAGACCATATAGATATCTAAAGGAAAATAATGATAAAGTCTTTATTGGATACCAAAACTGCAAAATATATGATGTGATAATCATAAAACCTTGTTATAATTGTGGTAGATTTGGTCACAGAGGACATAAGTGCAATAATTCACCTACGTGTTTTAAGTGTGCAGGTAATCACCTTACGAGAAAGTGCGATAGTGAAAATGTTTGCTGTGCAAACTGCCAATATAGCAATAATAAGTTTAACAAGAAATATAATACGGTCCATACAGTTGACGATACAGAAAAATGTGAAATATTACAAGCAAAAATTAAAAACTTTATTAACATGACTGATTATCGCATAAAACCTACTTTATCGAGGTATATTGGTAATGTTGGGTATGGCAATGTTCGGCAGGAGTTAATAAAAAATAAAACATCATTAATTGAAAGAAGGAATAAGGAAACTGTTTTATCTTTAAAGTCTTTGAGTGGAGGTAGTACTGAATTGGTGTTCTAAATGGAAGATGGTTTAGAAATAGAAGAAACAGTATGCTGTGATCTACTAGAACTTAATAGTAAAATTATTTCAAGCAACAATCTAATTTTATACGTAAACATTAGAAGTTTGAATGCTAACTTGTCCAAGCACGAATGTTTGATTGATAGTTTGAAATACAAACCAAATGCAGGGCCCCCTGTCAAAAATATACAGCTGTAAAAATAACTGGAAATACAGGTGTAAATCCATGTAATAATACAGCTGTATTGGAGTGGATTTGCCTGGATTTATTAACCGGATTTACAGGTGTAAATCCATGTAATATTAAATGGATTTACAGGTGTAAATCATGTAATATTAAATGGATTTTTTAATTTTACAAATGTTTTTTTATTTAGATTAACATACGAACAATTTTTTACCGATAAAATAGGAATTTTTTATACTGCACTACCAATATTCTAGGTATAAAAAATATCTATTTTATTCCTATATGTGTAACGTTTTTTGGTCCCTAAATATAACATTAAATATGGTCTATTGGGATTCGGCATTTTCTACCTATAAAGTAGTTATAAGTTTGATCTTATATTTTTCAGGCTTATAAATTACTTAAACGTTATTACGTTATAGGTCAGAAACAATATTTTATTAATATACAATAGTTTACCTATCTCATAAATTGAGCAATCAGGATTTTTAAAGCATTTTTAAAGAATACAAAAATAATGCAGAAATTAAAAAGTATTTATATATACATAACTCAAAAAAAATTTGAAAAGAATTTCTCTTTCGAAACCTTATTATTATTTTTAATTAACTTATATTTATTTTTATATTGTTTTAGTTTATATATTTACACTAATTACATATATTTGACGCAGAAAAACGCTGAAAAAATTTTTGCCCTAACCGGGAATCGACCCCGCAACGCACGCACCAAACGCAAACGCTCTATCCACTAAGCTAACGCAACGCTTACATATGCAAATGTTTGGAACTTGTATATACAGATCATCCCTGTATTAATATCTTAATAATTGTTATTTATTCTTTGATCTATATACAGAAGATGTTAGGCAGTAAATAACTAATTTAAATAATGATGGTCTTACCGATGTCTACCAAAGAGATATCTTCTTCCTTTTTTCTATATTATTATAATTTCTTAAAAGCATATGAATACTTTTATAATACTTATTTATACCCTAAAACATAATATATATTTTGCTACTATATGTAAAAGGGCATTCTTCTAATATAAATTTATTTACAAATAAATAAATAAATAATACTAATTTTTAAATTCAAACTATTTATTTAAAAATAATATAGAAAGTTTCTAGGTATTTAATAGTTCTATTTTTAATACCTAGTTAGTAGCTATTATTTATACCTAGTTTCTACCTATTAAAAATAATGTTTGTATATATAAGAAAAAATTTTAACAATTTATTTAAGTAAATAATTATACATTAAATGTATATTGACAATACATATTTTTAATTTTTTGACTTTAAAAATTAAAATTTAGGTTATTTTTACAAATATTTTTCTGGCTTTTTTATAGATATAAAAACTAGTGTTAATTTAATAGCATATTTTGTGTCTATTTTTTGGCTATTTAATATAGTATAGTATTTTATACCAATAAAATAGGTATTTAATCGACATTTTCTACAAAATATTATGATTTCTATATTTTATACCTATAAACTACTTTGGTGACTATAAAATATTTCTGAATTTCCACCAGGGTTTCTATATTATTTTTAAATAAATAGTTTGAATTTAAAAATTAGTATTATTTATTTATTTATTTTTAAATAAATTTATATTAGAAGAATGCCCTTTTACACATAGTAGCAAAATAATATATTATGTTTTAGGGTATAATAAGTATTATAAAAGTATTCATATGCTTTTAAGAAAATTATAATAATATAGAAAAAAGGAAGAATATATCTATTTGGTAGACATCGGTAAGACCATCATTATTTAAATTAGTTATTTACTGCCTAACATCTTCTGTATATAGATCAAAGAATAAATAACAATTATTATGATATTAATACAGGGATGATCTGTATATACAAGTTCCAAACATTTGCATATGTAAGCGTTGCGTTAGCTTAGTGGATAGAGCGTTTGCGTTTGGTGCGTGCGTTGCGGGGTTCGATTCCCGGTTAGGGCAAAAAATTTTTTCAGCGTTTTTCTGCGTCAAATATATGTAATTAGTGTAAATATATAAACTAAAACAATATAAAAATAAATATAAGTTAATTAAAAATAATAATAAGGTTTCGAAAGAGAAATTCTTTTCAAATTTTTTTTTGAGTTATGTATATATAAATACTTTTTAATTTCTGCATTATTTTGTATTCTTTAAAATGCTTTAAAAATCCTGATTGCTCAATTATGAGATAGGTAAACTATTGTATATTAATAAAATATTGTTTCTGACTATAACGTAATAACGTTTAAGTAATTTATAAGCCTGAAAAATATAAGATCAAACTTATAACTACTTTATAGGTAGAAAATGCCGAATCCCAATAGACCATATTTAATGTTATATTTAGGGACCAAAAAACGTTACACATATAGGAATAAAATAGATATTTTTTATACCTAGAATATTGGTAGTACAGTATAAAAAATTCCTATTTTATCGGTAAAATTTGTTCGTATTTCCACCAGGGTTGTATGTAATCTAATAAAAAAACATTTGTAAAATTAAAAATCCATTTAATATTACATGATTTACACCTGTAAATCCATTTAATATTACATGGATTTACACCTGTAAATCCAGTTAATAAATCCAGGCAAATCCACTCCAATACAGCTGTATTATTACATGGATTTACACCTGTATTTCCAGTTATTTTTACAGCTGTATATTTTTGACAGGGCCGCCTTTTGATTTACAGGGGCCTGGGGCATTTTAGTCGATGGGGCCTACGTAAGGGCATCAAATTGCTAGCTTCTTTTTTAATAAAGGAAATGTTAATTAATTTTTAAATGCAACTTTAAAACATTATTAAAAGAAATAGTAAATAAAAAAAACACGGGTGTAAGTACATATAATTTATTATTATATTTATATTAACACTATTATTTATGCAGTAGTATGTACAGTTGAATAAAATAAAAATTATAATTTACATTATACTATTTTTTTTACTTTTTTAGCAGAAAAATCATTAATAATATCTTCAAAATTTATTAATTGAAGTAAATCGGATTCTATACTCATTATGGATAAGTAATTTAATCTTGATTGTTTCATGGTACTTCTTGTATCGCTCTTAATTCGTTTTAATTTAGAAAATGAACGTTCACCACTACAATTTGAAATCATTAAGGATAAGAAAATACGCAAACATATTTCTATATTTGGAAACGTGCAAAAAAGTAATTTTTCCCTTATGTGTACATATATATCTACTATTGAATTACTATTAATTTCTTTATTTTCAAAAAGGTAATGCTTGAAATGTAAGCATTCTGATTTTAGAGTTTCTGCAGATATATCCTTACTATAAAAATTTGCCAAATTTGTACAAGACTTTTCTATTTTATCTGAGTCTAGGCCTTTTAATTCTGTATAAAATGTAAAATTATCATTAATTTTCGTATGAGCTTCTGTCCTCTTTCTTAAATTATTGCTTAAACTATCTACTATTGGATAAAATATCTGGATTTTCAGTTTTTCTTCAAAATTAAATTTTGTTTCTGAACTATTGCCTTCAACCTTTTAATTTTTATACTTCTCTCTTTTTTTCTTTCTTGTGGTACTTCATAATTTGAAACTAGATTTTTAGCTTTCTCTAAAAAATTAAAAAATTGTTCTCTAAAACTTAATAAATACGAATCTAATGATTTTAATAAGAAACATGCATTGTTCAAATCCATTACTTCTTTTTGTATATTTTGATTTGTATTATTCATCCGAGTTAAAATTTCAAACCAGACTACTGTCAAAAATAAGTTATCTAATTTACTCATTTGTTTACTCAGACATGTTGCTTCAAACTTTGCGTCATTGGATTGAGTATCATCCAGTGCAATGGCATTTAAAGCTTTCATTATATTATTATATCCCTTGTACAAAGCAGTAACAGCATCAGCACGTGCCGACCATCTCGTTGCAGATAGAGATTTTACAACTTTATTTTCTGGGCCTAATGCTACTACTAAAGTTTGCTATTTGTGCGTTGACAAAGAAAAAAATGTATATATTTTTTGAACTAAAGAAAAATATGCAACTACCGGCATCACACACTCAGCTGCTCTAGATCCTACTAAATTTAAAGAATGTCCTACGCAAGGTATATATTCAGCGTATAGATTGATTTGTTTTATTCTTGCTTGAAGACCCGAATATTGGCCGGACATATTAACGCATTATCATAAGATTGGCCTCTACAATCTGCAATATCTATGTTATGTTCTTCTAAAAAATTAATTATAACTTTACTTAAATATTCGGATCCGTGTCTTTCTATTGGAATAAACATTAAAAATCTTTCGACTGGTCCTTGATTTGTCACATAACGCACCGTAAATGTTAATTGATCAGTGTGTATAAGATCTGGAGTCGAATCAACGCAAATTGTAAAATATTTTGACTTTTTTAATTCATCAATTATATGAGAAAGTACTTTTTTCCCCAAGCATTCAATAAATTCTTCGCAAATATTGGCCGATAAATAAGAAGTAACTCCAGAGCCCTTATTACCATATTTATTAATATGCTCTTTTAGAAAAGGATCATACTGACTTAAAAGTTCTATTAATCCTTGATAATTTCCATTATGCACAGATCCAAGACGCTGATCATTTCCTCTAAAAGCAAGACCTCTAGATGCAAGAAACTTAATAACGTCGACAATTCTACTTAATAATTTTATCCAATATTCCTGCTCCTTTTTATGTTGTAAAACTAAGTTGGTATCTACACGATTAAATTCATTTTTTCTTCTGTAATAAATTGTTAAATTTTGTTTATGATATTTACTTTGTTCATGTTCAATAATTCGATATGAATGCTTCCAATCATTGAATCCGTAACTAGAGAATACTATTGATTGCCTGAGATATTATTGTAATTAAGACGTCCTCTACTAACATACAGCTTAATTCAGTATATTAATTTAACCTAAATTTAATTAATACTTCTTTGAATTTACATATTTATTATTTTTAAATAAACATTAATATTATCATTATTTAACAGGATCAAAGCCCCACACATATGGAGCAACCTCATCATTTCAACCGACTCTGCTAACTTTTCTGCGGTGTTAAGTATCAAAAAGAAACAGGTATTCGATGTGTATTTAGTACACTTAAAATATACCAAATAATTATTTTTAATTATTAAACGTTAATAATTTGACTGTTTATTAACAAAGCAAAATCAGTTTTAAAAAAACCTATAATTGTTATTAGGAAGTTATAAAAAGAAATTAACATTTTTGTACTAGTCCATTTTTCTATTTTTAACTACATTTATAATATCATGTAATAAAATGCTTTAAAAATTGGCTTCTAACATTTTACATAATTTTATATGCTTATTTTAGTTAAAAGATTCATACCGTTAAATTAATTACTTTTATTTAATCTAAAAATGCAATACAAATAAAGTTAGCAAAAAAGGATGAAATGCAATCGAGAATATATTATAAATATTATATATGCACATTTTCTAAGAATCACTGAAAATTTTCTCTATTTTCAGGATCAGCAAGTGGACAAAATTGTAAAAAGGAAGGGAAACGATCCGATTCCTTCTCGTAAGAAGAGATCGAGAAAAATAATGCAAAATAATGATTACTACTATTATTAAAGTTACTTTTCAAGTGTACTATTATTATTGTTCGAAGTTTAATATTGTTATATTTATTGTAAAATAAAATTGATTAAAATTGAAAATTCGATATTATTATGGAAAAAAGAATTATTGATGATATGTAAAGAAATTGTGGTCGCAACAAATGTTTATTGCTCAAGAACAAGTAGACGTTCATAGACGAAATCAAATATTGAAGAGTGATCAAGAATTATTTCAAAGGTGTTCATTTAATGATTAACTATCTCTATGATTCGTTAAAGAATAGAAGATAAAGATGATAACGTCTTCTTTATATTTAATTACAATTAATAAGTTTATGCATTATTAAGATTAAAGTTAAATCGTAATTGTAAAGTTATTTTTAAATAACACTTTTTTCTTCAGAAAAGGTATAGGCGTTGGCTGAAATTATATACATAGATATTGTATTACAGTATAACTTCAAATTTATAATGTACACTGAGAGAAAGGAATATTTGTGAGGAAGAAATTGTGCATTTGTTACTAAAAATTTACATTGACTTGTAACAAAACATATATTTCTTTGATATTAACACGAAGTTCTTAACTATTAAGATTTTCGATAATTTTAGAACTGCGGTTTTGTAAAGAAATAATTCTTAACAGTTAATGAATGCAATCTTGTATATAAAACGTTACGATAATATTTTATATTACGGGAATTTCATACTCAATTTTTGATGATTAATTAATAAAAAAGTAGAACCGTATGTGAAAAAATAAGAGAAGAAGCGCCTTCGTTTATTGACAATCTAACTGTGTGCTGAATTTTAGATTAAAATATTATTGCGTTTTCGAGAAAAGTCTTACCAAAAATATCAAATATTTTCACCTCGTTGAGGTTAGGTTCACATTTTTGGTAAGACTTTTCTCAAAAACGCAATATAATTTTAATCTGAATTTCGGCCCACAGTTATATTATCAATAAATGAAGGCGCCTCTTCTCTTACTTTTTCACATACTGTTTTATTTACAAATTTATTACTAATAATCGCGATTGCCGATAAGGTAGGGAGGATAAATATTGACTGTGGCACCCCCTTAACTCAATGTGCATATTATGTACATAAATATTATTGTACAAAAGAAAATTGATTAAATAAATATTATTAAGTAACGAAATAATGTGTATTAATAATTACATCTCAGGCATTAATAGTTAATACTTGACTTTTGTAATTTTGAATACAAAATAGAAATAAATGAAAGTTTAAATGTTAAGAACCTTCTCAAATAATACTTAACTGCAAAGAAATATTCATTTGCTCCTATTTAAGTCATCAGATCTTAACTGTTAAGAAACGTCAATTGACTTAAATATTCCTTTCTTTCAGTGTACATAAAAATAAATATACATAAGCAATTAATAAGTTAAATCTAAATTGAAGATTACATTTTCATTTTGATCTAGTCGCAAAACAATTTCAAGCGCATCATTCAGAGATGCTTTCTTTCTTACCGTCAACAGTTCAAAATGTTGTATATACAGCGTGTGAGAGGTGGCACACATAAGCTTTTCATGCAGTACGAACACTTTCTATCTTTAATATAATATTAATATAGATATTTAGTGACTCAAAAGTACACTTCACTTTCCTTCGAAAATTCATACCAACTGCCTTTGATAAACCCCCAGTAATAAAATACTTTCGTTAGAATCTCTGTAATTGTAAGCTCTAATGAGTTACTAAGAAGTTATATACGGAGAACGTTAACTTTCCCAAATTTCCCGATTCAATGTAGACAGGCTAAATATTTTAGCACTTATTCAAATGAAAGGCTGTAAAGCGAATCTGCGAGGAAGGGAGTATTGTCAATGTACGTATAAGCTTGTACACGCATGTGAATCGTCACTTCCTAAATTAATATGTTGCTTTGATTATTTTCTTATAATATATTATAATATTATTTTAATCAAATTAAACTTTAATTCTTTTAATTGAATTTGTACCTACAATAATCCCTACAGCTACATCTGTCGATCTAGTCCGTAATCAGTTTTCAATTGTCATTACTATTACCGACATTATATACTCTACTTTATCATAATCGATATATAAATATAAAATATTTGCTCGTTTCTGATTGGTGGGAACACTTTCAAATACTAGCGTTCTCATTGGTGGGAGCATTGACGCCTGGGAACATTGACTATGACTCATTCTCTAAGAGAGATAGAATGAAAGATGGCGAGAAAGAGAGAGAGAGAATGAGGGACTGTGAGAGGGAGAGAGTGACTAAGAATGAGGGAGTGTGAGGGAGAGAGAGAGAGAGTGAGGGAGAGAGAGAGAGAGTGAGGGAGGAGAGAGGGAGAGTTAGGAAGACAGAGAGAGAATGGGTAAGAGATTGAGAGGGAGAGAATGAGATAGATAAAGAGAGAGAATGAGAGATAAAGAGAGAGAATGAGAGATTAAGAGAGAGAGAGAGAATAAGCTAGAGAGATAGAGAGATAGAGAGAGAGAATGTGTGATAGAGAGAAAGAGAGAGACAATAAGTGAGAGAGAATGAAAGATAGATATTGAAAGATAGAGTGAAAGAGAGAGAGAATGAAAGATACAGAGAAAGAGAGAGAGAATAAGAGAGAGAGCATGAAAGATAGAGAGAAAGAGAGAGAATAAGAGAGAGTGAATGAAAGATAGAGAGAAAGAGAGAGAAAATAAGAAAGAATGAATGGGAGATAGGGAGCGAAAGCGAGAATGAGAGAAAGAGTGATAGAGTGCAAGAGTGGGAGCGAGTAAGATAAAGAGAGAATGAGAGATAAAGAGACTGAGAGAGAAAGAATAAGATAGAGAGTAAGAGAGATAGAGAGAGAGAGAGAATGATAGATGGAAGGAGCGATAGAGAGAGAATGCTAGATGGAGAGAGAGAGAGAGGGAGAGAGAGAGAGAGGGAGAGTGAGAGTGAGAGAGAGAGGGAGAGAGATAGAGAGAAAGAGAGAATGAAAGCTAGAGAGAAAGAGAAAGAGAATAAGAGAGAGAGAATAAAATATAGAGAGAAAGAGAAAGAGAATAAGAGAGAGAGAATGAAAGATAGAGAGAAAGAGAAAGAGTATAAGAGAGAGAGAATCACAGATAAATAGAAAGAGATAGTGAATAAGAGAGAGAGAATGCAAGATAGAGAGAAAGATAAAGAGAATAAGAGGGAGAGAATGAATGATAGAGAGAGAGAGAGAGAGAGAGAGAGAGAGAGAGAGAGAGAGAGAGAGAGAGAGAGAGAGAGAGAATGAAATATAGAGAGAAAGAGAGAGAGAATAAGAGAGAGAGAATATCTCTCTCTCTATCTGTCGCCCTATCTCTTCCTCTCACTGTCTCTCTCACGCCAAGATAATGTTTGTCGGACGGACGGTCGGACGGACGGACGGACGGACGGACGGACATTATAATTTATCGGTTTTTTTTTTTATATCACTTAGTAATTATAATAATAATTTTTTTGTCAGTAATATGATGCATTAACTTATGTTACACATATTTATCATAAAATATATATGTTTTAAGTATTTTTCGCAAGAATAGGGGAGTTTTTACAAAATCGCTCAAAAAGATAACTTTAATATAATGTAGATTTTTTAAATTAAAATTTCAAAATTGTATGGATATATAAGTGAGTATATTATGTATATTTATATATAACAATATTTTAAATAAACAAGTATGTATTTATTAGAAACAGAAGGATATTTAAGGAATGAATTTGTTTATAATAATCAAAATAAATATTTGGGTTAAGTAAAGAAAAAATAAATTGGATATAATTATGAATTAAAATGTAAATTTTGAGGGTGCAAATTACGAATTACAGGAGAAATGGAAGAAAAAGGTTTTTATTTATATGCCGCTAAAATGTTATAAATAGTTCTTTAAAATTAATACAAAAATTTATTTATTTAAAAAGAAAGTTTTAATACTCTAAAAATACAAAATATTAATGACATAGAACTTTTGGCGATGATCCTTGGTCATTAAATAAATTAATTTTAGGAGGTGAAATAATCCAAATTTTATCCAAAATTTATTTTAATAAGTAGTTACTAAATACTAAAATTTGGTAAGTATATGCACTTTATACTATTTTTGTAAAGTTAATTTTTCATTAAAATTTATAATTATTAAAATATAAATTTAAGCTTTATAAGAATTCATATAGTTTAAAATTTACAGTTAACATTTAATATGTCTGTATTTTTTTATTATTTTAATTCTGATTTCATTACACTAAAGTTTGGTAAAAACTTTTATTTATAAATTATAATCGTATTTAAAAAAAATTAAATTTTTGGTATAAAACCCAATGCAATATAACAGTACCTTCAAGGTGTTGTGTGAATCTGTTTAATTTCTAAGGCGTCCATGGTAGTGAAAAAATAATACAATTTAAAACATTATTTTAAATAAATTTATTACGAAAAATCTTTTTCGAAATTAAAAATAGGGGGTTGGCGCGCGAAGCGCGCAGGGGGGCGAAGCCCCCTAGTATATATATATCTCTCTATAATATATAAATATATCGCCGCCGCCGCCGCCGCCGTGTCTAAGAATTCAGAATTCAACATATATATATATATGTTTTATATATATATGTCATATATTTGTTATATATATATGTTATATATATATATATGTCATATATATATGTTATATATATATATGTCATATATATGTTATATATATATGTCATATATATATATGTTATAGTATGTGTGTGTGTGTGTGTGTGTGTGTGTGTGTGTTTATGTGTGTGCGTGCGTGTGTGTGCTTGCGTGTGTGTGTGTGTGTGTGTGTGTTTGTGTGTGTGCGTGCGTGCGTGCGTGTGTGTGTGTGTGTGTGTGTGTGTGTGTGTGTGTGTGTGTGTGTGTGTGTGTGTGTGTGTGTGTGTGAGTGTGTGTGGGAGTGTGTGTGTGTGAACATACACTTTTCCAAATATCCATATGTGATATATACAATGGGTTAAAAATTAAATACATTAATTATTGCATTTTTAAGATAATTCATAACTTTTTACAGAACTGAAGGCCATAGAAATGCTACAGACTATTTGAAAGGTATTGCTCCAAGCTTTCTTTCAAACTTTTGGATAAAAAATCAATTGTAGCGCACTTACACTTTTTTTAAGTTGAATATTGGCATGTATTTTATATAACATTTTCATTGAAATTAGAAATTCTAACCCAGAAGTGTGTGTGTGTGTATGTGTGTGCGTGCGTGCGTGTACGTGTTATTTGTTTTTTCAAGAATAAATAATATATGTATTTTTCCGTGCGCAAAAAAAAAAGTTGTGAATATAAGTTGAAAGAATGTGTATTAGTTTATGTGTGTGTGCATGTGTGTGTGTGTGTGTGTGTGTGTGTGTGTGTGTGTGTGTGTGTGCGTGTGTGTGTGTGTGTGTGTGTGTGTACGTGTTACTTGTTTTTTCAAGAATAGATAATATATGTATTTTTTCCGTGCGCAAAAAAAAGTTGTGAATATAACTTGAAAGAATGTGTATTAGTTTACTTATTCCTGATAAAACTCATAAAATAAAAACGGACCTAAAATTTAATGTAATGTTTTTAAAAATATGCACAATTTTACGAAGATAAAATAAATATTAATCAAGTATAACATACACTTTTTCAAATATCTATATGTGAAATATACAATAAATTAAAAATTAATACATTAATTATTGCATTTTTAAGATAATTCTATTATAAACAGTACTGGCAAAAGAAAATTCAAATTTTAACAGAGGCAATATAAAATACGAATTACATTTCAAAAATTTTTCGAAAATTATTATTTTAGTAGTATTTAATTTAAATATTATTGAAATCAAAATTTAAAAATTGTATGGATATATAAGTAAGTAGATTACGTATATTTATATAAATCAATATTTTAAATAAACAAGTATGTATTTATTAGAAACAAAAGGTTATTTAAGGAATTCCTTTGTTTATAATAATTAAAATAAATATATGGGCTCTGTAACTAAAGGGAAAAATAAATTGGATATAATTATGGATTAAAACGCAAATTTTGAAAGAGGGTGCAAATTACGAATTACGGGAGAAATGGAAGAAACAGGTTTTTATTTATATACCGCTAAAATGTTATAAATAATTCTTTAAAGCTAATACAAAAATTAATTTAATTAAGAAGAAAGTTTTATTACTCTTAAAGTACAAAATATTAATGACATATAGAACTCTTGGCGATGACTTAAATAAATTAATTTTAGGAGGTAAAGTTCTATTAAATCCGTTTCAAATAATCTAAAATTTTAATAGGTTTTTACTAAATACTACAATTAAGTATATGCACTTTGTTATTTTTGGTAAGTTAATTGTTCATTACCATATATATGGGCTATTTCACATCAGTGGTACGATGAAAATTTGAAATCACTCCAAATTTTGTGAACAGACTGGAAATATCCTCCAGAAGATAGAAAAAAAATTTGAGGTGTTAAAAATTATATTCCTAAGAGTTATTCCACCATGAAAAATGGAAATTTTTCAATTTTTTAGAGAAATTATTATTTTCAAAGCTATTTATCTCAAAATCTATTGATTTTTTTAAAAATACATTATAAACAACTTTTGTTCAAAATAATCTTTAGAACTTATCTACTTGGGTTACAATTCTTAATTTTAAAATCTCGAAGAGATAGAACGCCCGGAAATATTGAATATCAAAAAAAGGCGACCACGCCACAATCGATTTTGATCTAACACCGCTCAAAAGATCACATTTTTTGAACACACAAACACCAAATTTTTTTAAAAATTTAAATGGGAAATACCATGTTAATTTTTGTGAATTTTTTGTCTTTCTTTAAATTATCATAACTTTTTACAGAATTGAAGGCCATAAAAAGCTACAGACTATTTGAAAGGTATTGCTCCAAGCTTTCTTTTAGACTTTTGGATAAAAAAATCAATTGCGGCGAACTTACACTTTTTTAAGTTGAATATTGACATGTAATTTATGTAACATTGACCTTAAGATTAGAAATTCTAACCCAGAAGGATAAATTCTACACATAATTAGCAACGAATGTTACATATAATGTTGTATAGTAAAAGTTGATAGATTTTGAGTTAAATAGCGATAAACCCAGCTGGTGTTGAAAAAAACTGGATAAAGTTCACTTTTTGAGGTTATAATAACTTTTGAGCTAATAAATTCCAGTACCTAAAAATTTTTTTCTGTATTCTGCAAAAAAATTGGCAAAGTGTACTCAAAATTTGGTGCATTTTAAAATTTTGATCGGACCACTTCACGTGGAATACCCCATATATATATTATATATATTACACCTTTGGTGTAAGTTATGTCCTAAAATACGTGAAAATTAGTGATTTTATGAGGTTTATGAGGCATAACTTACAACAGCGGTCTTGGCCAATAAGCTACCCCAAGCCATTCGAAAGCTCGCGAAAAATGTGAACTTTTGAGAGGTGTTAGATTAAAATCGATTATGGTGTGGTAGCCTTTTTTTTGATATTCAATATGTCCGGGTGTTCTATCTCTTCGAGATTGTAAAATTAAGAAATGTAACCATGGTAGATAAGTTCTAAAGATTAATTTAAACAAAAGTTGTTTGTAATGTTTTTTCAAAAAAATCAACAGATTTTGAGATAAATGGCTTTAAAAATAGAAATTTTTCTAAAAAATTGAAAAATTTCCACTTTTCATGGTCAAATAACTCTTAAGAAAATTATTTTTAACACTTAAATTTTTTTTGTATGTTCTGGAAGATGTTTCCAGCCTGTTCTCAAATTTTGGAGTGATTTAAAATTTCCATCGTACCACTTGACGTGAAATAGACCATATATATGTATATATATGTATGTATGTATGTGGGCGTGTGTGCGTGCGGCGTAATATTTATATAATATATATATATTTTAAAATTGTTTTTTCAAGAATACATAATATACGTATTTTTTCCGTGCGCAAAAAAAAGTTGTGAACATAACTTGAAAGAATGTGTATTTGTCTACTCATTCTTGATGAAACTCATAAAATTTTTAAACGTATACCCAATAATAATAACGGATCTAAAATGCAATGTAATGCTTTAAATACAGATGCAAAATTGTTTGAAGATTAAATAAATATTAATCAAGTATATCATACACTTTTCCAAATATCTATATGTGAAATATACAATACGTTAAAAATGAAATATATTAATTATTGCATTTTTAAGATAATTCTATTATAAACAGTATAGGCAAAAGAAAATTCAAATTTTAACAGTGGCAATATAAAATACTAATTATATTTGAATAGATTTTCAAAAACTATTAATTTAGGAGCATTAAATTTAAATATTTTTTAAATTAATATTTCAAAAATGAATGGATATATAAGTGAGTAGATTATGTATATTTATAGAAAACAATATTTTAAATAAACAAGTATGTATTTATTAGAAACAGAAGGTTTTCTAAGGAATGAATTTGATTATAATAATGAAGATAAATATATGGGCTCTGTAACTAAAGGGAAAAATAAATTGGATATAATTATGGATTAAAACGCAAATTTTGAAAGAGGGTACAAATTACGAATTACGGGAGAAATGGAAGATACAGGTATTTATTTATATACCGCTAAAATGTTATAAATAATTCTTTAAAGCTAATACAAAAATTAATTTAATTAAGAAGAAAGTTTTATTACTCTTAAAGTACAAAATATTAATGACATATAGAACTCTTGGCGATGACTTCAATAAATAAATTTTAGGAGGTAAAGTTCTATTTAGATCCGTTTAAAATAATCTAAAATTTTAATAGGTTTTTACTAAATACTACAATTAAGTATATGCACTTTACTATTTTTGGTAAGTTAATTGTTCATTACCATACATATGGGGTATTCCTACGTGAAGTGGTCCGATCAAAATTTTAAAATGCACCAAATTTTGGGTACACATTGCAAATGTTTTTCAGAATACAGAAAAAAATTTTTAGGTACTGGTATTTATTAGCTCAAAAGTTATTCTAACCTCAAAAAGTGAACGTTTTCCAGTTTTTTTCAACAACAGCTGGGTTCATCGCTATTTAACCCAAAATCTATCAACTTTTACTATACAACATTATATCGTCGCCTCCGAATAAAAACATTCTAACTCAGAAATCGCTTGGAAAATACGTTAACTCAGAATTCGCTTGGAGAACACGTTAACTCAGAAATCGCTTGGAGAACACGTTAACTCAGAATTCGCTTGGAGAACACGTCAACTCAAAAATCGCTTGGAAAACACGTTAACTCAGAAGTGGCTTGGAGAACACGTTAACTCAGAAATCGCTTGGAAAACATGTTAACTCAGAAATCGCTTGGAAAGCACGTTAACTCAGAAATCGCTTGGAAAACATGTTAACTCAGAAATCGCTTGGAAAACACGTTAACTCAAAATTCGCTTGGACAACACGTTAACTCAAAAATCGCTTGGAGAAGACTTTAAGTCAAAAGTTGCTTGGAGAACACGTTAATTCAGAGGATGATTTTTGGCGCCTCGATTTAAGTTGGCACCACTGCCAAAAATTTTTAACAGTTCAAGATTAAATAAAAAAACTTTCATATATTTATACACATTTTTTTTAAATTTATCTAAGCGTTCTTATTATACACTAATGCGTTCTCCTAAAAAAGGTGGAAAATTCTTTAAATATTTAAGAAAATCGTATAGAAATTAGTGTTTTCGATAACTTTAAGAAATCGAGATGTATACGGGCTCTCCATAAATGTGTAAAAGTACATAAATTTATTTCTACTATAAAACGTAGAATAAATATTTGAAAGAATTGACATTGTGAAAAAAAAAAAAATTCAGAGCACTAAGCTACGACAAATCGTGTACTTAATTAATTTTGAAAAAAATGTCAATATTGATAATCTTTAATAATTATTTATGCAAAAATATAGTACCCAGGTGTATATTCTCTCAGATAAAAGCTGTCGCCTCAGCATAAGCGAGGATAATAATATAATTCATTTGAGGGAATTATCGGGTATTACTCCAGAAGTGTAAATAAAACTATTCACCCTGTTCACTTTGATAATAGCTTACTTAATTATATGAATTTCTAAATTGATTCAATGCTGCTAAATTTTGTATTAATTAACTTAAATAATGAATTTAATTTTGACTTAATTATAATATATATATATATATATATATATATATATATATGTGTGTGTGTGTGTATATATAAAGTATACTTTGCGTCGCAAGGGGGAATACAGTTGAACTTTCTCCCATACAAAATATTTTTTAGATAATCGCTAAAACTAAACAAAGCAAATTTTTTAATATTTATATTAAAAACAATATAATTATGAAATAATGCAATTTCATAAAAATAAAGTACCAACACATCACAATATCAATTCTTTCAAATATTTATTCTACGTTTTATAGTAGAAATAAATTTATGTACTTTTACACATTTATGGAGAGCCCGTATACATCTCGATTTCTTAAAGTTATCGAAAACACTAATTTCTATACGATTTTCTTAAATATTTAAAGAATTTTCCACCTTTTTTAGGAGAACGCATTAGTGTATAATAAGAACGCTTAGATAAATTTAAAAAAATGTGTATAAATATATGAAAGTTTTTTTATTTAATCTTGAACTGTTAAAATTTTTGGCAGTGGTGCCAACTTAAATCGAGGCGCCAAAAATCATCCTCTGAATTAACGTGTTCTCCAAGCAACTTTTGACTTAAAGTCTTCTCCAAGCGATTTTTGAGTTAACGTGTTGTCCAAGCGAATTTTGAGTTAACGTGTTTTCCAAGCGATTTCTGAGTTAACATGTTTTCCAAGCGATTTCTGAGTTAACGTGTTCTCCAAGCCACTTCTGAGTTAACGTGTTTTCCAAGCGATTTTTGAGTTGACGTGTTCTCCAAGCGAATTCTGAGTTAACGTGTTCTCCAAGCGATTTCTGAGTTAACGTGTTCTCCAAGCGAATTCTGAGTTAACGTATTTTCCAAGCGATTTCTGAGTTAGAATGTTTTTATTCGGAGGCGACGATATGTAACATTCGTTGCTAATTATGTGTAGAATTTATTCTTCTGGAGTAGATAAGCTAGGCCGGTTCTAACCCATAGGCCGGTTCTAACCCATAGGCCGGTTCTAACCCATAGGCCGGTTCTAACCCATAGGCCGGTTCTAACCCATAGGTCGGTTCTAACCCATAGGCCGGTTCTATCCCACAGGCCGGTTCTAACCCAAATGTGTGTGTGTGTGTGTGTGTGTTTGATTGCACTTAATAGCAATCGTTTGCATTTTAATTAAATGGTTTGTACTTTAATCAAATCTTTTGCATACTGATAGCAATGGTTTGAACTCTAATTAAATAAGTTTTCTCATTTACTTTTTACTATTATTAAACGTTTTGTATCCCTTTGTTTTAGGGCAAGACATTGTGTTTGATGAAAACGTTTCTTTCGAATACGTTTTCCATTTCGATGGAGTTGTTTTTTCCTTTTTCTCTTCATTCTCCAGAAGGTGAGGAAGACGAACTATACTGTTGCTTGGACCCATGATGGAATGATGGAAATTGATGATATTGCTTGGTATTTATACTGTTTTAAGGGAAGGGTGGAGGCCCCAACCAACGCCTCCACCTGTGAGGTACACCGCATATCGTTACCCCTCCATTTTTTTTCTTCCCTTCAGACTCCGTCTACTTCATCATATGTATTGTCATGAATTCCAATATTTGTCAAACTAGTCCGTCGTTTTAATTCTTGATTTTTAGCAGTCGACTTACTTAGATATTTCTTTCTGATATCTATGTAAGGAAGCAGTTGAAGTATACTGTTGCACAGCCCCATGATGAAATGATGAGTCAATGGTTTTGTGATCATTTATATATCTTCCTCTAGATACCGTCTATTTCGTCATAAATGTAAGCACCTGCTTCAATGTTTGCTAATCGTGCCTCTCTTTTTAATTTTTGAAGACGTTTATTTGGTCGTGTATTTTTCTTACGCAAGCAAGGTAGCAACCAAAGTATAATGCTGCACAGTCCCATGATGTATTTATATATCTTCCCATTCCATAATAGATTCTTTTGTATAAAATTGATGCATCAGCTTCACATTATGCAAGGCACAAATAATTTTGCATGCATTATTGTGATTGGAACAGACTGTTGCTAACTTAGGATGGTCGTAGGTTTGGTAACCCCACTCCTCGATATCACTGACCGGAATGTTGAAACGTTCAAGCCACTCTTTTCTCAAGCCACCAATGACGAAAATCCGATCAGCGTTGCGTAAGCGGTCACGAATAATATTCCCTATTTCCGTGTAGTCGAGATCCCCAGAGTTCCAAGTTAGACCATGGTAGCAGAGTTCTAACCACAGATTCTTATGTTTATATTTCTGAGAGAGTTTGTTCCAAGGAAACGGTGCTCTGAACAAAAAGAGTTCGGGCTTGAACGTCTCCGGTGAGAGGATAAATTGCTAGCTCCTTCAGAACGAAATGTTTGCCTGGCTTCATAAATCCTTGAACGTCTACTGCGTACTCCATCTGGACAACGTATGAGATGCTGCAAGAAGGAACACTGATTTATAAGCTACCCCCCCCTCCCGCCATTACTACCCCCACTTCACTACTACCCCCACTTTACCACTACCCCCACTTCACTACTACCCCCACTTCACTACTACTACCCCCACTCCTTAAACAAGCTTCTTCACATCACCGCTAGCTGGATTATATTGTACAATACGATCATGTAAAATCAAACAGTATGCTGAAGTTCCAGAAGGAAAGTTGTTTCTCGATTCGAATTCTAGACGCACATCCACTGGAGCGCTCTTTAACGATTCATTCTGCTTCGAGCAATCGATTACGATCAGTGGCATGTAATTGAGGTAGTATAATTTTTTCAACATTGGTTCCGGATCTTTACCGTAGTAAGAATTTCGAAAACTAGTGTACATATCATACAATATAGCGTACTGATTATGGTTCACATCAAGATTTAGATTGCCGTATGGATAGTACTGTGAATTGAGAAAAAGTTTTACGTTGGTGATATTGCAGTGATCAAATTGACTGGCATTAGCCGCTTTTTGACTTTTACGATTAGTTTGAAAACCTAGAATAACAAATCTAGGTTTTTCTAATTGATTAGTTGTTTTTACAGTCCAAACATGTCTTGACGTTGTTGGGAGAAGTGGATATTCGTACAAATCCCAAGTTCGAAAACTCATGGATATTGCTCTATCTTTCCCTACATAATCGAGCAATCGAACTTTACGAGGATTCGATGCGACTACGTATGGCATAAGCCACTCGATTCTCATTAATTCAATCTTGAAATCTTCATAAGTAATGTTATTTTCCATATGCACACCTGTTTGAACAACAGCATTCAAATCAGTTCTCGATCTCGTGAGAATAAGTTCATGCTTTGCATTGATTACTATTTTACGATAGTCTTCGGCGAAACCAAGAATCATGTTCAATGGTATAGAAACGTCAAAGTATCCATCATCATTCGCAATATTTTGCGTCTCCTCAATGTCTATCCATCCAGCGTTCTCAATCAACATACTCTGACTTGGAGTAAGAGATATCCAACCTTTCATGAGACTTGTTAACCCTACGTTTTTACTCTTATCTATTTCTATGGCATTCAACTCATATCTAATTTCTTCAAATAAGTGACAAATTGCGTTATTTACAAACTTTGTGTGCTCCACAATTCTACCATCTGATTTACGTAGTCGTCCACATATATGTAAGGAACTGCGTGATGGTAAAAGACACAAGTCTTGATGTTGAATGGATATACGAATTTCATCACTATTGTTGTAGTTGGATGCAGTATACGGTTGATGTGCGTGAACTTCATAATGTGCCACTGATTCATCGAATGTGACAGGTGACTGTATGCTTAGAATTTCTTCCATTTCTTTGAAAACAACAAAATAGAATGCAAGTTATTTTCCACCAAGGACGAGTCGTAAGCCTAGACTTTTTAGGAATTGTATGTTTCGCCGTGTTAGCGTTGCAACAGTTTGTCGCTGACTGATGGATGGAGCATGAGTTTTCCTGTTTATATAGTTTCTACGTTCAAAAACGATTCCCATTATAATTGTTTAATATGCAACCTAATCGTTATAACTTCTCCACGAAAATTGACTAAGTCTCCGTCTTGATCTATTATGCGTATTTGTAAGTAATCAATATATTTCACATTAACTGGAAGATAAATAATGTTTGAAGGAATCTCTATAATTTTATATCCAGGTGGTACAGCAGGAAAAAATTCGTGAATAGTATGAACTTTTTGTTCGTTTATATACGCTCCTGAAGTAATATTACTATCAACTCTTAAAGCGTTAACTTTTAAAATTGCTACGGGTGAATCTGAACTGTGAGAAACGTTTGGCTCGAGAATACGTGAAGTAAAACCTAATAATCGACCAATAGAATTATGATGATTGAAATTTATTGGTTGAGAGCACTTAATTGTGCTACGTAACGTGTTATTGTTAGGCTTTACACTAATGGTGATGTTATCGTGAGAAAGTCTTTTACGAAGAAACTTGTCAATGTCCTCAATTTCATAACTACCTACTGGTATAATTATAGTTTGATCACCTACGTGAAATTTGTTATTACTATTATCAATATTTGGAATTGAATTGAAGGATAAAAATTCTACCAAACCAAGAACGTAATGTTTGCTTGGGGAAAGTTCAATTGGTGGAAAGTATTGAGCTTCGAGAATTGAAGAAGTACCGGAAAGTGTCAGTGTGAATGAATCTTCCATGACTGTTCAAAGTAAAATGAATTGATTCTTTTTGAGCAATACTTTATATACTTTTTAAAAATTGCAAACACAAGTGTCCGCAATTGTAAGTATCAAAGTTTTGATATCGTTCATGATTATAATTAACTTCATCAACTCCAAAATATATCATCAAATCTAAGGGTGGTTGAAGGTCACCAAAGCTATCAAAATATATTACGTTATTACCACGTTTACAGTATGCTACCCAATGTGTACCAGGTCCACTAGCATCATCAAGATTTACAATAGCTGATTCACGATATCGTGGACCATCAGCCGGCAATGCATTTCGCATAAAAACACCTCTAAAATTAGGAATTTTTAGAATTTTGACATATTTCATAATATCAATGTTGGTAAGTGCTCTCTGGGGTAATTTTATACCAATCTTTTTTTTTTTAAACCCTTACCTCGAATATATGGTTTCAGATGAATACCTAAACCTTTTTTGTGTGGTTTTAAATAGAGACCTTTACCTAAAGCAATGGCTTCCATTGTCTTATTATGCCGTTTGTTTTCTTCTAATTCTTGTTTAGCTGCTTTGGTTGCATTGACTGCCTTTACTATTCCTGCTGCTCCACCTGCAAGAGCACCAGTAGCGCTCAAACCGGCAAATAATGGTATCAAGAAAGGTAATGCACCGCCAATTTTTTTTGGAATCGGTAAAATACGAGGAACTTTTATTTTTCCCTTCCCACCGGCAATTTTGACTACATTTTGAGCCTTTTGCAAAGCAGATTTAATTACTTGTTTAGCACATTTAGTCGAAGTTAATTTTCGACAGTTAGCAGCTTCAACCACTTTATTAAGAGAAGTTTTCTGCTGCTTGTTTTTTTTCTTTTTTAATCCCATACCAAATTTCGACTTTAATTTCATTGCGTTAGTTATAGCGTAAGCGGCTGTTTTCTCACCGATGTTAGCGTCCTTCGATAAAACTCGATTCCAAGCTTTATTTGCTAAAACTCTATCAGCAGCGTTTCTCAATTCAAGATTTTCTCGGTTTTTAGAGTATGCAATGTCGTGCTCCTTACAAGCAACGTCAAGAGGATTAATACCAGGATCTCCTCGAGCTAACCTTTTACTTAATTTTGTTCCTGGTCCACAATATTGATACCCGGGCAAATGAAGTTCAAAAGGTAATTTATTGATGGCTTTGTTGATCAAGCCGCAACCTCGTTTTTGTCGTTGATCACGTATGTAATTGATCATCACTCTATAAAAGTCAGCTTCAGACTGATTTCTAAAACTATATAAACATCCTATTTATAGTCAAACAGTTAGTAACTATTGAGACGTTGCACTGCACTCATGGATTTCAAAGAGCAGTCTGTTAAGCTACCAATAGCTAATTTCGATGTTATCGTAGAGCAAGACAGAAGACCAAAACGACATGGAGATTTACTTCCAGATAGTATAAGAGCTATATTCTGTGGTCCTTCTAATTGTGGTAAAACCAATAGTCTCCTTGCTCTCATAACTCATCCAAATGGAGTAAGATTTGAAAATGTATACGTATATTCAAAATCTCTGAATCAAGCAAAGTATAAGATGCTAAAAGAGTTATTGAACCCCATAGATGGTGTACAATATTTTCCTTTTAGTGAACATGATACAGTAGTAGATCCAGATAACGCACTTCCCAATTCAATTATGATTTTTGATGATATTGCATGTGAGAAGCAAGATAATGTAAGATCATTTTTCTGCATGGGTAGACATAGAATGGTTGACTGTTTCTATCTTTGTCAGACGTATACTCGAATTCCCAAACATCTCGTTAGAGATAACGTTAATTTTTTAGCTTTATTCCGACAAGATGATTTAAATTTAAAACACATTTACGATGATCATGTGAATTCTGACATGAGTTATGCTCAATTTAAAGAGTTATGTTCAAAATGTTGGAAAGATGATAAGTATGGATTTTTAGTCATAGACAAGGATCGATCAATCAATGATGGTAGATATCGGAAGGGATTTGACTGCTTTGCTATAAATATAGCCAGTACTTAAAGTATTTCTTATAGTCAATTATTGAACGTTAAAGTGTCAACATGAATGATTTCCAACGAGAGCAAAAAGTTCTTGAGCAGCTTGTGAAAGCTCAAGAAGCTATCAAACAAAAGTATAAACTGCTAAAGTATGGAAAAGAAAGTGTCGATCGAACATTGAATGAAACATTTAAACCTATAATTGATCCTCTTCAGGAAATTCTCAGTGAAACTAAAAAGAAGAATAATCCTAAAAGCTTAAAACGGCACATATGTTGAAGAACAAGAAATTTCAAATTTTCCCATCAGGACTGAAAATACTTCCACTGATGATGATGACAGTATCATTACCATACGACCAAATGACAGTATGTCTGACATAACTGATGATGATATCAATGCTGATGATAAGTATGTTAAAATGCTTTATCGAAATGATGTAGATAATCTCGATAAAATATATGGAGTACGTCTCGAAGACGATAAATTTATGATTGGTAAATCATTGTTAGTATTTCAACGTCAGAGTATTCACGTGGATCATGTAATATTTCCAAAAACTAATGGATTGATGGAGCTATTATTTACAAAAAATCCTAATCAAGATATCATCAGCAAAACTGACTTACACAACTACCGCAAAATTTTGGAAATGTCAAGTGCATACAGGAAAAAATTTAACAAGGATGAACCTGTACGTACTCATAAAAGCAATAAATTTAATAATATTATTGCCCCCATGTTTAATCTGATCAATAAATCAACAATTGGTAAAGGTTTTACTAAAACTCAAGTTAAATCATTGCCTCGATACAAAATTGCTAGAAAAAATATATCATTTACGGATTACGTCTACTGGGATGATCCTAATGAACTTGTCGACAGACTTCGCATACTCTTAGCTGAACAGTCATGCCTGGAAATAATAGACATACTAATGAGATTCATTCCATTATTGAAGAATTGCGAGAATCAGGATATATATATTGAGATCACTATGGAGTACGCAATCATATCTAAAATGAGTATCGACGTGTTCGGACGTAAACTCGGAAGGATCGAAGGTAGTCGAGGTCCGCCTGGAATTGGATACAAAATTACTGTGGACTGGCCAATACGATGTTGAAAATAAAAAATTATGTAATGTTGCCTCTCCTACTGAAGCAAACGATGCAGTAAATTTACATACATTACAACAAATAATTTACACAGAAATTAAAAATGTAATAGAAGTTACAACTAAATTAAAAGATATAGTCAATAATTTAGATACGATAGTAGAGTCACATCGTGATGAAATTGATGCATTAGCAAAATATTTAAGAGATGAAATATATGCAATTAAAGTCCACTTACATCTAGATAAATGATGGATTTGAAAAAAGAAACAGTGGTTGAAGAGCTTCACAAGCCAGCAAGACGTAACTATCTACGCCGAAAGTTTAAGATTCTTGATTTGGATGAGACTTGGCAAGCTGATCTCGTAGAAATGATACCTTATGCTAAAGAAAATAAAGGCTATAAGTATATGCTTACAGTTATCGATATTTTCTCGAAATATGCATGGGCTGTTCCTGTAAAGAGAAAGACTGGAGAAGATGTTGCAGCAGCAATGAATACTATATTAATTACAAATCGTAAACCAAAGAATTTGCATACTGACAGAGGCAAAGAATTTTACAATGCAAAATTTCAGAATCTGATGCAAAAATATAACATCAATCTGTACTCCACTTACAGCAATCTCAAAGCATCCATCTGCGAACGTTTCAATCGCACGTTGAAAAATGCTATGTGGAAAAAATTCAGTCTACGTGGAAGCTACAAGTGGATAGATATTTTGCCCGATTTAATAACAGCTTATAACAATCGTAAACATAGAACTACAAACTTGAAACCTAAAGATGTTTCAGCGGCTAACAAAGCTCAGGTTCTGACAAGATTTACTTATAAACATGAATTGAATAATCCAAAGTTTAAAGCAAACGATAAAGTTCGAGTAAGTCATGTAAAGCATATGTTTGAGAAAGGATATACACCAAACTGGTCAACTGAAATTTTCACAATCTCAAAAGTAGCAGCTACAAATCCAATTACGTATCATTTGAAGGATTACAAAGATCAACCAATCGCTGGTGGCTTCTACGAACAAGAGCTGTTGAAGGTCAAGTATCCAGATATCTACCTCGTGGAAAAAGTTCTCAAACGCCGTGGAAATCAAGTATTTGTAAAGTGGCTTGGTTTTGATTCAACGCATAATAGTTGGATTAATAAATCAGATTTATAAAAAGATTAAATGATTAAAAGATATTTTATATTAATAATAGTATTGTAATGAGAAGATTTAAATAAATAAACAGTTTATTAAATTTAAAAGTCATGTTTTTGTTTATTCTAGCAGTTCTTTTTTTCTCATATTTACATAATCACTTTCCGGAAAAGTGAATGTTGCTACCACCTTTATATGTAATAAACAATTCCATTTTATTGGCTGCATCAGCCATTCTAAAGAATCTTGAGTCATCTTTTTGAAGTGCATCGGAAATACGTTTCGGCAGGAATATGTCGAATTCTTCACCGATTTCAGCAACAACTTTGGCCCCGTATTTGGTAGTAACTGGCTTTAGCTTAGTCACCATATAAAGATTATCCTTCTGCAGCTCGCTTATCTTTTTCGTGGGAAGAAATCCTCCACGAGAGAGACTGTTTATGTCGCTAAAGTCCATCTATAAAAAAAAAAAAAAAAAGATTGATTAAAATATGTCTATGAGATTTTATGTTTAATTAGAAAAAAAGCTTAATTCACCTCTAAAGACATGATGATATCACAGTCAACCCTTCTTAAATCGTTTTCTTTCTTCTGCTTCTGCAAAATCTTGTTCAAGTCCTCGCCTACAGCTATATAGGATTTGCTGTGATTGCCTCGAGGTCTGCTGCAATGGTTGTTGCTGCGACTGGCTCGAGACTGCTCGACTGTGCTCTGCAGCTGCAAACATCTGCTGATATAGACTGCTCCCCTGCAACGCAGCAGCATTCGGCGGCTCGACTGCGGTGGTTGCAGGAGTGGGATTTCCAGCTTCTCGATTCGCTCCCCAGTTTTCTTGAATGTGAGATAGTGGTGGTAGTTTCTCGATTGGTATGATTATAGAGGTAGGGGTTCTTTATTCTGATTGACTACCCCCTCTTTAATACTATAATGTCCCCAGGGAAGGGTGTCTGTTTGACCAATCAGAAGACAGCGCTTGTCATCGTGTGCACTAAGTGCAATCTTTGTTTCTCTCTCAGTATACAATTTATGATGTCTAGATCTTATATTTCGTTGTTCTCTAGACAAGATAGCGTTCTGTTGCAGACAATGAATGTAGTCATCAAAGGTGATGGTTTTCTTGACAACTGAATTTTTAACACCTTTAGCCTTTTTGATAGGTTTACTATTCTGGACTCTTATACTATACATTTTACTCCTTAATCCAACGAATTCTAGCATGATTTCACCATTACATTCATCTTTCATTAAACCAACGATCTTCTTGTTCTCGCGTGGCATACTGAATTCATTGTTTTCAGCGTAATCTGATGTGTCAAACTCATGGATATCTTGCTTCATTACGTCATACATATTTACACCTTTTATCTCATACACCAAACTATCAGTATCAGTATACAAAATCTTGCAGCTATCTCCAACACGTGCTCGCATATACTCATAATGGAATCTATATACAAGCACTTTAGATAGATCCAAAACCGTTAGTCCAATGTATATAGGTTTCTTGATATGGACTTCAGTTCGAATCATTTGAACAGCTACAAGATTTTCATCAAAAATATCACAGCTATGGAAATTGGGTCTAGCAATGAGAGCTTCAGCTCCATATCGTCCAGCCCATTTATTAATTAATTTAATGTCTACTCTCTTCCTCTCATTCTCCATTGTTTTTCCATAGACAGCATTGTTAAACAATTTGAACAGCATCTTTTCAAAATCATTTTTAGCGTTCTTCCTTTTTTCACTGTTTAAATCAATATATTTCTTTAACCATTTACTTTGGTCAAATGGGAGAGCTCGATGTACCTTTTTCAAAATCAGGCCATGCTTAAGTACTTGCTTCAAAGCTCGATAATGAATGACGTATCGTTCTTTTGAATGAAGCGTTGTCATTAGTTTTTTTTGACGCATTCCTGGAGGAGCCATATGCTCTGCGCAAAATGGTAGATCTTTGTGTGCATTGTGAAGGGACTCAGGATACTCCAAATCTACTTCCAGGATGAACCTAATTGCATGATTATCGGGAACATTGAAAAAATATGGCTGCTGCTCGATAATATTGACCCACTTAAATCCACCGTACGGTAATGATTCAGTCATAGCCAATCCATACAGGTTGTTGACATCATAGTACACCAAATATTTGTGTTCTTCATTAATATTGTAGTCTTCTTTCATGTATGGATTGTTCGCCTTAGCGTAGCGATTACAGCATTGGCTAATACCTCCTCGAATACCACGTTCAATAAACATAAGCATGTCAATATCTGTCAGCAACTCTAATTTAACCTATTAAAAAAAAAAATAATATATATTTTATATTTAAATAATAATAAATTAATTTATAAATAAAAAAAAATTACCTCGGTATATTTAAGCATAGCATCCCACGACAACTCAGGTGTTGTATAATAGTGGGCTGGATCCAAACCATAAGCTTCCAAACAGTTTCGTCTGAAATTCTCGAAAACTTCAGCCAACAGCAATATGTCAGTCTTTAGATAAAGATCTGAATATTGACCGAGGTTTTGAATGTTAAATAACTCCCACACTTTCTCAGCATGATTGTAGTCATCATCCGTGATGTTATCTTCGTACAAACTGCTATAGAAGTCGGCTTTTGAGGGAAGAGTATCTTCTTCAAGCTTATTTAATGAGGACACATAGTCGTATGGAAATACTCCTTTTCGTTTCAACAGATTAATCTGCTCAGTCGTGTACCCATCATTTTGTTGAAAAACTGTCTCCAAAGTATTCATTTGCTCTAAATATGAGGACAATTTATCCAAAGAGGAAGCCATAAACTTAATGAATCGACGAATCGTAGGTTTATCTCAGTCCCTTCAACAAATTTACTGAAAGAGATGTACTTCTCCTTGGTTTGTGGAAGAATGCTCACACGTCCTGGAAAGCATGTAGCTATTTCCTTAATAAATAAATGAGCATCATAGCCACTTAAGTTATGGAAAATTACAGGCACGGTTCTTGAATCTTGATAATTTATATTACACGACCTGTGAGCTGGACCACGATACCTACAAAATTATTTTTTATTTAATAAATTGAAGAAAATTATATTTGTAAGAAAAATGAAAAAAAAAACTTACTTTCCGGACAAATGACAATGGTCTCGTACTTTCTTGTCTTTCTCTGTAAAAGATTTCCTACAGATATAGCAAACTTCAGCCTTTGCAAACTCAGCTTTTTCTTTTAATGTTAGATCTTTCATGGACTTTGGATTTTTATACATATTTTCTAACTCCAAAGCAAGAGCATGTAGATTCCTGACAAACCATTTAGCAGGATCTTCATCTTCTTCTTTGCATTGTCTATAACTCTTGTACTCTGAGCGTGTTTCATCAAAGCTACACTTTATAAAGAAGCCTACACTATAGGCTTTATGACTTTGATATGCTCGATTGTTATCATTTACTGGTTGCAACAAACTTTCAAAGTCACCATAAACGACAAATGGTACACGATTTTCATTTTTAAAGTTTTTAAACTTTAATATTTTATCCTTTTCTTCAGGCAGCACAATTTTGTATTGATTAAATGCTTGACAATCAATTGAATGACTTGCCAGCATATCAGCATTTCGAAAATAATGTAGACACCGGTCGCAAATGAATGCCTTATGTTCACGAGCACTTAATTGACTTCCTATTAAACGGGAAAGGTCTTTAATCCATACATAATGAAGCTTGTACTCTTGATCGATACTAGGTTCCCCCACCACTTCTTCTTCATCTTCATCAATGTAGATATTTTCAATGAGAAGCAGGTTAATGTGTTTATTTTTCTTCAGCGATGTCAAATGTCTTGGCAAAACTTTGAAAACTCCACGTTTCTTTTTTAGAAAATAAATATTGATTGAGATACTGTTCTGTTTCTCAAACTTACTTACTTGCCTTGGAGTAACTGGGAATTCGATTCCATCAAAGTTTAATTCATCTTTATACCTAGTATAATTTGAAATTCGACAAGAGTGTTTTTGCACAGGATGTAGTGCTGAAAGAAGAGCCCGTCTGAAGCATTCGTTATCAGTATTATTAACATTTATGCAAGCTCTCTTTATCTTAATACTTTCAGGTAAGTCAATAAAAGAGCTTCCTCTCATCGGATTAAGTTTATTTATCTTAATTGTTATATTCAAAATAGCTTTCAAAGTCCATCCCGAGTCTCGTTCTTGAAAATCTTCCATATCAACATAAATAGGTTGTTGTATATTTGAAATAAACCATTCTGTTAAATCAGTTGTTGAAAATATTGGTAAAGATTTTGTGTTAAAATATTTAATGTCCGAAGTCTCTTCATCATTCTTCTTGATTATATACTCGGCTGCTAGAACAGTATCAACTTTTACTGCAGAATGCTGGTCAAGTAAGCGGTTAACATTTGCTACAAAGAGCGGTAGTACATCTCTCATAAACGTAGAAAAATCCAAATGTCTACGATTTGTAATAACAGACGTTTTAATACGATTTTCAAATGCGCTATCGATGTCATCCCAAGATAGTGATGAGTCATCCGCTTCTTCTTCTTCTTCTACTTCAACTGATTCAGTGACCGATGCAATACCAGCACCTTCAACGACAGAATTAAATTCTAGATGGTCGCGAAATAATTGAACAATGCTTTTTATAATTCCTACAGCAGTTTCTAGTTTTCGTTTGTCAGATACACTCAAGCCGGAAGTACGTGCATAGCATTGTGCAGCTAGTAGTGTCATAGTACCAAGTTCTCCCTACTAAAAATTATCACGTGATCATCACGTGAATTACTACGTGATTATCACGTGATATATGAAAATTTTTATTTTTTTAAAAATGTAATCTTAGACACGGAGTTGATGGGATGCAATTTCACAGAAACCGAACTGGCAATTCAGTTTTGACAAAAAAATCCTTTATATGTCACATTATTAATATACGAGGCAAAGTAAAGGCATAGTATATGATCAAATTCGCTTTTACATTCCTACTTTGCCTCCATATAAGCCCTACGCGCACGCTAATCTATAGCGGGTAACTGGCAGCCACCTATCGGTCGAAACAGTTTTGAAATATGACTACTGCACTTGCTCATGGTAGTACCAGTTACGACCGATAGGTGGCTGCCAGTTACCCGCTATAGATTAGCGTGCGCGTAGGGCTTATATGGAGGCAAAGTAGGAAGGTAAAAGCGACTTTGATCATATACTATGCCTTTACTTTGCCTCGTATATTAATAATGTGGCATATAAAGGATTTTTTTTGTCAAAACCAAATGGCCAGTTTAGTTTCTGTGAAATTGAATCCCATCAACTCCGTGTCTAAGATTACATTTTTAAAAAAATAAAAATTTTCATATATCACGTGATTATCACGTGGATATCTACGTGATAATCACGTAGTTATTCACGTGATGATCACGTGATAATTTTTAGTAGGGCTAACCATCTTTCTATATCATCACTATCAGCGTTTCCTACCAAAACATGATTATATGAATTCCACAGCATGTTAGCTGTATCTTTAAAGTATTGAGCTGAATACATGACGATATAAGTGATAATACTTTAATCAATGAGATAGGAGCGATCGGTCTGCGAGGAGTACTCAGCAATAGGTACCGTTAATCAGCTCACTATTGACAAAGACTAAAGTATATTTGTTATATCGCTTCACAATCAATTTGAGAGGAATAATTGCTTATAGTTAGAGAGAGAGAACTTCCTAGGAGAATTACTCTCGAACTGTATCGTTCACAAAATGAACCTTTCTTTTATACATTATTGGCATAGTGGTGGGGGTAAGAAATTATCCTAATTGGTCTAAAAATAATGGTGGGGGTAATGAAAATAGGATTACTCCTGATTGGTGATACAAATCGTGGTAGGGAGAAACTCAGCTTAGCAAAGGTATAAAAGAAAATACAAACATCAATTGAAATTAGTATTCAGCACGATGGAGTACATAGTCGACGTCCAAGGATTCAAAATTACTCTGAACGAGTTCGTTTTTAAGGAAGTAGCTATAGTACCTCTAGAGGAGGATGCTTTACCATCAGTTTTCCTCTTCAAGCCACCACATCCTTGGGATCAGCTATTGCCAAAAAATAAATGTGAAAACCGTTGGCTAGAGTTGAACTATCATGGAATATTGTGGAGATCTGGCAGTATTCCATACGATGATGTTGCTAGAACAATTCGAACTATCATCGGTGATTCGAAAGTCTATGTTAAGGGGCTTGAAAAGACAAAATGGTTGAGAATGATTCTAGCTGATGAGTAAGTATTTGTAATTAAACATATATATAAAAAAAATTTCACATTCAAAACATAATCTGGATTTATTGCTTTTTCAGATCTGTTCAAAATATTGAAGATCTACATTGTCCTCCACTTAAAAAATTAAATGCTGACCTCGCAACATGCACTAATCATACTGAGTGTACGTTTCCGGTATGTGCACTACACAATGCTGTTGCCATGAAGAACTGGTTAATAGATCAGAATCACTCTCATGTTCAAAAAGATAATGAATTAATATTAATGTATAATTAAAAGCATTCTGAAAATAATTCATGTATTTAAAGTTAAATAATAAATTAACAATATTGATTTATTTCCACTACCATTCAAAAAGTTATTAAATCAGTAAGGTTTTATAAACGAAAAATAATTTGTTAAAGTGTTGATCAACAAATTTTTTTTATAACAGTATAAATAGAGTAACAATAATTTTTATTGTTTTCTTTCAAGTCTCCAAACATCTATACAAATTTTCAATGCAATTGATACATTAGATTGTAAAATATAAAAAATAAAATATTTGAAATAAAAGCCGTATACAGCATTTTTGCAATATCTACTGGTGAACATTATTTCAAAACTAATGTAACGATTGCTCTGAAATTTTGTATAGAGGTTTATAGACTTGAAAGAAAACAATATAAATTATTGTTATACTATTTAATCTGTTATAAAAGAAATTTGTTGATCAACACTTGAATGTTGTAAATGTAACTCAAGTGTTTGACTTGAAATCTTTATATATCAATGTAAATGTAATAATATTAATTTTTATTGTTTTCTTTCAAGTCTCCAAACCTCTATACAAAATTTCAATGCAATCGATACATTAGATTGTAAAATATAAAAAATAACATATTTGAAATAAAAGCCGTATACAGCATTTTTGCAATATCTACTAATGAACATTATTTCAAAACTAATGTAACGATTGCTCTGAAATTTTGTATAGAGGTTTATAGACTTGAAAGAAAACAATATAAATTATTGTTATACTATTTAAACTGTTATAAAAGAAATTTGTTGATCAACACTTGAGTTACATTTAATACATTTAAGTGTTATTAATACCATATATATATATAATAGTTTATTTTACTTTTTTTTATTTAAACATTTTACTTTATTTATATTAAATTCTAAATGGAATATAATTCCCCACGTTTAATAAGAATTGTGGCCCTGAAAAGGGCCGATTGTTTTTGGTAGCCCTGAAAAGAGCTGATTGTTTTTTGGTACTAAGAAGTACCGTTTATATGTATTCGCCACATTTTGGACATCTTCTTCGAGATTCTGGTGACGAAGCCGGAGGTGAAATAGGTGGTGGTGATGCAGGTGACGATGCTGGTGAAGCCGGTGGCGACGACTTTGTCAAATCTATAATTTCCTGGATTATCTCTACCTCCAGTTCCTCCAGTTCCTCCATCTGCGGTGTCATCGGTGGAGTTGGCAGCCACTCAAAGTCGCTGATGAAAGCAGAGTCGGAAGAGCTCATGATGCCAAATGATGTTTGGACCAAAAAACTAATTTAATTTATAATGTGATTGATGATAGAGTGGGGAGGCGGGAGGGTGGGGATGAGTCGCGGAGCTGCTACGGAAAAGTTGATAAAGGAGGCGCGAGTTCATCGTTTGACTCAGTTATGCCCGAACCACGGAGGAAGCAGCGAGAGCGCGGTAAACGCGGCGGTTGGCGCGTACGAGAGCGCGAGCGGCGACGTGCGTTACGAGAAGGCGGTCGTTGTCCGGGCCTCGCTCGCGACGACTATCCTGATCGTCGTGCTGGAAGATCCTCTGAAAGGTTAACGTGTTTGAGCACCTCAATAGATCGCTTGAGCCTCGCTCGCGACTTGAGGTCGCAAACATTGATTCCTCCCAGAGATCGACCACCGTCTCCTCGAGCTTTCTCTAACGCCCAATTTCCCTGTGTGGCAGCTCTGTATATTCCTCCAATGTTAGAGCATAGCGAACCGCGCGTGTTTGAATTACCACCATCAGCGTCTCCTCCACTACGTCCTCCACTCGATGAACAGCAGAGGAGACAACGTCGCGAGTGGCACCTGTGGCGACGGGATAGATGGAAGGAGCTGGAGGCCAGGACGAGATTAACACCAGTTCGCCGATTCCAACATTCGTCGCTTAAACTATTCAGGAAAAATTTATTTTTATAAAGAAGAGAAATATCAGCCCTTTTCAGGGCTCTCGTTATGTTAAACGTAGAGAAACAAATCGTTTCTATTAGTAAGCTCTTTTCAGAGCTAATAAATTACATGTAAGGTAACGGACTGAAAAATAATCGGTCGTTTTCACGACTATCCAATGTAAGGGAAAATAATCAGTCCTTTTCAGGACTGTTAAATGTAAGGAAAAAAAATCAGTCCCTTTCAGGACTATTCAATTTTTTAACGTATAGACCATACTGTTAAATTTATTTAATTATTTTCTTTAATACTAATAATAATTGTAAAAATTTATTGCCGGAGAAAGAAAGAAATATCGTACATGTGGCTGTGATGGAGAGAGAGAGAGAGATAGATAGATAGATAGATAGATTTATTGTTTTGCAGCCTTGGGGTATAACCCTATCTGGCTGAAATGAAGTACAGTAATAAGTACATTAAATAGATTAAATACAATTCAATTAGAAGTACATTAAAAGTATAATTTACAGTAAATATTGTAAAAAAAGTTCATTGAAGTTCGGTTAATACATTAGAGTTGATGTTGAAGTTTGGTGACTACGTTAGAGTTAATGTTGAAGTTCGGTAAATATATTAGAGTTGATGTTGAAGTTCGGTGAATACAATGGAGTTGAGGTTGAAGTTCGGTTGAAGTATTCTTGAAGTTTCATGGAAGTACGTTATGAATATAAGTGAGTGGCTTGGCAGGTAGTTAACCACAAGAAAATATAGCTAGTTTGATACGCCTTGGAATATTTAATCAATTACATTAACTGGTTTATCATACTACTGACATCTTCGATTTGGTAGACAATTTAGCTGACATTCAGAAAGTAGTGGTATAAGATTAGAATTAGAAGTTTCCCGCATGCAGACGACTAAGTTGCGTACTACTGGTGGATCGTAGTTTTTCATTTTGGCAACCTCTTTAGCCTTTCTATAAAGTAGATAAGTCTTCTGAGGCCATAAAGGAGAAATGAAAATTTTGGAACCGCCTCCACTTCCAAAGATCGACTGTGCCGTATGATTTCTAAGATTATCAAGTTTAGAAAGGACCAAGTTCCGAGCGTTTGCAGAAGAGAATTTAATAATTAGAGATGTTGATGTATTTGATTTTTCATTTTCATAATTTTCAGTACATTTTTTATGAGATGTTGAATTTTTATCTTTTTATCTTTTGACGTGTTAATATTCTGAGTCCAGGAACGTGTAGACAGGACGTGGCTTGCAATACTAGTCAGACCTAGTACCGTTAATAAATTATTAACAGCCTTCTGAGGCGGATATTTCGAAGCTGACGGCAATCCGGATACTTTTAGTTCACATTGGTCGACCATTATACTAGTTTCGGATAGTGTGTTAATATCCTTGCGTACATCGTTAATTTCTGTTTGAAATTGAGATTGTGTAGCGACCATTTTCCTCTCCAAGTCAATCAGATGATTCGTTATTCTCTCAATATTTCTCTCAAAATTATTTTGAAATGCAATAAACCAGGGAGGAGCTGTTTCACTATGCATGTTAGATAATGAAGTGTACCGAGAAAATGAGCAAGTCTTAGAAATGATTCTCTTATAAACCTGTAGTACAAATTTTATTACGAGAGAATAGCAGCCACCTGGCGGATGATCACTACACTACAAGGTAGCACGTGTTTGCTTTAAATTAACTATACCTTAACTCTTATGCACAGTACATGTAGCTTGATGCAGTATAACAAAATTATTTCATAAAATTCTAATATAGAGTACTTAAGGATAAACAATAAAAATACGCACTGATTAGTTCATAAAGTCAGTAAGAGTAATTTCACTACAAGAAATTGAGACCGTCACTTAAACAAGCAGAATATTAATATTCACGTCACAAGAGTCACAAGAACAATGAAGAGTTGATACTAAGCGTCGTCATTATGTAATATGATCGGTCACTGACTATGTCATATATGGTATTATGACGGACCTACCAAGAAAATGTAACCGCACGGGATTAAAATTTCCAATCTGTTAATCAATAAAAATGTTTAAGCACTTCAACCACTATCACGATTTAAACAGATTCGCATCACACATGCACCAATACACTACACAAACTCTCCAAATTAAAATCCAACGATTGTGAGAAAAAAAAACTGGAGCGCTCGTAAACACGTGTGGCACCTGCCTTGAAGAGAGAGAGAGAGAGAGAGAGAGAGAGAGAGAGAGAGAGAGAGAGAGAGAGAGAGAGAAAGACAGACAGACAGACATACGCGTCGATATACACGTGGCTACAATGACGCGAGAGAGAGAGGGAGAGATACGTGCACTGTTTTTTGTTTATTCGCTCGATGTACGTTACAACAATGGCGAGAGAGACAGATAGAGAGAGAGAGAGATACGTGCGCGCTGTTTATGTGGCTACAATGGCAAGAGAGAGAGAGAGAGAGAGAGAGAGAGAGAGAGAGAGATGCAATAAAATACTCATGCGCGTGCACACACATATACACACACACACACACACACACACACACACACATTTGGGTTAGAACCGGCCTGTGGGTTAGAACCGGCCTATGGGTTAGAACCGGCCTATGGGTTAGAACCGGCCTATGGGTTAGAACCGGCCTATGGGTTAGAACCGGCCTATGGGTTAGAACCGGCCTAGCTTATCTACTTTCTGGATTAGAATTTCTAATCTCAAGGTCAATATTACTTAAACTACATGTCAATATTCAACTTAAAAAAAAGTGTAAGTGCGCCACAATTGATTTTTTTTATCCAAAAGTCTAAAAGAAAGCTTGGAGCAATACATATCAAATGGTCTGTAGCATTTTTATGGCCTTCAATTCTGTAAAAAGTTATGATAATTTAAAGAAACACCAAATTTTTTAAAAAATTTAAATGGGAAATACCATGTTAATTTTTGTGAATTTTTTGTCTTTCTTTAAATTATCATAACTTTTTACAGAATTGAAGGCCATAAAAAGCTACAGACTATTTGAAAGGTATTGCTCCAAGCTTTCTTTTAGACTTTTGGATAAAAAAATCAATTGCGGCGAACTTACACTTTTTTAAGTTGAATATTGACATGTAGTTTATGTAACATTGACCTTAAGATTAGAAATTCTAACCCAAAAGGATAAATTCTACACATAATTAGCAACGAATGTTACAAATAATGTTGTATATTAAAAGTTGATAGATTTTGAGTTAAATAGCGATAAACCCAGCTGGTGTTGAAAAAAACTGGAAAAAGTTCACTTTTTGAGGTTATAATAACTTTTGAGCTAATAAATTCCAGTACCTAAAAATTTTTTTCTGTATTCTGAAAAACATCTGCAATGTGTACTCAAAATTTGGTGCATTTTAAAATTTTGATCGGACCACTTCACGTGGAATACCCCATATATATATTATATATATTACACCTTTGGTGTAAGTTATGTTCTAAAATACGTGAAAATTAGTGATTTTATGAGGTTTATGAGGCATAACTTACAACAGCGGTCTTGGCCAATAAGCTAACCCAAGCCATTCGAAAGCTTGCGAAAAATGTGAACTTTTGAGAGGTGTTAGATTAAAATCGATTATGGTGTGGTAGCCCTTTTCTGATATTCAATATGTCCGGGTGTTCTATCTCTTCGAGATTTTAAAATTAAGAAATGTAACCATGGTAGATAAGTTCTAAAGATTAATTTAAACAAAAGTTGTTTGTAATGTTTTTTCAAAAAAATCAACAGATTTTGAGATAAATGGCTTAAAAAATAGAAATTTTTCTAAAAAATTGAAAAATTTCCACTTTTCATGGTCGAATAACTCTTAAGCAAATTATTTTAACACTTAAATTTTTTTTGTATGTTCTGGAAGATGTTTCCAGCCTGTTCTCAAATTTTGAGTGATTTAAAATTTTCATCGTACCACTTGACGTGAAATAGACCATATATATGTATATATATGTATGTATGTATGTGGGTGTGTGTGCGTGCGGCGGTATATTTATATAATATATATATATATTTTAAAATTGTTTTTTCAAGAATACATAATATATGTATTTTTTCCTTGCGCAAAAAAAAATTTGTGAACATAACTTGAAAGAATGTGTATTAGCTTACTCATTCTTGATGAAACTCATAAAATGTTTAAACGTATACTCAATAATATAATAACGGATCTAAAATGCAATGTAATGCTTTAAATACAGATGCAAAATTGTTTGAAGATTAAATAAATATTAATCAAGAATAACATACACTTTTCCAAATATCTATATATGAAATATACAATAAGTTAAAAAATAAATATATTAATTATTGCATTTTTAAGATAATTCTATTATAAACAGTATAGGCAAAAGAAAATTCAAATTTTAACAGTGGCAATATAAAATGCTAATTATATTTGAATAGATTTTCAAAAACTATTAATTTAGGAGCATTTAATTTAAATATTTTTTAATTTAATATTTCAAAATTGAATGGATATATAAGTGAGTAGATTATGTATATTTATAGAAAACAATATTATAAATAAACAAGTATGTATTTATTAGAAACAGAAGGTTTTCTAAGGAATGAATTTGATTATAATAATGAAGATAAATATATGGGCTCTGTAACTAAAGGAAAAAATAGATTGGATATAATTATGGATTAAAACGCAAATTTTGAAAGAGGGTGCAAATTACGAATTACGGGAGAAATGGAAGAAACAGGTTTTTATTTATATGCCACTAAAATTATATAAATAGTTCTATAAAATTAATAAAAATTAATAAAAAAATTTATTTATTTAAGAAGAAAGTCTTATTACTCGAAAAGTACAAAATATTAATGCCATAGAACTTTTGGCGATGATCCTTAGTCATTAAATAAATTAATTTTTGGAGGTGAAGTTCTACTTAGTTCCGTTTAAAATATTCCAAAATTTTCATAAGTAGTTACTAAATACTACAATTTAGTAAGTATATGCACATTACTATTTTTGGTAAGTTAATTTTTCATTAACATTTATAATTATTAAAATATAAATTTAAGCTTTATAGGAATTCATATAGTTTAAAATTTACAGTTAACATTTAATGCCTTTATTTTTTTTATTACTATTATTCTGATTTCATTATACTAAATTTTGGTAAAAACTTTTATTTATAAATTATAATCGTATTTAAAAAAAAATTAAATTTTTTATATAAAACCCAATGCATTATAACAGTACCTCTAAGGTGTGGTGTAAATCGGTTTAAGTTCTAAGGTGTCCATGGTAGTAAAAAAGTATTATAATTTAAAACATTATTTAAAATAATTTTATCACGAAAAACCTTTTTCGAAATTAAAAATAGGGGGTTGGCGCGCGAAGCGCGCAGGGGGGCGAAGCCCCCCTAGTATATATATATATATGGGCTATTTCACGTCAAGTGGTACGATGAAAATTTTAAATCACTCCAAATTTTGTGAACAGACGGGAAATATCTTCCAGAACATAGAAAAAAATTTTTAGGTGTTAAAAATAATTTGCCTAAGAGTTATTCCACCATGAAAAATGAAAATTTTTCAATTTTTTAGAGAAATTACTATTTTTAAAGCCATTTATCTCAAAATCTATTGATTTTTTTGAAAATACATTATAGACAACTTTTGTTCAAAATAATCTTTAGAACTTATCTACTTGGGTTACAATTCTTAATTTTAAAATCTCGAAGGGATAGGACACTCAAAAATATTTAATATCAAAAAAAGGCGACCACGCCACAATCGATTTTGATCTAACACCGCTCAAAAGATCACATTTTTTGAGAGTTTTCGAATGGCTGTGGTTAGATTATTGGCCAAGACCGCTGGTGTAAGTTATGCCCTAAAATACATGAAAATTAGTGATTTTATGAGGTTTATGGCGTATAACTTACACCAGCGGTCTTGGCCAATAATCTAACCGCCGCCATTCGAAAGCTCTCAAAAAATGTGATCTTTTGAGCGGTGTTAGATCAAAATCGATTGTGGCGTGGTCGCCTTTTTTGATATTCAATATTTCCGGGCGTTCTATCTCTTCGAGATTTTAAAATTAAGAATTGTAACCCAAGTAGATAAGTTCTAAAGATTACGTTGAACAAAAATTGTTTATAATGTATTTTCAAAAAAATCAATAGATTTTGAGATAAATGGTTTTGAAAATAATAATTTCTCTAAAAAATTGAAAAATTTCCATTTTTCATGGTGGAATAACTCTTAGGCAAATTATTTTTAACACCTCAAATTTTTTTTCTATCTTCTGGAAGATATTTCCTGTCTGTTCACAAAATTTGGAGTGATTTAAAATTTTCATCGTACCACTTGACGTGAAATAGCCCATATATATATATATATATATATATATGATGGATTATTGGATGGTGGCAGCAATAAAAACACGCCTCACTACACTTCACTTTGTTTAATATAAAAATAATAAGATAATAAAACTACAAGATAATAAAAACGAGATCTCGCGGTGGCGCCAAAACGATCAACTCAGATCGGTAGCTGAGGAGAGAGTAAGTCCTCCGACTAACACCATGCTCTTCTATTGTCTTAAGGTGGTAGGGGAGAAATCGAGAGAAGGGCCGATCGCAATTCCAACACTCCCTCCCGATCGGACCTGCAATCACTTACTGTTTCCTAAAAGAAATACAAATCACACATATTAAGCATAATATATACGCATCTCTTTATCCATTCATTATCTTGAAGGTTAGTTTATTATGTAAACCAAAAGCCAACGGCTTCGTAAATATATCAGCAAACTGTTCTTTTGACTTAACCCACATCACTTTAACAAAACCCATTTTAACACATTCTCTCACATAATGTTCTTTAATTTCAATCATATGTAGCAATTTATTGCTACCTGTTATTTGGGTGGCTGCACTAGCCGCCTAATTGTCGCACCACAGAATCATAGGTTTGAAGTCATCAATTATAATCAATTTGAGAGCATTTGACAACGAAATTTTATATTGACACGCCTCGCTCATTGCTATATACTCAGCTTGACAGATAGATAATGCAACATGTAATTACTTGTGTGTCTTTCAAGACACCGCATCTCCAAATAATTTAATTACAAAACCACTAGTTGTCAAACTATTTCTATAATCTGATATAAATTTGTTCTATTCGTCCACGCAGTTGATTCAAAAGGAGGCGTTTTTATCGATTTTTAGTGAACTAACCATTTAATTTATTTAATTGGCGACGTTTCGATGGAAGTCCTCCATCCTCATCAGGCTATACCTTTATTGAAACAATCATTTGTTACACCAGCATTTTACAATTTTGCATATATATATCTAAATATAATTACTCACTATTTGGTCAAATTAATGCACATATGTGGCTTTTCTGATAATTTCCATAGTATCTCTAATGTGTCGCTCTATAATCAAAAGCAAAAGCAAGCAGCAAAACATCAGTGTTAAAATTTGCACAAAGATTGAGGTTATGTAACTTATTTTACCTTTCTTCTCTGAATCGTACTTATATAACATCATAGAATTTATTTAATAAATAAATAAATAAATAAATAAATAAATAAATAATTTAATAGAACACACAACACCAATTAAGCAAAAAGCAGTCAATATCAATAAAATTTATCAGAAAACAAAATTTGCTAGTCATTATCACAGATAGTTGGTAAAGCTATAATTCAAATTTTTGCGACCCGTCATTATACACTTGTAGTGTGTGTCAATTTGACCGTATTCATGACATAGACGTGTAGCAAAAATTTGAATATTAATAAATCCTATACGAAATGTAATATCATTAATTAACATCAAACTTAAGTCAATAATATTAAAAAAATTCTTTTATAAATACCACTAAAAAAATAATTAATGAACACGTAACCATATAAATATTATTATTTGTACTTTAATATTTCTATAATTTAAAGTTATATTAACATTAATTCATTCATTATTGTCAATTACTGTTAAAAATTTTTTCTTAAAAATTAATAATAATTCAGTCTATATTTATTGCACTTTGTTAAAATATATTTACCATTTACAAATTAAAAATTAAATTTTGATTTTTTACCAATTTCAAATTTATGCGCGTATTAATCAGTAATCGATTACAGCGCTGATTATAATACTTGTAATTAAATTTGAACTAATTGATCTACCATCTGTAGATAACCAGCATTATTTTTGAATTACGTTCAAGAAAGAAAGGAAATTATTACAATTTGGACCGTAATTTGAGTTGATTAACAATGTTATTGTAAAATTGGCTAAGATTTTTTGTATCATCTTTTACGTTAATGGCATTCTTTTCTAATTTAATATGGGTCATCTCTGATATCAGTCTTTTCCCCCAAATTTTTTCTCTATCTAACACGTCTACATCTTTAAAATTAAATGTATGGTCATATTTTGTTATATGGTCATTTATAACATATTGCACATCCGACTTTTTACTATTAGATTCGTGTTCTTTTATTCTACAATTTAATTGCCTTTTTGTCTCTCCTATATATGCTGCGTCACAATCATTACACTTAATTCTGTATACTACATTTGTTTCACAAAGTTTGTCTAATTTTTCCTTGCCTCTAACAATAACATTACTTAATCCATTACAAATTTTAGGAACAACCCTAATACCCTTCTGTTTCATAAAACCAGACACATTATTATAAAAATTTGGAACATATGGAACGCTTAAAGTTGTAAAGTATCTATTTTGTTTATTTTGTTGAATATTATTGTTATTAGTTCCTTATTTTATTTTTTCCATTCTTTTTCTTATATTATGATTAATAAATTTAATTGGGTACTCATTATTAACTAAAAACTCTTGAACTATTTTTAAGTTGGTGTTATGAAACTTCTGGTTTGACAATAAGATTGCCTTATCTACCAACGTATATATCATAGCTCGTTTTTGTTCAATAGGGTGACTGGATAAAAAATGTAAAAATCTACCTGAAAATGTTTCTTTCCTATACCAATTCGTGATTATTTTTTTACTATGATTATTTCTAATTAAAGATAACTCTAAAAAGTTTATAGCACCATTTTTTTCTTTTTCATGGGTAAATTGTAATCGTGCGTTATAATTATTGAATACCTCTAATACTTTAGTTATCTTATTTTCAGGAATGCACATTATTGTGTCATCTACATATCTGTAGTAAAACACCGGTATAAAATCTAAATTATTTAAGCACTCCTGTTCTAAATCTGTCATTACCAAATCTGCAAAAGTTGGGCTTATCGGACTACCCATGGGAGAGCCAAAAATTTGTCTATAATATTTTTTATCCCAAGAAAAATACGTATTACGTAGCAAAAATTTTACACCTTCTAGAAGATCATTTAATGAGATATTGTAAATTTTTCTTATAAGGTGATACCTCTTTTCAATACTCTCAATCACTAAATTTTCGGGTACGTTGGTAAATAAGGACACTACATCTAAAGAAATCAAAACATAATTTTCAGGAATATCACAGTTGCTAATTTTATTTATTAAATCTACACTATTTTTAACATAAAATTTAGGTCTCTTTATGCAATTCGAAAGCATTTTGTCTATTATTTTAGATAGCTTGTATGTGGGACTGCCAATACATGAAACAATAGGCCTAAGTGGATATTCTTTTTTATGTACTTTTGGTAATCCATAAATTCTCGGCAGTACTGTATCTGTTTAGGTTAATTCATTATTATGGCATTTTTTACCCAAGAGTTCTAATTTATTCCACTTTTGCATAATTTTTTGTGTATCTTTTTGTAATTTTATTAGTGGATTTCTATTTATTCGAATATATGTTTTACTATCTGATAAAATATTGTGCATTTTGAGTTCATATGAATCTCTTTGAATAGCAACTGTGACGTTACCTTTGTCAGCTAAAGTAAAAAATACATTGGTATTATTTTTTAAAAACAACTTTGTTTGTTTCAATCTTTGTGCAAATAATCTGTCTTCAATGTTTATATGTGTAGTTCTTTTTATATTTCCTTCCATATAATTAGTAATATTTTTCCTAATAAGATTCATTGATTCTTTTGCAATTTCTGTGTGTTTAAATAATTGTTCCACATTCTTTATGGTTTCTATTATACTATTTTTGTCTAAAAAATTACTAGAACTATATTTTTGGCCTAAGGATACTGTATCTTGAACTTCATCAGGAACATTAGTTAGGTTGATAAACCATTTCTTTTTGTAACTATTTGTATTTGTGGAACAATTATTCGACACATATGCATTGCTACTACTTCTGCTCTTAATTGTACAATAAGTTAATTTATCAAATTTTCTTTTGTGTACAATGTCTATTTTTCTTTTTACATTACTTATATTATTATTGCGTATTTCAATGAATTTATTAACAATATCTTCCGGTAATTTACTATATATTGACGTTCTTACTTTATCTATTTTTTTGCTAACATATGATATGTTTATATTAACATCTTGTATTTCTATATTTAAAAACTTTTTTTGCAATTTACTGATGTTTTCTATTACTTTGTGTTTAGCAGTATTACTTATAAACGTAATATGTTCTAAATTGTGCTTGATATTTTTTAAATGTACCGGCAATAAATCAAATTTTCTACATTTTAATAAAAATTGTCTCTGCGACTTAGATTTACAAAGATTTTCTTGCAATTTTGTAAATTTTTCTCAGCATCGTCTTGACGCTTCTTCCATACGTATCAGCTATGTGTGTGTAAAATGATGTTTCTTTGTCCTCGTTGTTATTGGACATTTTAGTAAGGATACGAATTTCAATCCAAATCCAATGAATATGATATAAATTTGTTTTATTCGTCCACGCAGTTGGTTCAAAAGGAGTTTAAATTGTAGAATAAAAGAACACAAATCTAATAGTAAAAAGTCGGATGTGCAATATGTTATAAATGACCATATAACAAAATATGACCATACATTTAATTTTAAAGATGTAGACGTGTTAGATAGAGAAAAAATTTGGGGGAAAAGACTGATATCAGAGATGACCCATATTAAATTAGAGAAGAATGCCATTAACGTAAAAGATGATACAAAAAATCTTAGCCAATTTTACAATAACATTGTTAATCAACTCAAATTACGGTCCAAATTGTAATAATTTCCTTTCTTTCTTGAACGTAATTCAAAAATAATGCTGGTTATCTACAGATGGTAGATCAATTAGTTCAAATTTAATTACAAGTATTATAATCAGCGCTGTAATCGATTACTGATTAATACGCGCATAAATTTGAAATTGGTAAAAAATCAAAATTTAATTTTTAATTTGTAAATGGTAAATATATTTTAACAAAGTGCAATAAATATAGACTGAATTATTATTAATTTTTAAGAAAAAATTTTTAACAGTAATTGACAATAATGAATGAATTAATGTTAATATAACTTTAAATTATAGAAATATTAAAGTACAAATAATAATATTTATATGGTTACGTGTTCATTAATTATTTTTTTAGTGGTATTTATAAAAGAATTTTTTTAATATTATTGACTTAAGTTTGATGTTAATTAATGATATTACATTTCGTATAGGATTTATTAATATTCAAATTTTTGCTACACGTCTATGTCATGAATACGGTCAAATTGACACACACTACAAGTGTATAATGACGGGTCGCAAAAATTTGAATTATAGCTTTACCAACTATCTGTGATAATGACTAGCAAATTTTGTTTTCTGATAAATTTTATTGATATTGACTGCTTTTTGCTTAATTGGTGTTGTGTGTTCTATTAAATTATTTATTTATTTATTTATTTATTTATTTATTTATTAAATAAATTCTATGATGTTATATAAGTACGATTCAGAGAAGAAAGGTAAAATAAGTTACATAACCTCAATCTTTGTGCAAATTTTAACACTGATGTTTTGCTGCTTGCTTTTGCTTTTGATTATAGAGCGACACATTAGAGATACTATGGAAATTATGAGAAAAGCCACATATGTGCATTAATTTGACCAAATAGTGAGTAATTATATTTAGATATATATATGCAAAATTGTAAAATGCTGGTGTAACAAATGATTGTTTCAATAAAGGTATAGCCTGATGAGGATGGAGGACTTCCATCGAAACGTCGCCAATTAAATAAATTAAATGGTTAGTTCACTAAAAATCGATAAAAACGCCTCCTATTTCTATAATCGGCAAAACTTGCATCAGAATAGGTTTGAATATCATCAGTATTGCCAGTATATTTTAGACCCAAGGACGCACTTCCCTTTAAATATCTAAAAATCCTTTTTATCATTTCCCAATCGTCCTCATTCGGATTTATTTTATGCCTACTGACAATATTCACTGCATAAGTGATATCAGGACGCGTCACATTTGCTAGATACAATAATGAACCCACAGCTTCTCTATAGGGAACATTCAGTTTGAATTCGTCACTTTTGTATTCCGATTCTGTCTCATTCTCTTCGCGATCGCGTCTCTTACGATTTGCTACCTGGTTTGTAATCATCGGAGTCCTTTGCGGATGCATCTCATCAAACCCAAATCTCTGTAACAATTTTAATATATAGCTTTCTTGTGACAATGTCAACGTTTTATTCACTCTATCCCGTATAATCTTAATTCCCAGAAAGCACTTCGGTTCTTCCAGATCAGTCATTTCAAATTCTGATTTCAATTTAGTTTTCACCTCGCGTAGTCGGACTTGATCGTTGCTAGCAATTAACATGTCATCAACATACAAAAACTGAAAAACAAAATTTTATTCGCCTCTCGCCAAGTAAATAAACATGGTTCGCTATCATGAGTATGTAAACCTATTTTATTAGCGGCTTCCGTAAACCTTTCATTCCAACGTTTCGGACTGGTTTTTAAACCATACAGCGCTTTCTTCAATTTACAGACCTTCTCTCGCTTCTCTTTGCTCGTCACATTCATGCCTTCTGGCAATTCCATGTATATCTCTTCGCTTATAGTTCCGTTCAAGAAAGCGGTTTTCACGTCCATTTGATATACGTCCAAATCATATTTATTAATGATAGCTAGAACCGATCTTATCAAGGTTAATCTCGAAACAGGTGCGTATGTTTCAACCAAATCATATTCATTTCTATCCTTGAAGCCTCTTATAACAAGTCTCGCTTTATATTTACACGTCCCTTCCTTTTCCATCTTTTTCTTCAAGACCCACCTAGAATCTATTATATTCGGTTTATTTTCGCCTCTCATAATTTCAGATCGTTTTACTAGTTCCCATACTTCATTTTTGTTCATTGAGTCCAATTCACTCTGAATTGTAGACAACCAATTTTCTTTGTCATTTGAACTCATCGCCTCTCTATACGATTGTGGGTCACAGTTAATTTTTGCTAACAGTGCATTATATTTCGGATCACTTAATATTTGTTCCTTTTCTATTTCGCTTTCTTTCGCTTGCAATTTCCTCGGGCGACCTCTCTTTCTCTTTTCTACTCCCTCCTTTCTTATTATTTCCTCAGATTCTCTCGACGCATCTTTCTCATAATTCAAGAACCACTTCTCGTTGTTTACCTTTTCAAAATTATTGTCCCAGTCTTGTATTTGATTCTTTGTGAATCTGTCACCAAAAACAATTTTTTCATTGAATCTCACATCTCGAATTTCATAAAATCTATTCTCAACTGGTTTGAACAAGACATAATCGGTGGCTTTGTATCCACAAGAAAACTTGGGATTGCAATCTGTCTAAACTTAGGACCTATTTTCCTCTGAATCTTTACATAAGCCATGCAACCAAAACGCCTAAATTGTTTTAAATTCACGGTATAAATTGTGTTGAATTTTTCCAAAGGAGAAACCATCTCATTTGACTTGTGCGGAGTTCTATTGTAAGCATAAACAGCAGCACCCAAAAACCAAGTCCCTCATATTTTCTGGAAATTTAGAATCAAACTTTAGCGCTCTTACTTTCTTCTGAATAGTCTGATTGAATCTCTCAGCCACTCCATTGTGCTGAGGAGTATCAGAACATACCAACTACAATTCAGCTCCGAGTGTTTCGAGTACTTTAATTGTATCGCCTCCCGTAAATTCTGTGCTCTGATCTGATCTTAAATAACAGACTTTCGCGTCTCGACTAAGTAAATTTCTCGAAGTTTTAACAAACTGATCAAGACACGATCCTGTATTATTTTAAATTTCATGGAATACGCCTGAGCTAATCGGGAATAATCATCTACAAATACAGAAATAAAGCGATATCCCTTTGGGTGTGATTTCGGACTTATCGGGCCCATTACGTCCGAATGAATTATTTGTAATTGAACAGATGCTCTCATCCTCGTCTCATTGAAAGGCAATCTGTTCATTTTAGTCATTCTACACACTTCGCATTCATGCACGGAATTATCAAATTTCACATCACTCAATTTCTTAAAATCAGGAAATCTCTTCTGCAAGTTTCTCAGATAATTTAAAAAGGCATGACCCATTCTCACATGCCATAACATTGACTTATTCGATTGGACAGGTAAATCTGTGTCGCTATCAATTTCTTTTTCACATCTCATTTTTTTTTTTTTTTTTTTTCATCAGGGTTTATAGTTATTTCGTTAAGGTTATGCAGTTTTCTATCTGTCACTGTTGTTTCAAAGTTTGGACCGACTTTCAACACGTCACTTTCATTCTTAATTTCTGACTGGGATTCGATTTCATGGATTTCATTTAATTTTACATCTGTAGTCTGTTTAATTTTACTTCTGGTCAGAAGGTACGCAATTGGTGTGCAATTGAATTTTTCAAAACTTGATTTTAAAGTATCGCTTCGCTTTTCTATTTCGACTTCAATCAACCAGTATGGTTTCTCGTATATTCCAGTCAGAAAAGTTTAATTCGAAATGGGATCAAATATCTCTACTCTCTTATTATCCAAATAAATGCCTAGTCCCTTGTCTACAAGTTTTCTTAAGGATAGCATAATTTTCCGACAATGATTCCGCGCAAATCACATTATTTAAGGTTAAAATTCTATTATTTCCCGTTTTAATATCTATGCATCCCGCTCCCTCCGATTTTAAGCTCGCCTCTGGAATTTTGTTTGCGCATCTCTCACATTTCTCTCATCACTTCCAAATTGTTTTTTGTAACCAAGAGTTCGTTTCTCTTGGTTAAATCTCGCATACCTTATAATACCGCGTCCTCTTCCACGTCTCTCGTTGCTCGCATCACTAGTACTGGGATTTGGGCAATTCTCGGCCTTACGGTCCCGTGATAATTGCCTACAATTGTAGCATAATTTTTCTCCCGAGTTTTTCCTGGGACAGTCACGACTAATATGCCCATATGCGTGACACTCGTAGCAACGCATCGCTTCTATTTGTGCGGCAGCCAGAGCTACTCTAGGCTCCACACTAGTGCTCACTGTCGCACCTCCGCTTCCCTTCCTCATCGCTTCATGCTGTAAAAGAAATGTTTTTAATTGATTATAATTTAGATCCTTACCCGTCGCGTTTTTGTTCACAAAATTAAGTTCGTGAATCTGTGGCACTTCTCGTACTATTGCATTATAAAAGGCATCACGAATCTCAGATTCAGCAAACGGCTGAGTATGAGGAATATTATTTTGTGTTCTTATTATCTCATCAAATTTATCAACGAAAACTGACACTCTCTCTTTACGTTTGAACACCAAAGAATACAACTGTTTCTTTAAGTTAACAGACGATAAACTACATTCACATCTCTTAATTTTCTTAATTTTTTCCAGCATCTCTTTCGGGTTTTTAATATCAATTAATTTGGCATGATAATTTTGATCGATATGATTTATTAAAATGTCTCTGACTTTAAACTGATCTCGCGTTAACATTTCTCTTTCCGTCGCATCTCGTTTTTCAGAGTTTTTATCAATAATGTACATTAAATCCAAGGCAATTAATTCCGAAGTAAAGTAATCCATAAACAGTTCGTATTTCATTTGTACCGATAATTTATAATCTCTCTTTGTACTCGAATCTCTCACATTCAGTAATTTAATTGCGTCTTTAAACTCACTCATGTCATTCGATTTGTTAAAATTTTTAGTTTCCGAATTATTTTCTTTCTCTAATTCCGATCTAATTAATTTTATTATATCCGCTTTCGATATAACGTCATGCCCCGAATTTTCGGTCGAATTATGTGCAATTTGTTCAAAATCATTTTCATTCTTATCATAAAACTCATCTCTTACCTCTTTCATTTCCCTTAACACCTCTCGTCCTTCACGAATGCATCCTCTCATCTCCGAACACATTCGTCTCATCTCATCGTTGAGGTTGCGCTTCTCATCAATATTTTCTCTCAAGTTGTTTTGTTGTGATATGTCGCGTCCCGTCATTGAATCAAAGAAATTGTTTATGTCCGTGACCACCATGTCTACCCGGATCCTCAAATTCGCAACTGGTTGCATTTTCTCCTCAATAACTTGAGTGACTCTTTCCATCACATTTCTCGTCTCATCCATCTCATCTGAAAAATCATCTCTTTTAATATTAGGCAATTTAGTTTTGTTTTTAATTCGCATGCTTATGTAGCATTTTTCATCAGCAATAATCAACGGCGCATTTTTATTCAATACATTCGCTTCTCTGAAATTTCGCTTCTCGTTTATTATCGAATCTCGTTTATCGCTCATCTCAGAGTCCGTTTCGCATTCAATATCTCTGCCCATCTTTTTACCCTTCACGTCCACGTCTCTCAGGTCGACCTCAAACGCATCATCGTTCAACTCATCGCTTGTAATACCCATCTCTTTCGCATCATTCAAATCCCATTTAATCATTTCAGATTTTACTAAATTGCCTAATTCGGTAGAGGGGTAAGTAATTAGCTGGTTTTTGACCGGAATGGTCAGTACTTCCCTTTTATTGCGCCTAACCTTGATTGCTACAGTGTGACGGAAATCGTCACACAATCTATTCACGACGAATAGAGTATTTAAATTGTCGAATTGTAAGTCGTCGGAGCCTTTCGTATGTCAAAGCCAACCGACGACATTTGTTTACGTCGATCAAGTATACAATTACGCGCGCAATAGTACGTAGAGATGAGAGCGCGAGAGTGTGTATGTGTGTTTCCCACTCTCATCCCTTTTTCGAAAATTAGGCGATTGCCTAATTAGTATATCCCGATCCGCCGCTCGAGGCGGACAAACTATATCCGGACCGATAGAGTTTTTCTGGCTAATAAGGCGCGTGAGGCGTAATAAAGCCATCGGGTACCCGGAACATCCTCGCGAGGTGAGCCGCGAGTGGATTGGAGTACGCAAAAGGACGGGAGTGAGTGTGTGAGTGTTAACGCGGTTCGCGAGACACTCGCCGCGGCACAAGGCCGCCTTTTGGACACCGCAGCCGACGTCGGTCCTCCGTTGCCCAGGAGGACTAAGGGACACGGATCGGCTGGGCCATCCACGGGACGCATCCCGGTAAGTCCTGGTTATATTACCGCGCGTTCCCCCCTTTACCCCGAGTGTGTGTGTGTGAGACCTCGGGAGTGTATTCGGGTACGCCGGTACCCGAATAGCGGAGATCGGAACAGTCAACCGCAGGCGAGTATCTCGATCCGGTTGGCTCCCGATACTTCCGCCCGCGCGAAACAACCTTCGTCGCGGCACACGGCCTGGATGGCCATTTTGTTAATTAGTTTATTTAAAATAAATGTTTTATTCATTTTATTTTAATTGAGTGTGTTTCTTTTATTCTCCCCGCTCCCGCCGACATTTTAATAATTTATACATCGTGTCGAGGCAAGGAGGATCGCCCGAATCCTCCATACCGTACGTCCCAGCGAACTCGCGTTCCTGGCGACAGCCCGCAGTTCGGAAAATAAATTAATTGTGCGCGGTATTGGGCAACGCGGCCCAACGGTTAATTTTAATTATTAATAATAATTAATTTCACCCGGGTACGCGAATACCACGTCACAAATGGCGACCGTGACAGGACGTTCGGTTTCGTCCTCACCGATATTTAATTTAAATTAAAGTTTATATTTGTCGGCCTTATTTTCGCGCGCGAGCAGTGTCGCGGCGAAACGGAGCGGGTTGAGTTTTGAGAGAGAGAGAGAGAGAGAGAGAGAGTGAGTTGTACGAGTTAGAGAGAGAGAGAGAGAGAGCACGAGAGACGGCGTGTGAGAGGCGTCTCTATACCGGAGTATTCCCCCTCTTGCTCGGGTATCCGACGAGAGGTATACACCGGTATATCGGGAGAGAGTTCGCGCGCGACCGTGTTTAGCCGGAAGCGCCCGATCTCACCGAGATCGGTCTCTCCCGATCGTAAGCTTGACGGGAGAACTTTGCTTAGCTTGTATGGGAGCGGCAGAGTAGGGAGAGAGTAGCTTGCGCCGCGGATCGCGGGCAGCGAGAATCCCCCCCGAATAGCGCAGAGGAAAGACATCGCGAGAGCCGATCATCATCGGCTCTCTCCGATTGCGCCCGCGAGTGGGAGTGAGAGAGAGAGAATCCCTAGTCGCGGGGGATCGGAGTAAGGTGCTAGGCGGGCTATAGGTGTGTGAGTGAGAGAGATAGCGCGATCGCCTAGCCCCTTCGCGTGTATAAGTCTTCGCAGCTGGTTTCGCCGATAGAAACCACTGCGGCGAATTATTTTTATTTCGTTTTAATAAAATAAATTCGTTCCCGCGCGGGATTTATTTGAGATTTATGGTGTGAGAGTGTTTTCAAATAGATCCTTTCGGGAGAGGTAGTTGCCCCACCCCCTCCCTTTTTAAGAAAATTTAAATAATTTAATTCTTTTTATACGGGACGCGGCTAAACAATTATTGTTGTTTTTTTTTTAGTTCGAGAGCGAAATTTTTGTTGCTTTCTCCCCTCCCTGACATATATTATATGGTAGTTATAATTTAATAATTGTGATTATTATTTATTATTATTTATTTATATAATATATGTATAAATCTTTGTGTATATAAAATATATTTTACAACTATTGTTAATTATTTAGACTTGTTGCAAGTTAAATAATTAACATTAAGTAACTTTGTGTGAATCAGCCGCAAAGTTACAATAGTTGTAATATTAATTATTTAAACTCGTGTGTGAGTAAAATAATTAAAATTATATTTATTGCAATTATCTGACAGTGATTATTCAATTTAATATTTTGTATTTATTGAGTATTACTGTTCACGATACTTGTAATATATTTTTGTAAATTTTTGAGTGTGAGAAAATTTTTTTTATAACTCGTGTTAATTGTTTAGACTTGTTGCAAGTTAAACAATTAATGTTAAGTATCTTTGTGTGAATGTTCCGCAAAGATACGAGAGTTGTAAAATATAATTATTTAGACTCGAGAGTGAGTTAAATAATTGAATTTTTTTTGCATGTATTTTAATGATCGGCATTTAACCTAATATTTCGTATTCGTTATTTGCTGTGAAATTTTAATATATGTTAAAAACTTTCTTTTCTCTTTTTTGTGTGTTTAAATTATATCTCCACACATTTTTACCAATTATTTAGACTTGTTTGTTAGTTAAATAATTGGTTATAATTTTTTTTTAGTGTTTGAGTAAAATAATTCGGTGTATAAATTTAATTGTTTAGACTTGTTAGCAAGTTAAATAATTAAATTTTCATTTCCTTTTCGTTCAATTTATTTAAAAAAAGGAAATATAAATTATTTCAACTTGGTAGCAACATAAATTATTTATTTAGTCCTTTTTAGGATAAAATAAATATATCTCGCTGAAAAAATTGTCGTTTGGGACGACAATTAGTGAAATAATTATTTTGTTGCAAACTACCGTTGAAATAATTTAATTAAATTTGTGTTTGTATTGTAGTGTAAATTATAAAGGAAATTTTTTTTTGTTTGTGGGCTTGGAAAAGCAAAATAATAAATAGTGTCTTGGTGTGTGTGAATCACAAGACACTGTATTTATTTTTCTATTTATTTTAAAATTAATTATTTAGGCTCGTTAGTGAGATAAATAATTTAATTTTCTTTTATTTTCTTCCTTTATAATTTGTTGTTCTCTATTTATTAATAGATTGAAGCTTTAATTATTTCAATTTCCATAACAAAATAAATTCTTTTCGCCAGTGAGGAATCTTTTGGATTATAACTGGCGAGAGAGATATTTTGGGAAATCGTTAAATTTACCATTACTGGTTAAATTATCGACGATATTGAAATAATTTAAGGATTTCTTTTTGTTAATAATTATTTTTGCTTGCAGAAGCAATTGTATAGTGTCTTGGTGTGTGTGAGTCACAATACACTATTATAAACATTAATTATTTGGACTTGTGAGTAAGTTAAATAATTAATTTTAATTTGGTGCAAGTGTTAAGTGTGTGATTTGTCACAACTTTAACCAACAAAATTTAATTATTTTGTCCTTCTAAGGACGAAATAAATTCCTTTTAAAGAAAATCTTTTGTATTTTAATTAAGTGAATTAATTTTGTTGGTACACTAGTCGGTGCATTTTTACAATTTATTGTAATTAAGCCGACACCAAATTTTTTTTTTACTCGTTGGGAGTAATAATTATTTTATTGTGGTGAGTCCAATAAAATAATTTCCAATTGAAAATTGGATACTTCCGAAGTATTTGAAACACTAGGGATTTCATCTGAAATCCCGGTTGAGAGTACTTCTCCCGACGTAACACGTCGGCTGCTGCTGGTCAAAAAAATAATGGCCAGCAGCTATGAAGCCCGAATGGCCCAGCTTATGCGTGAATCACGCATAGCTAGGGATATTCGTCGGGAAACGAAGAAGCTTCCGATTGAGGCAGTGTATGCCCAATTGGAGCATCTGAGTTTAAACGCAAATGGCGAAGAGGCGGAGTGCCGCGAACGCCTTTTGCGTCACCGGATAAGATGTGTAGACATTAATCTGGAAATACCATGGTTCCCTGAATACGATGAGAATGTAAGGGCAGAGTCTGCACATAAACCTCTGGTATGTCAGGAACTATGGGAAATTAGGAAACCTCGTTCCAGGAAAGGGAGTGTGGTCCCATCAGGAACGGAAGTTTCCTGCGAGTCCGAAATGTCGGATCGCGAAAGGGTTGCTAGTGACAGAGCACCTATCCCTGAAGGAGATGGAGCTCTGTCACCAAGTGGTCAGTATAGAAACTCGCCATTGAGTACTGCACAAAGCCCGAGGTTGGCATCAACAGGTGCTATACCTAAACGGTTTGGTGAGGTACTGGGAGCAAACATGACCACGACTGCAATCCCTTATGTTCCTGTTTCGGTGGCTGCAACTTCGTGCACAACCACTACGTCGACGGTTACGACCGTGACGACTGCTCAACTCGGAGGTTTTTATGCACCCGCACATTACCTCCCAATTGAAGAGCAGAGAAACAGCGGACATCTTGGCACTAGAGAGAGTGAAGTGCCAACACAACATTTTGACTTGGGTTCGCAGACGGAAGCCGACCGTCGTACGTCACGAGGATACACCTCTAGACAATACGACAACAGGCAACCTGAAGCTAATACAACCGAACGTCAATTTGTTGATGATAGGAATGGATATGACCTTCCTAATGACGTCAGTGTTCAATCTTACGAAAAACCGAGGTTTGAACAGAGACGTCGTGAGACCTCTTCTAAGACTTGTGACGGACAAGATAGAAGAGAGAGGCGTGAGTACACGACTCCAACCAGTAATTCACGACACCATCGTTCTGTGAGTAGAGCCTCAAGCAACGATGAACGTCGTGAAAGCTGTACGGAGAGACGTACTCATAAACGTCAGTCCAGCCGTAAACTCGACGACCGAGCACAGACGGAATTTCCGGAGCAAGGTCACAGAGAGAGGTCGGACAGACGTAGAGAAACGCCTCGAGAGAAACGTGCGGTGGCCACTTGCGATCAGTGCACTCAGACGGATTCGTCCGATGGGTATCAGTCTGATCGCGAACCTGCTCGTAGGAGACCCGATTCTCGTAGGGCGGCTGAAGGCCGACAAGAGAATAGGAATCCTTCTACCAGCAGGCGTAGGAGTTCCCGGACGGATAATAGAGACGACCGTCGGGAAAGAGACTCCTACGAGGCCAGGCCAAGGTATCGTGAAGACGATAACCGAACGCACGATCGGACAGGGTGCGCACGAGAGCTGCGTATCTGGAACATGTCCTTTGATGGTGAGACCAAAAAGGACGCGGAAGAATTTCTGAACCGTTTGCACGACTTCAGAAATGACAACGAGTTCTCAGATCGCAGGATGTTCAGTGCCCTGCCTAATGTGTTCTCAAAATCAGCACTGTTCTGGTATAGAACAGTTCAGCCATCTCTTCGAGATTGGCGTGATTTTGAGATCGAGTTCCTAAATGAGTATGGCCGTATAATAAATGACGAAGATTTACTCATGGAACTTCGATCAAGAACACAAAATGAGGGAGAAAAGGCTACGACGTTCTTGAACTGTTTCAGAGCGATCGTAAATAAGTTTAAAAGCCCTCCCTCATTAGAACAACAAGTGAAGATGGCCTACTCGCAGATGAGGCCAGATTACCGTAGGTACATACCAGTACGACAAATCAGGAATTTCTCTGATTTGACAAGCTACGGTAAAGAGTACGAGCAGCATTTAACATGGGACACGAAATTTTCCAGTTCCAACGTTAAGCACGAGAAGCTCGTACCAGAAGCTTTTCCGAAACAGAGTGGTGCAGCACGAGTTTCGGGTAAAGTGGCGACTGTTACCGAAAAGAGTAAGGATGAGTCTTCTCATTCGGATAAACAGTCGTCGAAGAAAACTATTAAGAAGAAGAGCAAGAAAAGTGCGAAAAACTCGCCAAACTCTTCTTCAAGCGAATACGAAGCAGCCGGTGTGTACGGTACTTCCAACGTCGCTAATAGTTTTCAGAAACGATACGGCAAATCGAATAATGGAGTGAGTGCCTCCAATTCGAAATCCGTATCGTATGTGCCTGTTTCTCAACAGTCACCTGGGCAACAAAAACAGAGCTCGGGCAAAAGAGAAAGACGTGTTTTGACGAATTCTCAACTGCCCCAGCAAAATGCTTTTGTCCCACAAATGGCACAAAACCTGGTGAGGTATGTGCAACCACAGGCGACGGCAGTAAATCCAACGAACCTGAGCACCAACTTTGTCGGCGTGTGTTTCACATGCCAAAAAGTCGGTCATAGGTCGTCGGAATGTCCGAGCCGAACATGCTACCGATACGGAAACATTGGGCACTCCGCTGAGCAGTGCTCTACCGAATTGGTAGCAAAGGAGTGCCAGCTGTGTGGAACTAGTGGCGTTACACTCCAAACATGTCCTAACTGCGTCAGGTTCCTTCAAAACGTGGGAAACCTGAACGCAAGGCACCCGAGCTGCCCCGGGCGCCCTGCACTGCAGTAAGTAAACCGCATGGTTTACAAGGACAAGAGTTTAAGGTTGGAGAACCCTCTAAACTCTTTAAGAAGTCTAGCAAATCATTTGCTGACTTCTCTAAAGTCCTTAACGGAGATCAAATTCCCTCTCAGACCGAAGTTGGTGTTGAAAATAAGTCTGAGTGTAAGAATCCTAAACGTTCTGGGGATTCGACAGATGGAAAAGTTCTTAGAACACAACCTGTCAATCCCACCCGAGCTTTGCAAGGTAAAACAGAACAAGGAACCTTATTAGACCAACAAAAGCGTGAGGCTAAAGATTGGTCTAAGGAACTCCAAAGGCAAATATACTCTGATAGCAGAGATATTATTGGTGAAGAAAGCGTTAAGAGATCGTTATCTCAGCCGCTTAGCACCATCGGAGTGAACGACCTTGGTTGTTGCTCATCGTCACCCCGTTGTGACACACCTAGTAATGAGGACAAGAAGCCCTTGGTGGAGAAGGAAATTGTCCTCAACAACGAGCCCTTGGTGGAGAAGGTAGTTGTCAATGGTGTGCATAACATGAACCGTACAAACTCGTTGCCGAGAAGTACAGTTCAGGGGGGGGCAGATGCCGTACCAAGTACGTCTAAAATGACGCACACGGCATCGACTCCTATCCGACGACGATAGTCAAACCGATCAGATAATTGCTGGAATCCAATCGGATAACCGGCTATTCTTTTTGGTACGACTCGGTGGAAAGGACTTTAAAGCACTTTTCGATCCTGACGCCATGGTCTCTCTTGTACGATCAGATGTTGTCGAACAGTACAAGTTTAAATGGAGACCTGTCAAGGTTATCGTGAAAGGTGTGGCTGGACCAGCTCTTAAAGTCCTTGGCCTAATTGACATCCTATTCTGTGTAGAAGGCCTTGATGGCAATATCCAACTGAGAATTGTAGAGAATATTGAGCATTCCATCATTCTCGGTATGGATTTTCTACAACATTGGAATATGGGAGTCAAATTAGGCGAAGCTATTTGGCGTATTGGCGAGAGTGATTGGAGACACTTCGTCAGAGATACATCTCATGACATCGATTCGAGGATTTTCGCTGAATGTGCTGGTATAATTGAGATACAGGACGACCAGCGGAAACAAGTCAAAGAGTTAGTTGAAAGCCTACTCTTGCCCGCGGGAGACGTCCACGGCTTTACGACGTTAACGGAGCACCACATAGAGGTTGATCCTGGTGCAAGACCGGTTCGTCATAAGCCAAGACGTATGTCTCCCAAGGTCCTCGAATTTGCCCAGAGTGAGGTTAAAAAGATGTTTGACAAGGGCATTATTGAACCGAGTGCGAGTGATTGGTCAGCTGCTCCGGTCATCGTTCGAAAGGACGAAGGAAGTTATCGCTTCTGTATCGATTTTCGAGACCTTAATGCAGTCACAAAACGTGATTCTTATCCAATTCCTAATATGGATACCATATTGGATAAGCTGCATAATGCAAGGTACATATCGAAAATTGATCTTAAGAAAGCGTACTTTCAAATATTAATGGCCGAGGCGAGCCGGCATTATACTGCATTTGCTGTACCAGGATCGGGGCTGTGGCAGTTCACGAGAATGCCTTTTGGCCTCATGAAAGCCCCTATGACCTTTGCACGGCTTATAGATGCAATTTTCGGGCCTAAGGTGGAACCTCATGTATTTGGTTATCTAGACGACTTGATCGTCATTACCGAAACTTTTGAGGACCATCTAAAATGGCTCGAATACGTACTAAGGACGTTGAATGACGCTGGACTCGAAGTGAATCGAGAGAAGTGTGAGTTCTGTTGTTCCAGCGTAACGTTCCTTGGGTACAAATTGGACGCGGACGGCTTGAGGCCTGACGAGGAACGAGTCGCTCCAGTCCTTAATTACCCTACTCCTCGTAATGTCAAACAGCTGAGATCCTTTCTCGGGATGGTAGGCTGGTACTCTCGATTCATTAATCGAGAAGCTGACATTAAAGCTCCCCTTACCAAGTTGCTGCGTAAAGACCAGGCTTGGGATTGGGGCGAGGAGCAGGAGGAGGCATTTCGTCAGCTTAGAGTTGCGTTAGCTGAAGCGCCTGTACTAGCCCGTCCAGACTTTTCTAAGCCATTTACCGTCCAAAGTGACGCTAGTGACTTAGCAATAGGTGCGGTGTTGACGCAACCGGACGACGAGGGTTTCGAGCATCCGATTGTCTACGTTAGCCGATTATTAAATCGCGCTAAACGTAATTACATGACAACGGAAAAAGAATGCTTGGCTCTCATATGGGCTATTAAGAGATTGAGACCATACATTGAGGCCTATCGATTTACGGCTGTGACCGACCATAGTGCTCTCATATGGCTCAAAAATCTCAAGGAGCCGTCGGGTAGGTTGGCACGATGGATACTTGAAATGCAGCAATGGGACTTTGAAATAGTGCATAAGAAAGGAGCCTTGCACTATGTCCCGGACGCGCTTTCTCGTGCCGTCAACCCAGACCCCGACGAAGAAGAGATTGCCTCGTTCGAAGTAATTACAGACCCATGGTATATTGCTAGATTAAACGATGTACGCTCATGCCCTCAAAGATTTCCGGAGTGGAAAATTGAGGATGATATGCTATATCGTTTTACAAGTGATAAACTCTTGGACTCTGTAACAGAACGAGAGGAAGGCTGGCGTCTTGTGCTACCCTTAGAGCAGAGGAACCGAGTTCTAATAGATTCTCATTTCCACCCAGCTATGGGTCACATGGGAATTGAAAAAACTTACGAACGCGTTGCAAGAGATTATTATTGGCCAGGTATCTACCACGATACCCACCAATTTGTCTTACGGTGTCTGATATGTCAGAACTATAGGACGTCTCAAGCAGGTCCTCAAGGCTTATGATTTAAATTGGCCGTACACTCTCCTAAGGTGCGTAAGGCATGTCTGCTAAACTGGCACCAAAGTATAACAGACCCTTTGATGTTAAAGAAGTACTATCTCCAGTAGTTCTGAGATTAGAAGAGTCTGGTCGGAAACGGACCGAGGTACACATATCCGATGTGGAGTGATATGTACCACCTCGGGTTGCCATGTAAAGCGGTAGGGAAAACGTATCGGCGTACGTGAGAACAGTCAGCGAAGGCTGGGCCTGGTGACTGTATGCCACGTCAATATCATACGAAGCACGAAGAATCATTGAAGCAGCCTCCAATTGAAGAAAAGAAGAGAAGCGTACAGCGCGCAGTCGTGGATAGATTGTGCCTTTCTTTCGACTCGGCCTTCCCGAGGGAAGTGGAGTCTAGGGGGGGGGGCTTTGTGACGGAAATCGTCACACAATCTATTCACGACGAATAGAGTATTTAAATTGTCGAATTGTAAGTCGTCGGAGCCTTTCGTATGTCAAGGCCAACCGACGACATTTGTTTACGTCGATCAAGTATACAATTACGCGCGCAATAGTACGTAGGGATGAGAGCGCGAGAGTGTGTGTGTGTGTTTCCCACTCTCATCCCTTTTTCGAAAATTAGGCGATTGCCTAATTAGTATGTCCCGATCCGCCGCTCGAGGCGGACAAACTATATCCGGACCGATAGAGTTTTTCTGGCTAATAAGGCGCGTGAGGCGTAATAAAGCCATCGGGTACCCGGAACATCCTCGCGAGGTGAGCCGCGAGTGGATTGGTGTACGCAAAAGGACGGGAGTGAGTGTGTGAGTGTTAACGCGGTTTGCGAGACACTCGCCGCGGCACAAGGCCGCCTTTTGGACACCGCAGCCGACGTCGGTCCTCCGTTGCCCAGGAGGACTAAGGGACACGGATCGGCTGGGCCATCCACGGGACGCATCCCGGTAAGTCCTGGTTATATTACCGCGCGTTCCCCCCTTTACCCCGAGTGTGTGTGTGTGAGACCTCGGGAGTGTATTCGGGTACGCCGGTACCCGAATAGCGGAGATCGGAACAGTCAACCGCAGGCGAGTATCTCGATCCGGTTGGCTCCCGATACTTCCGCCCGCGCGAAACAACCTTTGTCGCGGCACACGGCCTGGATGGCCATTTTGTTAATTAGTTTATTTAAAATAAATGTTTTATTCTCCCCGCTCCCGCCGACATTTTAATAATTTATACATCGTGTCGAGGCAAGGAGGATCGCCCGAATCCTCCATACCGTACGTCCCAGCGAACTCGCGTTCCTGGCGACAGCCCGCAGTTCGGAAAATAAATTAATTGTGCGCGGTATTGGGCAACGCGGCCCAACGGTTAATTTTAATTATTAATAATAATTAACTAGCAACAGATACCTCGCTCGCTGACGCTCACTCGGTTGTATTTTGATCGTGCTTATTTTAGATGAGTATATGTAAAATAGTTACACAGCCTTTTTTCTTTAAAGTTAAATGTGACATTTTTATGTTCATTTTTTAAATGAAAAACATTACATTTTTTAAATAATTAGTACACCAATTGGGTTTATCAAGGCAGAAATTGCATTTTTATAGATACACCAAATTCGCTGTGTAAAGTTGAAGTTTATATGCATATAAATTTAAATTTTCTTGGATTAAAGCCCTTCGACAACTTTTATCCTGCAAGGAGTTTTTTGTATTTGCACCTGTTTTAAGCCTATTTTTGATAATATTTTAATATTTTACTTAATGAATGTGTTAAAAATCATCAAAAAAGAATATTTTTTATAATATATTTTATAAACATGACATTTCACATAATATTTTATAAAAATTACAAAAATATTTTTATAACCGTACTCTACCCTTAACACCAACAATGATAATTTGCGCATTGCGAAGAGGATTATGGTATAATTAATGTGGTGACTGAGATGTCGTTTTTGTAAAAAAAAATTGAGAAATAAACAAAATATGATAGTTAACCAAAGTTTTAAAATTAATCAAAATTTCTTTAAAATTACATGTAACTACTATTGTACAGACGATTGAAAAGAGTGTGAGAACTCGATATATTTTGTGTCGACTTTCCAATATTTTGGTTTTTTAAAAGAGGTTATAGATTAAAAAAAGCATCAAAGACAGAACTGAAAATAAAGTTCAACTAAAAACTTGATCATCTAATGACTATCAATTATTTCGTGACATTCAAAGAATCCGTCAAATGTCAATCATTCGTGAGATTTCGACTCCATTTTCATCATTATTGCAGGGGTCCTTTATAGTATATGAGCGGGCAATCGTTTCAAAAAGGCATCTCTAATCTTGATCTCGCGTAGACGAGTTGAAAAGATGTGAGAACTCCATATGTTTTGTGTCGACTTTCCAATGTTTTCGTTTTATTTGATAATTTTAAATAACTATTTATACATTATTGGATGAGAGTTAGGCTCTTGGATAGTGTATTTGATGAAAACCTGATGTCGTTTCTGCAGACCAAGACATGTTGAACTGAAGTCATTTAGATTTTTCGTGTATAGTTGTAACACACGCTCCGTAAAATATATTTATGCTTCCAGCGTTCGCCAACATATGAATATTGTATTCGACTCTTACGGCGAGGATGTGCTGGTAAGGTATACATTTCAAGAATCATATATTTTTTCAATGCATGATCCATTTAATAGTAACATAATAAGGGCTCTGTAACAGTGTAAGTTAAGGAAAGAAAAGTATACTGTTAAATTTTGACGCTAATAATGATAGAATTAAATACAGAAAGAAAATAAATATGACAAAGAGTAAAAAATAAGTATATATATATATATATTGTGTCTGTGTAAAAATAATCATTATAGGTTATTATAAAGAAGGTGTGTGTGCGTGTGTTCAGGAAGAAAGTGAAATATGTCCATATATTTAATATATTTAAAATGCACACACATAAAATAATTTCCATTTGGGGGGGGGGGGGGTATCGTAATTTTAAATAAATTGATGTAATATAATTTGTTTACAGAATACATAAAATATAAGCATGTTATATACTCTCATAAATTATATTTTTCTTTAATGGCGGTGGTAACATTTTTTATAAAGTGGTATATAATACTGTCGTTGTGTTATATATGGTTTTAATTTGTATGTGAATGTAGTATTATTTCAAAGTGATGGTTTTTATAATGCATATTTAAAAATTTTGGTATTTAATAGAATCTGTATAGTAATTGTTATTATAAAATTGAGTGTTATGAAAATCATTTTTTACGCACGTTGGGTGAGTGATTGTATCTGAATGGCGGCTCTGTCGAAATATTTTATACATGATATATGCAAATATAATTCTAATTGTAAAATTTTAACAAATTTAAGTTTTTAAATAATAATTTTAAATACCTGTTTATACGTTATTATAAGAATTAAACTTTCGGTCGTTGTATTTTGGGAAACTCTGATTCTTTTTTGAAGTCTGTAAGTTTTGTCGAACGGCAGGCTATTATCAATTATTTTGCATATTTATTTTAATGATTCAGTAGTAGTAATATTTCAATGGATTTTTCTTATATTTCATTTTTTTTATTTATTATAACTATTGTAATGATTTGTCATTTACAATATGATATGTTGCAGCCGATTTTCAATTGTATTTTAATGATTTTCAGCGCAAACAATTATTAATTATTTTGCATATTCACTTTAATCATTCAATAGTTGTAATATTTTAATGTTTTTTTTCATACTTCCATTTTTATTTATTTATAAAATTTATATAAAATGTGTATAAATTTTCGTCTACACATTTACAATACTTTTTTAAACACTATATTGTTAGTGTAAATTTTGTGTTTATTTTTTAATGTATCATTTTCTATTTTTGCATTGTTTAACAGTAATATTTTTAAATTTTTTCTACTTTTAGCTCTTGAAAGAGCTACGTATAATTGACCATGGCTAAAAATTGGAGATGGTAAATAGATACCAACTTGTTTGTATGACTGTCCTTGTGATTTGTCATATTGTGAATAGTCATTGCAAAACCTAATCGAATGGGAAATTGTTTTCTGCGCATGTTGAATGGTATATCTTCTTTAGATGGTGACAAAGTGATTCTTGGTATTAAAATTAATTTTCCAATTTTTTTTCCGCTTATAATTTCTGCTTTAATTAAATGTTTCATAAGTTTTGTTACTAATAATCTTGTTCTATTACAAAGACCTTCATTCACATTTAAATTTCTTAGAAGAATTACTATTGCACCTACTTTTAATTGTAATTTATGTAGAGGAAGTCCATTAGGTGTAAGGGAATTAAGAAATTCTGTAGGTAACATGACATCTAAGTTTTCTCCATTATCATCTTCTGCTGTATCTACACTTAAGTATTCAATAATATGCCCTTCCATTGTAGCCAAAATTTTATTATTTATTTCAATTACGTCGTTGTTGGTGAGGCTAATATAACTTTATCATTTAAATCTTTATCATTTATTTTTATTTCGTTTCCAAAAATTTCTGCAATGATATCATTTTCTTTTGTTATTAAATCAAGGGATTTCAAGCAGTTCATTTTCTTCTTCATACATATTTAAACGTTTACCTTCACCTACATTTAATAACCATTGTCTAAAATAATTGTCATTATCTGTCACTCGATCATTTAGTGTCATACGTATAAAATTCGGCCATAAGTAACTGTTTTTAACTGAATTTTCAATAACTTCAGTACGACTACTATGTCGTATAACTGGTAATGTTTGCCTAAAATCGCCTGAAACAACCAACATTTTACCACCAAATATTTTTTTATTATTACATATATCTTGAAATAGGCGATTGACTGCTTCAAAAGCATATTTCGATGTCATAGATATTTCATCCCATATTATAATTTGAACTTCTTTTAAATTTTTACCATCTATTGAATTAGATTTAATATTACATATAGTACATTCTGTGATATTAAGTGGTAGTTTAAATGTTGTGTGTACTGTTTTCCCGTTATGTAATAAATTTGCTGCAATTCCTGTCCAAGCAACACATAAAAATGAAATGTTTGAGAATTTAAGATAGTCTATTAGAACATTAAGTAAACAGCTTTTCCCACTTCCTCCTGGTCCATCAATAAAAAAGCTTTTTTTGTCTTCAATTTTTAAATGTTGCACGATAGTATCGAAAATGTCTTTGTTATGATTTTTTAAAGAATTTACTTTGACGTTTATTTCAGTAAATGTGCAACTTTTGTTATGTGTTGTTGATTTATCAGCATAATCTTCTATAAATGTAGAAATAACGGGTAAATTAGAATTATTTAAAGAATATCCATTCAATTGTAGGTTCTTATCAATAATGTTTAATGCTAGGTTTTCATCAGCATTTTGTTCATATTTTGGGTGGTAAAAAAAGTGTTTCTATTTTTCGTACAAATCTCTTGCATTAATAGGATTGTGAAAAATACAAATATATGCAAATAATTCACAAAGAGCAGTAGGAAAGTGTAATTGTGTTGCTTCTTCCAAACATCTGTCCCATTCTTTATCTTCATTAACCAAATGTCTAGCTATAGAAGCTTCATAAAATGTAGAATAAATTATATCATCAACAGTACGTAAGTCCTGAAATGATGATACTCCTTTGACATGTAAAAGTAATAATCTTATAAAATATCGTTTTCGATCCTTTGGATTCACTAAATACATTCTGCTTAATACAGGTTTTTTTGTTTTTTTTTCTTTTATTCCATGTTTTTGAATTATTATCAAATACATAATTTAATGGTATTTCGGAATATAAATAATTTCGTGCATCAGAATCGATTTGATTTAATTTTAAGTATGCTGTTAATGTCGTTTCTACATGTTTTTTTTAAATTTCTGTTTCTTTTCCTTCTTTAAAATACACTTCTTGTTCATCTTCATTGTGAATAGCTAATCTTATTATGGTATGTGAAAGTTCGTGTAGAGGGTATTCTAATAGTATTATATTCATTGCTTTCAATATCTTCATCATGAGTTAAATTAGATCTGTTTTTTGATCTGATACCTGTGTCACGTATTTCTATGTTCGCACAGTCATGTCCTTTATAACACTATTTAAATAAGTATTTTATACATTGGACTGTTGAGCATACTTCGACATTAATGTGACAATTAAATTTGAACAATAAATAAGGATTATACGAAACAACAAACCGATTATCAGCTATTCTATTGTGGTATTTACCTTTATAATTGATTTTTTTGATATCATTTCTTCTTATATATAATGGATATCCTGATGAATTAAAAGTTGTTTTGTTATTAAATTTTTTTGGAAAATTTTTCGTACATTTTTTTGTGTCTTTACTCATGCAAGGTGAACTCATGTTTTGCTCTCCACAGGATCCATGTATCATAAACTGTTTTACAATATTATACAACCGTGGATAGATATCTTCGTTTGGAATTTCTGCGTTTATGAGTTCATCTACTTTTTCGGGAGTATTAATGTTATAATTTTTATCTAAAAATATATAGCATATGCATGTGAGGAAGTCCACGCTTTTGAAATTCGATAACATAAGTGTAGGCGATACAATTTCCTAAAACACCTTGCTTAATTACCAATTCTTTAAATTCTTTTATTTTTTGATGAAATACCTTAAATACTAAATCTGGTCTATCAATTACAGTTTCATATTTTTTTAAATGTTCAGTTATTTCTTTTCAGTTTGGATTACATGTCATTGTTATAAATAAGTCAGGTTTTCCGTAACGATTTACTATACTCATTGAGTCAATGTAATTTTGTTTTAGGAATCTTGAACTTCCAACAAAATTTGATGGCAAAATAAACATTTTTCCAATTTTTATATTTTCAGATTCTTTTTTCTTGTGTAAATAATCCATTACGCCTTTATAATAATTGCTTCTTAAAATATCTTGGTTTTTCTTTACAAAATATAATCTTGATTGTTTAACTTTTACAAATGCATCAATTGTAAACTGTTGAGAAACTTTTCCCATATTAAGGTATGGATTAAATCCATTTCTCATAGAAAGTCTGTAATTATAAAATTGCAAACATGAAATATTGTTTTTCTTATATTTGCATTTCATATTAGGCATCCATCCATATCCTCCATTTGGATAAATAAGTGGGTATGTCATTGGATCAGTGTGTTTACTTATTAAAGGAATACTAATTGGATTGTCATATTTTGAATATATAACTATATCCCGCTCTGAAGTAGGCAGTCCATTTTTTCCTACAAATACCATTGCAACTTCATTACAAGTAGCTTCATTATATATATATTTTTATCTAATTTTTCTTCTAATATTCTAATTTTTCTTTTTCTACCTCATAAATCATTTTATAAGCTTTAGCATAAGGATTAACATTTCTAATTAAGCTATCTAATTTACTTGACAATTCTAATTTTGTATCTAAATTATTTTGAAAACTTTTTCTTTCAGCTGCAGCTAATTCATTATCTAGAACATACAATTGCCCATATTTTCGAGCTTCATTTTCATTTAAGATTCAGATAACTTATCAAAATTAGCTCCAAAGCTTGCAAAAGCTAACGCATTATTATATAGCCGAATATTTTTGCGAAAATTAATACTATCTTCCGATATTCCTGTAGCTAATTGCTTTAATTCTTCCGGATAGGGAGGCATTTTCGGTAAGTCTACGTTTCCTTTGTGACAACAGTTAGAAAATTCTTTACCTAGTGTATATTCAAAAACAAAATGTTTAGTATTACAATGTTTACAAGTTTCAGACATATAACCTAAATTGTTTTCAATAATTATTTTTTCATCAAAATCTACATTTGCTATTCGACCTATTATTTTGGATTTACTTACTAATTTTACATTTTGTTCATTTTTAATTAAAATACGTTTATTTAATTCTTTATAATTTATACCTTTTTTGGTATTAATTGGTTTATCATATACGTTAAAAAATTTTCCTTCATCAATTTTTAATTTTTTAAGCAATATGATTGGTATTTCCATGTCTTTGTCATTTTTCATACATATGCGTCTTTTTAAATTTTTTTGTAAATGGTTTTATACTAATTTATCGATATCATTTTTTCTACTTTCGTTTAATATTTTTCCATTTAATTTTTTCTTTTCATTTTTTTTACATTGATCAGTATTTTCATTATAATAAATATGTTATTTTTGTAATGCTTCTTTTTCTCGTTCATTTTTTATTACGTCACCATTTATTTTTTGTCTTTTCATCATGGTTTGCTGTTTCCTCTTTATTTTTTTTTCTTCTATTTTGCCGTCGTTGCTATTTTTATTATTTACATAAGCTTCTTTTTTCGTAATGCTTCTTTTTCTCGTTCATTTTTTATTTCGTCACTATTTATTTTTGTCTTTTCATCATGGTTTGCTGTTTTCTCTTTATTTTTTTTCTTCTATTTTGCCGTCATTAGTATCTTTACTCCTCATATAAGCTTCTTTTTTATGCAACGTTTCTTTTTCTCGTTCATTTTTTATATCGATACAGCTAATTGTTTGCCTTTTTATCATAGTTTACTGTTTTATTTTTAGCTATTTTATTTCTATATCATTAAATTGTTTATTTTTGTTTTTTTGATAAAATGAACTATAAGTTGGTATTTCATAGTCTATTTCCATTGGGGTAATAGAATCAACGGAAATGATTTTATCTTTATTATATAAATTCATTATTGTTTGTTGTTCAGAATTAAATTTCTGTTGAAAATTTTATTCTATTATTTTTATTTCTGCTACATTGAAATTCAATTTTTTTTTCATCAATACAACAAATATGAATCATGTATCTTTTGATTGGTATTGTTGAAATATTATAGTTTATATTTTGTAAAATTGGAAACATCGTAATACTACGTGTTTCGTATATTTTTAGTAAATGTGAACGCATTTGGGAAATACCATAGTTTAAACTGCATGGGCATAAATTAAATACAATAGAGACAGCATAAGCTATCGCGAAAATTCCACAATCATAACTATTGGTTTGAAATTGCACTGTTTCAAAAACAATTTTTAATTGTTGACTATCTGGAAATAATCTATTGATGTATACTTTATGTTCATTTTGCAAATATTTAGCATTTAAACTATCATAAATGTGTATCGTTCTATTATTGTAATACATACAAATCCAATGACCTTTTTCATATTTTCCAGAAAATAACAATTGAATGTATTCATTATTCATTTGAACTAAGTTAATATTATATTGTTTTTGAACTAAAAGAGTTGTTTGCATATTGAATGGTGTAGATGATTTAAGGATGTTATTAAATTCTAATATGTGTTCATCATTTAACATAAAAGCATCGTCGCTATATGGTTCAATCGTTTTTACAACTAATATTTTTATTTCCGTCAAACTCATTATAAAAATGGTTTATTTTACAAAATGATTCACAATTATAAAAATAATATTAATAATTTGTTTCAATTGTTTAATAATAATTATAATTTTTTTTATTTTTCTAAACGATTATTTTAAATTTTTTATGAATATTTTTTTGTAAAGCTGAAAAAAATAAAATATAAATTATTAGAAAACAGTGTTTATAAGAAAGTAGCTTCAATGTAATGAATGAAATATAGTTAATATAAATTTAATATTTTATAAATACTAATATTATACATACCCTAGTGGAAATACATTTTCGATGAAAATGCTCCAAAGTATGCTAAAAGTGGGCCAACTTGCGCCAAAAGTGGGTCGATGTTTACCAACATTGAAATATTTGGAACATTTTTCCAGTTTTGGCAAACTTTAGCCCACTTTTGGCCAATTTAGGAACATTTTGTATTGATTATGGAATAAATTTTTCAACCAGTAAAAAATTGTTTTTCACATGCAATTTCTTAAATTAAGGCGCACTTAATTGCGTTGATAATATTTAATATTGCAATAATAATATGTTGTAAATAATATGTTGTAATAATCTTTTCTGTAAATGGGCCAACATTTAAACAATCTGGGCCAACCTTTACACAAAGAGGGCCAAACTTTCCATCTAATGGGCCAATATTTGCACAAATTCTTTGCTAGTAGTTTGACACTCATAATTCCAATAAATGCAGCGCTGAATAAAAAAAAACAAAGGGCAGCAGCATTCCAATGAATGCAGCGCTGAATAAAAATAACAAACGGCAGCAGCATTCCAATTAATATTATATCAATAAAATATTATATTCCTAATGGCATTCCATATGATTAAAGTCACAAGGTATATTATAAAATTATCTAATTTTCATTTTAAATTATTATTGTTTGAAATATATTAAGTCTTTTTGTATTTCAGTATCCTGATTAGCTTATTAAGACTATCGAAATAATCAAAAATGCAGTAGTATTTCTTAATGATTAAGTTAAAAGGTATAGTTTTGACTTTGTCAATTTATTTATAATTAATAATAAAAATGTTTTTGTTACAGATATAACATATATAATATCAATAATATGTGACAATATGCATATTGGATATAAATCTTCTAAATGGCATTTTAAAAACAGTAATATTTATTTGAATATTTTATCTAATGTTTAATTAATTATACATTTAATATTTAATGATATAATTTAATTTTTCTGTTAAAGATGATTTCGATGAATACTTGCTGAATTTATAAATTATATAAACAATAAAAACGATATATTGAAAAAAATATATCTTATGAAATATACAAGTGAATAGAGTACAATTGTAACATAATAATTGTAATTTAATTTAATAACATAATAATTGTAATTTGAAATTTTTGCAAAAATAAGTTTGTAAAATAAACAATAAAAATTAATTTGATTTATTGTATGTTCCAGTGTTGAAATTTTATTAATTTTAATTACGTAATCAAATGTTATTTTACTTATTGTTATTAAGATAATTTTCTGGTAATAATATCGACATAGTAGTTGATATCTATTTGTTTAAAAAACTATAAGGCCCAAAATTTATAAGGCCCAAAAATATAAGGCCCCAAATTTATAAGACCCAAAAAATGTAAGGTCCAAATTTATAAGGCCCAAAAATGTAAGGCCCAAAATTTATGAGGACAAATATGTAAGGCTCAAAATGTAAGGCCTAAAATTGTAAAGTCCAATTAAAATAAAACTTTACAATTCCGTTGCCAATAATGTAAGGGCCAAAATTTATAAGGCCCAAAAATGTAAGGTCCAAAAAATGTAAGGCTTAAAAGTGTAAAGTCCAATTAAAATAAAACTTTGAAACTATAAAAATGCATTTTTAAAAAACCGGAGAACCGGAGAACCGGAGACCAAAAGTCGATCCACTTTAATATAATATAAGATTTCACCCGGGTACGCGAATACCACGTCACAACAGATACCACTCGAATCTGATCTCCTGATAGGTGATCCATATCTGAAAAACATGTATCGCAATCAGCTGATGGTTCAACCTCTTGAACACAAAGCTGTTAAACCATCAGCGAATGTAGCCAACTAACACTTGAACACAAAGTGTAGCCAACCACATCCCCACTAATGCACTGCGAGAACGTACGACGCCTGCAGCACATCAGCAGACCAGCTGTGCCGATGAATGCAACTTTTTTAAGAAACTTTAATAATTATTATTTATTATGTACACAGGGTACATGTGAATCCGGATTCTGTTGTGAAAATTATTTATTTTCCAGAAGGTCTAGACCAACCTTCTGCCCGGGGAAACTCTTCTCATGTCAATTCTCATTTTAATAAGCGCATCACTTTGTTAACGTTAACTTTTACTTAATATCCTTTTAAAGTTGCTTGAACATTTGTTGGACCGATATTGTATCGCATGCGGTACGAGAAAGAGGAAAAAGAAAAGAAAAGAAAAGGAAGATCAGCTGATCCGAATTTAGCGCGCAAAATCCTGCCTATCTAGCTTTTCGTCTACCATACTTCGCGCTTCTTTGCATCGAGAACGCCCCGCTCCGCGCTCACCTAGTCTCGCTCGTTTCCCTACTACGTAAGTACGCGTCTCCGCTCTCTTTCCCACTTCGCGCGCGCCCGAACTCGCGCTTCTCCCGTACACGCCCTTCTCCCGTACTCGCCCTTCTCTCTCTTTCTCGAGTGTTCCCGTTCGGCCGCTCCCGCCTCGCGCTCTCTTTCTCACTCGCGCTCACGCTCTCCTTCTCACTCGCACTCTCGCTCTCCTTCTCACTTGCACTCTCGCTCTGCTATTCCTATTTCGTCGCTCACGTGTTCCCGCCGCATGCAATATCCGGTACAAACAAATGCCGCGCTCTGACCTTTCCAAGGTCCTGTTCCACGAATTTTTCGAACAAAAGACAAACGTGTCTATGAACATTTTTCCTCATCACACTCACAATTTTTCGCATCTAGGCTTTTCTCATCGCATCCACACAAGATTAATAATAGATTAATAAACAAATTAATAAAATGAATAAACCATGAATACCGGCCGGTGAATTTGCATAACATGTTAGTCTAAGATCGCATCGCACAACGATATCGTTTTAAACACAAATCCCCGCGCAAATGGAAACGGTGGTGGGCCGATAACCTGATGGATTATTGGGTGGTGGCAGCAATAAAAACACGCCTCACTACACTTCACTTTGTTTAATATAAAAATAATAAGATAATAAAAACGAGATCTCGCGGTGGCGCCAAAACGATCAACTCAGATCGGTAGCTGAGGAGCGAGTAAGTCCTCCGACTAACACCGTGCTCTTCTATTGTCTTAAGGTGGTGGGGGGGGGGGGGATCGAGAGAAGGGCCGATCGCAATTCCAACAATATATATATATATATATATATATATATTTTGAAAATAGATATTACAAAGAATGTAATAAGCGAGTAAGAGGATTTTTGAAATTAAAAATATTCCCTATCCGAATGTAGAATTGACATGTGTTTGGAAATTATTGCATTGGACTTCGGATAAGTCGACTTAATTAAAATTTGAGATACAAATATTTATGTCTTAAATATGTTTATAAAATATAGTAATAGACTTATACTTATATAAGCCAGGGCAGGTTACATAGTTGGGAAATATATAGAATTTTACTTTGACTGGTGCAAAATAATCCATTGTTTTTGCCCTTGTACAATATTAAGAAAATTTAATTTTGTATTAAGTATTGCTATTAAAATCTATGGGCAAATTTCTCGTTTGATTTATTAAGATATTACAAACAAAACATTGTAATATGTTGTAATTTTCAATAATGTAAATTTTATTTTATTTATATGTATAATTATTTGTACAAATTGTATGTTTATCGCCGATAAAATAATTTATAAAACTAACAATTTACCATCGAATTATTCTATATTATCGAATCATTATTATATTCATAAATAAAAACGCTTGGTCTTAATACTAACTTAATTGAATAATAATATTGTACTGACACACGCAGTCTCACTCACACAGCATCATCCAGCACAGATTCCTTGGATATTTATATGTCAACGATCTCGGTGAATTGCAGGCGAGAAAATGATTGTTCACAGCATCCAGGTTTGTTGACGGTTGTGCTCGCATATACGCCTGGTACCGTAAACAGCTCTTTTGACGAATTTTAGGCGAGAAGACGAATAATACAACATCCAGGGAAGTTGACGGCAATGCACGTATGCGAGGCTTACACTTCGGTTAAAGATATAAGTAATATGCGCGTCCACATATTATTAACTTATACGTGTCAACTGCTGTATAAAAATATGTATGTATATATATATGTACGCCGTATTAGTTTTATAAAATAAGACTATAAATTACGTGTATATTGAACCATGGTCAAGTAATAAGTAAGTAAAATTTGTCTCCGAGTCAGATTCGAGGTGAGCGATTCGGCAATACCTCCCCACTCTTCGGGAGTCTTAGCCGGCTTATTTGCGCTACCTCATGTATATATGTTAGTATTCCAAATAGTATAATCTTCGCCTATTACATTATTCCCCTTTTAAAAGTATTATGGTGAATAATAGTTTAAAAATAGCCTCAAGAACTTCCTCTTGCAATTCGCTGTTCTTAATAATTTTTCTTCTATCGTGTAGGTATATTGTTCTTTCTTGATTTCATTCTTTCAATACACATCCTTAAATACTATAAATCTCTCATGCAATTATCTATATTAATACTAATTAATTTTACAAAACGTTGTATAATAATGTACATGCTTGTCTTTGATTTTCACATTTAAATCTACTATATATATTACAAAATAAATAAAACATAGCATAACATATAAATTTAGTTTATTGTTGTTTCAATCGTGACTTATCTTTTAGTATATTCTTTTATAACCTAACTACTTGTCGATTAACAATATTTTCTACATAAATAAACAACATTTACTTATAAGCATAATTTTTCTTTTTTATTTTACACTTAGAACACTAAATAGATTCAATCATTCAATAGGGTTTTTGTAAATAATTATATACACGTAGGTCGGCGCGATTATAATTGCCAATTATTTTATTCGGATCATCTTTATCAACCAATTGATAAGCGTTTGCATTGAATGCACGAGATATAATGTATGGTCCATAATATAAATGAAAAAATTTAGCTATTTTCTTTTCTATTAAATTAGTTTGTTTGGGTACACGTAATAGAACAAAATCACCGATATTTATAGGAACATTACTAATTGTAGCTTGTCGCTCCTTTTGGCGCCGATGCAGCTTATCAGTCCTTTGATTCGCGATTTCTACTTTTATTTCGTGTGGTTCTGCCAATTCGTTAGGAAATTTAAAAAATTTTCGTATTTTCTCCGATGGAGATACGCCAAAATGCAACCCATAGGGAGTATATCTCGTCGTTGTATGGGTGGTAAAATTTAACCAATAATTTATTTGAGGCAAATGCTTTGCCCATGCCGTATGTTTTTCGCTGCAGTACATTCTAAAAAACTTTCCGAGCTCGCGCATTATTCTTTCGGATGGATTTGCCTGTGGATGTCTAATAGAACAATATACAGTTTCGATATTATTGTCATTCATAAAATCTTTCCATATTTGCGACCTAAATTGCGTTCCGTGGTCACTCAGAATTTTCTCCGGTTTTCCAACCTTTTCAAAATATTCGCGCAGCCGATTTACAGTAGCTTATGTAGTAGCTTTCTTTAATGCATATAAAGACACATAACGCGAGAAAATATCTAATACTACAAGGATATATTCGACACCCCCGGTCGATCTTACAAGCGGTCCGTAATAATCGACTGCTATAAATTGATTAGGTTTCTCTGCTTTGACCTGTAAAAATCGTCCAGCCATAGTTCGATTTGTATATTTTATACGCTGGCATAAGTCACAGCATGTGATAAATTTTTTTATAAAATTTCGCATATTGCGCCACCAAAAATGTTTTGCTATCTCCGAAAACGTCTTAAAAAATCCGCCATGACCAATACGTAAATGAATTTCGTAAACCAAATTACTTTGAAATGCGTTCGGGACTATAATGCGCCAGTTTCCGGACAGACTCGTTTTCCGAAAGATCATATCTTTATATAATTGGTAATTCGCTAATTTCTCATTTTGCAATTTAACCCTTAACTCTTGAAGAAACGCATCTTCTTTTTGTAATCTATTTAAATCTTTTAATTGTGGAAACCCTGTTTGTATTAATTTATTCGCAGTCGTACCATCCTTACTTATAATATTTTTTTCAAAAAAATCATTATTACCCGTTTCCGATATCTCAGACACATTTCTACTAAAATAATCGGCTAAAACATTTTCTGTACCTTTGCAGAATTCTATATCATAGCGATATTGTTGCAGAACAAGTGTCCATCGCATCAATCGAGAAGTATGGTACGAGGTTTTTAACAAAAATATCAAAGCCCGATGATCCGTTTTTATTTTAAATTGTTTACCTAATAAATAATAACGCAATTTAACTACCGCATATATTACCGCTAAAAGCTCTAATTCGCACGTTGAATAGTTTGACTCTTATGCCGTAAGACATCGACTCACCACTGCTATTATAATTTGTTCTTTATTGTTGTTGTATTGATATAGTATTCCGCTTATTCCGCTTTTACACGCGTCCGTTTGCAGGATGAAAGGGCGATCTGTTAAATAATGATTTAATAACACATGCCGCGCAAATTGATTTTTTAACTCATTATACGCAATTTTATGTTGGTTAGTCCATACGAATTTATTTTTTTCACTTAATAAGGTTCTGAAAGGGTTTATAAAAGTCGCGTACTTATTATAAAATATTCGATAATAATTGCACATTTCAATGAAGCTCTGCAATTCTTTTCTGTTTCTAGGTTCTGGCAAATTCATGGTTGCTTTTACCCTTTCGGGGTCGGGCTTTATTCCTTTACAACTTAAAATATATCCTAAAAAACTGATATTTTCTTTACAAAAGTACGTTTTTGACATATTTATTGTCAAGCCAGCTTCACGTAATTTTAAGAAAAAATATATTAAATGTTGCAAATGTTCTGAAAAAGTTCTCGAGCGAATAATTGCATCATCTACGAACAACGTTAAAAATTCTTTATCATCATTATCGAATATTGAATTAAGTGCTCTTATGAACACCGCACCCGATACTTTTACTCCAAATGGTATTCTACGAAAAACATATGTCTTTCCTTCTATTATAAACGCAGTATATTTTCGTGATTTTTTGTTTAAAGGTATTTGAAAATATCCCTGTGTTAAATCGGTACTACTAAAATATCTACGCCCTTCGTTATTTTGCAATATTTCATCGATTCGGCACGTTCTTTCCACATCGTCTTCGAGATATTGGTTTAGCTGCCGCGCATCGAGACATAATCTTACTCTTCCGTCTCTCTTAATTACTACGCGTACGGGATTGCAGAACGGGCTATTTGATCCTTCAATTATTTCTGTTTCTACCATTCGATCAATTTCTTTCAATACTCTTGATTTATATGCCAGCGGTATAGCGTATGTTTTACGTATGTTTGGTTTTTCTGTGTTTAATTGTAATTCATACTCGAAATTTTTCATTTTCCCCGGGTCGTCAGAAAAAACCTCTTTAAATTCCATTACAAGATTTTTTAACGATTCTACTTGGTTATTATCTAATTGCACGGTATTGCTTGTTGCCTGGCTCAGAGATATCTCGAAATCGTCTTTACGAGTTTCACAGCGCTCAACATTCCCCGCCTCAAGAAAAAAATGACCTGTTTCATTTTTTTCTTGATCCGGACAATATTCTCTCACTTCGGACAAACTCGAAAACTCTGTGAGTCTATTTACAAGCTTGGTTTTATATTCGCACGGTTTATTCAACGTAAAACTAATATATGGTTCTTGTATTTCAAATTGTCCTATTTTTACTAGTCTTTCTTTTCCGTTAATTAACACATTATTTTCCACTATCGCGTCTATCCCTATAATTATAACATATATTAAATCGGGTACAACTAATAAAATTAATTTTAACACTAAGTTGCTTATTTTTATTTCCGCGTATATTTGTTTTTTTATTTTATTTGTTCGTTTTCCGAACGCACCCGTGATAAATGTATTAGTTACCGGTAATATTTGAACAGATTCCTTATTTTTAATTTGATTAAACGCTACTTGAGATATTAAACTAACACTACTGCCAGTATCTATTAAACATTGCATTTTTATCTCTTCTATTGTCACTAATATTCGCGGACACCGAATTGCTTTTAGTTTAGAATCGACAGTTTTGCTTTCGCCAAAAATCACATCATATGCCAGATTTTGTACTTCAATATTACAACCCTCAACTAGACCTGTTTCGTTAGAGTTGTTTATTCGTTTTCCGAACTATTTTCTTCGTTTGCATTATTATGTATTTTGGCGATAACAATTTCTTCCTCATTTACCGTGTCCAGCGCAGAGATCGAGTTTTTATTTTTATTTCTATATTCAGTCGCATATGTTCGATCGCGCCCCTGATAATTATTTTCATTTTTCGCATAATAATCTGAGTGATTCCTGCTTTGATAATCTTTAGAATTGTATACTTTCGCATTTGCACGGTTTACATTATTTTGATTTTGTAAATCTCCGTTCGTATTATATTTTCGCGAATTTAAATTTATATTACTATCACGATGTGAGTTTCGCACGTCTGAACGATAATCTCTCTGGCTTAATCCTTTGTTATTATCGTCTCGCTCGAACGCGTGATTTTTTGTACGCGCTTCGTCGGCTCGGTAGAGTGCTTGAGTTACATCAAATGTTCTCGCTAAATTTGTGCCTATCATCGCTATTTGTATATCTCGCGGCAATTGACTTATAATAATACGATTTCTTTGATATTCTGTGTATGGGCAAACAAAACGATTGGCTTCTCCTAGACGCAAATAAAAGTAATCGATATAGCTACCGCTCCTATATTTTTCGGCTTTCCAGTTTTCTTTTACGCGGTCTTGGATTTCCTCTGACAAATATTCTTGTCTGAATTTAAATATAAAATCATTAAAATTAATTAACTGCCCACGAATGGCGTTAAACCATGCTAATGCTCGCGAATTCAATGCTTCCGCAATCGTTTTGGCTTGAAAGGGCTCCGATATACGCTTGATCATAATAAATCTCTCTAAATCGCACAAAAATTGTACGGCATCTTCGCGTGGATGCCCGCCAAACAAGGGTAATTTAATTTCTTTCATCCATTGCCTTGACCATTCGTTTTCTCGGACTAAAGAAATATTTCTATTCATCTCATCAATTTGTCGTGCTAAATATCTTAATTGTAACTATAAATCGTCCATTCGCATATTTAACCTATTGATGTTAAAATCTATCCCGTGTTCCGGTGGTATTTGCCATAAATCCGGCAATGACTCCGCGCGATTTCGATACGCCATTTTATTTTATCTATGTATGTATATATATATTGTTAATCTTTATAATTTTACCTCTTATTTATTTATTTATTTTTTTTCTTTTTTTATATACTAATTTCTGAATTCGTTAGCCCTAAGTTGGGTCGCCAATTGTAATTTTCAATAATGTAAATTTTATTTTATTTATATGTATAATTATTTGTACAAATTGTATGTTTATCGCCGATAAAATAATTTATAAAACTAACAATTTACCATCGAATTATTCTATATTATCGAATTATTATTATATTCATAAATAAAAACGCTTGGTCTTAATACTAACTTAATTGAATAATAATATTGTACTGACACATGCAGTCTCACTCACTCAGCATCATCCAGCACAGATTCCTTGGATATTTATATGTCAAGGATCTCGGTGAATTGCAGGCGAGAAAATGATTGTTCACAGCATCCAGGTTTGTTGACGGTTGTGCTCGCATATACGCCTGGTACCGTAAACAGCTCTTTTGACGAATTTTAGGCGAGAAGACGAATAATACAACATCCAGGGAAGTTGACGGCAATGCACGTATGCGAGGCTTACACTTCGGTTAAAGATATAAGTAATATGTGCGTCCACATATTATTAACTTATACGTGTCAACCGCTGTATAAAAATATGTATGTATATATATATGTACGCCGTATTAGTTTTATAAAATAAGACTATAAATTACGTGTATATTGAACCATGGTCAAGTAATAAGTAAGTAAAATTTGTCTCCGAGTCAGATTCGAGGTGAGCGACTCGGCGATACCTCCCCACTCTTCGGGAGTCTTAGCCGACTTATTTGCGCTACCTCATGTATATATGTTAGTATTCCAAATAGTATAATCTTCGCCTATTACAATGTGAGTATGAAGATTTTTGCAAGTAAACAAAATTTCCTATCAGAATGAGGAACTAGCATGCATTTGGAAATATTGTATTGGGCTTTGGAAACATTAACTAAATTCAAATTTGAAATAAAAATATTTGTTTCGTTTATATGAATAGAATAGTAGTAGACTTACAGTTATACGAGCTAAGGCTGAATATGTGGTTGGCAAATAGATAGCAGAATTTTACTTTGACTGGATTAAACTGTTGCTTTGTGTAGTACAATTTTGAGAAATGTACAATGTTAAGAAAATTTTATTTTTTATTAAGTATTTTTATATAAATCTTTGGGCAAATTCCTCTTTTGAGTCATCGACTGCTGTAATATTCAGTTCAAAATATATTATCATAAGAATCCTTCGTTCAGAGAAGTATCCAAAATCAGTGTTTGTAGTCACTTAGCGTAAGGTTTATTTTTCAGTTTTCATTGGCGTGGGCTGAAACTTTGAAGAAAGCTTCTTCAAATCAACTATTAGACAATAGAAGGAACCATAAATTATAGAAACACTTCTCAACTTTGTTTTAAACAGTATCTTATCAAAAATTTATTTGAAATAAGACAAAAATTGTATAAAATCAATTTTTTCCTTCTTTAATGTCAAATAATACATTCAATTAATTTTTTATAACTCTGTTGCATTTACTTTTGAAATTATTTTTGCCAAATTTTCTAACCAAAATTTCAAAGCTTCACTAAAACAATATCTCCTGTTACATATGGATGATTATTTTAAGGGTAGAGTATGGTCTAAAATTTTAAAAAAATCAATTTTTTTTATTTTAAAAACAAGTTCTAAATGTTACATAGAATTTGCGTAAATAACGTTTAATATTATAAAGCTTTTGTGCTTATATAATTTCAGCATTAAATAATCTTCAGTTAATGTAATAAGTCATGTATTTTTATCTTTAAAGCTAAATAATTCAAAAAGTATTTTTTATATCTTTAAAACATTCCTTGCAGAACAATTTTTGTTGTAGCCACCTGAAATTTTGCACACATCTTGAGATATCTATGAATTATAAAGTTACACAGCCTTTTTTGTTTAAAATTAAATGTAACATTTTTATTACTATTTTTTAATGAAAAATCTTTTAAGCAATTATATAAACAAATTAGGTTTATCGAGCCAGAAAGTGCATTTTTCTAGATAAACCTTATTCGCTGTGTAAAGTTGTAGCTCTTATATGTATCAGTTTGAAATTTTGTTACCGGAGTCCTATGATAATTTTTACCCTGCAAGGAGTTTTTTGAATTTGCAACTGTTTTAGGCTTATTTTGTTATATATTTTAATCTTTTACGTCATTTGGGTGTTAGTAATCATCAATAAAGAATATTTTTTATAATATATTTGATAAAGATGACATGTCAATAATATTTTATAAAAATTACAAAATTATTTTTCTAACCATACTCTACCCTTAAAACGGGTTAAATAAAAGGGGTCAAATTCAGCTGTAGAATGATAAAAATAAAGATACAAAGTAGCCGCGCTGGATATGCATTATTACCTAAAAAATCATTTGATAAAACATACCGAACCAGAGGAATTATTTTTATTCTACGGGAATTACTTTTTTATTTAGATTATAATCGGTTAATATATTACTTTTTAATAGTATTTGTGCCAAACAAAAATTTTAAATTATATGTATACACCCGAGTGGAACTTTTATATGTGACAGTCTTTTCTGATCACTTTTATAAAGTATGTAACAGTTTTAAACTGTTACACGCAGATTATAACAATTTTCAAGTGTGAGAATTTGAATGTGAATTATTATTGTACACAGTTATGAACATATGAACAATTTTACACATTTATTAACAGTTATGATACACTTTATGATGATATATTGAAAATGTCAATTAGTGAATAAATAATTACTAGATAATAATTTATATATAATGCGAATTTTTAGAATTGTTAAAAATTTGGCAATACCTACTATTTGTAAAGATATAGAATTGTTCATAAATGTTTAAAACAGTTTATAATACTTCAAAACTGTATCTAAAAGTTTAGCATTATTGTACACATTTATACATAGTTGTACTTAGTTATTTACAATCTTTTACAATTATTGCTCTATTTAGTGCATAGAAACTTCACATTTATCTGTTCTTTTGTAAATTGAATAAACTGTGCATGACTGAATATAATTATCCCGTCCTTTATTACTCATTTTTATTTTAATTAGGCATTATATATATTTTGCTTACACTCCATAAATAGTTTCTGCAATAGAAACTACTGAAATCAAAGGAACACAATCGATAAGTATTTATTACCATATCATAAATTTGTTTTTAATTAAACATTTATATATTTTGCTTAAACTCTATAAAAAGATAATGCAATAGAAAGTACTGAAATCAAAGCGGAATAGTCAACAAGTATTTTTTACCATACCGTAAATTTGTTTTTAATTAATCATTTATATATTTTTTGCGTTAACTTCATTAAAAGTTTCTGTAATTGAAAGTACTGAAATCAAATTGAATCAGTATTTATCTTTAAAAATACAAATATTTATTAATTTAATTGAATGCAAACATTTGTTCGGAATAGTATTCTACAAATTTTCTTTAAAATTTAAAATTATTTTTAAAAATACAAATATTTATTAATTCAATTGAATACAAACATTTGTTCGGAACAGTATTCTACAAATTTTGTCGACATAAACAGAAACTTTTAATTTATTTATTAGGGTTTCACTTGCAATAATCAAAAGACGCGATAGCGCCTGACGCAAGTATATTTGTTTATTCGTTATTATTACATGTTTAATGTTGAATTTGTGTCTCTAGATAGTAATTTATAAAACACCTTCCACGAAGGTGTCAACATTCGCAAGTATGGTTTCTAATCACAGTTTAAAAAACACGTTATCTGATGAAAGAAATCTTGAATTCTTACTCCCACTTTTTTCTACTTACTATTATTTCAATTTAACATTTTTATATACCCAATTGTTGATCATGAACCAATTTCTGATCAGTGTATTATTTCAATAAAATAATAAGATTTACATAAATCTAAACGTTGCTACGCACAATTTGAAGGTTAAACAATCAATAATTGTTTAGTAGACTTAAATAGAAAGTGGTATATGTACCGAAAATTTACTGATCAGAAATTGGTACTTCCCGCTTTTTTTTCTTAGATTGTTGCTTACTTTAAAAATAGCACCTATTTTATTTTTCTGAGATGGCTAAAAGGAAGTTTAATACTTATACTTTCTGTATCCGTCTAAATATATACAATTATTAGCTTTTTTAACATAAAATTATTCTATGAACGTACAGATTTACCTTAATTGATCAACAATTGGGTATGTGACGGTAATACTTTGTACTGAAGCTCTATAAAAAGTTTCTACAATACAAGGTACTGCATTCAGAGTGGAATAATCGATAAGTATTTTTTTACAATACTATAAATTTGTAACTATTCATAATTGATATAATTGTGCATATCAGTATATTGCTATTATTAATTGTGCATAACTATTATTCACATTCGAAATTTTCCAAAAAAATCACAATTATAAACAGCTATGCACAGTTAAAAACTGTTACGCATTCTTATGCACAAATGCGATTTCCACTAGGGCATTCCACGTCAAGAGGTACGATTAAAATTCTAAATTGACTTCCAGAAAGTAGAAAATTTGTATGTGCTAAATATAATTCGTTAAAGAGTTATTCACATAAAAAGTTATATCACATAAGTCCATAATATAAAAGAAGCATTTGAGAATATCGCTATTTCCTTTTATAAAATTGAGTAAGCGCTCGAATCGAAGATCTCGAATCTCGATCTCGAACATTAAAAAACTCGAAAATCAGCGGAAAACAAAACATCGGCGCGCGTAGCGCGCACAAATCCACTCGTCCTATTATAAAATTGAGTAAGCTATCGAATCTCGATCTCGAATCTCGATCTCGAACATTTAAAAACTCGAAAATAGTATATTTTAGAATTTTTGAAGAATAATAGTGCCATGTTGTTTGAATGCAAGTATACGGTTACTCTGTTTTTTTCATAAAATGCATTCGCTCTCTTTTTTTAAGAAATTTGCCTAAAATCACCATAACTTTGTCTGAAATGCTCTGCCGCACTCAAACTTTGCATCATTTTGAAGGTAATTAATCATCGATGAATTAGATTCTTGGATGGATAAAATATTTTTGATCGTACAACCCTTTTTTTTACTACAAAGGTTTTTATTAATTATAACTATATTCAATGTGTTAAACTAATATAAATGAAATATTTCAACAGATTCTTCTTGAAATGAATAAACTTTTTCAAATTTAATGTATATAAGAAAAAAGTGTTAGATTTTGAGTTAAGTGATAAAAATGGCCAATAAGTCATTTTTTTCAAAAAATTAGATTTTTTGATTGGCTACAGCTCTGGTACTAATTGAAATTTAGGTCTAAAAATTTAGCTACACTCTATTCAAGTAGTTTTTTACTGATTCCATACATTAAAACAAAATTCTATTTTTTAACTGGATCACTTCACATGGAATCTCCCATATATATATATATATATATATATATATATATATATATATATGGGTGATTCTCTGTGACATCGAAGATGAAAAAAATAAATATTGCTATAACTGTGGGAATATGTTTTAGAGGTATCCAGTAGTTCTCCTGAATTTTTTCAGATTTTTTCTGGGCCATTATTTTAAGTTACAGAGAGTCAAAGTTGACATTTTAGCACTTTTTTGTATTATATGCCCATTTTCATGAATTTTTAGCTCCCAGGGGATGCATTTTTCACTAAAAAAATAAGTATGACTTTTTTTGTAAAATTTTCCGAACTTTTCATTAAAAATACTTTTAAAGACATAAATGTATGCTGTCACACTCTTGTAAGCCATTTAAACCTTAAATAGTGAAAATCAGCAATTCTGCTCCGGACTCTGGTAACCTAATACTGTCTAAAAGATGTCTTTTTATAGTCAGAAACTGCCTAAAAATTTCCAGAGTGGGTCTAAATCATTAAGATCACTTATGGTCAAAATATCCGGGAAAAGTGCCCGAAATATTAATAGAAATGTGTATTTGTTGCCTTATAACGATGAATCTAGTAGCATGATCATTGCAAAAAAATTTATGCACTTACCTTGGAATGGTAGAAAAGTATCTCCACTTGTTTCAGTATCCATCTAATCCCCTGTAAGCTGTTAAAAATACAAATATTATTATAAAATTATAAAAAATTATTTTTTAAACATTTATAATGCTGGATTTTTAGTTTTACATCCCTTACAAGAATTATAATACTAATCTGAAGGATTACTATAAAAGTATCAACATTATTATTATTATTATTCAGCAATACATTGTTTAGATTTCACAAACTTGTCACTGTCACGTTATCATATTACTCATTATAATTATAGATCAGATTTATTTATATATCTTTTGTATTAAATACGTATATTCAGTTATTGTAATAATGATGTTTATACATTTATAGTAATCCTTCAGATTAGTATTATAATTCTTGTAAGGGATGTAAAACTAAAAATTCAGCATTATAAACGTTTAAAAATTAATTTTTTACATTTGTATAATAATATTTGTATTTTTAGCAGCTTACAGGGGATTAGATGGATACTGAAACAAGTGGAGATACTTTTCTACTATTCCAAGGTAAGTGCATAAATTTTTTTGCAATGATCATGCTACTAGATTCATCGTTATAAGGCAACAAATATACATTTCTATTAATATTTCGGGCACTTTTCCCGGATATTTTGACCATAAGTGATCTTAATGATTTAGACCCACTCTGGAAATTTTTAGGCAGTTTCTGACTATAAAAAGACATCTTTTAGACAGTATTAGGTTACCAGAGTCCGGAGCAGAATTGCTGATTTTCACTATTTAAGATTTAAATGGCTTACAAGAGTGTTACAGCATACATTTATGTCTTTAAAAGTATTTTTAATGAAAAGTTCGGAAAATTTTACAAAAAAAGTCATACTTATGTTTTTAGTGAAAAATGCATCCCCTGGGAGCTAAAAATTCATGAAAATGGGCATATAATGCAAAAAAGTGCTAAAATGTCAACTTTGACTCTCTGTAACTTAAAATAATGGCCCAGAAAAAATCTGAAAAAATTCAGGGGAACTACTGGATACCTCTAAAACATATTCCCACAGTTATAGCAATATTTATTTTTTTCATCTTCGATGTCACAGAGAACCACCCATATATATATATATATATATATATATATTTAAATTTATATAAATGTTTTGATTTTTTATAGCTTTCAATAATATATTGGAATGATTATGCAAAAAAATGTATAGTACAAAAAAATAATATATTAATTATAAAAAATGGCAAAATAAATGAATTTAATAATGTAAAAAATGTTTCAATTATTGCTTCTACTAAAATTAAAATTGATGATGAAAATGTGAAAGAAGTAAAACGGTAAAAATTTTATTAAATATTTGATCTGATAATGTAAAATTACTATTAAAATGTATTTATTAAATTATTTTTTTACAGATTAAAAGAATTTTTAGAATATTAATATAACTATGAATTATTCAATTTTTGATACAAAATTACAAATTATATAAATTATATAATCTATATTAACATAATAAGTAAAATATTGTAACATAAACAATGTATTTATGTTAAATAAAAATATACTTATGTAAAATGTACTTAATCATTTAAATAAACATTAAAAAAAAAGTAATCATATTCTTACTAACAATATTTTATTATAAATGTTTAATTGTACATCCAAATGAATGTCATATACATAAATATAGACAAAAATAGGTATATCTTTTTAAATAACTAATAGATATCTTTTAGATATGTTAAAAGATGTTTATGTAAGTAAATTTAGGTAATAATCTTTTTGTCATTCATTTAAAGGTATCTTCCAAAATTCAGAAAGTAAGTATTTCGACAATAGTTGATGTTTTAGAATTGTCAAAATACGGTATTAACCTAGGAAATTTGCATTATGGCAATCATATAATCTACTTTGGCAGTTCAATCTTAATGGCAAAAAAATTGTAAAAAGATTTAACAACTTCTAAAAATTTTAAATAACTCTTAATAAGTTTCATTTACTGATTAATAATTTACTGATTTTGAATTTTGTAATACAGTTTTGGTACACTTATAGTTAAAATCCAGACGTCCATATAGTTAAAATTCAATTGTCCACTATCAATTTGTAATCAATTATATAACATCTAATAAAAAACCTCGAGCTGGCTGAGAACGCACAATTGGTCTGAATTGACAAAATAAATTTATACGGGATTTAGTGTACTTTATAAAGATTTCATGTATGCATGATCAACTGCGAAGATAGTCTCATATCTAATAATTTAAACATAAGTTATTTCAAATTTGTGTTTGAAAGTATTTAGTCATCATACACAGTAATAAAATTTCATTTAATCTAATTCTTTTTCATTGTTTAATATAATAAAATTGTTATTTTTATTGTTTCATGTTGTAAAGGTAAGCTACATACTCTTATGCGTATGAAGCTATACCTTATAACGAGCGCGAGTGACGATCGGAAAAGCTCGTAGGTGATCGGGAAAGCCCGCGCGTAAGCCGCGTAAGGACTAATAATGGTCCGACGCGCAAGCTGACTGAGGAGAGTATATAGAGAGTTTATGCGAGTCATCGTATATAGACACGTCGCCGGTAACGCCTTCCTTAATATTTCGCGGCAAGAGAACAAGAATCGTTATCGCGGATTCTTGCTCGGGTTCTGGGTTTCGCGCCGTGAAGAGTGAGTGACTTGGTGGAGTGAGCGTGCTGGTGTTAAGTGCACAGCTCCAGCGACTCCCAGGAACCTGCGAGGACGGCGAAGTTGCCGCGCGCGAGAGCCCGACGGAGAGAGGGAAAACAGGCGAAGTCGAACGCATCGACGGGGAGAATCGAGATTTAAGGTACGTGGTGCACCACTCGCGAGCCGCCGAAGCCGTAAAGACTCTCTCTTTACGGCTATAACTTTAAGTTAGGAATCGACGGATCTCACTCGCGCGCGACGGCGAGGAAGCTAACGGGCGACCGCGTACGCGTGCTAGAAAGAGAGACACCTCGTCGCGAGACCTCACGCGGCCTATCTAAGGCTTTTGTTAAATCTTTGTTCTTTGTTAAACTTTGTTTCTATTTATTTAACTTGAATAAAATTCAAATGTAATCAATATCCGAGTACGAGTTTGATTATTGATTACCGGCGTATGTTATTCCCGTTATCCCGAATACCGCCCTCTCCGTTTCAGGAGCGGCCGAGGTAAACTTACCGCGAATTTATCCCTTTTATTCGCGGTCCTTTTCAGCTCACGACGCTTCAGCTGTACAAAGACGCGAGATCGGCAAGTGATCTCGCGGTTGTTAACGGACATCGCAACGGTAGGTCGCACCGCCTAGGGAGCACCGCCTAGGGAGTATAACTAGGCAGTGCCGTAGCAACCGATCCCTTTACCCCTACCGACGCGAAAGATTGTACCCCGTTACAACTGGCGCCCAACGTGGGGCGCCATTTGTAACGGGGTACGGATTGAATATAAGGAATAAAAAAATCAACGAAGGTATCGGGGCGCGAACCCACGATCCCGGGAGCGCGAGGCAGAAGCCTCACCACTGCGCTACCATTCGCAATTATCCCGGCTAGTCGACTTGGTCCTATCGACGAACGTCGCCGATAATTCAGGGACCTAACTGGCGCCCAAATACGTGTGGATTAGGGATTACGCCGGATTAATTATCACAGAGAAGTGATAATTAATTTTACGAATTATTTATTTATTTAATAAAAAGAATTTTTTTTAACAAGAATAAAGCTTTTATTACCAAGTGGGTAGTAAAAGCCGGAAAGCCGCCGTGGTATTTGCAGACAAATACCACAACGTGAGGTCGACCCTGCGACTCAATTAGATTAATTTCCATCTCTCTCTCTCTCTCGAATCGTCTCGTTTTCGGCGGATTGAGACAATTATTCGTAAATAATTGACTCAAAATTCAACGAAGCGAATTGTAAAGCCTGCGCAAGGTTACAAACTTGAACCTGGTCTAATTGAAGCTTTTCGGACGGACATAACCTGGCCCGACGTCCTAACATTTATAAGTTAGGATAATAAATCCATGTTTATGCGATTGTAAGTGAGGTCATGCGTGCGGTTTAAATAATTTTTAGATAACGATAAGATATTAATTTGTCTGTGATTAAGTTACTTAAATTATTTAAATTCACTAGTTTAAGAAGATTTAGTTGCGATAGACCTCGAGCCAGGTTAACAATTTAAATTAACGAGTAGATAAGAAAAATCTTGTATATTATTAATTTTTAAATTCAAATTGTCCTCGGTTTTCTTTGATAGTTCTCTAGTGAGTGATAATAGAGTTCAAGAGAACCTGTCCGAAAAGCTAGAAGTGCATTTGCGGATAGCAGATTCAAGTAAGTGGCTATATAGCTTAGGGAAAAGATAATTCCTTCAACTTTTGGCCCAATAATTTTAATTTTTCTTTGCTGCCACGCAAATTAAAATAGAATAACCTTGCGCACGCCAGGCCACAGTGCACCAAATATGAGATTTTTGTTTATTTGAAGTTATCCGCGAGCGATAATTAAATAAGCGCAATGGCCGACCGAAACGCCGACAGTTTTGTCCAACGAGACGAGGACATTATAGTGCAAGTGGACGAGTGGATCCACACCCAGAACGCAGCACAGATCGAGGCTCACCTAGAACAGATGGAGCTTCGACTTGATGGTTCCCGCTATCAAAAGGCGGAACGCCTACAGCAATGGCTGCTAGGAAATTATTCGGCCGACGAGTTCAGTCAAGAAACTGACACCGTCAATGACCGGATAAGGCGGGTCGAGAAGCGGACAGAAGTGATCCACCGAGTCGGGGAGAAAACGCCAGGAGCGTTACCTGATGAGAGAGGTACGCACCTGATTGAGGAAAATCTCAATCGTACGACCCGACTACCTAGCGAGGACCTGCCAACAGCCCCAGAGGAGGGCCAGTCTAGCAGCCAATCCAGTCGGAGGGGTAGTCAATCTGACTGGATAACGCTAATAGCGACCGATGGGACGCCATTTGATGTGCCGCGGCTATTCTCCACATGTCTGGCAGAACAAATTGCCAAGACAAAAGCTCTACAAGAGCAAATGGAAAGTATGGCGGCACAGATAACGAGGCTAACCGATGCCGTAAGCCACATGACGTCCCAAAGAGCATCAAGTACGCGATTGGATCCACTAGGCCCAAGTCCACGTGTCCAATTTCAGGACACGTATACCTGCTACCGGCCAGAGGAGTCACCGGTTCAGCAAGAGGACGCACGACTACAGCCCCAAACGCCAGGACCAGCTCCTAGCGCCACCCTGGGCGGAGCTTGGGAGGGGGGAGACACCTGGGTACCAGGAAGGCCCCCATGTGAAGAAAGTTCACTCTGAAGGCCCCAAGCGTCGTGCGTCCAAGAACAACCGTCCTGGGCTTCGCGCTCATTTAACCCCACACGCGACCGAGGCGAGATCGTGAGAAAGTGGGGAATAAAGTTCTCAGGGGACGGAAGCGAGAGCATTAACAGCTTCTTAGAGCGCGTGGACGACTGCAGAGTCCTAGCAAACATGACGCAGGATGAAGTCCTTCCTTCTCTTTCGCAGTGGCTGGTGGAAGACGCCGCAAGGTGGTACCGCAATAACAAAGGAAAGTGGAGGAATTGGGACGAATTCACGTGCTCAATTAAACGCTGGTACGGAGCCAGCGAAACTTACCAAGAGAAGCTGATCCTTGAATGCACCTCACGTACTCAGGGCGAAGACGAACCGGTACGTGAGTACATGAATTGCATGATAGGCATGCTACAAGAGCTCGTCCCCAAGCCTAGCGAGAGGAACCAGGTAGATCACCTCTACCGAAACATGCTGCCGAGAATCCAGCGCCGGTTCAAGCGAATCGAGGCGCAGACGATCGACCAGCTGTTTGACTTGGCCCGCGAAGCGGAGCGGCTGCAAGAGCGCGAAAAGCTCTACAAACCACCTCCAATGGAAGGGGAGCTGGTGCGGCCGGAGTTCGCGTATAAGGCCAAGAAGAAGTCAGAGAAGGCTCCTCTGAAGGCAAAGGTAGCAGCGGTGGAATCCGATAAATCCACCACCGGCAAGAATCTGGTGGAGCTGGACGCGATTCTCAACCAGCTGAAGAAGCTGCTACCAAGTGAGAACGGGAGCGCAGCCGGGAGTAGCAAACCAGGAAGTCCCAAGAGTGGACGGCGGTTTGCTCAGAAAAAGAAACCGCCGAACCGGCCCGGAGAGCAGAGGGGCCAGTACGAGAAGCCCCGCGGCGGAAAGAGCGCGGAAAGAGGGCCAAGCAGGACGCCCTTCGATCCGAGCAAACCGATTTCCTGTAATGGGTGCGGTAAGCTTGCATATTTCCGCCGCCATTGCCCTGACTGCAATAAGGGAAACGCCTCCGGGAGCGGCTACTCAGGCCGAACCCAAGGGCCAGAGAGTCCCAGAGATGCCCAGAAGCTCGGGCCCACGGAATGAACGAGACCGCGCGGAGCTCATCCGCGGCGGGATAGACTCGATGAAGCCAGAGGAGCACAGGAAGGGAATCGATTCCCAAGATTCTAGTCCTCAAGGTCAGCAGGAGCCACACCGGAGCTACCGTCCAGAGGACGAGACGCGCTGGTGGCTCCAAGCGGAAATTGGCGATTTCCGGATCAGAGCCCTGTATGATCCAGGAGCTTCGACGACGGTAATGGGGTCTAACGGCCTCACAATCGCCACCGCCCTGGGAAAATCGCTCTCTACCGAAAACGCCGGGAGAGTGAAATTGGCTGATGGACATGCACAACCACTGAGTGGGCACGTAATGTTGCCTTTCACCATCGGTGGTGAGACCAAGGAGCTCAGGGTTGCCATTATGCCAAATCTGGACGCCGAATGTTACGTAGGAGTCAATTTCGTACGTGCATTTCGTGCAGTTCTAGACCCAGACGCTGATCAGCTGTTCCTCAAAAACAGCAAAGCCCACGTCCAGTTAGAGGTAGCTAGCTTGGACGGAGGTACGGCTTCTTTGTCGTCAGCAGGTGTGGCTGACGCAACCGACAGTCAACGCGAGGAATTGCGTCAGCTGTTGGACCGAGTTCTATCCAACACCATGCCAAAGATCGGTCGATCTCACGATGTCGAGCACACAATCGACGTCGGATCAGCCAAACCGATCAAGCAGCGGTACTACCCGGTCTCGGACAAAATCCAGGAAGAAATGCACCGCCAAGTGAAGGAGATGCTTGACTCCTGGATCATTGAGCCCTCGACCAGCGGATGGTCCAGCCCGGTGGTGATGGCGAGAAAGGATGACAATTCTAGACGGTTTTGTATCGACTTCAGGAAAGTCAACGCTTTAACAAAACCAGATGCATATCCTTTGCCTTTCATGCACGATATACTGCGCAAACTAAGAAAGGCTCGCTATATCTCCACTCTCGACATGAATTGCGCCTATCATCAGATACCGTTGCAAGTCGAGTCGCGCCCTATTACTGCTTTCACAGTTCCTGGATTGGGACTGTTCCAGTTCACTAGGATGCCGTACGGATTGGCATACGCGGGAGCGACCTTTCAACGGATGATAGACCAAGTCGTAGGACCAGACCTGGCGCCGCACGCTTATGCTTACCTTGATGATATTATCGTCGTGTCGGAGACATTCGAGGATCATAAGCGTTACCTAGAGGAAGTCCTTAAAAGACTGGCAGAAGCGAGACTTTCAATAAACCGGGATAAGTGCGTTTTTTGTAAGTCAGAGGTTAAGTATCTTGGCGTACTGGTAAACCGGGACGGAGTACGTCCCGATCCCGCCAAGATAGAGCCGATAAAAGAGTATCCGGCTCTGAAGAATATTAAACAGCTTCGCCGTTTCCTCGGTATGGCTTCTTGGCATAGGCGATTTATGCCGGATTACGCGACAATCGCAGAACCCTTGACGCGTTTAACCAAGAAGAACCAGCGGTATGAGTGGCTTGATGAGCAAGAGCAAGCCTTCCAACAGCTCAAGGCCGTCTTAATGACAGCACCGATTCTGCAGCGTCCCGTCCCAAATGGGCAGTACATACTGCAGACAGACGCCAGTGACACCGGTATAGGGGCTGTGCTACTCCAACTCCTGGAAGGAGACGAAAGAGTTTTGGAGTACGCAAGTCGGATCTTGTCCCCAGCCGAGAGGAATTACAGTGTCACCGAACGAGAATGTTTAGCCGTTGTCTGGGCAATAAAGAAGTTCAGGCAGTGTATAGAAGGTTACGAGTTTCGAGTCGTAACCGACCACAACAGTTTGCGTTGGCTCTGCAATATGCGTAACCCAACGAGTCGTCTCGCAAGATGGGCTCTCGAACTCCAAGCGCACACCTTCACGATTGAGCACAAGAAAGGTGCGCTTAATCATGTTCCAGACGCGCTCTCCAGAATGTATGAAGAAGGAGAGCCGACGATAGCCTCGGTCTCTTGGAGCGACACTACTGTTGACCCGTGGTACCTCGCATGGGTAAAGGATGTATCAGAGAGACCACGGGAATTCCCCGAATGGAAAGTAGTAGGGGGAAATCTATATAGTTACCGGCCTGACCCCACCTTAGAGGACGTCATGGAAGACCCCGAGGCATGGAAGATGGTAGTGCCTCAAGAGAATCGCCCGTCGATTCTAAGAGAATGTCACGACGATCCAACTGCTGGCCACTTAGGTCGCGAAAAGACTTTCGCACGGGTTGCCAGATTATACTATTGGCCCCGATACTACGCGGAGGTAGGTGACTACGTGCGGAAATGTCAAATCTGCCAGCAGTGTAAGGTAGAGCAGCAACCGCCTAGAGGCCTAATGGGCCGTAGAGTAGTCGAAAGACCTTGGCAGGTAGTCGCAGGTGATGTGACTGGACCATTACCTCGCTCTACCCACGGATTCGAGTACATTCTAGTCTTCCAGGACTTATTTACGCGCTGGATTGAAGCGGTCCCAATTAGAAAAGCAAACGCAAAGACCATAGTAAAGGAGTTACACGAGCGTGTCCTCATGCGTTTCGGCACGCCGGAAGTATTTCACTCCGATAATGGGACCGAGTTCAAAAACAAGATGGTCGACGACTATCTCAAAGAGAAGGGAGTGTACCATACGACGACACCTCCTTACCACCCTCGAGCAAACCCCGTAGAAAGGTCGAACCGCACGCTTAAGACAATGGTAGCTTCGTACATCAAGGAAAAGCATACCAGCTGGGACGAAAAGCTACCGGAATTAGTGTTTGCGATAAACACAGCGGTTCAAAGCTCGACAGGGTGGAGCCCGGCAATGTTGAACTACGGCCGACAGCCAGAGCCACCTAGCACGGACCGGCGAGAGCAAGAAGAGCTCGCACAAGAACGGTTTGATCAGCAGCGGCTCCAGGACTGGTCTGAGAGACTGTCCAGGCTAACCGAGTTGCACAAAGTGGCCTCCGAGAATGCCGCCGCGGCTCAAGCGAGACAAGCCGTATATTTCAACGCCGGGCGTCGAGACGAAATCTTTGAGATAGGCGATATTGTTTGGAAAAAGAACAGAGTCCAGTCTTCCAGCGCTGACAAGACAACCTCTAAGTTGGCACCAAAGTACGTAGGCCCATACGTGGTTGTCCAGACAAAAGGCTCAAACACGTACCTTATCCAGGACAGGCAAGGCGACGAGGAGATGATACACGCCGAACATCTCAAGCCTTACGTGCCCGACAATGGAATGCCTCTGGCCGAAGTAGACGACGTCGCCCAACCGACGATGGACGAAGAGGCGACGAGCGACCCGCCTCCTGCGAGCGAAGACACCCCGAGCGAAAAAATGTACTCTCCGGCCGCTCCCAGCGGGGAGCCGAGGCCTACAGCGAGCGTTCCGACGAAAAAGGGAAGGGGTCGTCCGCGGAAAACCGCTAGGGTGGTCGTCCGTCCGACAAACAGGGCCATAGAACCGCGCACTAGCGTTAGTGAATCAGAACGGAAGCGCGGTAGGGGTCGTCCAAGGAAGAACCCGAAATAAGGGAATACTCGGACAGTACCAAGGCTAGCAGCCGACACCCATCTCTGAAGGCTCCTTTTGGATTAAACTCTCCTCTGCCACGGAACGAGCAAATTGAGAGTCCCTAGCTCGTTCTGGACGACTAGATCTCAGAAGTTCCGTGGCCAAAGATTGGGCATCCGAGCCCTATCCCGATCCTGCACCCGCGAATCTCAGATACACACGTCCAGTGTACGTGGAATCTGGGAGGGGGGTGTAAAGGTAAGCTACATACTCTTATGCGTATGAAGCTATACCTTATAACGAGCGCGAGTGACGATCGGAAAAGCTCGTAGGTGATCGGGAAAGCCCGCGCGTAATCCGCGTAAGGACTAATAATGGTCCGACGCGCAAGCTGACTAAGGAGAGTATATAGAGAGTTTATACGAGTCATCGTATATAGACACGTCGCCGGTAACGCCTTCCTTAATATTTCGCGGCAAGAGAACAAGAATCGTTATCGCGGATTCTTGCTCGGGTTCTGGGTTTCGCGCCGTGAAGAGTGAGTGACTTGGTGGAGTGAGCGTGCTGGTGTTAAGTGCACAGCTCCAGCGACTCCCAGGAACCTGCGAGGACGGCGAAGTTGCCGCGCGCGAGAGCCCGACGGAGAGAGGGAAAACAGGCGAAGTCGAACGCATCGACGGGGAGAATCGAGATTTAAGGTACGTGGTGCACCACTCGCGAGCCGCCGAAGCCGTAAAGACTCTCTCTTTACGGCTATAACTTTAAGTTAGGAATCGACGGATCTCACCCGCGCGCGACGGCGAGGAAGCTAACGGGCGACCGCGTACGCGTGCTAGAAAGAGAGACACCTCGTCGCGAGACCTCACGCGGCCTATCTAAGGCTTTTGTTAAATCTTTGTTCTTTGTTAAACTTTGTTTCTATTTCTTTAACTTGAATAAAATTCAAATGTAATCAATATCCGAGTACGAGTTTGATTATTGATTACCGGCGTATGTTATTCCCGTTATCCCGAATACCGCCCTCTCCGTTTCAGGAGCGGCCGAGGTAAACTTACCGCGAATTTATCCCTTTTATTCGCGGTCCTTTTCAGCTCACGACGCTTCAGCTGTACAAAGACGCGAGATCGGCAAGTGATCTCGCGGTTGTTAACGGACATCGCAACGGTAGGTCGTGCGCGGGGTTCACTGATTTGAATCCGCCGCGCACTCTCGGAGCACCGCCTAGGGAGTATAACTAGGCAGTGCCGTAGCAACCGATCCCTTTACCCCTACCGACGCGAAAGATTGTACCCCGTTACAATGTTTTATAATTAGAAAATTAATTAAAAATGATATAATGAATGGATAAGTAATATACATATGGTTATTATGTGCTTTAGTTATTTTTTTCTTGTGCAGAAAATAATATTATTAATCAAGAAGAAGTATTTTTTAATCAACCAAGGCACCTAACAAATTTATAAGTTTTATTAAAATTTGCTATGTAAATGGTATTATTCAATTAAAAATGATAACAATGATTAAAATCAATCTAAACTCATTTAAAAAGTTAATAATTTTTACTTAGATTAAATTAGTCAAATTTTGATCTTTTTGGTTTATTTTTAGATATTTAATTTAATTACCATTATATTTTTTGTAATTTTTTAATTGATCAATCTTTATAACCAGTAAAATCGAATTTAATCAATTTTAGTTAATTAAAAAATTTTTTGTTTATGTAATGTAATTAATTTTGATTTTAATTTTAATTGTTTTTAATCGAAAATTTTCGATATATATATATATATATGTAACATTTGTATAAGTGTATGTATATATATTAATGATGAATACATATGGCGAAATAGAAGAGGGGAAAATGAAAAACAAATAGGTACACAAACAAGTTTTGTATTGTAACCTTCTCATTCCTTTTCTACTTTTCATTAAGTTAAGATAAGAGCACATTTCTTTGGAAAATCTAAAAATTTTGAATTGTTAATTAGTTTAATTTAAAAAGTTTATAAAGTTTAAAAGTATTATAAATATAGTGTTTTATTATATTTACGTAAGTAACAATGTATTTATATAATTAAAATTATCTTTCGATAAATGTACCATAGTAGTTTAAATATAGTTATTGTTAGAAATACGGTTTTTCAAAAAAATTATAATTAAACAAAATATTTATCTTAAAATTAAAAGAAATTAGGAAAGAGAGAAAGATACCTAAATAGACAAATTTGTTATGGTAATAACAATTAAATGTTTGCTTTTTAATTATTATTATCATTTTTATGTTAATTTTATTTCAAATTTTAACAAATATAAATGTGTAACTATGTATGTATATATATAAAATATATATGTACTACCAAAGGCTACTAATAACAGATATTAACATAACAATTATTAACAGTTATTTACAAAAGAATCTAAATAATTGTTTGTGTTAAAAACTGTAAATATTAGTTAAATTTGGAATAAATTTGTGGAGAATTATATTTAAGGAAGTTTAATAGTGTCTTACCGTGCGGGGAAGAGAGAGTCTCCCTCTTCATCGTACGCACCTGTACTATGGCCCCGCAACTCTCTGCACCCCGTACATACTCGAGTTTTTGTTTGTGTTCTTTAATTTCTTCAATTTTTCGTCTTAACATGGGTTCAAAGTTTGCATGTCGCTTAATTTGTATTCACTGGAACTGTCTTTAGATTTTTATAATAATCTTTGTATTTTTCATGAATTGCACTCTAAAGTTAATCATAATTTTTTTCGAATCTCTATAAGAGTGTATGTATAAAAAGCCAACTTTTATGTCATATATTTTAAAAATTTTAAATATATGACTTTTATGTCATATAGTTTAAAATATTGAAAAATTTCAATAACATTTCTGACACTCTTACAAATAATATATTTTGATTTCATTAAATTTGGTTAACTTTGATGTAACCATTGAACATCCTTAACAGTTATTAAGGGGATGCCGTATTACCGACATATTTGATTTTTCAAATTAAATCTTCAGTTTATCTTTTATTCCAATTGTGCGTGCATAGATACATTCTACATGATTTGCAGATTGTGTGTCAACTCGCAGAATTTTAAAATTCGACATATTCATTTAATTAAATGAAAAATAGTTTGTAAAAACTGCAATGTCGGTAAACAGTTACAATTTTTAGTACATTACAATTTTTCATTTAGATAAGGAAATGTATCGAATTATAAGATTCTGCAAGTTTACGCACAATCTGTTAATCGTGCAGAATGTACCTATGATCGCAAAATCGGGATAAACGAAAATCTCATCATTTAATTTGAAAAATCAAATCGGTAATTTATACTGTGTGGCATCCCCTTAACTAATATTTTTAGGTAATTACAGTTATTTAAAGATTCAGTGAACAAAGTATGCAAAAGAAAACAAAAAAGTATTTCAGTTAAAAACTATATAAATATACTAGGCACTTTAGATATGAGTTTGAGAGTATTCAAGCCAACATAAAAATATACATATCCGCCATTTTGAAAGCATTATTTCGGAAACCTGATATCAGAATCGTTATCTGCGACCCCTAAAACCCTTTAGATATGAATTTTAGAGTATTGGTATCAATATAGGAAAAGTTCTTGCCCGCCATTTTAGATCCGCCATCTTGGATACACAATTTTTGAAATCTGATGTCAAATTATTATTCAGCGACCCCAAAAACCCTTTAGAGATGAATTTTAGAGTATTTGTATCGATATAGGGAAAACGTTATATCCGCCATTTTAGATCCGCCATCTTGGATGCAGAATTTTCGGAATCTCATGCAATATTCTTATTCAGCGACCCCAAAAACCTTTGTATACCAAATTTGAAAGGGATACTCTCATTATTCGCGTCAATAATGAATTTCTCCCCAAAAATTCAATTTTTTTCTTCTTTGTTCATTTAAAAATATTAAAAAATAACCCAATATATTGATTTCAACTGCAAAATTATGATTTTGAACTATTAATGAACTGAAAGAATGCAAAAGACCCTGTTGAAATCCATAATGTTGTTCTAAAATGGCAAAAGAAGCAATAAATCAATGTGTCCATCAGGATGAACACTGTGCTTCAAAGGGTTAAAAAAAAAATCTTTTAAAATTTTTTTGTCTTATTCTTTAAATTTTGAATGTCCATTTTAAAGTACTACTTAAATTACGTAAAAAGAATTTTTTTTAAATAAACAATATTTTAAATGCAACTTTAAGTAGAAGAAAAAGTATATATGTTTAAAAAGAATTTTTTTTATGTTAAAAAAATTAATGCTGTAATTTTTAATTAATGATTAAATTTTTTAATATATTATTTTATTTTTGTTTAATTAATTACGTATATTTCATTATAAATATTAAAAGAATATTAATTAGCTTAAGAAAAAATCTGAGATATCCGAGACCGGGATTCAAACTGAGACCCTTTGCGTGGAAGTCTCGTTCCGTACCGACTGCGCCAATTAAAAACTTAATTTTATTTACTCCGAATCGTCCTTATAAGTTATACGAAATTTCTACATTTATTTGTTTTCAAATCATGAGGATTAAAATTAAAATGTATTTACATTTTTATTATATAAAATGAGTTGATATAGTATAATATAAAATTAATGTGACTATTTGCATCAACGGCATAATCGTTATGTACAAGTTCAAAAAATGTTTAAGTATGCCTTTAGAGTAATGGATAGAGTGTTTGCGTTTTATGCGTGCGTCCGAAGATCGATTCCCGGTTAGGGTAAAAAATTGTGTAGGTTTTTTCTGCGATAAATTTGCATAAAAATCGTTATATCTACAAATGAATTTAATATAATTAAAATTAGTGTACGTTCAAAAATATTAATATTTACTTAAATTAAAAGATTTGCAAATAAATAATATACAAATACTCCAAATACTCCGTTTAAATATTCCGAAAATATTCCATAAATATTTAATTTTGTGTGGGAGGCAAATATTTGTCTAATGTTCGTGTAAAATGCCATTAAAAGATTCAACTATTTTTTACGAGATATGAACAAATAATTTAACAATATTGTAATTGAAAATTTGGTTCGATAAAAAATATTTCATGAATATTCCTATATTATTATAATGGACAATTCAACAAATTTTTGTTAGTTACAAATATTTCATAAATGTTCCAAAAGTATTTCACTGTAGGATTAGGTGAATATCTTATCGAAGATCTTTCGTATATATTCCTACAATATATTTCAAGTAAGACGGCGTATAATTTTTCTACAATCTTCTACAAATATAACATGAAATATTTAACAATGATTTATGTTATAAACAAAATAGTTGTAAACAGTTAATAACTGTTATTGGCAGTCCAACATCACATTTATATTCCATTATTTACTGTTTAATTCAATTATTAATAGATTATTTCAGTTAATTTCACTTATTTACTGTTTTAAACAATTATTTGTAGAAATTTTTTTCTATTTGAGAAACAATTAAATATATTATTTAAATATATCGTTATATATTATTATATTATTATTATTAGATATTATTCTATATAATTATTATAAATCTACATACCAAAATACATGAAATTGAAAAAAAAATGTCACTTCCTAGAGATGATGTCTAGGTGGCCAAGGTGACCTCTAGGTCATGTGGATATCAACTACTGGAAAGTCTACATGCTAAAATTCAAGAATTTGATAAAAAAATTGGCACTTCCTGGAGACAAAGTCCAGGTGGCCAGGGTGATCTGGTCAAACTTGCCCCCCCCCCTCCCTTTAAATTACACTCCCCCATCCAATATTAACCTTTTTTAATAAAAGTTACTGAAAAAAATTATCAATATTATCCTCAACGCGTGTACGTATGTGTTTGTATGTATGTATGTTTATATGTATATATGTGTATCTATGTATGTTTATATGTATATATTGTAACGGGGCAATTCTTGCGTGTGCTCCTCGTCGAGCACCGCTTACAAGGCGAAAACTTACCTGCGCGGGCCTCGCGCCGCGCTGCTGTGTTCTCCGATGCCGCGATACCGCGCACGGGCTTTAGCCGTGGTGAAACCGCGATACCTCGGTGACGATGCGCCGTTAACAACGATGGCGACTCTCCGCCGCGTGGAGAAGTTGCGCAATCTCGCGTAATCACGTGATCGCGTCGTTTTTGGGTGTACGGGCTATCGCGAGTTTTCGAACACGCGCCCGTTACACCCTCCCTCCAGAGTCGACTATCCCCTGGATAGGAGACTCTAAAAAAAAAATAATTACGACGAAAACGACTATCGCGACGTTAGGTAGGCATAGGATTTTCTTTAGGGAAGGATTTGATTATAGCTGGACTATTGAGGGATTAATCAAGGTAACAAACACAACTATTATCAAAAAGGGGCCCTGGGCCTTTAATAGGACTCATGGTTACATTTTATTGACGTGTGACCCCTCGAAACACTCTTCTCTAGTTTTCCCCTACCTCTCACTTTTTGAAGGGGTTGGGGTATTTCTGGTGCCTCTCCCAGTTAGGGCATCTGTCACTGCGCGATACCCCTGGATGGTCGCAGATGGAACAGGACTTTTTGGTGGTCTTGGGTATCGTGCCAGTTGTCTTCGACTCTGTTGAGCTGCCGGGTCCAAGATTTCCGACATTCAACTGATTCACGTGTTTGCGTGCGCGCTCAGCGATGCGCTCCTGTTCCTCGAGCTGTTGCTTGAGAGCGCGCACCTTCTCTTCTGCTTGGCGCTGCTCGGCCAAGCGCTGCTCCTTTTCGCGCCGAACGGCCTCCTGCTGCTGGCGCTCCTGGGTGCGCTGCGCGCGGGTAGCCCTTACTACGCGCATTTCATCTTGTCGATCGGACAGGAGCGTGTAGAAGTTGCCCGCGCGCTTTTGGAAGGCTGCTCCATATCTCCTCATACCTTCGCGGAAGCACTCGAAGCTTTGATTAAGGAGAGGTTTTCCTCTCAGCGGCTTTCAGTACCTCCACCGTAACTGCCTTGATCCCCTGCCAGTATTCCTCCAGGGAAGGAGTCGAGTTCGACATGGGTGGAGGATTGGTCTCCTTTGGGCGGCGAAGAGGGGAGCGGTAGGGTGTCTCTAGTCTGAGGCTTTCGGCCTCGCTTCCCGTCTCTCCTTCCGTCGTCGTCTTGGGAGAAGCCGAGGACGCCGAGGTATCTTAACTCCTCTCGGCAGAAGACGCTCTTCTCCCTGTTAATCGTGAAACCCGCGTCTTTTATTCACTGGAGCACTTCCTCAAGCATTTTAAGGTGTTCCTCAAACGTCTCCGTAGCGATTATTATGTCGTCTAAATATGAGAACGACCACGGCTCTAACTCAGGAGTGATTATTGAGTCTATGACTCTTTGGAAGGTCGCCGACGCATATGCGAGGCCGTAAGGCATGCGCGTGAACTGATACAGTCCTAACCCTGGTACAGTAAAAGCTGTAAAGGGTCGCGACTCTTTCTTCAGCGGTATTTGGTGATACGCGCTGCTAAGGTCGAGCGTACTGATATACTTCGACTTTTGTAATTTACGAAGTATATTATCCATGTATGGCAATGGATATGCGTCAGGCTTCGTGACAGCGTTTACTTTGCGAAAATCTACACAAAACTATACGCGCTGTTCGATTTGCGGACCATCACGACTGAGCTTGACCAACCACTCTAGGCAGGTTCAATTATACCCTGTTCTAGCATATCGAATACTTGTCTATGCATTTCTTCTTCGATTTTGCGCGAAACTGGATAATACTTTTGTTTCACGGGGCGAGAGGACCCTACATCGATCTCATGCTGTATTCGTAAAGTACATCCGAGTTTCGTGTCGCTAGAGGTTAAAACGCGATTGAGCAGACGCTCCACTTCATCGCGTTCTATCTGCTCAACTCGCGCGAGTTCAACAGCAGATAGTTGCAATAAACCCCAAGTGCTAAGGCTAGCTACTTCTAGTTTAACACTCTGGTCTGCTGCTGGGTCATGCACGGCATCAAATAAACGACAAAAATTTGTACCTATATAACAGTCGTGATCAAGGTCGGGCATAAATGCCACTGTAACCTCCTTTTTCACGCCTGCTACTGTAAAAGGTAGATCCACATAACCAGCGATGGGAGTGTAATGCCCGTCGGCAACGCGGGCTCCACGACCATTACTCGGTCGGAGCTCTCGCCCGTATGCGCTGGCAATTTGTAATCCTAGCGCGCCCATAACTGTACGTGCTGCGCCTGGATCGTATAGCGACCTTACACGGAAACCACCGATGTCAACTTGGAGCCACTACAATAGTGACCTCGTCTACGCGTCCCGTCGTTCGTTTCCCGCCCTCTTCGCGCAATCTCTTGCGAAGTGTCCTGGCTCATCACACACGAAACAACGAACATTCGTCTTTTTTAATTCACGTGCCCGCGGGGCAGGTTTCTGCGCTTCTTCGCTTTTACCTTCCGGAGGAGCGCTCTTGCTCTCAGCACTCTTATTGCTGGCCTGGTTGCGCCCCCCTTTACCCTGTTCGCCTTTCGGTCTGGACGAGTTGTTTTAGCCTTTATTTTGGACCTTTACCTTGGATTTGGCTCGACTTCTGTTGGTTTAGAAATCGGTGAAAATTCTCATTCATTTTCGTGAGTAGTGCAGCGATCTCTGTTGGCGCCGCTGTTTTGTCCTCAGCGACTACAGCGGACACTTTGGTTGCTATGGCGGCGCACTTTGGTGCGCGGTACGCCATTTCCGGCAAAAGTGACACTTCAGGATCCGGCGGAGCCCTGTACGTGCGATCGTACTCAAGGTTGAGTTCAGCGTTCTTCGCCATAACCAACAGGTCTCTTACGCTGTCAAAATCTGTTCTTTTGATCAGCTGTCGCAAGCGAGGAAGCATGTTAAGATATAACAAATCTAATTGCGCTTCCACCGTGGGTCTCGGTATTTGTTTGCGCATAATACCGGTCAAATAAGTGATGTAATCACCCACAGGCTCATCTTTGCCTTGTGTGCGCGCATTAGCTTCCGCTACCAACCTCTGTTGGTAGCCGCTTGCCATTCCATACGTTAAGCGAGCCTCCTCGCAAAAGTCGGACCATGTCGACCATTTGTGTCTGTGGTTCCTATACCACACTGCTGCTACCCCGTTAAGTAATTCGGATAACGAAGACAATACTTCGCTATCTGAAAGATTACTATGCGCGCGACATTCCTCAACACGCGTCAAGAACATGTCGACACTTTGACTTCGATCGCCGTTAAAATGCAAACCCCATTTGCGCACGATTTGGCCAACATCGCGCTTTGAAGTCGCAGTAACGTTGCTATTACTCGCGCTATTTAGCGCCGAGTTACCTGCAACATTCTCACCCAGGTTGAGAAGGTCTCCCCCTCTCCAAACGTTACTCGACTCTGGCAAATGGTGAGTTTGATTTACCGATATCGGGCTACTTTGCGGTAGATTGACAATATCGTACGTATCTTGAAAAGTAACGCGATTGCCAACTTTTCCAGTTGCACCCTGCGGAAGTTCGTTATTGCGCAATTCTTGCGCGTCAATCCGCGTACTACTTGCGGGCGACACGCTTGCAAATTTTTCGAATAACCTCGTTATCGAATCGATTTGCTTTTGCAGCACCACATATTTGCGGATAGATTCGTTCATGAATTCTCGATTATTCATGGAAATCTGTGGGTGCGGCTGTTCTTCCGACGGTTGCCGCGAAATACCCGGGGTTTGTTGAATTTCTGAGTTGTGTGCATTTACCTGTGCGCTTGTAGACGCATCGTTTTGCGCTTGTATTTGCGGTACTTGCGCATTATCCCCAGCACTCATCTGCTGGTGATACACAACTCTGATTAATTCATCATCGTGCAGCATTTGAATGGGGTGCGGTCGATCGTGATCAACACCCTCCTCGAGGATTGTTGATCCTGATTTTTCCGCGCACGTCTGGTCGATGAACGCGCTTCTCAACTGTTCTCGTTTTACGCGCGCTTCATCGGGTGGCAAATCGGTTTCTTCAAAATCCGATTGGCTATAATGACCAAGAAGCCAATTATACAGACGTTCTACCTTTGATAACCTCCAACCCGTATGGTTGAGGTTAAGAGCCTTGAGGTTCTCCTTGAGATCATCCTCAGACAGTGCCAAGCACCATTGCTCTACCGAAGTCAGCGTCTCTTGCGTCATTACGCTGATTAATTTATTTATTTATTTATTTTATTTATAACCGCTCGCCGATTTTTATAAATAAATGCACTTATTAGCGTTGTGTGTGCGCGCTTTATTTCAGTCACACCAGTCCGTTAACCTAGTGTGCTTTCGGATTTACAACGTAAAATCCAAAGACACACTTTAGCCGTTTTTACAATTTGAAATCACATAAAATTTTAAAATATTACATATATAAATATATAAGTATATAAATTAATAAAGCGCACGCAAATATGTATAATAAATAAAAAATAAAATATGTCGCTTATATACCTGCGCTCACACACAACGAGACACAAAGATTTTTCCAACCAACTTGCGCAAAATAGGAAATTAATTAATGTAATTAATAGAAAATGAGTTTGAAAATATCCTATTTTGCGCCCGTTGTCCTATATACGTACGTACATACACGCACAAAACAACAACAAAAAAAATCTCTTTTAATAATAAAAGATAAAAGATTAAATAATTTCACCAAAAAAAAATTATTATCACGCGAAAAATTCTCCAAAACACTTCAAATGTGTAAAAAAAGTAATACTTAATTATTTATAAAAAATAAATAATAAAAAAAATTTTGAACAATTAAATAATTAAGAAAAAGAGGGGAAAAAGAAAAAAAAATTAACTAAATGCGAATTGCAGGGTAATTTCGCAAACTACCCACGGCAAGAGAAGTGATTCTCTAATCACTCTCCTGCAATTCGCGAGTTGAAATTAAATTTCTCGCGTGCGGTATTCGAAATATTATTTCGCAAATAATATTCAAATAGCTTGAAAATTATAAGTCTTAAAATTAACTCAATCTTTGTGTCTTGAACAATAGTTTGAAAATGTAAACAAGGCGCTTTGTTTACATTTGCGCGTCGCGTGCCTCCTCGCGTCAACAACGCACGAATTTAGACTAGCTAAATTTTAACGTGGGTATCGAAATATTACGCTTGAAAATTGTTATTTTTATTGTACTTCAAAATTCGAATTTTTGTTGGCGAGTTATAATTTTTCGCAAAAATTATAATTATTTATGCGCTAAAAAATAAAACAACCCTATTTTTGCGCAAAATAATTACCAACAAAAATCGATAATTCTAATAATTATATTGATCAATCAAAATTGCGATAGCACCCTATCACAATCATTCGCGAGAAATAAATAAAATAAACAAAAAAACGAAACGACCTATCCCGAGCGAAAACGAAGGTAAAAAAAAACAAAGTGCGATTTATTTCACCAAATAAATCAAGCACTAGAATTTATTTTGTCGCAAAAAAAAAATGATAAATAAAGCGAGTTTTATTAAATTACACTAGCACTTCTATGCGTAATTTATGCGCGATCGCAACAAATACGAGGGAAATCACGAGAGAGAGAGAAAAGAAGAAAAACAAAGTTTGACCTATTTTCAACAAAATAAGTCAAACGCTGAGAATTAAAAAAAAACAACAAATTCTTAAACGAAGAGAATACCCTGTATTCTTTCCCGAAACCGGAAACCGAAGTTGGGCGCCAGCTGTAACGGGGCGATTCTTGCGTGTGCTCCTCGTCGAGCACCGCTTACAAGGCGAAAACTTACCTGCGCGGGCCTCGCGCCGCGCTGCTGTGTTCTCCGATGCCGCGATACCGCGCACGGGCTTTAGCCGTGGTGAAACCGCGATACCTCGGTGACGATGCGCCGTTAACAACGATGGCGACTCTCCGCCGCCTGGAGAATCGCCGGATCCGAGTCGCACTCGGGTAAACTTAAGGAAGCAACGGGAAGGACGAGTGCTCATTTGGTAGCTCGTGCCCGTAGGGGAACACGAGGCTCGGCCGCTCAGAATGCGCGCCAACGAGATTGTTGACGCGCCCGCGGAGGCGGCTGGGTAAGCGAGAAAATAGAACACCGGGTTTCGTAAATAACTACGCGACTTATATACGTTAATAAATTAGAGATATATTTGATTTAAAAGGGGGTATTTACAAATATATACATGCGCACGGGGGGACGCTAAATAGAAACGAACTAAACGATAATAAAACAATATCCTCGACCTCGGGGTCGGACGCAAAAGCGCGGTGAAATCGCGGGACCCGAAAGATACGCGCTAATTGGCAACCCGAGTTTTATTTTATTATTTAAAAGAATAAAAAAGAAATGTCCAGTTTATTAGTATTGCAGAAATTAATTTTGCACAAATTAATATCATTAGAATATTATTTATTATATTATGTTTTGAGTTTGTAATTTTCCTTGTTATTGTTTTGGCATTTGTAAACACGACCCCGGGAAGGCGGACCAAGAATGTCTGGTTCGCGCGGGCATTTTTGCAGCTCAAATGTAGCCCGGGAAGGCGTTTTCGGTCTCTGTGGTTCGATAACGTGCGGGTGCGCATATATTCGATTGATATGTTGCCCGGGAAGGTAGTCCGGTTTTAGTAGCCCGGTTCTACGCGGGCGGCCGAGGAAAAGTTATTTTGCCCGGGAAGGTGGTCCGGCCTTAATAATTCGGCACCACGCGGGCTTTATTGCGCAGTTCTAAAACAGGGGGGAGAGTCCCGGGTGCGCGGTAAAAACGAGCGTTCTTCCGATTGGACCGCGGGTGACCTCGAAGTGGGGCACTAACCTTGTATAAAAGCGTGCGAATATATCGTATCAGTTCAGTTCGTAATTGTAAAGGCAAGTAGCGCCTATTAGTCTACTTCTTTAAATAAATTTACGTTGTTGTCGACATATATTATATTTTATTACTGTAAAACATGTGAGGGCCAGAAATGAAAAATAATAGTGAAAGATACTTTTCATAAAAAAAAATCTGTATTCAGATTGGTAGAAATTTTTGCATGGTTCAAAATACTTGTCGATTTCAGTTTTTTCAATAACAGAAATTTTTTATACGAAATTTTCGTAATATTTAAAAAAATGTTTAATTAAAATTCAAAGAAATAGATAAAATAAGGTAGTTAGAATTAAAATTATTTATTTATTAGATAACAATGTCAGATTGAATAGCAGAATTTATTTATCAGATAACAATTTTCAAAGTTTGATTAGAATAACACAATACTTGCGGGTTTTGACACCTTCTTGGAAGGTGTTTTCGAATTGAATACTTTCAATTGCAGAAAAATATTATGGAATATAAGTTAGATATAGAAATGTGTAATTAAAATATAAATAAGTAGAGAAAATATGGGAATTAGAATCAAAGATATTTTATCTTATACTTTAAAATTTATCAGACAGATAACAATTTTATTTATCAGATAACAATTTCAAAGTTTGATTAGAATAACATTACTTGCGGGTTTTTGACACCTTTTTGAAAGATGTTTTTGATTTCAGTTTTTTCAATTGCAGAAAACTATTATGGAGTATAAATTACTTATAAAAAGTTGTAATTAAAATATGAATAAGTAGAAAAAATGTGGGAGTTAGAATCAAAGATATTTTTTATCAGACCGATAATAATTTTATTTATCAGATAACAATTTTCAAAGTTTGATCTTTTACACACATACATTTTTTTATAATACTGTTATAAATGAAAAATTAGAAAAAATTATTAACTATTAACAACAATGTTTATGAAAATTGATAAAAATTAATAACTATTTTTACTTGTCTCAAATCTAGACATTAATCATTTTTAATCATTTTTTTTATAAGTATACAGCATAATTAATACCTTATCAACATTTATTAAAATTATTTAAGTAAGTGAAGGTATAGTTATTAATTAAACATCCCTTTCACTTAACATTGGAAAGAGAATAATCTTGTATTTATTTTAGTTCATATAATTATTATTTATATTAAATATATTATGCATTTGCCAAATTATCGAACAAATATGTATTGGTTTTATATAGAAAGTTAAAAAAAGGTTATTCAGTAACATTAATAAGGATGGAGAATGACACAGGGTCCGCTTAAATAACAATATGCTTTTCATCAATCTTTCAGGTCACTCGACATTTGAATATAAATTACTTATAAAAAGTTGATACTTGCGAGTTTTGACACCTTTTTGAATGGTGTTTTTGATAATAATTTACTATAAATTTAATTTACTTTTACACACATACATTTTTTTATAATACTGTTATAAATGGAAAAATTAGAAAAAATTATTAACTATTAACAACAATGTTTATGAAAATTGATAAAAATTAATAACTATTTTTACTTGTCTCAAATCTAGACATTAATCATTTTTAATCATTTTTTTTATAAGTATATGCAGCATAATTAATACCTTATCAACATTTATTAAAATTATTTAAGTAAGTGAAGGTATAGTTATTAATTAAACATCCCTTTCACTTAACATTGGAAAGAGAATAATCTTGTATTTATTTTAGTTCATATAATTATTATTTATATTAAATATATTATGCATTTGCCAAATTATCGAACAAATATGTATTGGTTTTATATAGAAAGTTAAAAAAAGGTTATTCAGTAACATTAATAAGGATGGAGAATGACACAGGGTCCGCTTAAATAACAATATGCTTTTCATCAATCTTTCAGGTCACTCGACATTTGAATAAAAATCACTTATATGTGTAAATGTTAGCAAAATTTTATTAAATGACATTCAAACTTGTCAAAGAAATGACATAATTGGTTACATTTAAATGTTAAAATACAAATACAATAATATTTGAATTTCAATTAAAGTCACTGATTCATGTAAATGTTACAAAATTAAAAGACTTTCAAACTTGTGAAAGAAATGACTTAATATTATTTCCAAATACTGTCAAAACGGAGTTAAATTTTCATTCTGTTTCATTTTTTCTTTTACAAATTTTTCAGTCTTTTCTTTAACTCCTATACCTCATATAAATTCTAATTCAACTTCCTTATTCTTTTTCTCTTCTTCTGCTTGTTCAATAGATTTTATCAAGGATTTGTATTTGTCTATTGGGTTTTCACTAGTATCTGAATGGACTTCTCAGTTACTTGAGTAATATAAAATAATAATAATTGTACTATTTAATTTCCAATCACTGGAGTTATAGTGAATTTCACTACGTTCAAACAATCATTAATTTATATCCACTATAATAGAGTCACAATTATAATAAATAACCTCTTATCTTTCAAATTATAATGTATGTAACGTATATAATATCATACACCCTTCTATAAGGTCCAACTCTGCTTTGACAAAATGTTCGCTCAATTGCCTTTTGTACCAGTGCCCAACATTCTTTCAAATACTTTTTCTGTACATGGGAAAAAGTCGCAAAGGAACTCTCTTCTATTGATCGATTTGGAATTAACATTCAGCTGGTTTTCTCCTTGGGAATCAGTCATTTTTCTATAAATCTTTATTCTCAAATAGTCAATAACAAACTTTATCTTTTTTTATTATTTTTTCTGACACTATGAAATTACCATTAACATTCATCTCGTTTTCTCCTTGGAAATCAATCATTTTTCTTTTACATTATCTCAAATAGTCAATAACAATCTTTATCTTTTTTTATTATTCTTTCTGACACTATGAAATATATCTATATATATACGATGTGTGTAATGCTGAGAGTAGCGCAGTAGCTCCCCCTTGCGGCCACTTCTCAAACAACTTGCCAACAGTTTTTACGTCTGTAGGCGTTCTCTCACGGGCTGGAAAAAATTTCGTCTCTTTCTATCTTTCGCATCTCCTATGACGCTATCTCTTTTTGTTTGCATCGAATGAAAAAGAAAGTGGAAATAGCAAAATTCGAGAATCGGAATTCAGCAAGCAACTTTAATAATATCGAATTTCTCCACTATGCACTTATGAATTCAAACCGGATTTATTGTAAAGTGAAAACTTATATAAAAAATAGATGTGAGATTTGTCATTGCATAAATAGATAGTATAATTTTGAATTTACGAAAATATAAAAAATCTGAGGGGTTAGTTAGCTGTATAATAAGGGCTTACGCGCCTGCATACTTGCGTCCAGGCGCTATCGCGCCTTTTGATTTCAATCAAATAAAATGAGACAACATTTAATAAAGCTATTTAAAACATCAACATTAGAAATGTTTCCATTAGTATCAGATTGTGTAATTAATTTAAATATAAATTTTAATAATATACACCATATTAATGAACTAATTTTCCAAAATTTCAATTTTGACAAAATAAATATTCAATTACTTGAAATGAACAAGAAAAAACAACTTGAAGAAGATCATACGTTCTTAAAAACTCAATATATTTCTAATAAAAATAAAATAAAAAAATCATATAAAGAAAAAATTGCAAATATGAGTCCAGAAACTTTAAAAAAACATCGTCAAAAAGACGCTATGAGAAAAAAAAATTCATACACTAAAATGACATCACTAAAAAATAATGATATAGATATTGATATGGATTTGGAAGATATGGATATTGATATAATAGATGATAATATAAATCAAAATAAAATAAAGAAAATAAAATCAGATATACATTTACAATTTATTAATAATGAAATGGAAAATAGTATGCTGCTGAAAAAATTTAACAATAATAAAAATGTTAAAAGTGGCAAAAAAATAAAAAAGTCTAATGAAAATAAAAATTAAAATATGAATCCGCAAGTTTTAAAAGATCATTGTAAGAAAGACCTTTTAAATGATAATAAATTCCATGAATTAAAAGAAAAAAAAACAAAAATTGCATTGCTATAAATTCTATTGATATTCAAAAAATGGATATTGACCCAATAGATGATGAAAAAAAGAAAAAATTTAATTTGAATAAAAGAAACTATTGTCAAATACAAGAAAATAAAATATGTAATGAATATACAAATAGTTCTATTTTAAAAAAAAAAAATAAAACTTGACAATTTAAAAATTAATACTAATTTGAAAACCAGAAAAAATAATATTTCAAATGGTAAAATAGCCAATTATTATTTTGATGAAAGTTTAATAAATGAAAATTATTTAGGTACAATGTCCGAAATTTGTAAATATTGTAATGCAAAACATTTTTCATTTGAATATACAAAAAATAAACTTTTCTCAAATTGTTGTCAAATGGGTAAAGTAGTGTTACCTGAGAATCCCATATATCCAGAAGAATTAAAAAATTTAGCTACAGGAAGTTCAAAACATAGCATAAATTTTCGTAAAAATATAAGAGCATATAATAATTCTTTAGTATTTGCAAGTTTTGGTGCAAAATTAGAAAAATTTTCTACAACAGGGCCTCAAGTTATTAAGATATGTGGACAAATATATCATAATGTGTATGCACTTCATCCAACAAATAATCAGCCTCGTAAAAATGGTCAATTATATATTTTAGATAATGAAGTGGCAACAAATGAAAGATTTAATAATAAAAATAACTGTAATACAAATTTAGAGTTATTAAGTCTGTTGGATAATTTACTAAGAAATATTAATCCATATGCTAAAGCATATAAAATGATGTACCAAGTTGAGCAAGAAGAATTAAAAAGATGTAATAATTTAGGTCAAAATCCAAAACCTATTTCAATGTGTATAATACGACATTCAAATTTAAATAAAAATACGTATAATACAGCCTCATGTAATGAAGTAGCTATGGTATTTGTAGGGGAAGATGGGCATCCACCTATTGAGCGTGACATAGTTATATATTCAAAATATGATAAACCTATTACTATTCCTCAAATTAGTAAACATACTGACCCTATGACATATCCTCTTATATATTCTAATTGAGGATTTGGTTGGATGCCTAATATGAAATGTAGATTCAATAAAAATAATATTTCAACTCTTCAATTTTACAAATATCGACACAGCGTAAGAGATGGTTTTAATCCATATTTAAATTTAGGAAAAATTACTCAACAGGAAATAGTAGATGCGTTTTCAAAAGTAGAATCTTCAAGTTTATATTTTATTGAAAAAAATCAACATTCATTAAGGTCAGATTATTATAAAGGTGTAATAGATTATGTACATACTAAACAACAAAATGATAAATGTAAAATAGGAAAAATGGTCATATTACCATCAATTTTTATTGGAAGTCCAAGATCAATGAAACAAAATTATATTGATGCAATGACTTTAGTAAATGAATATGGAAAACCTGACCTTTTTATAACAATAACTTGTAATCCAAAATGGAAAGAAATAACAGAAAATATACAAAATTACGAAAATATTATTGATAGACCTGATATTGTGACAAAAGTATTTCAACAAAAAGTAAAAGAATTTAAAGAAGAAATTTTAAAACGTGATATTTTGGGTAAAAGCATAGCATTCAGTTACGTTATTGAATTTCAAAAAAGAGGATTACCACACATGCATATACTGCTATTTTTAGATAAAAAAGATAAAATTAATGATCCAAGTAAAGTTGATCAATTAATAAGTGCCGAAATCCCTAATGAAAACATTTATCCTCGATTATATAATATTGTAAAACAATTTATGATACATGGTCCTTGTAGTGAACAAAATATAAAATCTCCTTGTATGGATAAAAATAAATGCACTAAAAATTTTCCAAAATCATTTCGAGATTCCACATCTTTTCAACAAACTGGATACCCATTGTATAAAAGAAAAAATGATGGAACAAAAATAATATTTAATGAACATAAAAATAAAAGAGTTGCTGATAATAGATTTGTAGTTCCTTATAATCCTTATTTACTATTAAAATTTAATTGTCACATAAATGTTGAAGTATGTTTAACTATTCAATGTATTAAATATTTATTTAAATATTGTTATAAAGGTCATGATTGTGCTTTTATTAAAATATCTAATAAAAACAATAATTTAAACCAAACCGAAGACGAGGTAAATAATGAAAATGATTTAACTACTGAAAATGAATGTAATTACAATGAAATAAAACAATATTTAAATACAAGATATATTAGTCCTCCTGAAGCAATGTTTAGATTATTAGAATATCCATTACATGAATTATCTCATTTTATATACAGATTAGCTGTACACAATGAAAATGAACAATATATATATTTTAAAGAAGGTTGTGAAAATGAAGCGATTAATAAAAATATAGAAACAACTTTAACTGCTTGGTTTCAGCTAAACAAAGAAGATGAAAAAGCCCGAAAATATTTATATTCGCAAATACCACAGTATTATGTATTCGATGAAAAAAATAAGAGATGGAACAATAGAAAAAAATTTAATAAACCAATAATAAGTAGAATGTATTTAGTTAATCCAAAAGAGCGAGAACGATACTTTTTAAGATTAATGTTATTACATATTAGAGGTGCAACAAGTTTTGAAGATTTACGTACAGTTGACAGTATTACGTATCCTACTTTCTTTAATGCAGCAAAGGCAAAGCAACTTATCAATGAAGATGAAGAATGGGATAGACGTCTAGAAGAAGCATCAACAATTAATTTTCCAAAAGGTTTATGTGAATTATTTGCATTTATTTGTATATTTCATAATCCAATAAATGCATCAATTTTATATGAAAAATATAAAAGCAATTTTTATCATCCCAATTTGGAACACACAACAGGTGAAAATGAATCTTTAAAAAATATAAATACTGTTTTATTATCTCATGGATGCAATTTAGAAGATTTTAATTTACCAATGATTAATGAAAAATTAGAAGATAATACGAATAATAATATAAATAATGTAACATTAGACATTCAAAATGAAATTGAATCATTAACTTCAAACCAACGTGAAATATTTGATATGGTAATTAATTTTTTAAACAATAAAACAAACCAAAATTGTATTTTTATAGATGGACCTGGTGGATGTGGAAAAAGTTATTTATTAAATTCTATAATTAAGTATCTCAATTTTAACAACATTTCATGTTTAGCAATAGCTTGGACAGGTAATGCTGCAAATTTATTGATTAATGGTAAAACAGTACATACAACTTTTAAATTGCCTTTAAATATTGACGAATGCACAACAAGTAATATGAAAATTAATTCAAAAGATGGAAAAAAATTAAAAGAAGTAAAAGTAATAATTTGGGATGAAATTTCTATGACATCAAAATTTGCATTTGAAGCAGTTGAACGTTTGTATGTTAAGAAAACAATTTCCAATAAGATTAGGATTCGCAATTACTATTAACAAATCACAAGGTCAATCATACAATAATGTCGGAATATATTTACCTTACCCTGTCTTTAGCCATGGTCAATTATATGTGGCATTATCAAGAGTAAGGTCAAAATCAAATTTAAAATTATGTTTATCAAAAAATTCTATTTACATACCAAAAAAAAATCATAAAAAAATTTATGCAAAGAACATTGTACTTAAAGAAATATTACAATAATAATAATTACTAATGATTTAATATTGTATATTTAAACAAAGCAGCAAATAAAAACGAAAACATTTACAAATAGTACTATTAAAATAATTTGAATTGAATCAAATTAAATCAGCATCTAAAAACAATTGTGCTTACTAATATTACAAATATTTGATAATGTATATTTAAATAAAGCAGTAACTTAAAACAATAGCACTGAAATATATTACTAATAATTTAATAATGTATTTTTAAATAAAGCATCAACTAAAAACAATATCACTTACAAATGTTAATAATAATTTAAAAAAATATGTATGTTTAAACAAAGCAGCAACTACAAACAGTTGCGCTAACAAATATTACTAATAATTCAATAATGTATATTTACCAAAAGGACCAATCAAAACAAGTGTCACTTACAAATGTTAATAATAATTTAATAATGTACATTTAAACAAAGCAGCAACTAAAAACAGTTGCGCTTAGAAATATTACTAATAATTTAATAATGTATATTTAAACAAAGCAGCAACTACAAACAATTGCGCTCACAAATATTACTAATAATTCAATAATGTATATTTAAACTAAGAAGCAACTAATATCAATAACAATTACAAATGTTAATAATACTTTAATAATGTATATATTTAAACAAAGCAGCAACTATAAACAGTTACGCTTACGAATATTACTAATGATTTAATAATGTATATTTAAACTAGTGGGGCCGAAATATGTAAAAGCTATACGCTTTTACATGCACGATCGTTACAATAATACTAAATGGTTATGTGTTGATGGTGCCGTTCACCTATTTGCATTAAAAAAAATTTGATTGTAATGTATACAATAGAAATTAAAAACACTAAATAACAAAAAGGAATCAAAACTTCTAAAAATACTCTAAATTTTCGCTGACTATTTTCTGATTCCATCATTTAAAAGAACAGCATAAATTACTTGAATTAGTCTTACAATTGTTTTTTGTAGAAATTTAAATGGTTTGGAAATTTTTATCACATTTCCCTCTGCTATTAAACAGGCTTGGGACTGTCATACTTCAGATATAATATTAACATTAACATACTAGGGGGGCCGAGCTATAGCTGGCGCTTCGCGCTCGTACCGTTGGTGGTTTTTGTTATTATATAAAATAATAATAATAAAAATTAGAATTTGTTTTAATAATAATAATAAAATTTAGAATTAGTTTTTGAAAGAAGAGGTAACGTGATGTAAAAAAAATACATATATACATAATTTACATATGTATATATAAAATCATATAGTTTATTTGTTTTACATTAATGTTCCTTCTAAAGAATATTTGGTAAAAAATTATTAATGGGACGTATATTTTGGACAGTAAAGGTAAGTAAATGTGATAAAATATTGTACTATTTAAATTTGTCTATATATAATTAATTTATTTATTCGATATAGAGCGCAGCATTCATGTATATTGTTTAAATTTGTTAATTTTTCAAGAAATTCATTTGTATGAAGCTTTGTTTTTTTTATTATGCAGCTGGTGGAATGGTTACTGGAGCATTATATAAATTTAATTTAGGTCCCAAAGATGTGTTATCAGGTGCCTTCTTTGGTAGTATATTTAGAGTAGTGTATGGTACCTATATGTACTTTATGTTTAAATTGATGAATTTATCAAGTGAAAAATTCGGTGAACAAAGTAAATTGAAATATGTACATGAAGAGTGAATTATTAACTTCTATATTAAATTACAATGTTATTAATAACATGTAAACGTTAATGATTTCTTTTTTTTATTAATTAAATAAATTAAGAAAAATTAAGAAAAAAATAATTATAATATTTGAAAAGACAAATATATTTAAGTAATATAAAATGAATATATTCTTAGAATTCGCGGACACAATAAATTCGTTATGTTTATTTAACGTTCAAGTCTAAATTTTTCAAGTTTAAGAACAAAGTTTTTTGTTTAATTTTATTTAAAAATTTAAATTAAATTTTAATTTAAAATTTTAGAATAATTTGGACATATTGAAAACATGCTTTACAGGGTTTGACGTTTAGATTATTTTCAAAATTTTATTTTTGTGTGTGGTAAATATTTTTTATTGTTTTCTATTTTTTTATATCAAATTTTGTTATAAAAATATTAGTTTGTTTTAATAAATAAAATTTTTTATTATAATTCTTTTTTTTATTCGATTTTTTGTATTAAAAAATAAATAAAAAAAGAGTATTGTTATAAATAAATATTTTTGTAAAAAAATAAAAAAAAATTTGAAATTCAAATTTAGGATACGGGACGCGGGTTACATAAAATGCGATATATATTATATTTATGTGTATATGATGGCGCTGATGGCACTATTTAAACGGACAATAAATATAACGTTAGTTTATTTATTTTATTGTGTATATATAAAGTTATGTATATACATTATGTATATATATATTACGTATACACATAATTTTTATATGATTTTCATGAAGTTTTACTGTATCCCCTATGGAAATATTAAATGTACAGAAACGTACCAAAACGTACGAAAATGTACAAAACCGTACAGAAATGTACAAAAATGTACGAAACTGTACATAAATGTTGAAATTCGGACACATTGTACGGTTTCGTACATTTCTGTACATTTTTGTACTGTTTTGTACATTTTCGTGTGTTTTGATACGTTTTTGTACGTTTTGGTACGTTTTGGTACGTTTTGGTACGTTTTGGTACGTATTCGTACATTTTCTTACATTTAATAAATTTCTATAATATATTTAATTTAAATTAGATATATTATGGAAATTTATTAAATGTAAGCAAATGTAGGATAATGTACGAAAATGTAAGGAAACATAGGAAAATGTACAAAAATGTAAGGAAACATAGGAAAATGTACAAAAATGTACTAAAACGTACTAAAATGTACTAAAATGTACTAAAATGTACGAAAACGTACCAAAACGTGCGAAAACGTGTAAAATAAATGTATGTACAAAAAGGTACACTTTTTTACATTTATTAACTTTTCCGTACGATTAACTACATTTATTTACTTTTCCATACGATTATCTACATTTAACAAAACTAGCCGCATGTGTTCGATAAGACAGTTATTTATTAAATGTACGAAAACGTAGTAAAACGTACAGAAACGTACGAAACTGTAAAAAAATGTACGAATTGTCCGAATTTCAACATTTATGTACATTTTCGTACATTTTCGTACATTTTGGTACGTTTTCGTACATTTTCGTACGTTTATCATTTCCATTGGGGATGATATTAGTTATTCTAATATAATAAAGTTAAGTCAGTTAAGTGAGCATTACAAAATAGCAGAAGCTCTTGTCCAGTATTTGTCCAATGTTGGCAGAGTTCGAAAATAATAGAATAACTATTTTTGTATGGTAAATAATTTTTATTTATTATCTAGTTAATTTATTTATTGTATAAGATTTATATTTTATTTATTTTTGAATATATTAAGTTGACGTAAGTTGTCAATAACTAAGTAATATTTATTTTTTTACATTTTATTTATGTTTTAATTTGTAGAATACATTATAATTAAATTTAAAGATAATTTATATAAGATAATTATGAATTATAGGACTAATTCACCTACTAGTCAATTTTAATACAAGAGTAACAATGGTAGAGAGTCGAATAATAATGGTTCAATTCAACAATAACCACGAGCCTCTTGTTTTGTATTGGGATAGTTTTGGCGATGTTTAATCTTTCTCAAGGTTGATCTGGTATACATTAACGGTTTGTCACATTTTTTATTACATTTTTTAATTTATTTTAAATTACATTAAGTTTGCATTTAATGTTGTATTTATTATTTTACTATTAAAGTTCTTATTATGTAATAATAAATACAATAATTTAAAGAATGGCACTTATAATTATTAAGACCGAGAACATATTCAGGGTAAATATATAAATTACATAGATATTAATTTTGAAATAAGCTTATAAAATTTATAATTTAAGCACAGTATAATTTTTATTTAACATATATAACAATCGTTAAATTATGTAATTATGCAATATTAATTAAAGTGTTTTGCGAACATCATTAAGATTTTCAATCCATTAACTGATGTTTAATGTGTTATCTTCTAACAACTTTTATTACTTAATGTGATATTTTTTATGTTTTTGAATATTTAGCTTCATTTTCTATTACAATAATAATAGGTTTTTCTTTTTATTTTATATTTACAGAAGTGGTGCTGATACAAGTTTAAACAAAGGTTTCTTAGCTAGTAGTTACGGTAGTGCTCCGCAATCATTGTCAACGTTCCAACATCCTAGTCATTCGTTATTGAAAGTAAACGAGCGAGTTTCACTCAACAAGTGTATCATAAATATCATTCACGTTGTTTAAAAGGTAAGATATTAAAAACCTTGAATTTACTTTTTGTAACTAAGTTATAAATTCTTGATGTGATGATGATTATTATAATGTTTTCTTTTCTTAGCTAAAGAAATCATGTTGATATTAATCATGTTGTTATATTTTATTTATAAAATTTAGATAAAGTCATTCACTTTAGAATTCATGGAATCTCTTTTTATTTCAGAGCGTAAACAACTTGGTATAGAGAAGTTACAAGAGGTGAACACACTCTTCCAATTTTGGTCATTTTTCTTAAAGGAGAATTTCAATTGCACTATGTACGAAGAGTTTAGGACAATAGCTTATGAAGATGTATGTGAAGGATATTGTTATGGGTTTAAGTGTCTGTTTTGATTTTATAATTACGGTATAGAACAAAAATTCAGACCACAACTTTATAAAGATTTTCAAGTGGAAACAGTGAAAAATAATAGAATAACTATTTTTGGATGGTAAATAATTTTTATATTTTTTTATTGTGATATATTCAGTTGACGTAGTTCTGTCAATAACTAAGTAATATTTATTTTTTTACATTTTATTTATGTTTTAATTTGTAGAATACATTATAATTAAATTTAAAGATAATTATATAAGATAATTATGAATTATAGGACTAATTCACCTACTAGTCAATTTTAATACAAGAGTAACATGGTAGAGAGTCGAATAATAATGGTTCAATTCAACAATAACCACGAGCCTCTTGTTTTGTATGGGATAGTTTTGGCGATGTTTAATCTTTCTCAAGGTTGATCTGGTATACATTAACGGTTTGTCACATTTTTTTATACATTTTTTAATTTATTTTAAATTACATTAAGTTTGCAATTTAATGTTGTATTATTATTTTACTATTAAAGTTCTTATTATGTAATAATAAATACAATAATTAAAGAATGGCACTTATAATTATTAAGACCGAGAACATATTCAGGGTAAATATATAAATTACATAGATATTAATTTTGAAATAAGCTTATAAAATTTATAATTTAAGCACAGTATAATTTTTATTTAACATATATAACAATCGTTAAATTATGTAATTATGCAATATTAATTAAAGTGTTTTGCGAACATCATTAAGATTTTCATCCATTAACTGATGTTTAATGTGTTATCTTCTAACAACTTTTATTACTTAATGTGATATTTTTTATGTTTTTGAATATTTAGCTTCATTTTCTATTACAATAATAATAGGTTTTTCTTTTTATTTTATATTTACAGAAGTGGTGCTGATACAAGTTTAAACAAAGGTTTCTTAGCTAGTAGTTACGGTAGCGCTCCGCAATCATTGTCAACGTTCCAACATCCTAGTCATTTGTTATTGAAAGTAAACGAGCGAGTTTCACTCAACAAGTGTATCATAAATATCATTCACGTTGTTTAAAAGGTAAGATATTAAAAACCTTGAATTTACATTTTGTAACTAAGTTATAAATTCTTGATGTGATGATGATTATTATAATGTTTTCTTTTCTTAGCTAAAGAAATCATGTTGATATTAATCATGTTGTTATATTTATTATTTATAAAATTTAGATAAAGTCATTCACTTTAGAATTCATGGAATCTCTTTTTATTTCAGAGCATAAACAACTTGGTACAGAGAAGTTACAAGAGGTGAACACACTCTTTCAATTTTGGTCATTTTTCTTAAAGGAGAATTTCAATTGCACTATGTACGAAGAGTTTAGGACAATAGCTTATGAAGATGTATGTGAAGGATATTGTTATGGGTTTAAGTGTCTGTTTTGATTTTATAATTACGGTATAGAACAAAAATTCAGACCACAACTTTATAAAGATTTTCAAGTGGAAACAGCGAAAAATTATAAAAGTGGTAAGTGCATTTATCTACATAAGATATATATTCAGAATTTTTAGATAGAAATTGCATTTTACGGTACAAATAAAATTTATACTTTAAAATTGTTATATTAAAATATATTATTAAAAAATCTTAAGATAGATTACAATGTAATTGTCTATTAACAGGTATATTATTTTATACATACATATATTATTTTTTTAGAAAGAAAAGTATGGCTTAAACATTTTTGGAGAAGGAGAAGGAGAGTATAAAACATTTGTTTAAATTGTCCTTTGTACATCAAAAGTATTGTAATGTAAGTTTTTATTATAGCATAAAAGAAAATAATTTTTTACTTTTTGTAAAATAATTGTAAAATAATTAATTTATTTTAAAGATGAGTATGAAAGTGTAGTGCATTTTAATGATGAAGTAATACTAGTTGGGTACCTGAATTTCAAAAAAGTACGCCTTCAAAACAAAAATGTTAGGTAGTAATCATTTTTAGTAACAATGATAATAATTTCAATATTTATTTTTCATTTTTTACATAAATATAATTAATTTTAGAATGGTGTACAAAATTTGACATTTCAAGAAAGACTGAAAAATTGGCGGTTAAGGCGTCACTTGACTATATTTCTGAAATAGTTGGACCAGTTTTACAAGATGGTAGCAATTTATCTGATGACGAAAATGATGAACCGGAGAAAGATATTACAGACTTACATACAACAAATACTGATAAAAGAAAATGATATTACATCAACAATAATTATACAATAGAAGTCAACTTATTAACGTTTTTTCATATTTTTTTTATTACTTTAACCGATTTTCTATGTTTATCTTCAAAAATATTGTTTTGAGCGTTAAGCGTATCACAGAAAAAAGGTTTATTATTTTAATACGAACATTTTGTTCATTAAAAGTTTTTTTGTGCTTTTTTCATTATTTTGACCGTTTTTCTATGTTTATCTTCGAAAATATTGTTTTAAGCGTTAAGTGTACAAAAGGAAAAAGTTTTGTAATTTTGTGACGAATATTTTGTCCATTTACGCTTTTTATATAAAAATGATACATTTCAATTTATAACGAAAAAACGTGCTTTTTTGTAGATTTTTAATGATTTTAAACGTTTTTATATTGTTATCTTCAAAAAAACAGTTTTGATCATGAAGTGTTCAATGGGAAAAAGTTTTGTAATTTTGTGATGAATATTTTGTCTATTTACACTTTTTATATAAAAATGATACATTTCAATTTATAATGAAAAAACGTGCTTTTTTGTAGATTTTTAATGATTTTCATTGTTTTTATGTACGTATCTTTAAAAATATTGATCGAATCAGAAAGTGTTGTATAGGAAAAAGTTTTATTATTTTAAGACGAAAATTTTGTCTAAATTAAATAAAATTCATTATGTACGTAAGAACAGTATTTTTGGAGATAATATGCATAAACCAATTTTACGAAATTGTAAAACGCTCCATAACTTCCACAATTTATGAGCGATATCTGAAAATAGGACCACAGAGTTCTATAATTATAACAAATATACCCTGTAAATTTCAGCTCAATCGATTAAAAATTAGCAGAGTTATTTTGGTCACAGGATTTCATACATACACACATCCATACATACATTTTAGGGAGAGGTTTGGATGGGTTCTAAGTTGCATAAATTTTATTTTTATGTCAAAATATATGCTTTTTTGAGGTATCACATATTTTGCGATGGTGAAAATATAAGGCACTTCCGTGTAACGATCGTGCCTAAAAAACAGCAAATAATATTAATATCAATTACAAATGTTAATAATCTCCGGTAGGAGTACCAGCCTCTGCGTCTTCCACTGGACCGGGAAGCAACCTTCTCTCAGGCATGCGTTGAATGCGTCCAGGAACTGGCCCGGAGCACTCATCGCCGCTGTCTTGACGGCCAGGCCAGGTATTCCGTCCGGTCCTGGGGCTTTACGTACGCAAATACCTTTAGCGGCCATCCTCAGTTCGTCTTCACTAATGTCTGGAGACTCGGCTGCACCAATGGTGGCCATCAGGCCCGTCTCTGCTGCCCTTTTCCGATGTTCTGGAAACAGGTGGCGGACTACTCCGTCCATAAAAACTGGATCGGTGGGTGCAACAGCGCCCCCGGGGTTGATCTTATTCATAACCGTTTTATACGGTCTGCCCCAGGGGTCGTGGTCCACCTCCTCACATAGCTCCCGCCAACACTTTCTCTTGGCAGCCTTGATGGCCACCTCCCGATCGGAAATATTTTAAGGCGTGCCTGGCCCGCGCAAAAGGCCCTGATAAGGCGTCGCATAAGGGCCTTTGTAAGGCGCGTAACGCGGTGATCTTAAGGCCCGGGTATGGCAAGATAGATTTAAGGAATGCCTGTATCGGACCTTACGTGGCTCTATGTGTGGTCCGCGACACGTAAACTGTAGAGCGAATCTATAATGTAAATAAACTTGACAAGTGTTAGATATTCTCAATGTTTATTTATATTGCCAGTATAAGTATAATTATCAGTATTAAATAAAGTAATCAATTGTGAAATTGTAAATAATTTTTTATTTTTAAACATTTATTCTTTAATACAAATGTGAATTTTATTTGTGAAATTGTAGGTAATTTTTTATTTTTAAACTTTTATTCTTGATTACAATTGTATTAATCTAAAAAAGAAAATATTATTTACTATTTATTAAAATGTTTTATTACATCAATTGTGTTGTTAATTTTTATTTATAGAATTTAAAGTAGTATTTCATTTAAAATGAGTTAAAAATTGGAGCAATCTAAGTTTTTAAGAAAGTTAAGAGCTGCTAATTTTCGTGAAACTAATAAAATAAAGCGGTCTAGATCAGAAGATAGTGTCGTTAATACTGAAAGTACCAGTGAACTGAGTGAACAATCTCAAAATATTGAATTTAAATTTAAAAAAGTTGATGAATTATTTTCTGGAAAGAATTCTGATTTGGAGCATACAGATGACAGTTATAATTTTGATGAAAGCTCTAATGATGAAAACTATAGTGATGTTAGTGACACAGAAGATAGTAATTTTAATCCTTCAGGAAATATTATACTTAATTTAAGACATTGGACTTATGAATGTGGTTTAAGTAGACCATCGATAGATAAACTTCTAAAAATATTGAAACCTTGGATTCCTCAATTACCTTCGACAGCAAAAACTTTACAAAAGCCTCAATACCCGTCACGTTTTCCTATAACTACACTAAGTTCTGACAATTATTCTGAATTTGTTTATCTTGGGATTACTGAAAACTTGCAAAGAACAATTAATCCAGAATTACATGCTGAAAAAATTTTGAAACTTCAATTTAATGTTGATGGGCTTCCATTATTTAAATCAAGTTCTACAGAATTATGGCCAATATTGGGAAAAGTCTTTTGTAGACCTGATGTATACAAACCATTTGCTATTGCTATTTATTGTGGCAAAGGTAAGCCCAAGAATATAAATGAATATTTAGATAAATTCATAACAGAATTAAATAAATTATTGATGAGTGGCATCACTATTCGTAACCACCAATTTAGTATTGAAATAATGTGCTTTATCTGTGACCGCCCTGCTCGTTCATTTATAAAAGGAATAAAAGGACACACAGGTTACTATGCTTGTGAGCGATGCACTGTAAAAGGAATAAGATGTGATTATCGAACAATATATCCACTTACTGATGTGAAAAAAGAACCGATGAATCATTTAGAAAAAATGACACAGATCATCACAATTATACTTCACCTTTATTAAACATTAATCCTCCTATAAATATGATTAATCAATTTGTTTTAGATTTTATGTATTTAGGTTGCCTAGGAGTGATGAAAAAGTTACTAACAGATTATTGGCTCAATCCAAATAAAAAATATTTAAGTAGAAACAAGATTTTGAGAGTATCTCAAAGAATGATTAATTTGTCGAGTCAAATCCTACTTAAGTTTCAACGAACTACAAGATCACTGGGTGAAATATCTAAATGGAAAGCTTCAGAATATAGATTATTTTATTATATTATGGACCTTATGTTTTAAAAGACATTCTTGAAGATAATTTGTACAAACACTTTTTACTTTTACATGTTTCATGTAGAATTTTATCCTGTGAAGTACTGAGGAAAAAGTATTTGGATAATGCCAGAATTTATTTAGAAAAATTTGTAAAAATATGTGAAAAATTGTACGGTCCAACTTTACAAGTATTAAATGTACATAGTTTGACACATCTCTCAGATGACGTTAAAAATTTTGATTGTTCTCTAAGTGAAATAACAGCATTTCCATTGAAAATACATTAGGCAAGCTAAAAAAGAATTTGCGTAGTGGGTACAAACCATTGTCACAAATAGTTAATAGAATAGAAGAACAATTAGAGATTGGAAATCAAAAACTTATGCAGTGTCATGATTGTGTAATTATATCAAAGAAACTAAAAAGAAATACGTTAGTAGTTATGCGGCCACCATGGACAGTCAAAACATGACCGACCTTGACCCCAGTGGGGGGAAGGGGGAAATGCAGTCTGTCCTAGGTGAGCCGCCGACGAGTGTGTCTTCGCTGAGTCATCGATCTTACATGATATGTTTATAAACATAGCTGGGTTAAATAAAAAAAGCTTGTTTTTGGAAATTTGAAATTTTTTTTTCTGAGTGTGTAGAGGACGCGGAACTGTGAAAGAGACTTTTGATTTTTTTTATATCTCTTGCGAATCTCGATCTATCGTAGTCAAAAGTTTTCTACAGAAATAAATTTTGGAAACAGTAAATTTGTCTATCTCGGGAACCGCAAGAGATATAAAAAAAATTCAAAATGGCCTCACCATGGTTCCGATTCGCCTATACACTCACGAAAATAAAATTTCAAATTTCCAAAAAACGAACTTTTTTTCATGGTTGGGTAGTGTTACGGGTGAGTCATCGCGGTATCGATACCCGCCCGAGCTGTAAGTCATCGCGATACCGATGCTCGCTTATGACAAAGGGATACTCTCCAGTGTGATTATTTAATTACGCTTTCTTCTGCGCTTACATTCGATATTTATAATTTTACAAACCTTTCAGTTTTCTACAAAAATAAATTTTGGAAACAGTAAA